>BTPG01000002.1:145350178-146053043 GCA_036245525.1 Semisulcospira habei | reverse complement strand
GGGGTGGGGGGCGGGGGGACGGGTGGGGGGTTGGGGTGGGGGGGGGGGGGTGGGGGGGGGGGGGGAGGGGGGGGATGTTGGGTGGGGTTCCCCAACCCACACACCAACACACCACCACAACGGGATGTTTTTGTTGGGTTGTGTTGTTGTTGTTTGGTTTTTCTTGCCCTTATTGTGTTTCATTTTGTGTGTGTTTTCTTTTTTTTATATTATTAAAATAAATAAAAAAGATCCCCACCCCGTTTTTTTTTTTTTGGTGTTTCTTTTTTTGTATATATAGGACGCCCAACACATATACCCAAAATTGGTTTTTTGTTATTTTTTTTTTTTTTTTGTTTGTTTCCCCCACCCCCTTTGTTTTGTGTTGTTTAAAAAAAAAAAAAAAAAAATTTTTTTTAAATAAAAGTAGGATAAATAAAAAATCCCCACTTTGTGTTTTTTTGTTTTGTTTTTGTTGTTTTTATTTTTTTTTAATAAAAACTCACACACCCCCCCCCCCCCCCCTAAATATTATTTTTATGTTATTTTCTAATCAAACCAACACCACTACCCCCCCGCTGACCCGTTCCCCCCCCTTAAGTATATATAGTATAAAATATAATTTATAATTAAGTATAACCATGAAACCCCACCCCACATCAATCACTCCCCCCCCAAAAAAATGCCGCACAGATTTTAAAATATAAGAGTATTAATAAAATAATAAAAATAAAAAATTAAAAAAGAAATAAAACCCCCTATATTAAAATACCCCACTACCTCCCCCTACCCCCCCCCCCCCCATAAAAATAATATATAAATTAACTACCATACATTGTCAAAATATGGCCATTTCGTACATATTTCCCGATCTCTTATGACCCTTGACCTTTACAAGGGGTCAACCAAATTAGTATGCATAGAAAGGTCTTACCACCAGGTATCTTTGTACCAAGTTTGGGTTTGAAGTTATTAATAGTATTTGTGGAAAACATAACCTTTGTCAAAATATGGATATTTTTTACCTGTTTCCTGATCCCCTGTGTCCTTGACCTTTGAGAGACGTCACTCAAATTGTTTGGGCAAAGTTTGAAGACTGTGGCTTGAATGTCTCTGAGAAAATGCCAATGTTAAAGTTTATCACGGGCGACGGCGCACGGACGATGGGTGGACGACCACTGGCCCAGAACATAAACTCGCTTATGCTTTGCACGTGAGCCAAAACACTTTGGGGGCGGGGTGTCCAAACCGAAAAAGAGTTTGATGAAGCATTTTAAAGAATTTTGAGCGTGTGGGGAGGTTTGGGGGTAGGGGGGGAACAACCCCTGCCCTCCCCCCCCCCCCCCCCCCCACAACAGATGCGCCACTGTGTCCCCGGGAAGTCATCGGCCTTGCCATCGAACAGCCGTAAGATGGCCAACTGAGGTACAAGTCAGGCCCAGGTCCAGTATCTGACTGATGAGATCTCTGCTGTCACATAGCTAAAGCTAGTTTGTCCGTTTGGACAACAATGAAATTCTCGCTTTTCAAAACATGGAAATTCTGGAAATAAGGGGAAATCCTACCTCCTGGATGCGTGGCGCCAAATGACTGATCTATCTGCTCTATTGTGGGCCGCACTTGGGGTGTGTTGAATGGGACTCCACTGAAAAAAAATCAACAAGAATCATATTTTGATAACATCCAAACGATTTCTCCTCGCTACCACACATGTACACACTGTACAGGCTGAAAAACTTGTCATACAACATGAAGGAAAACATCGGGCTGTGTGCAACAAATTAATTACAATTTTATATCGTAAGTTGCTACAATTCTCAATTACAAAATGCACATATGTAATAGCTGCTAATTAACTCATTGTACCCCAGACACACCACAGCAAGATATGGATCGACCATGATAGTTCAAGGATGATGCCAGAATAGCTTGGCGCCTATGGGCGCCAAGCTATTCTGGCATCACCCTTGAACTGTCATGGTCGATCTGTGTCCTGCACTGCAATGCAGTCTTCAGAGGACAACGGCAGCATTTGGGGATTTCGGTCTTGGGGTACAAGGAGTTAAGCATAATAAATCATGAGGCAATAAAAACGCGAATTTTGACAGTAGCAGTTGTTTTTCTTCGTCAATGTTTTCCCCCGATTTATCTTGAGACAGTCTGTTAGAGAATGTTGTACAAGGAGTGCTGTGTCTTGTGTACACAGAGTATTTGGTCTTTAAAATCTCACGTCGAGGACTTATGACGTCATTAATGACCCTACCACCACGAGATATTGAAAGTGAAATGGGGAGCATCTGCAGAGGACACAGCTGAAAACCAACCAACGTGCTGTGTCAATAAGGTCCGTGTGAATGAAAATCCAGCCTTTTTGGTTTTGATCGACTTTTCATTTTGTTAAAGGCACCTAAAAAATCAATATGACTTACAAACACGAAAAACAAACAGTTTTTCTTTTTTTTAATGGTAGCGGCCATCAAATGGATACGGGTGTGTTCCACATCTCTTTGTCAATTACTGGTGCATAAAAAAGGCTTGAAAGTAATTCACTTTGCAGAAAATCTGATTTATTAAGAAAATTATGTGCACCGTAAGTTCTGTCCATAGTAAAATTTATGATTCAAATTTCTGTTGATGCAGTTTAGATCATAAGCAGTCCATAAAACACGCGTGGTAACACATCTCACCGGAAACTGTCATGTCACAGTGTCTCCAGTTTTGCTTATTTTTAACGCAAGGGAAACCCTGTGTCCCCCAAGGCAGCCAAGGGCGATAAATCTGTGTGCAGGTAGTTCAGAAAAGGCTCAACATCTTAAGTAAACAAAAACAATTTTTTTTTTGGTTGTTTTTGTTTGCGGATACATTTACCAAAACATTTCGCGTTATTATTGCCTCTGAGTATACTTAGCTGTTGTCGTAGTTGTTCGTACATGACAAGTAATGAGATGCATGAATTTGAAGAAATCATAAAGTGAAAGGTCGGATGTTTTATCTTACAATCGCAAAATACCGATTCCGCTATATTCGTATACCATAAAAGCCACTCATATCCCCCCCCCCCCCCCCCCACCCCCCCGCCCCCGCCCCCCCTACCCCCCCACCACACCCCCCTGTTCATTTACATACCACGAACACAACAAGCCACTCATAATCCTCCCACCTCCTTTTTTCATTTACATACCACAGACACAAGCCACTCATAATCCCCCCCCCCCCCCCCCCTCCTTTTCATTTACATGCCACGAACACAAGCCACTCATAATCCACAATTCCACCCACTCTCCTCCCTTTTCATTTACTTACCACGAACACAAGCCACTGATAATCCACCCCCCCCCCCCCCCTTTTCATTTACTTACCACGAACACAAGCCACTGATAATCCCCCCCCCCCCTTTTTCATTTACTTACCACGAACACAAGCCACTCATAATCCCCCAAAAAAAAATTTACTTACCACGAACACAAGCCACTGATAATCCCCCCCCCCTTTTCATTTACTTACCACGAACACAAGCCACTCATAATCCCCCCCAAAAAAATTTACTTACCACGAACACAAGCCACTGATAATCCCCCCCCCCCTTTTCATTTACTTACCACGAACACAAGCCACTCATAATCCCCCCCAAAAAAAATTTACTTACCACGAACACAAGCCACTGATAATCCCCCCCCCCCCTTTTTCATTTACTTACCACGAACACAAGCCACTCATAATCCCCCCCCAAAAAAAAATTACTTACCACGAACACAAGCCACTGATAATCCCCCCCCCCCCCATTTTCCTTTACTTACCACGGACACAAGCCACTCATAATACCCCTCCCCCCCCCCCCCCCCCTCATTTACTTACCACGGACTCATAATCCAGCCCCCTTTCATTTACTTACCACGAACACGAGATTACAGGATGAAAGATCAGGGGAAAATGGCGACAAAATCAGCACTCACCAATATTTCAACTTCACTTTGCTCATATTGTTGACTTCTATGATCTGCAAATAATATAAAAATGACGGAAGTGCAACAAGGTTTAACGATAGCAAAACCTGTTGATTCTCTCTCTCTCTCTCTCTCTCTCTCTCTCTCTCTCTCTCTCTCTCACACACACACACACACACACACACACACACACACACACACACACACACACACACACACACACACACACACACATTCATTATGCAAATGAGCAAGAAAGACAGAAGAGTTGGACTGGTGTATGAGGTAGGAAGGGGCCACACAAACTATGTAGGTAACCACGGTGCGTCAGTGGCAATACTAGGATTCAGTTACGATGTAGGTAACCACGGTGCGTCAGACTAGGATTCAGTTACGATGTAAGTAACCACGGTGCGTCAGTGGATATACTAGGATTCAGTTACGATGTAGGTAACCACGGTGCGTCAGTGGATATACTAGGATTCAGTTACAATGTAGGTAACCACGGTGCGTCAGTGGATATACTAGGATTCAGTTACAATGTAGGTAAGCACGGTGCGTCAGTAGCAATACTAGGATTCAGTTACGATGTAGGTAACCACGGTGCGTCGGTGGCAAAACTAGGATTCAGTTACGATGTAGGTAACCACGGTGCCTCAGCGCAATACTAGGATTCAGTTTTATTGGTCTGTGCATTTTCACTGAGAAAAGCGCCCGCCTTCACAATGACCGACCCCTCAAATAAACTGTCATTAAAACCATCAAACAGGTTCTCATTTCCACTTCTCCTGCCAAGTGTATAAAGTGGACTGTCAGTTCCACTGACTCACGGATAGTGCCTCGTTAGCTCCCCGTAATGCGCCAATCTAGTCAGGCACTACTTTGAGAGTCTGACATGCAAAAGTTTTTTTGGTTTTATTTAGGACTTTCTCCCTCTGTTTGCTATTGTGGTCGTTCTATCTCCCCTATACTTATATATACTGATCAGCCTAATACGTCTGTAAACTGGGTCCACTTGGCGCTAGAGTGCAACTTGGTATCACAGTGACTACACAAACAAACACAAGACCCAAAATGGGCATTCGGCATTGTGACATTCAGACCGTCACACAACAGAACTGGCCACTGGTCTAATTGATGCACCACCCCCCTCCCCTCCCCCCCCACCCCCCAGCAGCTGCTCACCTTTTGACTTTTTGTCATCGTTCACAGCCGAGCGGCAAAGCAAAAAAATAAAAAAGAAAGACAGAAAATGGACATGACAGAAGAAGTAAAAGATCCCCAATCGCACGCACCAGCTGGGTGGCTAACTAGCAGACGGCACTGGCTGTGGGTCAACCGAGTTTCTCCAATGAATGGTCTCGGCGCGACAGCCCTTATCTGCGCGCTGGCACCACCAGGTGAATCGTAACAACTTGGTAGACATGAGAATTATTCTATTGTAGTTAGTTAGTTAGTTAGTTATTTGGGTTTAACGCCGAGCAGGCAACTAAGGCCATCTCACGGCGGGAAAGGTAAAAATCTGGTCAGCCAGACTAAAAGAAAGGTCTTAAGACATGATGTAAATATACCTTAAAAATATGTCAGGCTAAAATGTCGCACAAGTCTTTTTAAAGAAAACGTCGAAAGACTCTCAAAAAGGTCAAAATAATAGAAACATCATAATCTATAAACGCTCAAATCTTATTAAAAATATGGCACTCCCTCAGAAAACTGAAGATCTTGTCCGGGGGCACATCCCGGAACAGTGACCTTCAAGGAGTCTGAAATGTTTATACCTTGTGTCGATTAGATCAGCACAAGACAACAAAAAGTGTTGAACAGAGTACTGCTCGTCGCAGGCATAACACCATGGACGCTCTTCCTTATTCTATTGTAACCAACCAGCATATTTTGTGATTAGGTGTTCATAACTTCCCCGTCTGGTCTCTCTAACAAAGGTGAAACAACAGAACGTAACGCAATGAACAATTACTACAACTCCCCTGGGACTCAAACGGGTCTTTATAAATTTGTGCTAGTCTGTGATTTTGGGCCTTACAGCATGGAACATAAGGTCTGAAATCACAGACCAGCGCAGAGATGTTGGCTGCAGAATGTGATACAGGCTGTAGCACGTGACATCCTTTTTCACTACCCGAGGAACTACAGATCTTTGGTACAAAATGGCGAATGACTAAAACATGAGTGCCGCACTAGAAATAGTAGAAATCACCCACAGGAACCAGCGAGAGATTGTCGCAGTCAGTCACCCCGACTCTCAGTACTAACAATATCGGAAATAGACATTAGGGCTTAACCCCTCCCCTGCCGAGGGAACATAAACAACACCCAACTACAAGAGGCATAGATGCTCAATGGCCCCCGCAGCTGTGTGGGCTCATAAGGATCTATGCCTCCTGCTGACACCACTTTGTATACACGTTCCTTTAACGAAGGAGCATTGTTGTTGACTTTACAATATCACTATTTAGTAACTCCGTTGTGAACAGGGTGGAGCGGGTACACAACAAAATGGGGGGGGGGGGGGGGGGGGGGGGGCAATAGAAGAGATGGACACTAGGGTAAACCTTGTGGTGGACTGAGGAAGTGGGGTGAATGTAGTGAAATTGGTTTAGTGTTGACAGATCCAGCGAAGCGTGCCTCAGCCTGAACAGATGCGCACACCCTCTTGACCGCTCAACAGACGTTTCTTTCTGCACTGAAGACGGCAAGAGAAGGAACGGATAGGTGATGTGTTCAGCTCGAATAGTAGTAGTAGTAGTAATACATCCGTATCATTATAACACGAAATGTGAAGTGGCGGGGCCCAGTTCATGACCTACACTCTGGCGAGGCCCAGTTCATGACCTACACTGTGGCGGGGCCCAGTTCATGACCTATACTGTGGCGAGGCCCAGTTCATGACCTACACTGTGGCGGAGCCCATTTCATGACCTACACTGTGGCGAGGCCCAGTTCATTGCTTGCACAATGGAGAGGCCCAGTTCATGACCTACAGTGTGGTGGGGCCCTGCTCATGACCTACACTATGGTGGGGCTCTATTCATGACCTCCGTCATGAGATGGCCTTTGTCGCCTGCTCGGCGTTACACCCAAATAATAAATAATTCATGACTTACACTGTGAACTGGATGCATAGAACCTATACTATATGCTCTATTGCTAGCCAGGAGCAAGTCCTTGTGGTTTCAACCGCATGCTAAACATTTAACAAGAAAGGCAAAGCCCTCATGGCTCGTGTGACCAATCCACATAAGTGTGACCTTGACCTATCCAAGAGGTCACTGAAAAATTATTTGTGTCTCAACATAAGTAAAGGGTTGGCTTTTGTACCAACTAAATCCGAGTTTTCTCAAAATGTATGTATTTTAAAAAAATCTATCAGCCCTCCATGACTCATGACCTTTGTGAGGGGTCAACTAAATTAGCATGCACAGAAAGGTGTTATCATCAGCTACCTTTATGCCAAATTTGATTGAAAAGTTTGCAAAAACTTTGATAAAACTACAATTGTATCAAAAACTGGGCATTTTTCAAACACTTGTTGACCTCCTGCGACCCTTGACCTTTCCAAGGAGTCACCCAAATTAAGTTTGAATATTTGAAAGAGTAATTGATTTATATTTTTTTTTAAAGTTTTGTCAACATATGGCTGTTTTGCCTATTTCTGGACCCCCGCTATGACTTTAAACCTTTCCAAGGGGAACACTCAATTAGTATGCATAGCTAGGTCTTACCATCAGGTATCTCTGTACCAAGTTTGAGTTTGAAATCGAAAATAGTATTTGAAGAGAAACAATGTGTCAAAATATGGCTATTTTTTACCCCTTTCTAGACCCCCGTAACCTTGACCTTTGAGAGAGGTCACTGACATTGGTGTGTTTAGAAAGGTTTTGCAACAAAGTACCCTTGGGCCAAGTTTTAAGTCTGCGGCTTGAATAGTCTCCAAGAAAATGCCAACGTTCAAGTTTACCATGGACGACACATGACAGATGGCCCATTACACACACTCACTTTTGCTATCGCACTTGAGCAAAAGCATCTTAATTTGCATTCATTTAGGACATGTGGGCACGCTTTCTACGAATAAACAGCAGGCTTTTTTTGAAAACATCCATTTGTAACAAACCCTACGTTCTTCTGGCGCCTAATTGCCCGTCTACCACAAAACAAACTAAACCGAACCAAACCAAACCAGCAAGCCGCACACATCAGCCACTAGTAAAGGTCAACGCGTGCCGGACGCGTGAGGTCAGGTGGGCACGTGCCAGGGTCACCAGGGGTGACCAAGTGAGAGGCTAAGGGCAGTGCCCATGTCCCCACACCTCCAATAACAGGTGGGACCAGAGGTAGATGGTATACCAAGGTACAGAGCTCGGGGTCCCGTCTATTTAACTCATTCTACCCCAAACACACCACAGGAAGATAAGGATCGACCATGATAGTTCAAGGGTGATGCCAGAATATTCTGGCATCACCCTTGAACTATTATGGCCGATCTGTGTCCTGCACTACAATGCAGTCTTCAGAGGACAAGGGCAAAATTTAAGGATTTCGGTGATGGGGTAGAATGAGTTAAATATGGTGTGGACTAGCGGCGTGGCGCTAAACGACAGAAAATATTAACAAGCTGGGACCCCAGCCCAAAGTTGTTCCTGTTTTCAAGCTTATCCTTCTGATCCATCTCCTTCTACTCTAACCCACCCTCTGATCCACACACACTGGCACACAGAAATAAAGACGGACACACGGCAATCCCCTCGGGCTGGGACCATATGGCGTTAAAGCGCGTCCCCTGGGTGGTGGATAGGGGGTCCCTCGTGAGAGGGGTGCACCGAATGAAATAAGGTGCCGTGAACCAACATGGTCTAAGGGAAGGAGACCCCGACAGAAAACCCCTGGTCCTCCTAGTGAGGGGTTGGGCGTGGGGGTAGCTTCCCCACCCTGCAAATAAGGAAATAGCTACAAAAACGCCGACGAAAAGACAAACAGCAATTTCTTTCCTGGAGGAGGAAGGTTCTTCTACCAGAAGATTTATGACGTCGTGTGGTGAAAGCCGGAAGTCTTCGGAAGCCACAGGACCGAGCCGCCTCTCTCTATCCAGGGACACAATCATGGGCACATGCAATGTCAAGACCATGTACTAGAGCGGCAAGGCCGCCCAGATAGCAGCGGAAATGCAAAAGTACAACCTTTTCCTGCTAGGTATCAGTGAAGCCAGATGGACGCAGTCTGGCCAGAAAAGGCTGTTAAGTGAGGAGATGATTCTGTATTCAGGTCATGAAGGGGAAAATGCCTCCCATACAGAAGGTGTAGCATCCATGCTGTCACCAGTGGCACAGAGAGCGCTGATGGGCTGGGAACCTCTTGGGCCAAGAATTATCACAGCAGCCTTTAGAACCAGGAAAAAGATCAAGCTCAACGTCATCCAGTGTTATGCGCCCACTAATGATAGTGAAGAAGAAGAGAAACAAGAGTTCTACGACCGACTCCAGAGTGCTGTGGACAAATGTGCGGAGCGAGACATCACCATCGTCATGGGCGATTTAAATGCCAAAATAGGGGAGGACAACACCGGATACAAAGAGGTGATGGGGAGACAGGGCATCTTCCCACACAGAAGAATACACAAAGCAACTTGGGTCTCACCTGACCATACAAACGAGAACCAAATAGACCATATCTGCATTAGCAAGAAATTTAGAAGATCCCTTCAAGATGTTCGAGTGAGGAGGGGAGCAGATGTCACCTCAGACCACCATCTGCTTACCTTAAGAATAAAGCTCAAAAGAAAAGCCGCACACAGACAACAAGAAGACAGCGCTATAATGTAGGCCTCCTGAGAGAGACTGGAGTGAGAGAAGAGTTCAAACTGGTGCTGTCCAACCGGTTTCAAGCGCTACAGGAGCTTGTAAATGAAGAGGACGCGGTCACCACAGAGCAGCAGTGGAAGGCAGTTAGAGAGGCGCTGAACTCAACCTGCAAAGACACTGTAGGGTTCAGGAAACACCATCACAAGAACTGGCTGTCGGCACAGACCTTAAAGAAGATAGAAGTGAGGAAGCAGAAGAAAGCAGTTGTCAACAACAGTCGCACGAGAGCAGCCAAAGCAAGGGCACACGAGGAATACTCGGAAGCCAACCGCGAGGTGAAGAGGAGTATCAGGGCAGACAAAAGGGCCTACACAGACAGCCTGGCAGCAGAGGTAGAAAAGGCAGCAGGCAGCGGCAACATGAAACAGCTCTATGACATTACCAGAAGATTGTCGGGCAAGTATGGCCATACAGAAAGACCAGTAAAAGACAAAGAAGGCAAGCCTATTGCAGACAGGACAGACCAACTCGACAGATAGGCCGAGTATTTTGAAGAGTTACTGAACAGACCCAGCCCATCCGACCCCCCAGACATCCAGCCAGCAGAGACCGACCTACCCATCAGCTGTGACAGACCCAGCCGGGAAGAGATCAGAAGAGCAGTGGCATTTTTGAAGAACGGCAAAGCAGCAGGGCCAGATGGCATCCCAGGGGAGTCTCTGAAAGCAGACCTAGAGACAACAGTAGAGCTGCTGTACCCACTGTTTGGAAAGATCTGGGAAGAGGAGGTGATGCCGGCGGACTGGAAGGAGGGGTACCTAATCAAGCTTCCCAAGAAAGGCAACCTCAGCAAGTGTTCCATCTACAGAGGAATCACCTTGCTGTCAGTAATAATAATAATACATAGTATTTACATGGCGCATTTCTCATATTGATAATATAACTCAACTTAGACAACGACTCACGTACCACAAATAGTGAAATACATTACGACAGTCAGTACCAGGAAAGGTCTTCAACAGGATCATCCTGGAGAGAATGAAGAGCTCCGTCGACCCCCAGCTGAGAGACCAGCAAGCAGGATTCAGGAAAAAACGATCATGTACAGACCAGATCGCCACTCTCCACATCATTGTGGAACAGTCTCTGGAGTGGCGCTCCCCGCTGTACGTCAACTTTGTGGATTACGAGAAAGCATTTGACAGCGTGGATCGAGAGACTTTGTGGAAACTCCTACGACATTACGGTGTACCCACAAAGCTCATCTGCCTGATCAAGAGCAGCTACGGTGGCATGACATGTAGCGTGATCCACGAAGGGCAGTTCACCAGGGAGCTCCAGGTCAGAACCGGTGTCAGGCAGAGGTGTTTTCTGTCTCCGTTCCTCTTCCTACTGGCGATAATAATAATAATAATAATAATAATAATAATAATAATAATAATAATTACGGTATTTATAATGCGCTTATCTTATAATAATTATAACTCTAAGCGCGCACTCACAACTCACGCACGCATGCGCACGCTTTAGACAACGACTCACGTACCACAAATAGTGAAATACATTACGACAGTCAGCTTGGGGTGGGGAGTGTGGTGGTATAGTGCTAGAACTGTTGAAAGAGGTGAGTTTTGAGGGCGGTCTGGAAGGAGGAGAGAGAGTGTTTCTGACGGAGAGAGAGTGGGAGAGTGTTCCAGGTGGATGGACCGTATACTGAGAAGGAGCGGGGGCCGAAAGTGCTGAGTTTGGAGCGGGGGATGTGGAGGCGGAGAGGGTCGGAGGCGGAGCGGAGGGAGCGTAGGGGTGAAGTAAGTTTGTGAGATAGGCAGGAGCGCAGTTGTTCAGGGATTTGTAGCAGAGAGACAGAATATTGTATTGGATGCGTTGGGGGATGGGAAGCCAGTGAAGGAGTTTGAGCAGGGGAGTGATGTGGTCGGATTTTTTCTTTCTGAGGACGAGGCGGGCAGCATTGTTCTGGACGCGCTGGAGAGTGAAAGTGGTGGAGTGAGGGAGGCCGGAAAGGAGAGAGTTGCAGTAATCGATGCGAGATAGGATGAGACAGACAGCAAGTTTGGTGGCAGCTTCGGTAGTGAGGTATTTTCTGATCTGACTGATGCGGCGGAGGTGGAAGTAGCATGCCTGGGCCGTGGCGGAGACGAAGCTGGTCATGGAAATAGAGGAATCGAGGATAACGCCGAGGTTTTTGGCCGAGTCAGAGAGGGAGATGGGGGTGCTGTCGAATTGAAGGTGGAGAGAGGGAGGGTTTTGATTGATTGATTGTACATTGCTTAACGTCCCGACAGCAACAAGGCTTTCTCAGGACGTGCCTGCACTGCTTGTGAAAAAAATAAACAGAACATTGAATGTATGTCGCCAGCCGGTCAAATACATTAAATAAACCTAAGAAATGGGGCCTAAATAAAGCCAAGACCATTTAGCAACACACATCCAATATCAAGAGCTACAGGCAGTGCAGACAGTAGGGAGAGTTTTAAAAAGGCAAATACAGGTGAATGGACAAAGGGTAGACAGAAACACATGCCCCAGAACAGAAAGAAAAACCCACCCTGTGGGGCTGACCAGGGTGACCATGGGAACTAAAAAATACCTAACCCCAGCCAAGTCCCCCAGGGCAGACCCGGGTGGGGGGGAGAGAGGGAGGGAGCTGGGAAAGTTTCTGGCGAGTGCCTACCAGCATGGCTTCCGTTTTGTCGTCATTCAGTTTAAGCTTGTTTGCTGTCATCCAGTTTTTCACGTCTTCGTAGCAGTCAGCCGTGCGAGTAAGTAGTGACTGAGTGTTGTCGAGTTTGTCTTTGTCTAGTAGTTGTGAGTCGTCAGCGTAGATGTGGTGCTGTATGTGGTGAGACTGGATGATGTTGGACAGGGGAGAGGTGTAGAGTGTGAAAAGGACCATAGACTGGGTCATGAAGAGGACCACAGAGCAGAGAAGAAGCGGAATACAGTGGACACTGTGGACACAGCTTGACGACCTCGATTTTGCAGACGACTTGGCTTTACTGTCCCACACTCATCAACAAATGCAGGACAAGACCACGAGGCTTGCTGACATCTCGTCCCAAGTGGGCCTCAGCATCCACAAGCAGAAAACAAAGACAATGAGGCTTAACGCAACCAGGGAAGAACCAGTCTTGCTTGCTGGCACCCCGTTGGAGGAGGTGGAGTCCTTCACCTATCTCGGGAGCATCATTGACAAAAAAGGTGGCACTGATGCAGATGTCAGAGCACGAATCGGTAAAGCCAGAGCAGCCTTTCTCCAGCTGAAAAAAGTGTGGAGTTCCAGAGAGAAGTCACAACACACCAAAGTCCGGATTTTCAACTCAAACGTAAAAGCAGTTCTCCTATATGGAGCAGAGACTTGGAGGTTGACAAAAACCACAGTCAACAGAGTACAGATCTTCATAAACAGTTGCCGTAGAAGAATCTTGAAAATCCACTGGCCAGATCAGCAACGTCTGACTCTGGGAGAGAACAGAGCAGATAACAGCAGAGAATGAAATTGGACGAAGAAGATGGGGATGGATTGGTCACAGTCTGAGAAAGCCAGCTTCCAGTATCACTAGGCAGGCATTGTCATGGAACCCCCAGGGAAAGAGGAAAAGAGGCAGGCCGAGAAACACCTGGCGTCGAGACCTCCAAGGAGGACGTCAAGAGACTGGGAACCAGCTGGAGTAAAATCGAAGGAGAAGCACAGGACAGGAGTACATCACCCCCCCCCCCCCCCTCCATAGATATACAGAAACACGTATAGGGGGGTTAGTTAAAATCAACCCCCCTCAAACAAAAAGGGGAATAGCCGGCGGGGCCAAAGAAAACCGGGCATTGGACTGCGACTTCAAAAAGGGAGAGAAAGGAGGCAACACCACCGACCAAACAAGACGGAAGACCCGTGCACCCAAGGGAACACGGGCTCTCCCCAACGACCCAGCCACCTGAGGCGTGGACAGCCATGATGAGGGAGGAAACAAAGTGATGCGCGGACATCAGCGACAGACAGTCAGGATAACCCCCCCACCCCCACCCCCACCCCCCCACCTGCCCCCCCCCCCCCCTGGACGAAATCAGCGAAAGCTGGAAGTCCCGACCCCTTTTTAAATTTCGACTTCGAGGACAGGAGTCCCTGGAGATCTCTCGTCGACGGCCTATACCCTGGGAGGGGTGACAGGCGTAAGTAAGTAAGTACACGGCAATCCAGAGTTGCCACATTCCTTCTGCGATAAGTAGCGACTGATCTCTCTATTTGTTTGTTTCTCCATTTTGAAAAAAGGATATTTACCCGAAACATTAATAAATTGTTGTAACTGTCTTTTATAAGCGTGTTTCTGTCTCCGTTGGGGTCTTCTCGGACACACGGTAATTCCCGCCATTCGTAAGCTCTGTGGTCTGGCGTAGCGATAGCTATTCTGACGAAGAATAATAGCACGAGCAGCAAAATAATGTTACTTCAAGCTTCACGTCATGGCATCATTAGTCCCACGACGCCGTGTTCGTAGTGACGTTTCGATGTTATACGTCACTCATCGCAGTGCTAACATTTTATGTATAATAGGATCAAACTTGGCAATTTTCTTGCTGATTTTCACGCCTAGGGCTTACAGGTCACAATTTGACCGAATCCTACCCCAGAGCCAGGACAAACAGCAGGCTTATGCAAACACTGTTTATGAAAAATCATGCGGGTACGAAAAGACAGGGGGGGGGGGGGGGGGGGTTCGTAAAAGAAAAATCAAAGTTATGTTAGCCGTTTTAAAAATAACTCCGAAAAAAATGGTGCAGAAAAGTATCTGATTTTCACACCTCTGGCATACAGGTCACAATTTACCTTATCGTACCCGACAGCCGAGACAAACTGTAGGCTTATGTAAATACCGTATATATAATTATATATGAAAAATCATGCAATTATTAATGAGAAGATTGCTTTTTTCGTTAAAAAAAAAACAACCCAACTTAATTGTTTTAAGATTAATCCCAAGTAATTCGTGAAATTAATCCCAAAAACGGGAAAGTATTTTATTTTAAAAACATTTAATTATCACTCTAAAAGTTCTAGAGGTACAATGCTGGTTAACGAACTCCTTCAATACCTTCCTTTTATCTAGCCATATGCAAAATATCAAGTAAAAATAACAAAAATTACGAACTCCAGTGTGGATCAACCGGCTTTTGTTAAACGGACATTTTCTCGACAATGAGCATCTTAATTAAAAAAAAATTAAGAAAACTACCTCGACATTATTCTTTTGGGACAATATCCTAAAATTTGCAACCCCATTTAATATCACCATTGTACAAGTTTACGCTCCAACAACAAACTATGATGATGAGGAAATAGAAGATTTCTATGACCAACTGCAAGAAGTCCTGGACCAGACCCCCAAGACAGACATTCTTGTGGTGCAGGGAGACTGGAATGCCAAAATAGGAGAGGATGCTGTTAAGAACTCGAAAGGCACATGTGGACGCTACTACAATGCAGAGACCAACGACAGAGGCTTAAGGCTCCTGGAATTTGCCACCGCAAATGATCTAAAGCTGATGAACACGTCTGGCCCACACAAAGCATCCAGAAGGTGGACATGGCACAGCCCGAATGGAGAGCACCATAACCAAATTGACTACATCATGGTGAAGAGACGCTTCCAAGCCTGTGTGAACATTGCCAAGACAAGAAGTTTTCCAGGAGCAGACATTGGAAGCGACCATGACTTAGTAATAATGACCTTCCAACTCCGCCTGAAGAAAGTCAACAAGCAGGTTCCCACCAAAATCAAGTTTGACCTCAAGAAGCTAAAAGACCCAGATGTAGCGGAAGCCTCCAGGCAAAGATAGGAGGAAAATTCGCACCACTGTTACTTCTAGGTGCAGAAGACACGGATGTGGACACACTGATCAACACATTTAACACTGCTGTAACACAAACAACTAGTGAGATCCATGGCAAACGCCGACAAGCAAAGAAACCTTGGGTTACAGCTGACATCCTTGATCTGTGTGGAGAATTAAAGAAAAAAAAGTCAGAGGTAGAAGGAGCTAAACAATACAGGGAAATTAATCAGGATATCAAGAAAAGCATGAAAAAGGCAAAGGAGAGGTGGATTGAAGACCAGTGTAAACAAGTAGAAGAAAATCTCAACAAAAATAACAGCAACAAAACATAGCAGCTGCTGAAAGACCTGACCAGTGCAAAACAAGGACGCTCCTCTATCATTCAAGGCAGCGAAGGGAACTGTCTTACGGAAGAGATAGACAGAGTACTGCTCAGATTTGTACAACCACCGAGCTACAGGGGACCCAGGCATACTTGTCACCCCATCAGTGACCAACAGTGACAACTATCCCATCCTCCGAGAAGAAGTAGAGGCTGCCGTGAAGTCGCTAAAAAAAAAAGGGGGAAGGCACCAGGAGCTGGCAACATCCCTGCAGAACTAGTCTAAGAAGTGGGAGAAGACATGATAAGCGCCTTACTAACTATCTGCAATAAGATCTGGTAGTCACGGGAATGGCCCACACCATGGACCCAATCACTTATAATAACTCTCCCCAAAAAAGGCAACTTACATCAATGCCAGAATTATCGCACGATCAGTCGTTTATGCCACCCAAGCAAAGTCATGTTAAAGATTCTACTGAACAGGCTGAAGCCACAGGCAGAGGAAATCATAGCTGAGGAACAGGCAGGCTTAAGACCAGGGCGCAGCACAACTGAGCAGATTGATTGATTGATTTACATTGCTTAACGTCCCGACAGCAACAAGGCATTCTCAGGACGTGCCTGCACTGCTTGTGAAAAAAAACAACTAAACAGAACATTGAATGAATGTCGCCAGCCGGTCAAATACATTAAATAAACCTAACACATGGGGCCTAAATAAAGCTAAGACCATTTAGCAACACACATCCAATATCAAGAGCTACAGGCAGTGCAGACAGTAGGGAGAGTTTTAAAAAGGCAAATACAGGTGAATGGACCTCGGGTAGACAGAAACACATGCCCCAGAATAGAGAGAAAAACTCACCCTGTGGGGCTGACCAGGGTGACCCTGGGAACTAAAAAGTACCTAACCCCACCCAAGTCCCCCAGGGCAGACCCGGGTGGGGTACAACTGAGCAGATCTTCAACCTGAGAGTTCTATGTGAGAGGTACCTCCAGCACCAGCAAGACATCTATCATGTCTTTGTGGATTTTAAGAAGGCGTTTGACAGGGTGTGGCTTGTAGCCCGTTGGTCCACCATGAAGCTGTACAACATCAATGCCACCCTGATCAAAATAATAGAAAACCTTTACAACAAGGCCACTAGCGCAGTCTGCTTCAAGGGCAAAATAGGAAATTGGTTTAGGACAACAGTCGGAGTCAAACAAGGCTGCTTGCTCTCACCTACTCTTTTCAACATCTTCCTGAAAAGAATCATGACGGACGCTCTGAAAGATCATGAAGGAACTGTCAGTATTGGAGGCAGAACAATCAAGACTTGCGCTTCGCGGACGACATTGATGGCCTTTCAGGAACAGAGGAGGAGCTAGCTCAGCTGGTGGTAAAACTGGACAGTACAGCCATTGCGTTTGGGATGGAAATCAGCGCAGGGAAGACCAAACTGATGACCAATAACGCCAGTGGCATTGGCACTAAAATCATGGTTGGAGGCCAAAAACGGGAAACAGTTAAGAAATTCAAATAATTAGGAGCCATTGTGACAGATGAGGGATCAAAACCAGAAATACTTTCCAGGATTGCGCAGACAACAACAGCGCCAACAAGACTGAAGGCCAAATGGAAGGACAGAAACATCACACTCTGCTCCAAGATCAGACATGCGCTCCTTAGTCATCTCAGTGTTCTTATATGCCTGCGAGTCATGGACCCTCACAGCAGACCTCGAAAGGAGGATACAAGCCACTGAAATGAGATGTTTACGAAGGTTGCTTGGCATTTCGTATAGAGATCACATCACGAACGAGGAAGTGGGAAGCAGAATCAGGCAAGCCATCGGGCCCTATGAAGACCTATTAGCCATTGTGGAAAAAAACGCAAACTGAAGTGGTATGGGCATGTCACGCGATCAGCAGAGATTGCCAAGGCAATCCTGCAAGGCACTGTGCAAGGAGGACGAAAGAGAGGAAGACAGAAGAAAAGATGGGAGGACAATATCTCAGAGTGGACAGGACTGAAGCTGAACGACACACTAAGAATGGCAGAGAACAGAGTGGAATGGAGGGAGCAGGGGCTGATCGGGATGGGGGGTGGGGGTGGTTACATGAGTTGAGCCCCCCCCCCCCCCCCCCCCCCACCCCCCCCCCCCCCCCCCCAAGACCCAATTTTTTTTTAAATGCTATAACAAACACGCAAACAGTGATCAACAGACTGGACGAACACGCGATATGGCCACTCAATTCCACCAAAGACAGTACATTATAATACAACATATTGTCTTTGATTACACTTAGCGTCCCCCGGCACCTAGGTGATCGGAGACAGATGCGATGTCTCATGTTTGTCCGGGCTTTTAATTCGTCGTCTGCGTCAAATGACGCGCCATTTCTGACCTACTTGTGATTTACCTCCATACTATCGTGAACACACACCCACAAGTAGACCTCACCCTTCTCCCACTCCTCATGCACTTCAATCCCCGCTCCCTAGTGACGGAGCTGACTAAGCGACTGACTGTCAGTGTCAATTAGCCAGATCAGAGGTTGGTCCATGGGCAGTTAGAAGGTTATCAAGGAGGGACTGGAAGTTTTCCTTGACGTCCGGGCGCTTCAGCTTGGCCAGGATGAATGAAGGTCCGGTGAGCTTCAGCCTCTTCCTGTGTGCTGGTGCAATGTGCAGGTTGAGGACAGACCGCACCAGCCGATGGTCGGTCTAGCACTCGGCTCCTCTCATGGCTCTGGTGATTCTATACAGTTGCCACATTCCTTCTGCGAATGAAGATAAGTAGCGGCTAATCTCTCTGTTTGTTTGTCTATTTTGACAAAGGGTATTTACCCGAAATATTAATAAATTGTGTTGTACCGTCTTTTCTAAGCGTGTTTCTTTCTCCGTTGGGTACTTCTCTGGTGATTCTGACCTCGCGGATATCCCGCTGGCGGACAATGACAGTCTATGAGATGCCACTGCTTGAACCTGGGATGCATCCATGTTGTCTTGTACTTACTAGCCAGCCTAAGTACTTACTAGCCAGCCTGAAGTACTTACTAGCCAGCCTGATGAGGGTTAGCCGTATGAAATATTTCGCGTTTCCGTTTTGAAAAATGCACGCATCATCAAGATCGAAACTTGGCACAGAAGGGATTTGGGAAGGGCAGTATATCAGTATTCTTATACAATATATCAATATGTGTCAAAGAAGGAAAAACTTCATGGAGTGGAGGAGTGTGTGTATTTTAAATCCTTAGTGCACTGTATTAAAATGCAGAGGGCGGCATACAAACACTATCTGTCTAAGGTCAACTTGAGTGTTGACGACGGGACAAGTTTCACACGAGAACTCCACAGGCACCACGGACTACGGGGGCTACGGACGGTGATTTAGGCGACAGGTCTCGGGGGCTACAGACGGGTGATTTAGGCGACAGGTCTCGGGGACTACAGACGGGTGATTTAGGCGACAGGTCTGGCAGGCGGCACATCAAGTCACCGATTCCCATTTATTGCATCCTGCTGCACTCTTCCGAATGGACATGGGACAACCAACAAGCACTACGCAAACTGACAACCATCAGCAAATGTCACCCCGAAGCTTGCAGGGGCGCTTGAGGATCTATGCCACTTACTAGCAGGTCCATCTCCACCCGCTGTACTGGGTGCTCTGAAGCACTGTTGTGTCCGTTTGCCCTACGGGTAGGGTCAACGACATTTCAAGTTATTATCTTTGAAGGAAAACGCTAAGCGGGTAGGTGGGCAGGATGCACTGTGGCAACACTCCTTTCCTGGAGAAGGCAGCCCCCCCCCCCCCCCCTCCTCCTCCCCAAATCTCTCGTGGGACAACACAGTTGTCTAAGTGAAAGCACTATTCTGTGTCACTTTAATTTTTATAACATTTATTGTAGCGTTTTCTTTTTTGTACTTTTGTTCTATGATTTTTTTATATGTAAAGCGCTTAGAGCGCCATTCATCTGGAGGTTAAGTGCTATATAAATGTACGTTATTATTATTATTATTATTGTATACGTCCAGCGATAACTGCAGAAAGGGAGTGAATCACGACTGATCTAGGGTGTACTGGTTTATGATTCTGTTTCATACTAGCGTTTGACTACATGCATAATGTCAGATCGGAAATGATAGACGGTGAGAACAATGTATTCTGCATCTTTGTTTTTCCGTGGCGGAGTTTGATTGTATTCATGTTCCAAGGCCATCTATCGATTGGCTTCTATGTTTATGGATCTTAAAGTACCAATTCGCGTAAATCTGAAGACACATTTCAGCACCGTTTGTGTTTGTTATGCTTTGTCGTCACAACTAATAAGCTTTAACGGCATTTTGGACACGCAGCAAATACACATGTGTAATAGCACTTATTTATTCTGCGCACCCGTTAGCGTGTCAATCTAATTTTAGCTGTTTCTCGTACTGATACCGTTGTATTTATAGAACGGCGTGGGATCATTGTCAGGTTACTTGATATTAAGAGCTGTGCTGAACTGGATTTTCCTGTGTCTAAATGAACCGTAACTAGACGTGTAGCGTTTCGTAACCATCTGTTACAGAAGTGTATATTTGAACAGTTACGGCGGTTGTGGGCCTTTAAGACTAGCGAATACAGATCAAGTTGTTTAGCACAAGAAATACTGTTGCAGCCAGCACTCAGGAGTAGATGCGTCAATGGACACGAGTGTATTTCTTGTGCCAGGAACACATGTCATGGCCAAAACACTAGGGACAGGGCTGGAGGGTCAAAGCCTACCAGTTTACTTACTGTGCCAAGAACACTTGTCATGGCCAAAACACTAGGGACAGGGCTGGAGGGTCAAAGCCTACCAGTTTACTTACTGTGCCAAGAACACTTGTCATGGCCAAAACACTAGGGACAGGGCTGGAGGGTCAAAGCCTACCAGTTTACTTACTGTGCCAAGAACACTTGTCATGGCCAAAACACTAGGGACAGGGCTGGAGGGTCAAAGCCTACCAGTTTACTTACTGTGCCAAGAACACTTGTCATGGCCAAAACACTAGGGACAGGGCTGGAGGGTCAAAGCCTACTAGTTTACTTACTGTGCCAAGAACACTTGTCATGGCAAAACACTAGGGACAGGGCTGGAGGGTCAAAGCCTACCAGTTTACTTACTGTGCCAAGAACACTTGTCATGGCCAAAACACTAGGGACAGGGCTGGAAGCGCCAAAGCCTACCAGTTTACTTACTGTGCCAAGAACACTTGTCATGGCCAAAACACTAGGGACAGGGCTGGAGGGTCAAAGCCTACCAGTTTACTTACTGTGCCAAGAACACTTGTCATGGCCAAAACACTAGGGACAGTGCTGGAAACGCCAAAGCCTACCAGTTTACTTACTGGGCCAAAAAGATTTGTCAGGACCAAAACATTCGATTGAGAGAGGGCTAGAAGCGCCACCGACTACGACTGTACTTACTGTGCCTCAACACTCGATTTGTACTGAGAGGGCTGGAAGCGCCACGGACTACCAGTGTACATATTGTAATGACTGGACTGGAAGCGTCCGAGGCTCTGATGTATGAAGAACGGCTCATTGCCTGCCTAATGTATACAGACAACTGCTTATTGCCTGCCTGATGTATACAGAAAACTGCTCATTGACTGCCTGATGTATACAGACAACTGCTCATTGACTGCCTGATGTATACAGACAACATGAGCACACCCTTACAAGATGTCCATGCAGATGAGGCAGACGTAGCTAAAATTTCGTTGATGAAAAAAGGGACAAAGCAGAGACGTCAAGCATGGATCAGACTACAAGATGAGGGTGATTACATGCATAACCTTGCCGTTCTTGAAAAGAAATCAGGATGTTTGATTCCTAAGTATCGCACTAAAACTAGTAAGGTAGACGGCCTTCTCGCCTGTAGCCATTGCAAAGGGCTCTATCAAAAAAAGCTGATCTCTGTACACTCAAAACGTTGCTGTCAGAAACAAGGAGGGTTTCAGATCGCTAAGAGAGGTGAGGCAGCACGCCGTGGTCGGCTAATGCTTCCAATGCCCTTAGACGTTGAATTTTCCTTCTATCATAAGGTATTAACCAGGCAGAGAGAGATGATGAGATAAGCTGTCTCATCAGAACTGACCCCTTGCTTCTTGAGTATGGAAAGAGATTATTTGACCGCATGGACATTGAAGAACACACGGCTGGACAAATCAGCTCCAGGATGCGGGAGTTAGGGAGACTATTAAAGATTATCAGAGTGAGGTCAGAAATGATAATCGCAAGTTTAAATGCTGTGATCAATTCAGCTAGCTTTGATCATGTTGTACTGGCTGTAAAAGAGCTAGCAGATTTTGATGAGGACACACATCAGTTCAAAAAAGGCAATCTCGCAATGCGCATAGGCCATGCTTTGAAAAAATGTTCACAGATCAAACAGTCACAGGCATCCAAACAGCTTGGGCAGGGTTCAGATGACAGGTGGCGACAGGAGCTCTCTGAGGCGCAGCGGTTTGATTCTGTCTTCAACGGGGACTGGTATGATTGTGTGTCCGCTACAGCAGCCCAGTCGGTCGGGAAAATGACCATGAACAAACCCAAGCTGATCCCATCATGTGAAGATGTGAGGAAGGTCCAACAGCATCTTGAGACAAGGATGGTTTCGGAAGATTATCCGACAGTGGGTAAAGCAACTCTTTGCACTGTATCACTTTTCAACTGAAAACGAGGGGGCGAAGTTCAGAGAATGAAGGTGTCAGACTTCCAGAATGCTAAGATTGGATCGATCACCAACAAGATATCTTGAAAGGTCTCACAGAGGTTGAGAAGAAAATGGTGAATCATTTTCAGCGAGTGGAAATCAGAGGCAAGTTTAATAGGAGTGTTCCCATTTTGCTGACGAAGAAGATGATGACAACTGTGGACAGAATCCTTCAAATGAGGCAATCAGTGCCAGCTCTCGCTGGTTCCCAGTACATCTTTGCAACACCTTCTGGTCAGAGGCCTTACAGAGGCCATGATGTTCTGAAGGCACATGCGCTAGAAGCACTGGTGTCAAACCCAGCCATGTTCACATTTACTCAGTTACGGAAGCAGGTTGCAACTTTGGCTCAGTCAATGGACCAGGATCAGCTGCCAGACTTCCTTGGTCATGATATTCGGATACATCGCCATATCTACCGCCAACCTCAAGACGTCCTTCAAAAGGCAAAAGTGGCAAAGATTCTTCTGTCAGTTAACAATGGGATGACAGATTTTGAGAGTTGCATTAGAGCTGAGCTGAGTGATGATGAAGAGATTGACTTTGACAATGAAGACACATTAGAAACTGGCAGAGAGGTCTCGGGGGAAACAGCACCTGTGAATGAAGCAAGTAACAAGTCAACAACACAGGAATCAATGAGCATGACAGAGAAAAGACGTCCAGAGCCTGATGACAATCTAGATAGTTTTGATGATGACAGTACTGCGTCAGCTCCTGTTCGAAAGAAAGCTAGATTTACAAGGAAACCATGGGGGAAAGCTGAAGAGAAAGCTGTTCAAACTCGTTTCAAGACACACCTCGTCATGAACAAACTTCCTGGAAAGGCCGAGATACAGCAGGCAATCGCAGAAGAGCCCGCACTTAGACATAGGCACTGGACAAACATTAAGGATTACGTCCGCAACACACTGAAAAAGTTACAAAAGAAATGAATTGAGATTCTCCGACACTCGCGGCATTTTCGTTTTCATACAGATTTATTACAAGAGAGTTATTATTGGGTTGGTTTCAGCATGTATAGCTTGCTTTTTTTATCTGATGGACGCCTGGATCATTTTGTATACTGTATAACCTTTGAATTTGCAAAACGAAACAGCCGGCTGGGGACAAAAGACAATAATAAGATAAGAAAACCATTGACAACGTAAAGATTTATTACAACAGTGTTATTATGGGGTTGGTCCGCCTGGATCATTTTGTATACTGCATAACATTTAAAACTCTGCAAACGGAAGAATGGTTGGGGACAAAAGACAATAATAAGGGGTAAGAAAACCATTGTCAACATAATGATTTATTACAAGAGTGCTACTATGGGGGCTGGTCCACCTGGGTCATTTTGTATACTGCATAACATTTAAAACTCTGCAAACGGAAGAATGGTTGGGGATGCAAGACAATAATAAGGGGTACGAAAACAGTTGTTAACATAAAGATTTATTACAAGAGTGCTACTATGGGGGCTGGTTCGCCTGGATCATTTTGTATAGTGCATAACATTTAAAACTCAGCAAACGGGAACAATGGTTGGGGACGAAAGACAATAATAAGGGGTAAGAAAACCATTCTCAACATAAAGGTTTATTACAAGAGTGCTACTATGGGGGCTGGTCTGCCTGGATCATTTTGTATACTGCATAACATTGAAACTCTGCAAACGGAAGAATGGTTGGGGACGAAAGACAATAATAAGGGGTAAGAAAACCATTGTCAACATAAAGATTTATTACAAGAGCATTATTATTTGGTTGTTTTCAGCATGTATAGCTCTGTTTTTATCTGATGTACACCTGGATCATTTTGCATACTGTGTAACATTAACCTTACTTTGCAACTAAACAGTGGCCCACACCCAGGTCTGCCCTGGGGGATTTGGGTGGGGTTAACTACTTTTTAGTTCCTAGGGTCACCCTGGTCAGCCCCACAGGGTGGGTTTTCCTCTCAATTTTGGGGCATGTGTTTCTGTCTACCCTTGGTCAATTAACTTGTATTTTTTCTTTTTTAAGCTCTCCCTACTGTCTGCGCTGCCTGTATCTCTTGAAAAGAAGTGCCCAATGGCGAAATAAACACGCTTAGAAAAGACGGTTTTTACAACAGAATTTATTAATATTTCGGGTAAATCCGCTTTGTCAAAGCAGACAAACAAACAGAGAGATCAGTCGCTACTTATCTTCATTCGCAGAAGGAATGTGCCACATTCCTTCTGCGAATGAAGATAAGTAGCGACTGATCTCTCTGTTTGTTTGTCGGCTTGTAACCGTCTTTCCTAAGTGTGTTTATTTTTCCACTGGGTACTTCTTTGCATTTTTTACACGATTGGCAGTCACCTTTTTGGTCTGAATAATGTTTTTTGTATCTCTCTTGATTTTGGATGTGTGTTGCTAAATGGTCTTAGGTTTATTTAGCGTATTAGACCGGCTGGCGACATACATTCAATATTCTGTTCATCTTTCTTTTTTTTTTTTTTTTCACAAGCAGTGCAGTGCTGGCACATCCCGAAAAAGTCGGGACGTTCAGCAATGTACAACCAATCAGGACGAAAGACAATAATAAGATAAGAAAACCATTGTCAACCTAAAGATTTATTACAAGAGTGTTATTATTTCAGTGTGTATAGCGTGTTTTTATCTGATGTACGCCTGGATCATTTTGGGAATGTCTCTAACTTTTTGTTACTATAAAGTGCACTTTGCCTGCTGTGCATTGTTTCAAAAGTCACAGAAAGCGTAAACCTTAGCTGAGTTGGTATACCTCGCCCTCTACCTAGGTTAAATGCACCAGCGGCGCCATTGTTGCTATTTTCGCACCAGACTGATCGCTCGGACTGGTCATGTGCACCAGAACTGCGCGCGCAGGTTGGCTTCTGCCCTTGTAGTGTGGTCTCGTACGTTCACGCGCAAGATTGTGATCGCAGTCGAAAAAAAGGTTCGTTTGCAGTTTTAACTTTTAGCCGCACCTTTTACCTCCCCTAACACGCCAGTTTTGTGCTGAGATGGCGGAAGCTTGTGTCATGCCCCACACCACCGAATCAAGTCCATTGTACATGCAGTGCGCTCATTTCTTGAACTTCAACTATGACGGTGCTTCCTGCCGCAAACGACGCAGATGTCGCAAAATCACCTCCATTGAGGATTAAAAAATGCTATTTTTCAAATCTGCCAAATCGCGTAATGTTTCGTGGTGCTAGCATAAGGATGGATGCATTATTGCCGGATTGCATATATGCGGAAGGGTTTATTCTTTATTCATGTTATTTTGCAGCAATCAAATGACGGTCACGTGATTCTTTCTCCGAGGTTGCCATTACAGGTGCAGAAGGCACACGCTCTAAACTGATCGGGTGCACCAGACCGGTCCGAGCGACTAGTCTGGTGCCAAAATAGCAACATTGGCACCGATGGTGCGTTTACCCTAGGCACTGGACGAGGTATACCAACTCGGCTAAACTTTATTGTCGCACTTGCTAGAACTCGGTATTATATTTCTCTCTTCATTTTATGAATAGAGGCAAAGTCGCGGAAACCCTTTACGTGCCGAAGGCAAGAACTAGTTTTCCTCATCACAAAGTTGCCAGAAAAAGGTTTGACTGCTCTTGATTGTTTGATTTGAAGTGTTTACAAACAATTACTGTGTTTTTATATGCATGCACCTTTGATGTGATTAATAAAGGCTGAAGTTTCAAGTGATTTCTTATGTTGTCAGTTAATTAATTAATGTCAGTGTTCTGTTCTGTCATTTTAACTCATTCTACCCCAAGACCGGAATCCCCAAATGTTGAAGCCGTCTTCTGAAGACTGCGTTGCAGTGCAGGACACAGATCCACCATGATAGTTCAAGGGTGATGCCAGAATAACTTGGCGCCCATAGGCGCCAAGCTATTCTGGCATCACCTTTGAACTATCATGGTTGATCTTTATTTTGCTGTGGAGTCTGGGGTAGAATAAGTTAAGTGTTAGTTTCTTCGTCTGGGTGTTTTTCTATCTTTCATATTTTTCCACACTTTTTGACCCGCATCATACTGAGGCTAAAAGCTTCAAATTTGTACACTGCCATAATTATATGCAAGCTACATTACAGTACTTACAGATGAGGACATAGACCAATGGCATTAGTTCAAGGGTGGTGCCACAATAGCTTGCCGCCTAGAGGCGCCAAGCTATTCTGGCACTACCCTTGGACTATTTCAGTCACACTTGTTGCACACACTGGTGTATTCCGAATGATAAGGGTTAATATTCAAAATGCTCTGCTGCTGTTTGTCTGAAACTCCAGAGTACACAAAAAAGTCCTTTAATTTCCAGAATACATTATGTTGATTCTCACATAAATGCCATGATAAACTATTTTGCTTCAGAAGGACAAAACGTAGCAATGTTTAGATTTCCTCTGTAAAAATCATAATTGAAAGGTTACGGGCCAGTGTTTATTCAATTTTGCACCATACAATGTTAAAAATGTTAAAGCATACATACACATTAAGTTGGAAAAAAAATAAAAAATTAATGTGAAAAAGAAGTATTCCATGAACTTGACCTTATTACAGATGCCTCATGTTGTGAAGACACCCATTTTCACTGTAATGCCAGTTTTTGTGTGAGAGGCACCCACTCTATTGGTAGAAACCCTTTTTTTTCCCATCTAGTGGCTCTGTTTCTAGAAAATGTATATTTTAAGTTATAGAGCTTAGTTATAAGCTGAGTTCTAAACATTCACATCAATTCCAGAGCCCTAGAATAAATAGAAATATGGGAACCCATTTTCACATAAAATGGTAGGTAACCCACTCTGAGGCTTTTGTCTCCATGTGTGTGTGTGTGTGTGTGTGTGTGTGTGTGTGTGTGTGTGTGTGTGTGTGTGTGTGTGTGTGTGTGTGTGTGTGTGTGTGAGTGGTCGCTTATTCGTCTGAATGATGTGTTCAGGCTAGAGCTGATTTTTTTTAATCAGATTGAGTGGTTTAAAAATTTTACTATTACTATTATTAATAGTGAGTATTATTGCTTAATCAGGACGTTTCTGCGACATATGTGAAGAAATGTATTACTGACTGCCTGGTATGAAATACGTGGTCAAGAATGAAACTTGTATTTAGAGAGCGGAACTTGGACTCCTGTGTGACCATGAGACCGCCATAAAACACTTCACAGTCGTCAATCAAGACCAAAAATAAAAGCACGCTCTTTTCTTTCTTTTCTTTTTGTCGGACCAACAACTGGCCACCAACCTGTCCTACGTTCCGCCCCACCAACAACTGGCCACCACCCTGTCCTACGTTCCGCCCCATCTGTGAGGGTCAACACACAAACATAGATCGACCGGGGACTTGTATTATGAAGTAGGCTCAACCCAGGCCAGAAGCCTGAGAATCCCTGAATCAAATAAGGTCTACAAGAGGCATACATTCTCATGCGCCCCCGTGACTGCGTGTGCTCATGAGAATCTATGCCTCTTGCAGCTAGGTGGTCTGTGAGGAACACTCGCCCTGTCCAAAGAATGAGAGTCCAAGCAATAAAACACACCCTTCGGACGACACTCTCAGAAAGAAACACAAAAAGGACCAAGCAGTCACAAGTTGAAACCCCCAGCACCGCCCTTTGCTGAGAAGCTGGCGAGTCGTATCGCTCCTTACGTGCAAGACATACAGATTCTCAGGAGTCCCTGCGGACGCCTTGGCTCATGAGGATCTACGCCTCGTGACAACGAGATGAGTTGGCCGAGGTGGACAGAAAGAGTTGGCAGACAAAACAACGGCGACAGGTCCTTAGAGTTCAGTCTTTTCTTCAAGTACACGTCGGTGTTTTGACCCTGATTAAAGAGCGGCCTTTATCCAGACACGCGACCACGGTCTTTAAGAAAGGCGGGGGTGGGCGGGTAGGGCGGGGGCGGTGGGGGTAAGGAGAAGGCGAGGGGGAGGAACGGGGGTGGGGGGCGGGGGACGGGTGGGGTGGGGGTGGGGGGGGGGGGGCGAGGGTATAGGGCACCAAATGTTTTCAGCAGATAGAAGAAAAAAGATCCCCACACGTTTGTTCTTGCACCCGACTTGCTTTACGATCTTCATCCGATCTGTCTGTCTCTATCTCAAAAATATGCCAGCGTTAGCCACACACTGTGTGTCAATGTAGGACCTCATAACCCTTATCATTCCCAATACACCAGTGTGTGAAATAAGTTTGACTAAAATAGTTTAAGGGCCCGTAGTGCCAGAATAGCTTATAGAGGCGCCAAGCTATTCTGGCACCACCCTTGAACTAAAGCCATTGGTCTATATCCTTATCTGTGAGTACTATAATGTAGCTTGCATACGGCAGTGTACAAATTTGAAGCTTTCAGCCTCACTATCATAGGCGCCAAGCTAATCTGGCACTACCCTTGAATTATCATGGGGTAACAATGAGTAGGTCACGGCCGAAGAAGGCCTGCTCACGCACAAAAAGAAAAAAAAAAGAAAAAAAAAAGAGAAAACAAAAGAGCGTCTTTAGTTGCCGACCCAGAGAGAAAGCTAAAAGGAAGGAGTTGTTCAGCCAAAGCAGAGGGCGACACACGGGATCTTAACGACAGCTGGCGCCCTACAGGACAGCCCTGGGGCACTGGTGACCACGCGAGCTGCAGTCATTTTTAGTAGTGAGGTGCGGGTCATTTTTCAATGTCCCCGTTGGTCAACAAACTAGTGTGGCCCTCAGTCCTAAAACACACAAGATGCGGCCATCCCTCGCGCGTGGTTCTGGTGCAAGAAAGGCCCATCAGTGCGCCGACATTGTTGTTGTCAGGTTTATGGAACACCACGATTTCATCATAAATTGTTTTTTTCAGTGTTAGCAACTCTCAATAAACAACGTATTTTAAGCGTTTCAAAAATCGGTCATTGATGTATAAAATCAATATATCATGCGGAATTCACGCTCCGATCGCTCTACAGCCTGCCATTGAAATAAAAACATCCTGCATGGTAACTTCGCATCTCGTGCACGTCATTCCATCAAATCCGGGATCGGTTGGTTGGTTGTACATTGCTTAACGTCCCGACAGCAACAAGACTTTCTCAGGACGTGCCTGCACTGCTTGTGAAAAAAAAAAAAAAAAAAAAAAAACCCAACAGAATATTGAATGTATGTCGCCAGCCGGTCTAATTCGCTAAATAAAGCTAAGACCATATATTGCCACATTCCTTCTGCCATTGAAGATAAGTAGCGGCTAATCTCTATGTTTGTTTGTTTGTCTATTTTGACAAAGGGTATTTACCCGAAATATTAATAAATTATGTTGTACCCGTCTTTTCTAAGCGTGTTTCTTTCTCCGTTGGGTACTTCTAAGACCATATAGCAACACACATCCAATATCAAGAGCTACAGGCAGCACAGACAGTAGGGAGAGTTTAAAAATGGAAAATACAGGTGAAAGGACCAAGGGTAGACAGAAACACATGCCCCAGAATAGAGGAGAAACCCCTCCCTGTGGGGCTGACCAGGGTGACCCTGGGAACTAAAAAATAGTTAACCCCACCCAAGTCCCCAAGGGCAGACCCGGGTGGGGATAAATCCGGGATCGGGATTAGTTGACTCCAAACGCATGGAATTATAACTCCAAATCACCTAACACACGCAGTGCAAATCCACAGAATTTGCACTGGCTCTTTTCGGTGTCCATATTGCAAAACGAAATAAAAATATTTTTTTGCTCCACAATAATATTAAAACCAAAATGTCTTCTATGTCACTTTACCTATTGCATCTTCTTGTTACTATGCTAGCTCCGCGTAGCAGTTGCCAATGGTCCCTTTTCTTGCCACCCACTGATCATCTCCGTGTCGTGTGAAACTACCATTACGGTACTAATGCACACATTATCAAACATGGCCCGGCCCTGTGGGACAGGGGATGAAAAACTACTTCTAATTGTTACTTGTGTGTGGTGTGCCTACAACGAAATGCCTTCCGTCCAACAGGCATAGATCCTCATGAGCCCCCGCAACTACGGGGGCTTATGAGGATCTTTGCATCTTTTGGTTTAATTTATACCTGTGTTTCTCAAGTGGGGCAGGTGATCGGATTTTTAGTGGAGGACAAATTTTCTCGTCTAAGTAAGAGCAATGGGGTTGGGGTGGGGGTGAGGAAGAAAAGACTACAGGGTGTGGGGTGGGGTGTGGGTGAGGGAGAAACGACTACAGAGTGTGGGGTGGGGGCAGGGGTGGGGGTGAGGGAGAAAAGACTACAGAGTGTGGGGTGGGGTGTGGGTGCGGGTGAGGGAGAAAAGACTACAGAGTGTGGGGTGGGGTGTGGGTGGGGGTGAGGGCGAAAAGACTACAGAGTGTCGGGTGGAGCTTCACAGGGCAAGTAGAAATGATGAATTTGATGACAAGGTGGACACTGCTGATAAAATAATACTAATTAATTTGCGCCTCGTAAATCTTTTCCTCCGACTGTCGTTCTGCTGTGTTTTGGTCCTCTGGCTTAGTCAACAATAAAGTGTTAGTCCGAGGCTCTAGTACTTCAGTTCACGCACGAACACGACTGCTAAAAAGAATTTGTGGATTGTGTCTAACGCACGTTGTGTCGTGTGCCGTACACGGTTTATTTTTTACGTTTTCCCCCATATAAATCCGCAGGAAAAAAAAAAGTGCCGCGGCAGTTCATAACGCTGACGTACCGGCAGAAGTGAATGTCCCGAATTAACTCATTCTAGCCCAGACACACCACAGCAAGATAAGGATCGACCATGATAGTTCAAGGGTGATGCCAGAATAGCTTGGCGCCTATGGGCGCCAAGCTATTCTGGCATCACCCTTGAACTATCATGGTCGATCTGTGTCCTGCACTGCAATGCAGTCTTCAGAGGACGACGGCAACATTTTGGGATTTCGGTGTTGGGGTAGGATGAGTTAAAACGAACCCAAACTGAAGCAGACAATGCGGGATTAGTGTCTTTTCCGGCTATCAGCAAAACGCAGCCGACAATCAGCGCCGTCACAGACAATCACAATTCCCTCGGTCTCCGATTGACACAGACATCTCTGTAGCGATCTCACACACACCCAGCCACTTGTCTCCGGGCGCTAACGAGTCTGGCATGGGACAATTTAATGAAATTAGAAAAACGTCGTTTTAGAGGAGAGGTTCACAGAATGTACAAAGTATTGAAGCAGAGGGTTAAAAAGAGGGGAGAGAGAGAGAGAGAGAGAGAGAGAGAGAGAGAGAGAGAGAGAGAGAGAGAGAGAGAGAGAGAGAGAGAGAGAGAGAGAGAGAGAGAGAGAGAGTTAAAGTCACAGAAAAGTCATTTACTGCAAATTTGTCAGTATGTCCGTAATGCATTTAACTCCTAAAATGTGTCTGCCATCTTTGCTAGTTCAACGCCGAACAGCCTCCATCCGTCCACGGAACATAAATATACAGTGGTTTGAGGCATAGATCCTCATCAGCGGGGCTCATCAAGACCTATACTCCCGCAGTTGGATCATACGGATCTGACGAGCGATGCGCGCTGACCTTTCTTGACAGTGTCGGGCGATGGCTCTTTACATGTGTGACCTCAGTTTCTTTTCTCGAATAGGAGTGACAGTTCTGCTGAGCATCGCTCATCAGGCCCCTGTGAGTGTGAGCATCGCTCGTCAGGCCCCTTGAGTGTGAGCATTATACATCGTTCGTCAGGCCCTATAAGTTTGAGCATCGCCCGCAAGGTCTCTATGAGTGTGAGCATCGCCCGCCAGGCCCCTATGAGTGTGAGCATCGCCCGCCAGGCCCCTATGAGTGTGAAAATCGCCCGTCAGGCCCCTATAAGTTTGAGCATCGCCCGCAAGGCCTCTATGAGTGTGAGCATCGCCCGCCAGGCCCCTATAAGTGTGAGCATCGCCCGCCAGGCCCCTATGAATGTGAACATCGCCCGTCAGGCCCCAATAAGTGTGAACATCGCCCGTCAGGCCCCTATATGTGTGAACATCGCCCGTCAGGCCCCTATGAATGTGAACATCGCCCGTCAGGCCCCAATATGTGTGAACATCGCCCGTCAGGCCCCTATATGTGTGAACATCGACCGTCAGGCCCCTATAAGTTTGAGCATCGCCCGTCAGGCCCCTATGAATGTGAACATCGCCCGTCAGGCCCCTATGAATGTGAACATCGCCCGCAAGGCCCCTATGAGTGTGAACATCACCCGTCAGGCCCCTATAAGTGTGAACATCGCCCGCCAGGCCCCTATGAGTGTGAGCATTACTCACCAGGCTCTATGAGTGTGGGCATCGCTTGTCAGGCCCCTATGAATGTGAGCATCGCCCACCAGGCCCCTGTGAGCATCGCTCGTCAGGTCTCCCCGAGTGGGAGCATCGCCTGTAAGGCCCCAATGAGTGTGAGCATCGCCTGCCAGGCCCCTATGAGTGTGAGCATCGCTCGTCAGGCCCCTACGAGTTGGATCAAGTACAGTTTTTCTCGAAAGTCAAGGTGTTAATTTGGACTTGAAAGGGAGGCGAGGTGGTGGGGGTGGGGGTGGTGGCGGCGGGGGCTCTACCATCAGGGATTATTCAATTACAGAGAATTTGCAAGTGTGATTTTTAACAGTAATTTAATTGGTGCCATCCACACTTTATAATTAATCAATAAGAGAAAAACATGTTTTATTTATACAGCACACAAAATCGCAACGCATCACGAAGGTCGAAAGTTAGGTTAATAAGAAGGAAGATGGCGGGAGGGGTGTGTGGGCTGGGTGGCGGTGGGGGGGGGGGGGGCATAAACTCCATAATTAAAATAAAATCGATCGAGAAACATGAAAATGAAGGAGGGAAGTCCACAAAAAGTACCAACAAAACAGCCTGCAGACAGTCGCAAGTCAGTCACTGTCAAATGGACTGTGATTTTCAAGCAGACACCTTCTGCTGTTTTCAACAGGTTGTTAACCCCCTTGTGCTCGCAGCCCACGGCTGTGTTTTCAATACAACAAAGACTTGCTCTACTTCTTGTTCTGCGCCTAGGGCGAAACAGTCCTAAATAGTCCTGCTGGTTTCTTCTGGTCGCGAATTAATGACAAGACAAGACTTGTTCTATGGAAACGTCACAGTACGGTACTTTTGCTCTGCGCCTGGGGCGAAATCCGCGTTGTAAATAGTCTGCTGCTTTCTTCTGATCGCGACTTAATGACGAGACTGACTGTGCTGACATTTTCACAGTATGGTACTTTTTGTTCTTTGCTGTGGGCGAAATAGTCCTAAATAGTCTTGTTATTTTTGTTGTGACAAGGCAAGGAAACTCGCCACTAAAATAAGGCTGAGACCGAGACAGACCCATTAAAGTGTCTTTAAACAGCAGTGCTGAGTCCCAGTCCTACACCACTACCGCCGGTGTCATAAATGTAAGCTGGTCTGTGACTTTTTACCTAACGACTCCAAGCTGCAAGATCCAAAAATCATAAACCAGCACGTATTGATATTCGTGCACATGCATTGCATGCACATCCCTGAGTAAGTCCTTGCTGTTGTTGGGGCACAGTAAACGAACAATTAATGAATCCATCCGAACAATAAAAGACGTCCAACTCTACGAGGTATGGATCCTCCTGAGCCCCCACAAATTGCAAAGGTTAAGGACAATTTAACCCTGTTAGCCGCAAGGTCCCATTTCTCCAATTTTGGAGGTGTTAATTTATAGACCAGTTGTAGGGGATGGATTGATCATGATAATTCAAGGGTAGTGCCGGATGAGCTTGGCGCCTTCAGGCGCCAAGCTCATCTGGCACTACCCTTGAATAATCATGATCAATCCATCTCCAGCTGCACTTACCCGGGGCTGAAAGAGTTAAGCCATGTACCCGGGCCCTTGCTGTGTTCTCTAAGGATAAGACCCCCACTGATCACAGCAACACCTCCTATCGCCATGTACCCGGGCCCTTGCTGCTATCTTGAGCTCAGGAGGCTTAGCCCTGTTAGACGGTACCTTACTGACGATGCCTGTAAGCAAATCGCATGTTCACAGATTTTGTCAAGGCTTGACTACTGTAACTCTGTAATGTCAGGTATGTCGAACGATCTGCTCTACAGGCTCCAGAAGATTCAAAACCACGCAGCAAGACTTGTACTGAAAAAAATCAAAGCGTGATCACATCACCCCCCTTGCTTAAGCAGTTACACTGGCTTCCTGTGGTGAAGTTCAGAATTGAATACAAAATTGCTTCCCTCGTTTTTCAGGCCTTTGATAAAACACTCCCGGCATACTTGTCCTCCGGTCTCTCTGTCTATAAACCAGGCAGAGTATTGCGCTCCAGCACTGACGACAGAATATTGACTATCCCCAGAGAGTCCTTAAAAACCTTTGGACATCGGTCCTTTTTCTTTCCAAGCTCCCAAAGTGTGGAATGGTCTTCCCCATGATATTCGCCATGCGCTATCTTTGGCCATTTTCAGGGCTAGATTTAAAACATTTTTTTTTCTTCAATTTGGCCTTTGAAAGAGATTGATAAACCCTACGTTTTCCCATCGATATCTGATCAGGCTCTTGAAATGGTATGTTTATTATTTCAGTATTGTGTCAGTGTGCATTTGGACCTATGTATGATTGTGTTTTTGTACGTTGTCGGTACCTTAGTTAGTTAATTTCAGTTAGTTAGATTACCTAGATGTAAAGCGCTCTGAGCCTTTCTTTGTGCGGATATTGCCCTATAGAAGAGTTATATATTATTATTATTATTATTTCTTTCCTAGTCGTAGAGAAACTCAGACGCGTTGTGCCACTGTCTGTCCTATTTGCGCTCGCTCATGCGGACAGAAAACATTCCTAACATCTCCGCTGGAGCGTGGACTGAGACGGAAAAAGTGGCAGATGCACAGCCACGGAAAGAGGAAGAACCCACTGCCAGCAAGACATTACGTTCAACACAATGCACCAGAAGAAATACACCATCATGACATGGCGAAGTCACTGACAAACAATATAGCGTTTATTTTATCTGTTCACTGCCAAAGTCTACCTGTAGTTTTACAGCGAACAGACGAAATAAACAGTCTACATGGATACACAGCACTGTGAACAGAAAGTTGTCTACCCCATGCTGTGGCTGAGGTTGTAAAACACGAGGCTTTCTAAGTTTGCATTAACCCCTTTTGGCGACTGAAACCACTGTATACGGACCGACATTGGCGTGAAAAACATAATGACTGAAACCACTGCTTACGGACCGACATTGGATATAATGATTGAAACCACTGCACACGGACCGACATTGGCGTGAAGAACATAATGACTGAAACCACTGCTCACGGACCGACATTGGACATAATGATTGAAACCACTGCACACGGACCGACATTGGCGACTGAAACCACTGCACACGGACCGACATTCGCGACTGAAACCACTGCACACGGACCGACTGAAACCACTGCACACGGAGCGACATTCGCGACTGAAACCACTGCACACGGACCGACTGAAACCACTGCACACGGACCGACATTCGCGACTGAAACCACTGCACACGGACCGACTGAAACCACTGCACACGGACCGACATTCGCGACTGAAACCACTGCACACGGACCGACATTGGTGTGAAGAACATAATGACTGAAACCACTGCACATGGTCCGACATTGGCGTGAAGAACATAATGAAAAGCGACCAGAAACAACTGAATAGGTCCAAAGAACGCACAACTAGCAAGCGACATCACTCCTCATCAGCGACTGCGGGGGCTCATGACGATTAAATGTTTCTTGCAGAAGGATAGCGTTCTCCTGGCCCCGGCAGTTTAGGTGTTAACATGCTAAGCACAACGGACAAAATACCCAAATCTGGATATAGGAGATTACATTAGGAGAACGGGTGACCATGATAGCTCGAGCTATTCTGACACTACCCTTCAACAATCATGGTAGGTCCTCAACTTCCTGTAGTGCCTCAGGACTGATTGGATTGATTAAACCGATCCCACCCGTAATTAAGCCCATCCCACCCGAACTCCGGGCCAGATAGGTGGTGGAGATGGGGCAGACTGTGTAGTACCCGGTCACATCGGACAGAAAGAAGCGGATTCTGTCCTAGTGATATCATGATAATTCAAGGGTAGTGCCAGATGAGCTTGGCGCCTTCAGATGCCAAGCTCATCTAGCACTACCGTTGAATTATCATGATGCTTTAGTTCCAGCAGTCAACGCAAGACAACTCAAGCTCTGAGGAAAATAAATGGAAATGAGGACATCAGCAAGAGGTATAGATCCGCGGGGCTCATGAGTATCTCTACCTCTTGAGATAATAACGTTCGCTGCAAGAGTGCTCGTACTAATAACGTTGGCAGTCACCTTTTTGGTCTGGATTAATAACGTTCGCTGCAAGAGTGCTCGTACTAATAACGTTCGCTGCAAGAGTGCTCGTACTAATAACGTTCGCTGCAAGAGTGCTCGTACTAATAACGTTCGCTGCAAGAGTGCTCGTACTAATAACGTTCGCTGCAAGAGTGCTCGTACTAATAACGTTCGCTGCAAGAGTGCTCGTACTAATAACGTTCGCTGCAAGAGTGCTCGTACTAAACGTTCGCTGCTCGTACTGCCACAGTGCAAAACGTCCCCATAGTGTCTTGCAATTTTACACCTAAACCCCAAAGGCCCGTCTATCCGACAAACACTGAGAAAAACAACTATAAACTCGGCTAACATGAGAACGGAATCATTGCAAGTCACGCTGCCTGCAGCAGGCCATGAAGACCTATGCCACGTGCTGTGTGGAGGAGGCAGGTCATGAAGACCTATGCCACGTGCTGTGTGGAGGAGGCAGGCCATGAAGACCTATGCCACGTGCTGTGTGGAGGAGGCAGGCCATGAAGACCTATGCCACGTGCTGTGTGGAGGAGGCAGGCCATGAAGACCTATGCCACGCGCTGTGTGGAGGAGGCAGGTCATGAAGACGTATGAACCTTGCAGGTTTAGACACGGTCTTCTGGTCGTGAAAAGTCGTTCTGTCCTGACCCTGACAGGTTTAGACACGGTCCTTTGGTCGTGAAAGGTCGTTCTGTCCTGACCCTTGCAGGTTTAGACACGGTCTTCTGGTCATGAAAGGTCGTTCTGTCCTGACCCTTGCAGGTTTAGACACGGTCTTCTGGTCGTGAAAAGTCGTTCTGTCCTGACCCTTGCAGGTTTAGACATGGCCTACAGCCAAACTACAGTGAGGAGGGGTCTTCCCTCCTGACACCCTCCTTGTACACCTGATTACTTGGCCAATTACAAGTGGCCTCGTTGTTACAGTTTTTACTATTTCATCGGCCGACCTAGTTCAATCTGATTTTAACACTTACACACACACACACACTGACACAAATGAATTACTGTCATTATTGGGATGAAATGACGAGCAGGTTACGACCATATCATTGCAAACACACACAAGAGACAAATATGTACAACTGTACACAAACACTCAAAAATGCATGCACACACACACAGACGAACACGCACACACACACACACTGACACAAATACACAATAGAATTGGCGCATAAGTTACAGCCATATCATAGCCGACATTCAATTACAAAAGAAACAAACACATACAATGATACACAAACACTCAAACATTCAGAAACACACACAAACAGACACACACACACTCAAACATTCAGAAACACACACAAACAGACACACACACATACCTTGAGTCTCTGTGCAACAGGATCAAAGATGAGGCGAATTCCATCCTGCGACAGGTTTAGAACAAGGTCCATTTGCAGGGGGTTCTGCACACAAACAAAGAAATCAATACAATAACAGATTACATATTTTTCTAACTACACATAATATAAACATCTTGATTTCTAACTACACATAATATAAACATCTTGATTTCTAACTACACATAATATAAAACATCTTGACATTTATGTGCACACAGGTAACCCCTTGACTGTTGGTAGGACTTCTTGTTGACCTGATCCCTGCCAGAAGACAAATCCATTACATTCACTAATTTAAATCAAAGAAAATATAAATTAAACAACATCAAACAAATACTGTGTTGATCTGTCTTCTGGTTGCGAAGAAAACCTGATAAATCTCTATAGGTTCTATAAACATGTACGTGTGTATTTAAATACACCTTTTATTTAGCACAATATTACTTTAGTCCAACCCCCCCCCCCCTCCCCCAACCTCCTTGAAGTGCTGATGACCCATCTGACTGTTTTTCTAACACCTGTCACACTGGATCTAACAGTGTGAGAGTCCGAAATAGCCTCGGTCAAGAAGGTGTACAAGTCCATTTCCTCACAGCAGGTCACATGATTCTGACCCTGAGGGCTTCAAGCTCTAGGGTCAAAATGACCAGCATATATTTATAGAGCTGAAACTGACAGTCCTGTATATATTTCAACAAGACCTTCTCTAATTCCACACCCTGGCCTCTTCCCCACCCCACCCACCAAAAGAAAAAGGCTGACAGGTAACTGGGGCAGGAAGAGACAGAAATCCTCATCTGCGCCTGCACGTTGGAAAACGGTATCAATAACATGTGCGTTATAGGGACTCATGAGGATCTATGTCTCTTGCAGGAGAAGACTGGCGACATCTGGTTAGCAGCTTGTATCAGACATTCACTGAGTGAGACTGAAAGGAGAGGAGGGGATGCGTGCGTGTTACTGTGAGCAATGAGGGCAGGGGGGGGGGGGGGGAGGGGGGGGGGGGGGGAGCGCTTCAACCTTAGCTGGGCTCTAAAGTGAAAGGTAGACATTGACAAGTTTTAGACGACAGCAAAACAGCTGTAACTGGCAGTTAAATAACGACCTAAGCTATCGTGCCCTTAAATCATCATGTGAAAACAAAATGACAAACATAAGCCAAGGCACAGGAAACTGACTGAGCTGGACAGACAACTGCTGTACACCTAAACCAGTTTAAACCTCTTTGTGAATATAGCCGATGGTACTGTTAACAGCTCCTGTAGTTTTATGCACAGGTGGGTGGAAAAATGATATAGTACAACAATGATTTAGTACTGCAGTTGTCTTTAGCTACCACTGTACCAGCATGTACTGTCAATTCACCACAGCAGTATGCTCTGCACAGTACGGTTTATGGTGTGTGATTGGGCTGTTTACGGTGTGTTATTGGGCTGTTTACAGTGTGTGATTGGGCTGTTTACAGTACTGGTGACTGCATGCACTCAGGTATTAACTCATTCAACGTGCCCCACATCAATAGCTGCTAAAGTGTCATATGCATCAATATCTGCCAAAGTGCCCTATACATCAATAGCTGCCAAAGTGTCCTATACATCAACAGCTGCCAGTGTCCTATACATCAATAGCTGCCAAAGTGACCTATGCATCAATAGCTGCCAAAGTGTCCTATACATCAACAGCTGCCAGTGTCCTATACATCAACAGCTGCCAAAGTGTCCTATACATCAACAGCTGCCAAAGTGTCCTATACATCAACAGCTGCCAAAGTGTCCTATACATCAACAGCTGCCAAAGTGTCCTATACATCAGCAGCTGCCAAAGTGTCCTATACATCAACAGCTGCCAAAGTGTCCTATACATCAACAGCTGCCAAAGGGTCCTATACATCAACAGCTGCCAAAGTGTCCTATACACCAACAGCTGCCAAAGTGTCCTATATATCAATAGCTGCCAAAGTGTCCTATACATCAATAGCTGCCAAAGTGTCCTATACATCAATAGCTGCCAAAGTGTCCTATAATGATGCTGGTGACAATGCTACATCCATAGCTGCCAAAGTGTCCTATAACGATGCTGGTGACAATGCTATATCAATAGCTGCTAAAGTGTTCTATACATCAATAGCTGCCAAAGTGTCCTGTAACGTTGCTGGTGACAATGCTATATCAATAGCTGCCAAAGTGTCCTACACATCAATAGCTGTGAAAGTGTCATATAACATTGCTGGTGACAATACTATATCAATAGCTGCCAAAGTGTCCTGTAACGTTGCTGGTGACAATGTTATATCAATAGCTGCCAAAGTGTCCTATAGCGTTGCTGGTGACAATGCCATATCAATAGCTGCCAAAGTGTCCTATAGCGTTGCTGGCGACAATGCCATATCAATAGCTGTGAAAATGTCCTATAGCGTTGCTGGTGACAATATTCATAGCTGCCAAAGTGTCCTATAACGTTGCTGGTGACAATGCTAATCCATAGCTGCCAAAGTGTCCTATAGCGTTGCTGGTGACAATGCCATATCAATAGCTGCCAAAGTGTCCTATAGCGTTGCTGGCGACAATGCCATATCAATAGCTGTGAAAATGTCCTATAGCGTTGCTGGTGACAATATTCATAGCTGCCAAAGTGTCCTATAACGTTGCTGGTGACAATGCTATATCAATAGCTGTGAAATGTTGCTGGTGACAATGCTATAGGACACTTCCGCAGCTACTGATGTCGGGCACCTAGAATAAGTTAAAACGCTTTGTTCATGAATCCCCCAGTACTGCAAACAGTACAATCACAAAGTAAACAGTACAGCCCCACACACCTATAAACAGTACCGTCACACACACTGTAAACAGTACAGTCACACACACACTGTAAACAGTACCGTCACGCACACTGTAAACATTACAGCCCCACACACACTATAAACAGTACTGTCACACACACTTTAAACAGTACAGTCACACAAACACTGTAAACAGTACCGTCACACACACTGTAAAGAGTACAGTCACACACACACACACTATAAACAGTACCGTCACACACATGGTAAAGAGTACAGTCACACACACACACACACACACACTATAAACAGTACAGTCACACACACTGTAAACAGTAAAGTCACACACACACACACAATGTAAACAGCACAATCACACACACTGTAAACAGTACAATCATACACACTGTCAACATTAGTGGTGGCTGCAGACATACATTGCAAGTAGATTAAAGCAGTATGCCATGGTTTCAATTCAAGCATCATCAAATTCCAAGAGATTGTTTGGAACTGCTGACTCCAAGATTAATGTTGACCTTCTATCATACACCATCTTAGACGTGTCAACATGTGAAATAGGAGTTACCTCATGAATGTTGACGTTCTATCATACACCATCTTAGACGTGTCAACATGTGAAATAGGAGTTACCTCATGAATGTTGACGTTCTATCATACACCATCTTAGACGTGTGGACATGTTAAATAGGAGTTACCTCATGAATGTTGACGTTCTATCATACACCATCTTAGACGTGTGAACATGTGAAATAGGAGTTACCTCATGAATGTTGACGTTCTATCGTACACCATCTTAGACGTGTGAACATGTGAAATAGGAGTTACCTCATGAATGTTGACGTTCTATCGTACACCATCTTAGACGTGTGAACATGTGAAATAGGAGTTACCTCATGAATCTGCCGACTAAGATAAAAGTGGCCTGGAGTGTAAAATCACATTCCTGAGGTTCACCATGCCAGTAACTTTGCTCATTGTTACCATGCCTCAGTTTCCACACGGGTCACACCCATCCTTCTGCTGCGGACAAACCAAGCACCCAACCAATCAACTGACCGAGTCGACAGAGTGACCTGTCAATCACTGGCCGCGGACAATGGGCGAAAACAGTGTCACATGGGACACAACCTCAACTTGGTTTGTGACCAGACTCAGCTGCGTTTACATACAGAAAACTATGGTTTAACTGTACATGTAGAGGGATGCGTTTTCACCCTAAACAATGTAAAAACTATGGTCCAACTGTACATGTAGAGGGATGCGTTTTCACCCTAAACAATGTAAAAACTATGGTCCAACTGTACATGTAGAGGGATGCGTTTTCACCCTAAATAATGTAAAAACTATGGTCCAACTGTACATGTAGAGGGATGCGATTTCACCCTAAACAATGTAAAAACTATGGTCCAACTGTACATGAAGAGGGATGCGTTTTCACCCTAAACAATGTAAAAACTATGGTCCAACTGTACATGTAGAGGGATGCGTTTTCACCCTAAACAATGTAAAAACTATGGTCCAACTGTACATGTAGAGGGATGCGTTTTCACTCTAAACAATGTAAAAACTATGGTCCAACTGTACATGTAGAGGGATGCGTTTTCACCCTAAACAATGTAAAAACTATGGTCCAACTGTACATGTAGAGGGATGCGTTTTCACCCTAAACAATGTAAAAACTATGGTCCAACTGTACATGTAGAGGGATGCGTTTTCACCCTAAACAATGTAAAATCTATGGTCCAACTGTACATGTAGAGGGATGCGTTTTCACCCTAAACAATGTAAAAACTATGGTCCAACTGTACATGTAGAGGGATGCGTTTTCACCCTAAACAATGTAAAAACTATGGTCCAACTGTACATGTAGAGGGATGCGTTTTCACCCTAAACAATGTAAAAACTATGGTCCAACTGTACATGTAGAGGGATGCGATTTCAACCTAAACAATGTAAAAACTATGGTCCAACTGTACATGTAGAGGGATGCGTTTTCACCCTAAACAATGTAAAAACTATGGTCCAACTGTACATGTAGAGGGATGTGTTTTCACCCTAAACAATGTAAAAACTATGGTCCAACTGTACATGCTGAGGGATGCATTTTCACCCTAAACAATGTAAAAACTATGGTCCAACTGTACATGTAGAGGGATGCGTTTTCACCTAAACAATGTAAAAACTATGGTCCAACTGTACATGTAGAGGGATGCGTTTTCACCCTAAACAATGTAAAAACTATGGTCCAACTGTACATGTAGAGGGATGCGTTTTCACCCTAAACAATGTAAAAACTATGGTCCAACTGTACATGTAGAGGGATGCGATTTAAACCTAAATATAAAAACTATAGTCCAAATGTACATGTAGAGGGATGCGTTTTCAACCTAAACAATATAAAAACTATAGTCCAACTGTACATGTAGAGGGATGCGTTTTCAACCTAAACAATATAAAAACTTTAGTCCAACTGTACAAGTAGAGGGATGCGATTTCAACCTAAACAATATAAAAACTATGGTCCAACTGTACATGTAGAGGGATGCGATTTCAACCTAAACAATGTAAAAACTATGGTCCAACTGTACATGTAGAGGGATGCGATTTCAACCTAAACAATGTAAAAACTATGGTCCAACTGTACATGTAGAGGGATGCGTTTTCACCCTAAACAATGTAAAAACTATGGTCCAACTGTACATGTAGAGGGATGTGTTTTCACCCTAAACAATGTAAAAACTATGGTCCAACTGTACATGTAGAGGGATGCGTTTTCACCCTAAACAATGTAAAAACTATGGTCCAACTGTACATGTAGAGGGATGCGTTTTCACCCTAAACAATGTAAAAACTATGGTCCAACTGTACATGTAGAGGGATGCGATTTAAACCTAAATATAAAAACTATAGTCCAAATGTACATGTAGAGGGATGCGTTTTCAACCTAAACAATATAAAAACTATAGTCCAACTGTACATGTAGAGGGATGCGTTTTCAACCTAAACAATATAAAAACTATAGTCCAACTGTACAAGTAGAGGGATGCGATTTCAACCTAAACAATATAAAAACTATGGTCCAACTGTACATGTAGAGGGATGCGATTTCAACCTAAACAATGTAAAAACTATGGTCCAACTGTACATGTAGATGGATGCGATTTCAACCTAAACAATGTAAAAACTATGGTCCAATTGTACATGCAGAGGGATTCGTTTTAACCTAAACAATGTAAAAACTATGGTCCAACTGTACATGTAGAGGGATGCGTTTTCACCCTAAACAATGTAAAAACTATGGTCCAACTGTACATGTAGAGGGATGCGTTTTCACCCTAAAAAATGTAAAAACTATGGCCCAACTGTACATGTAGAGGGATGCGTTTTCACCCTAAACAATGGTCCAACTGTACATGTAGAGGGATGCGATTTAAACCTAAACAATATAAAAACTATAGTCCAAATGTACATGTAGAGGGATGCGTTTTCAACCTAAACAATATAAAAACTATAGTCCAACTGTACAAGTAGAGGGATGCGTTTTCAACCTAAACAACATAAAAACTATAGTCCAACTGTACAATTAGAGGGATGCGATTTCAACCTAAACAATATAAAAACTATGGTCCAACTGTACATGTAGAGGGATGCGATTTCAACCTAAACAATGTAAAAACTATGGTCCAACTGTACATGTAGATGGATGCGATTTCAACCTAAACAATGTAAAAACTATGGTCCAATTGTACATGCAGAGGGATGCGTTTTCAACCTAAACAATGTAAAAACTAAGTTCCCCAGTAGCAAAACGTCTTCGGGCCCACAGCTAGTTGTGTATTTTTGTGGTACTGGAAAAAGCTCCAGATGATCTGTGGCCTGAACAAGAGTATGGAGTGGATTTTACATGTACCAGTAATAATAGACTTGTATGACAGCTGAGTAAACGTATGGAGTGGATTTTACATGTACCAGTAATAATAGATTTGTATGACAGCTGAGTAAAAGTATTGAGTGGATTTTACATGTACCAGTAATAATAGATTTGTATGACAGCTGAGTAAAGCTATGGAGTGGATTTTACATGTACCAGTAATAATAGATTTGTATGACAGCTGAGTAAAAGTATGGAGTGGATTTTACATGTACCAGTAATAATAGATTTGTATGACAGCTGAGTAAAAGTATGGAGTGGATTTTACATGTACCAGTAATAATAGATTTGTATGACAGCTGAGTAAAAGTATGGAGTGGATTTTACATGTACCAGTAATAATGATTTGTATGACAGCTGATTAAAAGAATGGAGTGGATTTTACATGTACCAGTAATACAGTGTAATAGATTTTTATGACAGCTGAGTAAAAGTATGGAGTGGATTTTACATGTACCAGTAATAACAAGACTTGTATGACAGCTGATTAAAAGTATGGAGTGGATTTTACATACCAGTAATAATAGATTTGTATGACAGCTGAGTAAAAGTATGGAGTGGATTTTACGTGTACGAGTAATAATAGACTTGTATGACAGCTGAGTAAAAGTATGGAGTGGATTTTACGTGTACCAGTAATAACAGACTTGTATGACAGCTGAGTAAAGGTATGGAGTGGATTTTACATGTACCAGTAATAATAGACTTGTATGACAGCTGAGTAAAAGTATGGAGTGGATTTTACATGTACCAGTAATAATAGACTTGTATGACATTGACAGCTGAGTAAAAGTATGGAGTGGATTTTACATATGTACCAGTAATAATAGACTTGTATGACAGCTGAGTAAAAGTATGGAGTGGATTTTACATGTACCAGTAATAATAGATTTGTATGACAGCTGAGTAAAAGTATGGAGTGGATTTTACATGCAGCAGTAATAATAGATTTGTATGACAGCTGAGTAAAAGTATGGAGTGGATTTTACGTGTACCAGTAATAACAGACTTGTATGACAGCTGAGTAAAGGTATGGAGTGGATTTTACATGTACCAGTAATAATAGACTTGTATGACAGCTGAGTAAAAGTATGGAGTGGATTTTACATGTACCAGTAATAATAGACTTGTATGACATTGACAGCTGAGTAAAAGTATGGAGTGGATTTTACATATGTACCAGTAATAATAGACTTGTATGACAGCTGAGTAAAAGTATGGAGTGGATTTTACATGTACCAGTAATAATAGATTTGTATGACAGCTGAGTAAAAGTATGGAGTGGATTTTACATGCAGCAGTAATAATAGATTTGTATGACAGCTGAGTAAAAGTATGGAGTGGATTTTACACATACCAGTAATAACAGACTAGTTGTATGACAGCTGAGTAAAAGTATGGAGTGGAATTTACACGTACGAGTTATAATAGACTTGTATGACAGCTGAGTAAACGTATGGAGTGGATTTTACATGTACCAGTAATAATAGATTTGTATGACACTCATTGACAGCTGAGTAAAAGTATGGAGTGGATTTTACACATACCAGTAATAATACAATAGACTTGTATGACAGCTGAGTAAAAGTTTGGAGTGGATTTTACATGTACCAGTAATAATAGATTTGTATGACAGCTGAGTAAAAGTTAATGTACCTGGTCGCTGTACCAGACCTGAACCCCCTTTATCGAGCGATCCTGTCTGCGCAGAATGTTTACCGCTTGGTAAAAGGGCATACCTGAAACACACGCCACAGGTAAATACACAACACAATACATGTAGAGGTGTAATCAGTACTAACATCACATCATTGTCAACATAGACTATCACACAATATTTACCAAGGCTTTATCAGCACTAACATCACATCAACACAATACACATGGATGGTTTTACCAGTACTAACATCATATATCAAACCAGACCATACACGTGGAGGGTTTTACCAGTACTAACATCATATATCAAGCCAGACCAGACCAGACACATGGAGGGCTTTACCAGTACTAACATCAACTATCAAAACAGACCATCTGCTGGTATGTGATTTTAGACCTAAATGGCATACACTTTAACTCATTACATCCTGAGGATCAAATGATGGATTATTTTAGATACTTTGAAGTTTATGTCACAATTGAGGAGACAAATAGACCATGAGAGTTCAAGGGTGGTGTCAGAAAATCTTGGCGCCTACAGATTATTCTGACACTAGCCTTGAACTTAATGGCTGGTCTCTCTTATTAATGCGATTTTGAAACGGACCGTACAAGTTTAACGGCATTGTGTGTTGTGATATTATGGTTGTTTAGTCTTATTTATGACAAAACAGGCAAAGACAAATTATCTTTTTTATGGACAATACAATTGCTTGAATCTTGATTGATCCCCATCCATGTCAACTGGTGCATGTCAGAGATTAACGTCCACACCACTGACCATCACACTAACGCAGTCAACACTGGAACTTTATAGATTAACGTCCACACCACTGACCATCACACTAACGTATCTAGTCAACACCATATATTGTCAACTGGTGCATGTCACAGCTTAATAGATTAATGTCCACACCACTGACAATGATTGACAATCACACTAATGTAGTGAACACCGTATATTGAAGCAAAAAATGTGATTTGTGTGAAAAAAACACAAACTCCATCTGCTGTGTATCAATATGTGGTATGTCTCGCAATCAACTGTTGGGTGTCGGTAGTGCTTTTTGTTGCTTTGATTCCTGTAGGAACAAACAGCACCATCAACAGCCAAAGGGTTAGATTAATTTCATCACCATGCGCATTCAGCCACCAGTACAGTAAACAGCCCTGAGCACAGACAGTTGTTCAAGAGATGATTTTGAAATGTGATCTATCTCAGTATCTCAATTTAAATATATAGATCCCAGTGTGCAAGCCAAAGATGCTGACGTTGGACTACGCACATCTGTACGCATTTCAACAGCGGCTTACGCCAGTCCCAGTGCTATGTGCACATTTGGATGGTCCGGTAAACGTGCATTTTACAAACGATATCAAATCATCTGCTTAACTTTGTTTGCGCCATATGTTTAGGATGTGGGTGATGATCACAATGACTTGTTTACTGCACTGAATGTAATGCATACTATGAAAATTGCCCCTAGTGACAAAAGCAATGGAACAGGAGAAATCTAAGCACCAATGTCACACCATAGAGTAGAGGTAACATGAAACCTCAGGCAGTGAAACCCTCTTGTGCATGCAGTCACCCGTGATGTAAACAGCGGCTGCATGTAAACAGTACTAGTGGCTGCATGTTCAAGTGGGCTAACACTTTAACAGTCGAAATACAAAGAGACAAAGAGAATGAATACAATTCAACAATGTTTGCTGAGCTTTGCCCAAGTCAATCATATTACTTTTTGTGTGAAAACCTGTGTCATGCTTATGCATACTCATAGGAGTGACATGAATTAGTGGTACTGAAAAGTAGAAATAGAATATGTACACACAATGATGCATGCACACACAAATGGATGTTGATAATATACTGAACTAGAAAACAGTTTACTTTAATGTGCATCACTGTGGACAAAATCATTGCAACCTTCCTCAACAAAGACCTGGGCAGTAACAACAAAGACCTGGGCAGTAACTGATCTATTTCTGACGCTGACAGATGACACAAAACAGCATAGCAATAGTGTGACCTAGCCCCATTACTCATCAAATTCAGACATGGGATCAGGCAAATCAATAGACCTCACAAACATGGCCAACCCATCACATAATCTTTCTCCTCCTATTCCAATATTCCTAAAGTACAGTTCAGAGTTCTGTTTGTTTAGGTTTTTTTCTTTCATTTCATGAATGACATGCTGTACAGCAAATGTCTGCTGGGATAACAGGATTGGTATTTCTTATCTGCACCTTTGTTTGACCATTTTGGGATTCGGGGCAACCATTGCATAAACACTGTTCAATCTCACGACACTCTATTGATTTAAGTCCTAAAATATTTGAATGGCAAGATCAGTAGTAATTTGTGATTTGTCGTGTAGGTTCAGAATTAATCTAGTCTTGTTGAATGCTCACTTACTTACACTGCCGATGCTTTGCTGCCATTGTCACATAATTACATTGCTACAAGTCGTCACATAGTTTGAGTGTCACCAACCCTCTCAGCTGATTTGGTGACGTTATGCGCATAAATAGAACCTTCAACGGAGAGAAAACAGGTCAGAACTTACCCAAGACAAATTCCCATTGCTCATTCCCCAAGGACCTTTCCGGCACAACTTCGAGATCGAGCATGGCTATGGTATACGTGGCTTAACCATGCGAGTTACGAACAGACAGCTAAGGCCTTAGATGCACATTTTCAGTCCTCAGTGAATCTGTTTACATACTCAGCCCAAAGTCGACGCCATTTCTGTTTTGTTTTTGGTAAGCTAGAAGTAGGGCGAGTAAAGATTGTAAACCGGAATTCCAACACGGGACGTGGTGGATTATTTTGATATCTGTTTCTAAAAGGAACAAAATAGTTGTTACTTAACCAATTAAATAATAATATTTAATGCTATTAAAATAAATGTTTTTATTTATTTAATAGTATGAAAGACAAATATCGTCAAATTTGTGAAGTTTGGTTTGCGACTTTACCGATGCGCAAAATGAATTCTCATTAGTCGGTGAATAGGATTACCTCCCTTCCAGTTTCGTCTGCTTTGCAACGTAGCAGTATCAGTTGTAAACAAATTCTTATTGGGTCACTGTTTAGAGCAGGTACAACAAAAGTAAACTGATGATGACATTGTCTGCTTATGTGTCGATAGTGTATCACGCATTTAATGGCCGATCTTATTCGTAACGAAATATGTTGTTAGAATTGCTATTTGCAAGCCTGATCGAGCGATTTCATCTCTGTCTCAGTACTGACGAACCCGAGCACTGGCATTGAAAGTCGGTTAGCTAGCGGGGGGGGGGGGGGGGGGGGGGGGGGGGGGGGGGAGGGGGGGGGGGGTCCTTGTGTCAAGTGCCTTGTACTATTAGATTATGACTGCTGCCAATGTACATGCCTGTTTTACCGCAACACTTTATTGGTTTAGAAAGAAACACGCGAGGACTACACCGTAGATAATTATGTTTTCAACTGAACGGCTACGGCGAAACCGCTGAAACACTGGCGCCGGGGACGGCTGAGCGGCAGTGCCACTGATCTTCTCTTAACTTTTTATGGCCGGGCCGGGTGAGATGTGTAAGACCCGCATCTCCCTAAAGAAAAGATAAATAGAGCATTGTAGACTTGATCAGTCTCGTGTTTCAGTCATATAGTCCCGCGTCAGTTTTTCCGGAAAGAGTTGAAAACTATACCGGAGTGTCACATCATGTTTAATCTGAAATGGTGTTGTAACTGTCATTTCCTAGCGTGTTTCTCTACTTTTTTTGATTTTCTGTGCATTTGTACACACACCCACCTGTTCTGGATTTGATTATTTTACGGGCATTGGCGGTTTGTTTCAAGTTATTGTTGCGGTGACAACTGCGTTACAAGGCCGGAGTCCGGCCTTGAGCGGCGGGACCATCTATGATTATTTAGTCATAGTACTGACATATGCTTGTCGTGTCGTGTTGTATCGTATCCGACTCAAGTTAACACATCACTGCCGAGAAAACTGATCACAGTCCGACAGCAAGAGGCATAGATCCTCATGAGCCCCCGCAGTTGCGGGGGCCGGCTCACGAGGACTGATCTATGCCTCTTGCTGGCACCATTTAGTTTCAGTTTGGCCGCGATTCTTTGACGCGGACTGCATGGCCGGGCTTTTTGGCGTAAAATTAACGAACGAATTTTTCAAGAACACAACATGATCTGCTGCAGTGAAGCGGTAAGTCCGTTGCAGAGCGTCGTCATGTGAAGTGTGGAAGGTCGCGGCCTGACGTTGGGCCTCAGTGACTGACCCGAGCAACAGAGTAGACTACGTGAAATAGCGGCGGCATGCCGCCGGCGGCCTCAGTGAGAGACAAGCACTTGTCCCCGATCACTACAGTGAAAGGAGGATTCACTAAGTTGTTCAGTGCCGAGACTGAACATCTTAACACCACCCAACTGCAAGACTGAGGTATGGATCCTCATGAGCCCCCACAGTTGCAGGGGCTCATGAGGATCTATGCCTCTTGCTGACACTGAGCATTTTGCCGACTGGAATCTGTGTCTCTGGGACAGCCAGGGTCAAGTTTTGGGGTGTTGAACTAAGAAAGCTTGCCTAAACACAGCAAGCTTCAACTGACTGGCACTGAACAGGTTAAATAGGAATTATGATGCGAGACACCTTCACAAGACTGGTGCGTCAGTAGTGAGTGGGCTTCATGGTCTGTCAGTTACTTTGCCGCTCGCAGATGGGTGTAGTTTGCTTACGTTTAGGTCTAATTAAACCCTTCACCGCCGAGAGACAAAGTGAACAAGATTCAACTGCGGCAAGAGTCATGTAGTATTAGTTGTACTCCATAAGCCAGTCCAGGCTACCGTGCACCCCACCCCCCACCCCTCACTCCCTCCCCCCCTACCCCCCCCCCCCCCCCCAGTACTCTATAAGATGGGCTTCAAAGTGTACGGCGATGTCACAGTCCTGCGATGCGGGCTCTCCGCAGATGCTAACTGAATGAGCTTCAGAAACATTTTCATCTAAATAAATCAGAATTTATTCCAAAAGCCCAAATCGGGCATTATTATGTTATTATGTTCTGTGTCCTCTGCACACAAAAAAACAGAATGAAAAAATATTGAATCTCTGGCGGGCTCACAGTGAAGGTATTTGTGCACCCAGTAAACGGCCAATTCCGCGAAATCGCAAAAAAAAGAGAGACAAAAATAATGTGTCAGCTGTCTTCAGACATTTTCTATAGCACTGACAGTCCATTTTCAGGCTTACATCATTAAAACAGGATGTTACAACTATTACAAACTTGACTAGGTGATGCTGTGATCACTGTGAGTGCCACAGTGGCTGATTTTGTATCCCTACCCCCAAGTTGTAAAAATACACAAAATTAATTAGAAAAAAATACTGAAGTCATTCCATTTAATAATAATAATAATAATAATAATAATAATTTCTATGGCGCCTAACCTCAGGTAGAGCTCTAGGCGCCTTTCAATTTAAAAAAATACAATTACAAAAACTGTACACAATATTACACGTGACGCACGCGCGCGCGCGTACACACACACACACACACACACACACACACACACACACACACACACACACACACACACACGCACACACACACACACACACACACACACGCACACGCACACACACACACACACACACACACACACACACACACAAACACACATTCCAGGCACCACAGCAAAACTACAACAGAATCCTCAGCAGTCAATGATTAATCAGTTGGGTAATTCAGTTGGAAAAGGTGTGTTTTTAGCGCAGATTTAAAAACGTCTTTTGAAGCACTGTGACGGACATGGGATGGGAGTTCGTTCCAGTACAGCGGCCCAAGATATGAAAAAGACCGCTGGCCAAAGGACTTGGTACGGACAAAAGGTACACGCAAAATGCGACTGTCAGCAGAGGATCTGAGTTGTCTTGAGGGAGTGTACAGCTGCAGGAGAGAGGACAGGTACGGGGGGCTTGACGTGGAAATGCAGCTGAAGCAGACAGAAGAAAGTTTATACTGAATTCTTGCAGCCACAGGGAGCCAGTGGAGTGATTTAATTACAGGTGTAATATGACCAGTTTTGCGCTTTTTGGTGACGAGCCTCGCAGCAGAATCTGAACTTTTTTTAAGCCTGTCGATCTGATATTTGGGACATCCTGCATACAGTAAATTACAATAGCCAAGCTTGGAAAGAACAAATGCACAGATGAGGGTTTTTGTGGCTTCGATGGTCAAATAGTGTCTGATAGAAGAAATGCGACACAGCTCCATGTAGGCTGTGCGACAGGTGTTGACAATCTGTTGGTTCGTGGACAGTGTTTCGTCCAGGGTTACTCCAAGATTCTTGGCGGTGTGTGAGAAATTGATGATGCTGGTTCCCATGGACGTGGGGAGGGAAAGTGAACTGGTCAATCTGGGGGGTTTGATTATAAGAGACTCAGTTTTATCATCATTAAGTTGAAGTTTGTTTGATGACATCCACTCTTTGACATCACAGATACAGTTCTGAAGGCTTAGGATGGCGCTAGGGACTTGGTCGGGAGTAGCGTGTTTGTACAGCTGGGAGTCATCGGCAAAGCCGTGGTGGGAAACCGAGAATCTCTCAATTACACTGGAAAGAGGCTGGATGTAGAGAATGAAGAGAATGGGGCCTAGGACTGAGCCCTGGAGGACCCCAAAGCGCAGTAGAGAAGGACTCGACCGGTAGCTATTGATGACAACTGTCTGGTGACGATCAGTCAGGTAAGATCTGAACCAGGACAGGACACTACCCGTGATGCCAAACGTAAAATGAAGTCGATGCAGAAGGATCTCATGGTCTATTTATCGAAGGCGGCTGTCAGATCGAGCAAGGCTAGAACAGAGACATGTCCATCATCAATTGTCCTAATGTCATTCGCAATCTTGAGGAGAGCAGTCTCGGTGGAATGCCCGGGCCGATACGCTGACAGGCAAACAGGAAGAAGACTGTGAGCATTCACATGGTCAAGGAGCTGGGAGAGAACAATCCTTTCAATGAGCTTGGATAGGATGGACAGATTTGAGACAGGCCTGAAGTTTTTCAGATTTTCAGGGTCAAGACTGGGCTTTATAAGCAGGGGTTTGACGATGGCTGATTTGTAAACAGCAGGGAAAATACCAGAGGACAAAGTGTCATTGACCAGGGATGTGGTGGTAGGGAGGACTATGTCAATACAATCAAAGAGAAGTTGGGTAGGGATGGGATCCAGGTACGGTCATGATCTTGCGAACATCTTTGGACAAACTCTTGAAGGTATGGAAGACTTGTCCAGCAAAGGGCACATGATGACTGTGAGGTGAAACTGATGACTGGGAGTACAGTTTGTCTCGAATATACTCTACTCTCTTCGTGAAAAACTCACACAGAACTTCTCAGGTAACTCAATGGGAGGAACAGATTTTGGCAGAGGAGACAGTCTTTTTTGCCAGACGTTTGCCTGTGAAGTTGAACAGCTGTTTGCTTGACGTGCATTCCAAAATGTTCATACTGATGAAAGCCGTTTTTGCATTCAGCACTAGTTTATTGACTAACTTTTTCGCTGCCTTGAAGATCTGCTTTTGGACTGTCAGACCCGACTTCAGCCAAAGTCTTTCCGATTGTCGGCGTTCCTTTTTGGCGGCACGAAGCTGTTCACTGACATCAGTAAACCATGGGGACGGCTTACGGGATGAGGATATGCGTTTTGACAGTGGAGCATGACTGTCTAGGACCAACTTCAGACACGCATCGAACTGGTCAACAGTGGGATGGGACAGGTCAGACAGGAGTCCCTGCAGGTCCGCCTTAAAGGCCACTTTGTCCATGGTTCTGATATTGCGGGACTCCACGAACGTTGTCTGCAGGTGGGGGACAGAGACGTTCAGATGAGTGATCACACAGTAGTGGTTCGACTCAATGGCATGTGACACATGTGTGGACTGCAGGAGGTCATCATCTTCTCGAAAAAGCACCCAGTCCAGAATGTGTCCGTGATAGTGACTGGGGACTGTAACTGATTGAGACAGACTGAACATGTCGAGAATATCAACTGCTTTCTTTGTGCTTGGACTGAGTGCTGAGTCAAAATGGAGATTGAAGTCTCCAAGTAAGATCAGGTCTCCTTTCAAAGAGTTAGCATGTTCCCAAATTTCAGTGAACTGTTCAAAGAACAAAGGTTCCGTAAGTTTATTTTTCCGGCTTTGTGGTGGGCGGTAAATGGTGAAGACATGAATGGTTTTAGAAGGAAGGGCGGGGTGGTGTGGACAAACTCAAAACTGGAGTGGGCAAACTGGAAAGAAGACATAGTGGCTGTGAATGGGAGAAGCGAGTCCCTGAGAATAATAGCTATGCCTCCACCTCTGGATTCTCGAGCGAAGGACTTTGCTGCTTAGCCGGGCGGGGCAAGGTCCATGCATTTCGTTTCATCACCATTGGGCTTCAGCCATGTCTCCGTGATGAAAAATATGTCAATCTCGTGATCAGCTATGAAACTGTTAATTTCTGCTCTTTTCTCAGGCGTGGAGAGAGAGCAGGCATTAAAAACAGCAGCACAGAGAACACTTCTCTTTTGGGGGGAATAATCGGGGCATGTGGAAATGTCCGTGGAAACACAGAGATCACGTCTCTTTTGGGGGGAACAATCGGGGCATGTAGAAATGTCCGTGGGAACACAGAGAACACGTCTCTTTTGGTGACGGAGTTGCTTGTTTTACGTCACCGCCACTGTCTGACTTTTTTCAAAAGTCAAGGTTTTATACTGTTAAATTTTTTCTGAAAATAATTAATATTTACGGAAGAAGTTTAAAAGATACAAAGCTGGCTAACGAACTCATCCAATGTCTTTACTCAAAGACATAAGACATTTATTTACCAAGTAAAACGTTACAAGGATTTTTGTGTGACGTGGCGACAGTAAAATACATCCTCACTTGTAGGGCTGCACATGCATTCATCATGTCATACACTCAGTTGGAGATCGTCACCCTGTATACAGCACTAAAGATAGATAAACACAATATTACACACAATCAGTCCTATGTCACAATCATGGAATCATGTTTGTTCCATGGATCGTGATGAACTGAGGACAGCTTCTGGAAAGAAACTGCATCTGAATCGAGAGGTGCTGGCTTTCAAAGCACGAAACCGCCGGCCAGAGGGCAGAAACTGCTCGAAGAGATGATTGGCTGGGTGTGACAGATCGCGAACGATCTTTCCTGCCTTCCGTTCCATACGCGTTTTGAAAATGGAGGCGACAGATGGAAAGTCGCAAACAGCTATTTGGGAGGCAGTCTTAACAATGTGCTCGAGCTGGTTCTCTTCTGTCGCGGTTGTGCTGCCATACCAGACAGCGATAGAGAAGCACAAGGTGCTCTCTATCACCGCGCGGTAGAACTGTGCCATGATTCCTCTGGACATACCGAGTTTTCGCAGCTTGTATTTGTCTGTTACCTTTTCTGATGTTATATTTGGAAAGGGACAGACGTGTAAAAAGCCCTGCGTGATTACTGTCTTCATCATTACAAAATAAAGCTTCAGTTCAGTTCATCTCTCTCTCTCTCTCTCTCTCTCTCTCTCTCTCTCTCTCTCTCTCTCTCTCTCCTTTGTAGTTTAGAAACGGCAAGCGTGAAAAATGGCACATGTGCTAACTGCTTCTTCCGTTCAGAAATAAAGTTTCATTTCATTTCATTTCATTTCATTTCATTTCATTTCATTTCTCTCTCTCTCTCTCTCTCTCTCTCTCTCTCTCTCTCTCTCTCTCTCTCTCTCTCTCTCTCTCTCTCTCTCTCTCTCTCTCTCTTTTAAATATGGCGGATAAGGTTCACAAAAGCAGCACCGAAGAGTTATTACTTGGCGATTTTAACATTAATTTGTTTGTCTCCAACCCGCTTGGCAATCTACAATCACTCATATGGTAGGTCTCAAGAAGCTTATCTCATCCCCAGCTAGAGTTACAGAGTCGTCTGCCACTCTAATTAATCATGTATACACTTCCAACAAGTCGAGGGTTCTTAGTTCTCTTGCCCTAAAAGTGGAGATCAGTGACCACTACCCTGTGTGCTGCAGCTGGGCTCTGAAGGTGGCCAACAAAATCGGAAAAAAACAGCATACCGCTCTCTACTACAGGTCGTTTAATCCACCCTGATAGTGAAGAAAGCACCGACGACCGGCTCAAAGTCCTCGACATGCTGCCTCTGCGTAAGTCAGTACAATAAAGGCGTAGGGGGACCTACTTATGTTTAAAATCGACCACTCTAAAACGCCTAGTTATCTAACAGATCTGTTTAGCCCTGCTCATACGCCATATAAAACTGCGATGAACAATCTATCCATACCAAGGCTGCGCCTCGATAATTATATTCAAAACTAGTTTGTCTTACTCAGGAGCCAAGCTATGGAATTTGTTGCCGATCGACATTAGTGAGGCTCCGTCTTTGTCCGCATTCAGGGCCCGCTTGTTTCGGCAGCTAAAAAAAAAAACACAACTTGAGCCCATAGTTGTGTCGGCGTGACTCTCTCGAACGCCAGGAGTTGTATTGCCGAGTTCAAGTTGTTGTTGCTGTTATTGTTCAAACTACGTTTTTAACGTTCATGTTTATTTCAGGTTCTCTATCTCTCTCTCTGTCTCTCTCAGTTTTTCTTTCTTTCTCTCTCTCTCTCTCTCTCTCTCTCTCTCTCTCTCTCTCTCTCTCTCTCTCTCTCTCTCTCTCTCTCTGTATGTGTGTGTGTGTGTATGCGTGTGTGTCTGTGTGTGTGTATGCGTGTGTGTGTGTGTGTGTGTGTGTGTGTGTGTGTGTGTGTGTGTGTGTGTGTGTGTGTGTGTGTGTGTGACTGCTAAATTAGCCTTTTGATGATCACGTTTTGCCTTTTTATTTTAATTAGGTTTATATATCACGCGTATGTGAGTATTGCAGGTGTGAGTGCCGCGTGTGTAAGGAGATGATTGATAAACAGTCTGTGTACCTAATCATTTATCCTTGAGAAATAAAGTTTCATTTCATTTCATTTCCTCTCTCTCTCTCTCTCTCTCTCTCTCTCTCTCTCTCTCTCTCTCTCTCTCTCTCTCTCTCTCTCACACACACACACACACACACACACACACACACACACACACACACACACACACACACACACACACACACACACAGACATGCGCGCACTAACACTGAACTGGGCGCACTACAAAGTATTTTATTGCTGTTGTCGGTGTTGACTGAGGCGCGCCGGCTGGTGATGTGTCAGTTCTGTTGGATCTCAGCAAACAGAACGAGTAACAGATTTATAATTAACACGACTGAGCAGTACACATCAGTATAACACATAAATACGCGGGCCCAACACGGCACTGACAATTATTGACGCTTTCGGGCTTCGCCGACAACAAACTGTTCGCTTGTCACACTGTAGAGAAAGGGAAGGAAAGGGGGGGGGGGGGGGAGAAGCGGTGGGGGGGGGGGGGGGGAGGGGGGGGGAGGAGTGTGGACTTTTGGCTTGAAGCCGGTGAAATTTGACTGATTTGTAAGAGAGCAGTTTAAACAATTACTCAGTTCCTCACCCCTCCCCCACCCCCCACCCCCACAGTACTGAAACTAAGGTTTCCGCTTGAGTCCTCAGTCCGCAGACAGCTCATGCATCGAAGACAGCCTTTGTGTTAGGAACCTAATCAGTCTCAACATGGGCGGATCAGTTATCTCGGAGTGGGGGGGGGGGGGGGGTGGGGTTCCAACTTTTTGTTTGGGACTTCCAACGTGATACAAAAAGGCCTCCGCGACTCTACACTTACACTTTCCTTCCAGGGCCGAAAAGTCCAAAAGCGGCGGGGGGGGGGGGGGGGGAGGGGTGGGTGGGTTGGTTGGGTAGGAATAAAGAGAGTGAAGCCGCGTGTGTGTTAAGACTCACCACTTGCCAAACTATCAAATAACGGGGGGGGGGGGGGGGGGCTGGAAACACCCCCCACCCCAGATCCGCCCGTGCTAAATAAAGGAGAGATGTAACTGAGTGGATGCGGCCTGCCAGCCTGCGGGGGCTCATGAGCATCTATGGCTCTTGTACCGGCCGTTCGCCTCCACTCCGCATTGTTCAGTCAGTGCTGTGTCTTGTTCTCGTCCTTCAGTCAGTCGTCAAGGGACTTCTGTCACCGGATGTGTACCGGCGGTCTGCAAACTTCTTCTTCTTCTTCTTCTTCTCGAACGCCGTCACACTTGGAGTTTTGCTCTCAAAATGAAATCTGTGGTCTTCTGTAGCGCCTCCACAAGACCGTACAGTTTCTCTTGTAGGGTCAATTGGTTGTTGTGATGCGTCTAATGTGGTAGTGTAGCGTCTGTGCTTGTCGCTCTCAGCTCCCACCGCTGGAGAGTATGTCAGTCTCTCCCTGCGGCCAGTACACAGCCTCTCCAACAACAAGCCTCATGTAGTGTCTCCTCGTGGCGACTCACTGACGGTAACCGAGCACCTTACGGACTCGGGCTGAACTACAGAGGACTCGGAGGAGGTCTGGCCCCCAGACATGCGGCACGCAGGCCCATCGATATGTGGACAAGCCCTGATGTCCATGAACCAGATCCCCAGCTATAGATAAATAGCCCCACTGCCTTGTGGGTGCCTTGGGAGAGGCAAAGGCTAGGGGAGTAAACCCTATACAAATCCGGGCAGGGATGCTCGATAGCCTTGGTTGGCAGATCTCCTTCGAGAAGGAAAACTCCGTGAGGAAAAAACCTGAGCAGATGGGACTCGTAAGCCTTGGTTGGCAACCCATCTAGGAGAAGGACACTCCAAAGCCAAACCATTCTGTGCTCCCAGGAAAGGCCTTTTGACCAGGAGTTAAGGGTGAGGTAACCCCGACAGAAACCCCGAGTGCTGAGGACGGAGGTACTGGGCTGCACAGCGCATTCTAATAAACCACAGTACCACGCATATACAGCCATATGACACTTGGAGATGGATTCAACAGAAATGGTGCTCGCCCTGTGGAGTCTGCAAACTCAACTCGTAGACTTTAATCGGATTAGATCCTCAATCTGAGGACATACAGAGACATGGATTCTCATGAACCCCTGCACTACAGTGGAGTGTTGTTGCGACTGCAGAGGCTCATGAGGATCTATGCCTACGGTCTCGTGGGTGGATAGCGTTTGCTGATTGAATGGGTACTGACAGTAAGGGTGAAGAGGCTACCCGCATCCCCCATCTACTTCAATGGCTTTAGTCACTTTAGTCATGCGCTGTTTGTGTCAACAACTACTCTGACCGTCCGTCACAAAGGAACTGTATTGTGCGTGTCAAGATGAGTCCACGGAAACTACTTGCTACATTATTGCTGAACTCCTCCGTCCCTCTTGAAAATACAAGTTGTTTGTAGCCCGCAACAAGAAACACAATAATTGATAAAGAATATTTATACAGGGCTGAATCTTACCAAAGAGCGAGTCCTGAGTGTCAGAAGTACTGAGTAAACACATGACAATACAGCCAGTCAGAGGCCGCATACTTCTTCATCTGCATCCGCACAAACCCTCCTTCACCCCCAATCCCCCCCCCCAGCACCCCCCCCAGCACCCCTCCCCAGCCCCTCACCCCACTCCTCTCTCTCTCCCGACACGAGAAAGGCCAGGAGAGGTTCAGTGCTGTATTGGGTGATGACCAGCCTATTACGACCTGACAATGTTGGTCGGCATTTACTGTTGTTCTCAATAATAATAATAATAATAATAATAATAATAATAATAATAATAATAATAATAATACCGGTCATTACATAGGCGCTTTACCCAATTCTGCGAATCGGCTCAAAGCGCCTCGAACTGAACCCAACACGCACGCTCACGTGAAACACACGCATTTACTCTGAAGCCAAACACGGTAAAACACAAACACAGGCCATTCACGCGGTGCGAAGAGTCGGCTCAGCCATTTGACTGTTATAAAGTGCCTGGCTGAAACAGGTAGGCCTACTAGTACAGTGGAGGGGGAGGAAGAGCCGGAGTGCCTGGAGAAAAAAAAAAAAAACCCTCCACGGTCCGCACGAATTACCGGTGACGCTAAAGGAGAAAAGTCCGACGCCGGAACCGGGTATCGAACCTCGCACCTATAGCATTGGTGGCAGACGCTTGACCACTGCGCTACGGACTGTCATGCGTGAAAAATGCAATTTTGTTAATAGAAAGGGAAAATGCAGCACCAATCGTGTTTTATTTGTCCTTTCTAAACTTGCTCTTTTTTTTTTTTTTTTTTTTTTTTTGTTGCTGGGAATTTTTTTCAGGACCATCTCGCCTGCTGTAGGCGGTGGCAGTGTCCGGAGTTCCTGTCGTCTGCTCTTGACGGCCTCGTCGTAAACAGACATTTATCACTGAACAGCAACATTACACGTTATTCAGGCGCTGGCATTGCTCGCAAATGAGCAACATAAGTTCATGTTCATAAGACATCAGATCGTCACCGATGATCCCATGTCGGGCCCCACACTAGGATAGACTGAATAAGGCGGGGCAAGATGGCGGCCAGGCGTCATCTCCTGGCCGGCCGCTCCATGTTAGTCATAAGATATCGTCACCGATGATCCCATGTCGGGCCCCACACTAGGATAGACTGAATAAACCAGCACTGGTTGTCTCCCTGGATTCGCTGCAGCCAACAGCAGTGTCACCAACAGTAGCGCCGTCGGTAGTAGCGCCAGCATCGGTAGGGGGCGAATCCATGGAGACAACCAGTTTGGTCTCAACCAGGTCCGGAACCTGCCTCGGATAGGGACTCTGACAGTACTGAGTGACGATGTCACGCTTGCCAGCATGTGTCCCAAAACCCCGTACCCTCCTCAGTGACATCAAGAAAGGATACACTTTTGCTGAAAAAACTGGGGCAGGGAAGGGGGAGGGGAGGGGTGGGGGAGGAAGATCCGCGTGAACCTCGCATCAATATCAGTGCTGGCTCAGTCATGAGGCTCATGCCGCACGAGGCTCCGTCGGTCGGCTTTGTGGTACCAAATAAGCCGTCACGCATATAGGGAAGCCCCCATCTGCAATGTCTTTAGCAGAACAAAACTTCCGGGGTCCTTCAGAAAACAACTTCGATCTTTTCTAATTTCTTCCGCACGATGAGCACCCTCTGAACTTGACTAGTAAAGGGACGGTACTCCACGCAAGGGGCGTTAATCACAGCGTGAACCGGAACCAGAGGGCAAACACGCCCACCTATTTACCCGGCTTCCGCCTAATATCCCTCCGCCCCCTTTTCTCGTTCTCTGCCTGCTCAGACAACTATTCAGCGCGGTAGCTCTACAAGCTGTATCTCTGAGTCGGTTGTTTAACTCTTTCGAGACGTGCCGCATCCGGATTCGCGGCTTTACGCCGCGAATCCGGATGCGGCACGTCTCGAAAGAGTTAATCATTCGCAAGGGATATACTGGATTCTCATCAGCCAGTGCATCTCGGGAATGAGGCTCTTCGCCTCTAGCTGTTAGGCGGGAAACTGGCGAACTGCGTGCGGAGAAATGTCCTCTTGGTTCCAGCAGGAAAATTAGAGACACTTATTTATATTTCTCGGATAAAAAAATCAAATAATATAATATAATATAATATAATATAATATAATATAATATAATATAATATAATATAATATAATATAATATAATATAATATAATATATTAATATAATATAATAAGTAAGAAAATAGAGGAAAAGAAAATAAATCCAAAATAAAATAAAATAATGAAATAATAAATTCCCTTTTCTTGAGTAGGGACAATAAAGTTAGAATTTGAATCTAAATCTGAACTCCACAAGCATAATTATTTTACACAATTTTATATCTCGTCCCCAAGCAGAGGAAACCCTATGGAGTTGAACCTTGACTAAACGTGAAAATGCTCAATTAGGAGCCCCTATTTCCTTTTACGGACTCGTTCGCTCCTCGTGCTAATAGCGGGTGGGGTTGCACGCGCCCTATTTCACGTGCACCACCCAGTTTTAGCGGCGGGGACGCAGGCCGGTGTTTAGACTCAAATCCAGAAAAACAAAGGTCGTGGCGATGCAGTAATTTACATGTATGGTGTGTAATAGCGCCCTTCCCTTTTTAACCCCAAACACCGGTCAGCAGCAAGAGGTGATAAGCTCATTAGCCCCCCGCAGATGTGGAGGTGCATGATTGATGTTCTTTGCTTCTTGCCGACCCCAGTTTATCATCCGTGTTGCTGGGACTGACAGGATGAGAAGTGGAGGTGCATGATTTTTATCGCTTCTGGCTGAGCCTGTTCATTCCCGCGTTCCTTGGATTGGCTGTGAACAGTACAGTCAGACACAACTGTGAACAGTACAATCAGACCCAGCTGTGGCAGTACAGTCAGATACTGCTGTGAACAGCAGTACAGTCAGACATGTATGTGAACAGTGCAATCAGTCACAGTTATGAACAGTACAATCAGTCACAGTTATAAACAGTACAATCAGTCACAGTTATGAACAGTACCGGCGGTTACATGCGTAAGGGGGTTAACGTGTGTTCTGTTGCCGCTGCCGAACCTTCCTGGTATACAATCAGTTCCTGGTCTACGATCAGTTACTGATCTACCATCCTGGTCTACAATCAGTTCCTGGTCTACAATCAGTTACTTGTCTACAATTAGTTACTGATCTACAATCAGTTTCTGGTCTACAATCAGTTACTGATCTACAATCAGTTACTGGTCTACAATCAGTTACTGATCTACCATCAGTTACTGGTCTACAATCAGTTACTGGTCTACAATTAGTTACTGATCTACAATCAGTTACTGGTCTACAATCAGTTAGTGATCTACCATCAGTTCCTGGTCTACAATCAGTTACTGGTCTACAATTAGATACTGATCTACAATCAGTTACTGGTCTACAATCAGTTACTAATCTACAATCAGTTACTGGTCTACAATCAGTTACCTACAATCAGTTACTGGTCTACAATCAGTTATTGATCTACAATCAGTTACTGATCTACAATCAGTTACTGGTCTACAATCAGTTACTGGTCCACAATCAGTCATTAGTTACAATCAGTTACATGCGTAAGGGGGTTAACGTGTGTTCTGTTGCCGCTGCCGAACCTTCCTGGTATACAATCAGTTCCTGGTCTACAATCAGTTACTGATCTACCATCAGTTCCTGGTCTACAATCAGTTCCTGGTCTACAATCAGTTACTTGTCTACAATTAGTTACTGATCTACAATCAGTTTCTGGTCTACAATCAGTTACTGATCTACAATCAGTTACTGGTCTACAATCAGTTACTGATCTACCATCAGTTACTGGTCTACAATCAGTTACTGGTCTACAATTAGTTACTGGTCTACAATTAGTTCACTGTCTACAATTAGTTACTGATCTACAATCAGTTCCCGGTCTACAATCAGTTACTGGTCTACAATCAGTTAATGGTCTACAATCAGTTACTGGTCTACAATCAGTTCCTGATCTACAATCAGTAGGAAGACATAACTATCACCGGAAAGAGATTTCAAGTTGGTGTGTGGAAAATAATGACTGTCATGGAATGGTCAAGACTGGTTTCTGGGATGATACTGGCGCGAGACTTGTGAGGGAGGTGATGAGGCGCGAGGAACACTTGGGTGACATGAGGGAGGTGATGAGGCGCGAGGAACACTTGGGTGACTTGTGAGGGAGGTGATGAGGCGCGTATGGGCCTTTCCGAGCACATAGGTACTGTCTTGAAAGAACTAAACTGTAAAAAGAATGTGCCGATGGCGCCATCATGGTGGCTTTCATCTTGGGTCTTCCTTCTACTGACCGTGTAGCACCATCGTGGTGGCTTTCATCTTAGGCTAATAGGCTGATACTGTAGCTATGCACAGCGTCTTTCTCTTAGGTCTTTGCTGTCTGCGGTAGCATCATAGTGTGTGTGGTGGCTTTCATCTTAGAATAGGCTGATACTGTAGCTATGCACAACGTCTTTCTCTTAGGTCTTTGCTGTCTGCGGTAGCATCATAGTGTGTGTGGTGGCTTTCATCTTAGAATAGGCTGATACTGTAGCTATGCACAACGTCTTTCTCTTAGGTCTTTGCTGTGTGCGGTAGCATCATAGGCTTTCATCTTAGAATAGGCTGATACTGTAGCTATGCACAACGTCTTTCTCTTAGGTCTTTGCTGTCTGCGGTAGCATCATAGTGTGTGTGGTGGCTTTCATCTTAGAATAGGCTGATACTGTAGCTATGCACAGCGTCTTTCTCTTAGGTCTTTGCTGTCTGCGGTAGCATCATAGTGTGTGTGGTGGCACTACAGCATAAAATGTCCTTGACTTGGCGACGGTTCCACCCTCCACTGCGGTGTGTGCGTGTGTGTGTGCGTGCTTGTATGTGTGTGTTTGTGTGTATGTGTGTGTGTGTGTGTGTGTGTGTGTGTGTGTGTGTGTGTGTGTGTGTGTGTGTGTGTGTGTGTGTGTGTGAAGGTTGTGCTTGTTTTGTGTACACGTGTATAGTGTAGTTTAACTTCTTGTAACGCGCTTAGAGCGCGGTATACATGTGATGTGATTTAATTCATGATGGAGTTTTTGACGCTGCAGATAAAAACGGTACGCAGTTCGTTCTCTGTCTCTTTCTCTCTGTCTCTCAGTCTCTGTCTCTGTCTCTGTCTCTGTCTGTCTGTCTGTCTGTCTGTCTGTCTGTCTGTCTGTCTGTCTGTCTCTCTCTCTCTCTCTCTCTCTCTCTCTCTCTCTCTCTCTCTCTCTCTCTCTCTCTCTCTCTCTCTCTCTCTCTCTGAAGGTATGTTGGCATACCACATAGACACAGATTCCGCTGCCTTCTTTAAATCTTATCTAAACAATAGATCTCAATATGTTCTTGTCAACGGTAAGCGTTCCTCAGAAGGTGTCATTAAGCGTGGAGTACCCCAGGGGTCTATTTTAGGCCCTCTCTTATTTTTAATTTTTATTAATGACCTGCCTTTGTGTATCTCACAATCAAATGTGCGATGCAATCTGTTTGCAGATGACGCTACTCTCAACGTGTCGTCGGCAAAAATATCTACAATTAATTCTTCTTTGCAACATAGTCTATTAGACGTCTCAAATTGGTGCCGAGACAACTACATGATACTTAACCCATCTAAAACAGAGTGCATGCTGATCACTACACGTCAAAAGCACCAGCTAAACCCACCGCCACTTAGCCTTTCCCTTAACTGTGAGCCGATTAAACAAGTTAAGGCCGAGCGCCGGCTGTTAGGCGTCATTATAGACGATCAATTGACATGGCATGCGCATGTAAACAGTGTGTGCAAAATTGTGTCCAGAAATCTATTTCTCTTTTCAAAACTTATTTGCTTTACGAACTCACCAACTAGAAAACTCTTCTTCAGCGCTCACATCCAGTCCCACATTGACTGCGCATCTACAGTCTGGGACGGGTGTAGTGATGCGTGTTTAAAGAGGCTTAATTCCCTCCACCGGAGGGCAGCCAAGCTAATCCTTCCTAATAGCAGAGACAGCACTGACGAGCGAATTAGGGCCTTTGACATGCTTCCGTTACGTAACCTCTTTCTGTTCAATAAGGGCGTGTTAATGTTTAAAGTCCGAAAATCCAAAACCCCGCGGTACGTCTCGGATTTGTTTAAGGATGCTAACACACCATGCAAGACATCAAGGAACAAACTGTCAGTACCTAGGCCACGACTTGATATATTCAAAACTAGTCTGTCTTACTCAGGGGCCAAACTGTGGAACTCGTTTCCGGCCAATATTACCGAGGCATCTTCATTGTCCACCTTCAAGGCAAGACTATTCCGGCACTTAATTGAGCCGCCGAACAAAGCGCACGCGACTACTGCGTTCTGAATAATGACTGTTATCAAACATGCAAGTGTGTGGGCGCGTGTGTATGTGTGTGCGTGCATGTGTGCGGAACAGTGTGTTTTGTGCATATTTGTTTATGCTGGTGTGTGCGTGCATGTGTGTGTGTGTGTGCGCGCGCGCGCGCGCGGGAGTGTGTGTGTGTGTGTTTGTGTATGTATGTGTGTGCGTGCATCTTGCGTGCATGTATGTGTGTGTTGGGTTAGCCAGGAGGAAGTAAAACGTCTAGATAATCTTGACGTTTATGCTTACAGTTTTTGCGTTCAATGTACCGAATGTAGTCTTCACAATGTGCATGTATTCTATATATGTGTTTATTATGTAGTATTTCATGTACCGTGTGTAATGCATATTAGCCAGACGTGGGTCGGGACTGTGCTTCGTCTGACGCGGGCGTTGGTTGAAGGCCCCGGCCGACATACATCACGATACCACGTTTGTCCCCGGCCTTTAATCCAATGTTTGAGCCGTAGCGGGGTCTGACATAACTCTGATTTACGTACTTCCGTGTGTGTGCGTGCGCGCATGTGTGGGTGTGTGTGAGTGTGTGCAAGCGCGTGTGCGTGCGTGCGTGCGTGCGTGTGTGTGTGTGTGCGTGCGTGTGTTTGTGTGTGTGTGTGTGTGTGTGTGTGTGTGTGCGTGCGTGTGTGTATTCATGTAGTTTGTAGCAAGGACAAGAATGAAAAAAGGTCTGCGCACCTATTCTTTTATCCTTGGAAAATAAAGTTTCATTTCAATAAAGTTTCATTTCATTTCATTTCTCTCTCTCTCTCTCTCTCTCTCTCTCTCTCTCTCTCTCTCTCTCTCTCTCTCTCTCTCTCTCTCTCTCTCTCTCTCCCTCTCTCTCTCTTCTCCCTCTCTCTCTCTCCCTCTCTCTCTCTCTCCCTCTCTCTCTCCCTCTCTCTCTCTCTCTCTCTCTCTCTCTCTCTCTCTCGCTCTCTCTCTCTCTCTCTCTCTCTCTCTCTCTCTCTCGCTCTCTCTCTCGCTCTCTCTCTCTCTCTCTCTCTCTCTCGCTCTCTCTCTCTCTCTCTCTCTCTCTCTCTCTCTCTCTCTCTCTCTCTCTCTCTCTCTCTCTCTCACGTACATCTACAATATCTATATAAATCAAAACTGTTTTCCGGATGCATTTAAAGATGCAAAAGTAATCCCACTACCAAAATCAAAAGATCTAAGTGAAATTAATATTTTTTCGTCCCATTTCATTACTACCAGTTTTGTCAAAGCCTTTAGAGAGGCATATTCATAAACATCTATCTAAATATTTAGAAAACCATAATCTTATCCATTCATTGCAGTCAGGCTTCAGACCAAACCATTCCTGCCATACTGCGCTGATTAGGATGACAGATACCTGGCTAGCATCTATCAATGAATCCAAACTAACAGGTGTAGTCTTTTTAGACTTCCGTAAAGCTTTTGATTTAGTAAACTATGATATACTGATAAAGAAAATCTCATTATACACCAACAGCGTTGCCACATTCTTCAAATCCTACTTGGATGACAGAAGACAAAAAGTCCTTCTTAATGGTACATATTCTAATCACAGCTTAGTCAAGCATGGCGTGCCCCAGGGCTCTATTTTAGGCCCTCTTCTATTTTGTTTGTTCATTGACGACCTTCCGCTCAAAATTAGCGATCATAATGTTTCATGCGATATGTTCGCGGATGATGCTGCAATACACACGCCCGACGAGGATTTATCTATTATTGATACAGGCCTTCAAAACGCATACATAACATTGACAACTGGTGTAATAACAATTCCATGATCCTAAACCCAGCGAAGACTGAATGTATGGTATTAAGTACCCGTCAAAAGCATCAACTCGGCTCTCTCTCACTCAGCTTGTCTCTTCAAGGAAAACCCATCAGCCAAGTAACAGAACATCGTCTTCTCGGTGTTACTGTTGATAACCGGTTTAAATGGCAGTGTCATATTACTAACATATGCAACATAATATCAAAGAAACTTTACATTTTAGCCAAATTAAAATATATCACTGATGTAGAAACACGTAAACTGTTCTTCAACGCCCACATCAGGTCACATACCGACTATGCTTCTACAGTGTGGGATGGAGCAAGCGAGGTCCAGTTAAAGAGACTGAACTCTCTTCATCGTAGAGCCGCAAAACTTATCCTACCTGACCCTAACTCAACTACCGATAATAAATTGAAAACCTTGGAGATTCTCCCCCTGAAAAATCATTTAATGTACAATAAGGAAATAATTATGTTCAAAACATTGTTTAGCAAAATGCCTGATTATATTAAGAAACTATTTTCCTTTCCATCACCAACGTACTCGAGATCAAGGCAATTCATTATTGTACCACGACCTAGAGTCGATCTCTACAAGACAAGTTTAGCGTTCTCAGGCCATAGCCTGTGGAACACTTTGCCTTGGAAAGTTACAACATCAACAACCCTTTCGTATTTTAGAGCCAGTATTTTCAGTTACCTCACGTCATTATCGTAATACTTTCACTGCGACCCTATATTATTCAGTGTGTGCGTTCACGCGCGTGGTTGTGTGTGTGTGCGCGTGTGTGCACGTTTTTTTTATTTTTTTAAAAATATTATTCATTATTTTTGTATTATTATTATTTTTTCAACATAATATTTTCACACTTTGTGCATTATATGTAGATTAGATTAGCAACGGCAAGTTCGAAAAATGGTTGTGCCAGCCAAAACTTTCACCGTTGTAAAATAAAGTATCATTATCATTATCATTTCTTTCTCTCTCTCTCTCTCTCTCTCTCTCTCTCTCTCTCTCTCTCTCTCTCTCTCTCTCTCTCTCTCTCTCTCTCTCTCTCTCTCTCTCTCTCTCTCTCTCTCTCTCTCTCTCTCTCTCTCTCTCTCTCTCTCTCTCTCTCTCTCTGAGCATGTTGGTTACTACACGTCAGAAACACCAGCATGGCCTAGCACCATTAACACTCTCCTTAGATAGCCAGCCTGTAGAACAAGGAACTAGGCATCGCTTATTAGGCGTTATAGTGGACAACCAATTAAGCTGGGAGCCGCATACGGACTGACAGGAATGACGTACTTGAATTTATGCACGTGTATTTTAATTCGGACTATACCGTAAGCATAATACGAACATTGTGATTGTGTGTGTGATTTTTAGATTTTTCTTGACTGCACGTTTGAAAATTCTACTAATGATGATGGTGTCAATGTTGATGATGACGTTATTATTATAAATATTTCATTGCGACATTTCTTCCTCCGCACACTGCGTGTCAATACTCGTGTTTCATAAACGTTTCATGTCATCAGTAATGACGCACTAATATCAAGAACTTGTGCACGTGCTTTTGTACCTTAGTCTACATATGTAAAAGTATTACGTTACTTTAGAATTTGAAAGTGCATGCGTGTACATTCTGTAGCTATTTTGACGCACTACATTCTCACACGTAAATTATGTTTTGTTACCTAGTTACCTGTTACCTCGGCATTCCGCTGAAGAAGCCCTCGCTGAGAGGGCAAAAATTTGTGCATAGAATAAAAGTGTAACTCCTTCTAAACTACGTGGTGTATGTTGTTCCTTTCTTCACATTTTAAGTATATATATATATATATATATATATATATATATATATATATATATATATATATATATATATATATATATATATATATATATATATATATATATATATATATATATATATATATATATAATTTCTATTTTTTAAATTTTTTATTCTTTTATTTATTTATTTATTTATTTTCTCTAAAAATGGGGTGGGGGGGGGGGGGGGGGCGGGATGGGTCTTTTTACTTACACATGTTTTATCTTGTGCTGTATCGTCTGATGTATTTTTATATGTGTAGAGTAGCAGGACAGTTCGGAAGATAGGCATTGCTACGGCCTAAAACTTTTTATCCTGAATAAAAACGTCTCATCATCATCATCATCTCTCTCTCTCTCTCTCTCTCTCTCTCTCTCTCTCTCTCTCTCTCTATCTCTCTCTCTCTCTCTCTCCCCCCCCCCCTCCTCCCGCAGCCTCACCCCTCCAATCAGCACATCCTATCAACACAATCCTAGACAGTCCAGGACGTTTGAGTCCAGTGAACCAAGCAAGTCACCAGCGTCCTGACCAGATGGTCGCCGCTGACCAGTGCAGTACTGCGCTTCCCCTTCCCCCCAACCCACCCTTCCTCCCCAAGGGACACGCGACCCACCCGGCCACCCTAAAAGCAGACCTCTGTCCAGTATCGGGCCCGCATTGACCATGTGTCTGTGTGAAGTTTCAACTACCCCACGTCTGCAATAGGCACAGATTGTCAATGGCCGTGCAGGTGTGTGTCTGTGTGTAGTACAAGACTTTCCACTTCAACTCGTTTGCAAGAGGCATGATTCTCATGAGCTCTTGCTCTAGTACTAGTACGGCACTGCCACCGCAGGGGCTCATGAGAATCCGTGCCTCTAACCTCTTGTCATGGATTTACCTCTGTGTCATGTTTACGGAGTAATAGGGTACATGGGCGGGGGGGGGGGGGGGGGGGGGGAGGGGGTTTCAAGATGAGATGTGGGTATTTCAGCCGGGGGCAGCTGAGAAAGTCTACCCTGTGTTTAGACTCGTGCCAACAGAAGGCCAAAGTCAGATTGGCAACGACGTACGCCACTTTTTTATTCGTAAAAAAAAACAAAAACAAAAACGGGTCGAGCTGATGGTCATGTGGTGGGGCCGTGAGGAATGATGTGGAGTCGTGTGAAGGGGTTGTCGGAGGGAAAGGGGAACTGCGGGGTCGTCCGGGAGTGTTGAGGAGGGGTGGGTTGGCGGTGGTGGTGGGGGTGAATGTGGGTAGGATGGTAAGGTTAAACAGGCGATGGTACCGACAAACTGCAGGTCATCAAGCCATGAACTATTATTTTTCATATTTCACTAATTGCTTGTTTTCTTTGTTGTTGTTGTCAGTTGTGTCTGTGTTGTTGTTGTTGATGTTGCGTGCATTGTAAGGGGAAGCGATGCTGCCTTTGGAAACTATAAATGTCTGTATATAGTCTCTCAGGTCTGTATATAGTCTCTCAGGTCTGTATATAGACTCTCAGGTCTGTATATAGTCTCTCAGGTCTGTATATAGTCTCTCAGGTCTGTATATAGTCTCTCAGGTCTGTATATAGACTCTCAGGTCTGTATATAGTCTTTATAGTCTCTCAGGTCTGTATATAGTCTCTCAGGTCTGTATATAGACTCTCAGGTCTGTATATAGTCTCTCAGGTCTGTATATAGTCTCTCAGGTATGTATATAGTCTCTCAGGTCTGTATATAAACTCTCAGGTCTGTATATAGTCTCTATAGTCTCTCAGGTCTGTATATAGTCTCTCAGGTCTGTATATAGTCTCTCAGGTCTGTATATAGACTCTGTATATAGTCTCTCAGGTCTGTATATAGTCTCTCAAGTCTGTATATAGACTCTCAGGTCTGTATATAGTCTCTATAGTCTCTCAGGTCTGTATATAGTCTCTCAGGTCTGTATATAGTCTCTCAGGTCTGTATATAGACTCTCAGGTCTGTATATAGTCTCTATAGTCTCTCAGGTCTGTATATAGTCTCTCAGGTCTGTATATAGTCTCTCAGGTCTGTATATAGACTCTCAGGTCTGTATATAGTCTCTCAGGTCTGTATATAGACTCTCAGGTCTGTATATAGTCTCTCAGGTCTGTATATAGTCTCTCAGGTCTGTATATAGACTCTCAGGTCTGTATATAGTCTCTCAGGTCTGTATATAGACTTTCAGGTCTGTGTATAGTCTCTCAGGTCTGTATATAGACTTTCAGGTCTGTATATAGTCTCAGGTCTGTATAATTATAGACTCTCAGGTCTGTATAATAATAATAATAATAAGCGCATTAAATAGGCGCTTTATCCCAATTGAAAATCGGCTCAAAGCGCCGCCGCGAACTGAACCCAACAAGCACGCTCACGTGAATCACGCGCATTCACTCACACACCGTACATAAACACAGAACATTCACGTGGTGCTAAGGGCAAGCTCAAGCGAGCTACTGTAGTTTTTGGAAATTCAAAATCGTTTGTATTTGAAATTTGATTAAGTGGGCTGAAACTGATACCAAAGTGGAGGGGGAGGAAGAGCCGGAGTACACGGAGAAAGAACCCCCGACGGTCCGCCCGAATTAACGGTGACACTTACTAGAGGAGAAAAATCCGACGCCGGATAGTCTCTCAGGTCTGTATATAGTCTCTCAGGTCTGTATATAGTCTCTCAGGTCTGTATATAGACTCTCAGGTCTGTATATAGTCTCTCAGGTCTGTATATAGTCTCTCACGTCTGTATATATAGACTCTCAGGTCTGTATATAGACTCTCAGGTCTGTATATAGTCTCTCAGGTCTGTATATAGACTCTCAGGTCTGTATATAGACTCTCAGGTCTGTATATAGTCTCTCAGGTCTGTATATAGACTCTCAGGTGTGTATGAGTCTCTCAGGTCTGTATATAGATTCTCAGGTCTGTATATAGACTCTCAGGTCTGTATATAGACTCTCAGATCTGTATATAGTCTCTCAGGTCTGTATATAGACTCTCAGGTCTGTATATAGACTCTCAGACTCTCAGGTCTGTATATAGACTCTCAGGTCTGTATATAGTCTCTCAGATCTGGTTAGTGGTCACTGATGCCGACTGTCAACTTCCCTTTCCTGTTCTTGTTTTTAATACAAGTTTACTTCAGTGTTTTGGTTTGTGTTTGTGCACGCGCGCGCGCATGTGTTTGTAATTAACTCATTCTACCCCAACACCGAAATCCCCAAATGTTGCCGTTGTCCTCTGAAGACTGCACTCTACTGAGTGCAGGACACAGATCGACCATGATAGTTCAAGGGTGATGCCAGAATAGCTTGGCGCCCATAGGCGCCAAGCTATTCTGGCATCACCCTTGAACTATCATGGTCGATCCTTATCTTGCTGTGGTGTGTCTGGGGTAGAATGAGATATAGATTGATCATGATAGTTCAAGGGTGCTGTACGAATAGCTTTGCACCTTTAGGCGTCAAGCTATTCTGGTACCTCATTAAATGTAGATTTTGATAGTGGAACTATCTGTGACACTGTAATGGAGTAATCATTGGCCGGCAATTTGGGAATTTGAACATTAGAGGTCAAGGTTTGTAAGTGTGAATCATAAGCTGTGGCTGTCTGAATAGCATGTCAATGGTCTCTACCTTTTGTCTTTGACCTGATTCTGATGTTGAATTATCTCCTATTGAAAAAGTTTCGCAGATCTGCCAATGCGTCAGTGAGTTCTATAAGGGGCGCAGGACATACGCGTCATTGATTTGTCAAACGTCATTTGTCATGACGTAAGTTTTAGTTTTTACGTAATTGTATATTTTATTGAGTTTCACTTTCGCTTCATAGGCTTGAGAAAATGATGACAAAAGTAGAACTTCAGGGTACAATTTCAGTCTTGCTATAATTTGTGTGAAAGCAGGTTGACTTTACCTAGCTACATGATATACTAAGTACACGGGTCACCTGCATGCTCTTCTGAAAGCTCGTCGACGGATGTGTTAGTGCGTGCGTGCGCGCGCGCTCCAAAATCTCCAAGTGGCATAGATCCTCATGCGCCTGGAGGACGCATGAGGATCTATTCCTCCTGGAGATGCGCGCATGTTTGAGAGAGAGAGAGAGAGAGAGAGAGAGAGAGAGAGAGAGAGAGAGAGAGAGAGAGAGAGAGAGAGAGAGAGAGAGAGAGAGAGAGAGAGAGAGAGAGAGAGAGAGAGATGAAATGAAATGAAACTTTATTTATTCTCAAGGATAAATGATTAGGTACACAGACCTTTTTTCAATCATGTCCTTGCACACGCACTCACACAACAATCTCACGCGCGTGACTAAAACTAATAAAATTGGAAAGGCAAAACGTGAGCATAAAAAACCCAAAAAAAACAACAACAAACAAACAAAAAACAAACACCTAGTTAGCAGTCACTCACTCACTCACACACACACACACACACACACACACACACACACACACACACACACACACACACACACACACACACACACACACACACACACACACACACACACACTAAGAAGCTGATTAAACATGAACGTTAAAAACTTAGTTTGAACAGCAACAGCAAACTCGACAATACAACTCAATGCGCTCGAAAAACGCCGACACAACTACACAACTATGGGCTGAAGTTTCTTTCAGCTGCCGAAATAGGCGGGCTCTGAATGTGGACAAAGAAGGAGCCCCAGTAATGTCGATAGGCAACAGATTCCATAGTTTGGCTCCTGAGTAAGAAAAATTAGTTTTGAATATATCGAGGCGCGGCCTTGGTATGGATAGATTGTTCCTCGTCGTTTTATCAGGCGTATGAGCAGGGCTAAATAGATCTGTTAGATAACTAAGCGTTTTAGAGTGGTAGATTTTAAACATGAGTACGCCTTTATTGTACATAAGTAACTTACGCAGAGGCAGCATGTCGAGGGCTTTGAGTCGGTCGTCGGTGCTTTCTTTACTATCCGGGTGGATTAATTTGGCTGCTCAACGATGAAGAGCATTAAGCCTTTTTATGCACGCATCGCTAAATCCATCCCAAACTGTAGAAGCCTAATCTATATGGGATTGAATATGTGCGTTATAAAATATTTTCCTTGTCGGTGTATCTGTAAAATAACGCAGTTTTGAAAGAAGATATAATTCCTGGACACTGTTCGACATACGCTGCTGACATGTGCGTGCCATGTGAGTTGGTCGTCGATAATGACACCTAACAAGCGTTCCTCTCTAACTTGTCTAATCGGCTCAGAGCTGAGAGAAAGGCTAAGCGAGGGGGGTGGGGGGGGGGGGGGTGGATGTAGCTGCTGCGTTTGTCGTGTAGTTATTAGCATGCATTCTGTTTTAGACGGATTTGGTACCATATAGTTAGTGTGACACCATTTTGAAACATCAGTTAAGCCCTGTTGAAGTGAGGAATTGATTGTGGAGATATTCGCTGACGACACGTCGAGAGTGGCATCATCAGCAAACAGGCTACAGCGTACGTTTAGATAAGAAATATGCAATGGCATATCATTGATGTAAATGGAAAATAAGAGGGGCCCTAATATTGAGCCCTGAGGCACGCCATGCTTTAGTATGCCTTCAGCGGAACGTTTTCCGTTAACAAACACATACTGACGTCTTCCGTGCAGGTAGGATTTGAAAAAGTCCAAGGATGCTTTGTTTACGTGATACACTGATAGCTTTAGTATCAACATATCATGATTTACTAGATCAAAAGCTTTTGAGAAATCTAGAAATACAGCACCGGTCATTTCAGCGTTGTTCATGGACGTAAGCCAAGTATTGGTCAGGTGAGCTAGAGCTGTGTGGCATGAGTGGCGAGGTCTAAAACCTGACTGTAGTGGGTAAAGCAAGTTATGTTTTTCAAGAAAATAGCTCAGATGCCTGTGTACATGTTTTTCTATTGGTTTTGACAGAGCTGACAAGAGCGAGATTGGTCTAAACTATTAGGGTCTGAGAGGTTCTTACTTTTAGGCAGAGGAATAACTTTGGCTACTTTCCAGCTGTTTGGAAATGTACCATGTTGTAAAACGAGATTATAAATAAATGTCAAAGACTCGATCACATACGGGGCAGCAAGTTTTAAAAAGTATGTATTTATCCCGTCGTGACCAAGCGAGCGCTTATTTTTGAGTTGGCTAATAGATTTGCCAACGTCAAATACAGTAAGCGAAGGAATACTAAAGGATACGATTGGCGCGAGTTTGTCCTCACAAAAATCTGTAAGCCTTTCGGATATAGATGGTGTGTGAGTTGTCGTACTGCTTAACAACGAATCAGCAGCAAACAAGAAATGGTTGTTAAATGTGTCTGCAGATATAGATGTACATGATGCTGTTTGTCGTGATTTAGTGAACGCATTAAGGGCGCGCCAGACAATAAGGTGTCTGTTTTGTTGTCCATCAATCACTTAAAGTGTTTTTTTTTGTTGTTTGTGTGCCTCTAATACCATGTATTTAACACGATTTCTCTGCTTGCAGAAAGCACCAAAATCTTTGTTGCGCTTTAGTTCATTTCTGACAGCCATAGCCTCTTTAATGTCATTGCTTAACCATTGGGGTAAATGCACATGTTTTACCCTCTTTTCACGCAACGGCGCATGCTTGTTAAGAACCCGACGGAACAATTTATACCAATCGGCCAACGCATCTTCAGGATTCGTATGATTGTAAACCGAAAAAAAAAAAGGTTTTATTTAGTTCGGCTAGAAACATATCCCTATTAAACTTTTTAAACGATCTATAATAGATAGTGGTATGCTGGTTTTTCCGATTTTGTTTGTTCAACCTCAAAGCCCTGCTGCAGCACACAGGGTAGTGGTCACTGATCGCCACTTGAAGGGCACAAGAACTAAGAACCCTTGAATTGTTGGAGGTGTATACATGATCAATTAGAGTGGCAAACGACTCTGTAACTCGAGAAAGAGAGAGAGAGAGAGAGAGAGAGAGAGAGAGAGAGAGAGAGAGAGAGAGAGAGAGAGAGAGAGAGAGAGAGAGAGAGAGAGAGAGAGAGAGCCGCGCGCGCGAGAGTGAATGACGTCATATTTTGAGTATTATGTCAGTGTCTCCGAGGTGACGGAGTTGCCTCTTTTACGTCATCGTCACTGTCTGACTTTCTCTAGAAGTAAAGGTTTTTTAGTGTTTTAATCTTTTTTCTGAAAAGAATTCATTTGGCTAAAGAAGTTGAAAGGATACAAAGCTGGCTAACTCATCCAATGTCTTTTCCAAACTAGCTATATGCAAAAGTTCAAGTAAATATGACAAAAATTACGGACTCTAATCGGCTGGGTCAACCGACTTCCTATAAACGGTTGTTTATGTCTTCAATGAATGAGACATTCAATTACAATATGCTCGGAGGCTCTCTTAGCCACCCACTTAAGAAAGTATTCGTAAAGTTTCAAGCTTGTGTGTACAGAAATATCGGAGATTCTCTTTGTTTTACATACATACGCGCACACATACATACATACGCACAGACATACATACATACGCACATACATGCACGCCATACTTATACACGCGCCAAATGTACGCCGTTCAGCAGCGAGGTTAACGTAACTAATGACGTAATTTTTAACTTGTTACTTCAATTGTTAGAGGTTTAGCCTGCCCGCCTTTGACAACATGGACATGCTATTAAATTCGCCCCACCGCGACCCGTCCTAAAAGTCCCTTCTATAAATAGAAGGGACTTAAAAACGGTAGAAATCGTCAGAAGCCGTGTACTTTACTGTGCAACACCGTCCTATGTCTGATAACTCCTACTTGGTAGGAAGCGATTATCTATCCTGCCAGTCATCTTCAGATCACATATACTGCGTCCCAATGCGCCAGACGGCCGTGCGCGAGCCAACGGCGGCTCAGTGAGGGCGGCCCGATGGCCTCTGCGCACCGGGTTGTGACTAGCCGTATATCATACAGTTTATTTGGGAAAGTAAGTATGAAATACTGACACCAGACGTTCGATATAAGACGAAGTAAGTATGAAATACTGACACCAGAAGTTTCACATACGACGCGTGATAAACGGAGAAAGAAAGGGGGAGGGAGGGGGAGGGGAGGGGGGGGGGGGGCAACTGATAGTCGTCCAGCATCGGAAAATGTAAAGAAACAATTTTAAATCTGATTTCAGTCCTCCAAAAATATTCTGGGGGGGGGGGGGGGGAGGGTGTACTCTTTATTTTTCCTTGGGGGTGCGGGTCGGGGTCGGGTGGGTGGGGTGTATGAAGCGGTTGGGGTTGGGGGGGGGGGGGGGCATAGAAGCTAGTCGTTTGGCGGCGACTAGTTTGCTGAACAGACTGCTTTTTCCTGCTGTTTTTTTCCGCCTTTATTGCCGGTGTAGGTCATTACTTTATGGAGATTGATCCCCGCCGGCCACTGGCCACTACGTGACGGACCCCTTGTTCCCTGTGTTTATCCACGTCTCACCCTCAACTGCCCACCGTCTCTTTGCACGTGCAGCGCGCGAGACCCGCACGCGACGGCACGCGCTGACAACTGACCGGGAATTAAAGCACCTGCAAAAGACTTCTTTCCCGAGGGGGCGGGGAGGGGGTGGGGGTGGGGGGGGGGGGTGAGGTGGGGGTGTGGGTGTGGGGGTGATGATGGTCTTATCGATGGCAGAAGTGCGTGGTGTCCAATTATATATGATATATCCAAATCGTCAACTTAGTTTCCGCTCTACTTTTGTTAGGACTTGCGACAGAGCATTCTCTGGATAATCCAGAATTCCGGCCATAGGTTGTTTTAATCCCTATCATCCTGAGGCTAAAGCTTCAAATGTGTCCACTGCCATATGCAAGCTGCATTATAGTGCTTACAGATAAGGATACAGACCGATGGCTTTAGTTCAAGGGTGGTGCCAGAATAGCTTGGCGCCTAGAGGCGCCAAGCTATTCTGGCACTACCCTTGAGCTATTTTAGTCAAACTTATTTCACATACTGGTGTATTCCGCGGAATGATAAAGGTTATGCAACAGCGTCATAATTCCAGATTTAAAGAAGTTTTGTGAAACGCCCCCGCCCCCAGTAGGCCTACCGCATGCGCCGCGCACTTGTCTGTAGTTGTAATGAAGCTACACCCAGTTTGTTTCATCTTTTTTTTTTTTTTTTCACTTGGTTTTTCGCGTTTTGTAGCGCTGTTTTATGTGGCCTGGTCATGTTCCGCCAGTTGGTCATTTTGCTGGTCGCGTTGGCAGGGCGCGTCTGTCCAGTGTTGATACGAGCAGCAAGTTTGCCAGTTCGGAAATCCACCCATCTACACCAGGCATAGATCTGCATGAGCCGTCACAGACTGCCGCGACTCACGAGGACCTACATTATTGTAAGTCCGCTTTTGCATCCGTTTTATTCTAAGCGGGTTGATGCTGGAACCTTCCATTTTTAGTCAAGTAGATCGGCTGTTGCTCTCAAACATCCATTTGCCACAGGCATAAATCCTCATGAGCCCTCTCTGACCAGCGGGGACTGATGAAGACCTATGCGGCCTCTTGGTATCCTGATCCATATGTATGTACACCTCTGAAATGGATGGCCGGGGTTCCCATCGGACAATAATTGACGATAAATTAAATCTGGTACGCAGTGACAAAGGACTAGATACATGAACAATCCGGGATGAATGGTATGATCTGTTTGGAGCGCCCCCCTGCGGGCTGTCCGGCGTTACAGGAGAGGCGGTCCGCGGACAATGAATCTTCTATTTTACGCCTGCCGCGCATGACTTGAATCGGGCGAGCACGGATTATGCTAATGAGCATGCAGCGTCTTTTGTCATGCGCACTCTCACACGTTGTTACTGTCAGGAGGAATCTCAACCAGCCCAGGAGGTTTTGTGCCGAGATTGTGTTTAAAGAGTGATGGCGGTGATGACGGGGTGTGAAAGGTCAGTATACGGCGACGGAGGTGGTGTGGAGATGGGGACCGGGGGTGGGGGTCGGGTGGTGGGGGGGGGGGGGGGGGGCAGAGCACGGATTAAGATGATAAAACTTCCATTTTTTTTTACTGGTTGATTGTTTGTTCGGTTGTTTTATCGTAGACGCTGCAGTGAATGAGCAGTTTAGTTTAGGGACGGATCTTCAACCAACCCCGCCCCCTCTCCTGATCTTGCATCCCACTTCGATTCCTCCTTTCGAAAACTCCTAGACACCCATGCCCCCGTCAGCACCTGCTCCATGCCACACCGACTCCCCTCCCCCTGGCTCACTGACGACATAGCTGAGGCCAAGCGCGAGCGCCGACAAGCGGAACGCCGCTGGCGCTCATCTGACCTTACCGTTCACAGACAGATCTTCCAAACAACTAGATCCAAAGTCTGCAGAATGATCTCCGACTCCAAACGTAAACACCTTCAAAACAAAATCCTGGAATCCACTTCTTCCAAAACCCTCTACGCTACCATGAACACACTCCTAAGCACTTCTAAAGACTCTCCTCTCTCCCCAACACACACAGCAAAGAAGAACTCCCGTCCGCTTTTTCCACCTATTTTTACGACAAAATCCAAACTCTGCGCAACACACTCGATACTCTGCCTTCTCCGCCTTGCCCTCCCGACCGTCCCATTTCCGGCACTCCCCTCTCGTTCTTCCGCCCTGTCTCTCAGGATGAAGTTCTCAAGACCATAAAGTCCATGCCTTTTAAAACCGGCGAACTAGACTATCTCCCAGCTTCTCTCTACCGGGACGGCCTTCCAAAACTTTTGCCCTTCATTACCGACATCATCAACACATCTCTAGAGAATGGCTCTGTCCCCGATATCTTCAAGTCCGCCATCGTCCGTCCTCTCCTAAAAAAACACCCAGTCTCCAATCTCTCTTTCCTGTCCAAGCTTCTTGAGAAGGTTGTTTTCAACCAGCTCAACCTCCACCTCGTCGACAACAATCTCTTCAGTCCCTTCCAGTCTGCCTATCGCAAACATCACAGCACTGAAACAGCCCTTCTGCATATCCTAAACGATCTGCTCTTCTCCTCCTAGTCGGGCAACATCTCCCTTCTTACGCTACTCGATCTCTCTGCCGCCTTGACACTATAGATCACTCTATCCTCCTCCACCGCCTTCACCACTCCTTTGGCATCACTGACTCTGCTCACTCCTGGCTTTCTCTCCTACCTCTCCGACAGACAGCAGTCCGTCACCATCGACGGCGTCTCCTCTAACCCAGTCAGGCTCTCCTGCGGAGTTCCACAGGGGTCCGTCCTGGGACAGGTCCTTTTCATACTCTACACCTCTCCCCTGTCCAACATCATCCAGTCTCACCACATACACCACCACCTCTACGCTGACGACTCACAACTACTAGACAAAGACAAACTCGACAACACTCAGTCACTACTGACTCGCACGGCCGACTGCTACGAAGATGTGAAAAACTGGATGACAGCAAACAAACAAACTGAATGACGACAAAACGGAAGCCATGCAGGTAGGTACTTGCCAGAAACTCTCCCAGCTCCCTCCCTCTCTCCATCTTCAACTCGACAGCACCTCCATCCCCCTCTCTGACTCGGCCAAGAACCTCGGCGTTATCCTCGATTCCTCTCTTTCCATGACCAGCTTCGTCTCCGCCACGGCCCATGCATGCTATTTCCACCTCGTCGCATCAGTCAGATCAGAAAATACCTCACCACCGAAGCTGCCACCAAACTTGCTGTCTCTCTCATCTTATCTCGCATCGACTACTGCAACTCTCTCCTTTCCGGCCTTCCTCACTCCACCACTTTCACTCTCCAGCGCGTCCAGAACAATGCTGCTCGCCTCGTCCTCAGAAAGAAAAAATCCGACCACATCACTCCCCTGCTCAAACTCCTTCACTGGCTCCCCATCCCCCAACGCATCCAATACAAGATTCTGTCTCTCTGCTACAAATCCCTCAACAACTACGCTCCTGCCTATCTCTCCAACTTACTTCACTCCTACACTCCTTCCCGCTCCCTCCGCTCCGCCTCCGCCCCTCTCCGCCTCCACATCCCCCGCACCACTAACTCAGCACTTTCGGCCCCGCTCCTTCTCCGTCTACGGTCCATCCACCTGGAACACTCTCCCACTCTCTCTCCGTCAGAAACACTCTCTCTCCTCCTTCCAGTCCGCCCTCAAAACTCACCACTTTCAACAGTTCTAGCACTATAACATCACCACACTCCCCACCCCTAGCAGACTGTCGTAATGTATTTGTGGTACGTGAGTCATTGTCAAAAGCGTGCGCATGTGTGCGCGAGTTGTGAGTGCGCGCTTAGAGTTATAATTATTATAAGATAAGCACATTATAAATACCGCTATTATTATTATTATTATTATTGTTATTATTATTATTATTATTATTATTATTATTATTATTATTATTATTATTATTATTATTATTATTATTATTATTATTATTATACCGGTCATTACATAGGGGATTTCTGTGAATCGCTCAAAGCGCCGCAAAGTGAACCCAACACGCACGCTCATGTAAAACACATGCATTCACTCTGATGATGACACGGTACACGATAAACAAAGGGCAGATCAGCTGCTGAGGTTCTGTACATTTTGACCGCTGGTAACTGAAATGTATTAAATGTCCTGAGACAGGTACCAAAGTGGAGGGGGAGGACGAACCGGGTACCCGGAGAGAGAAACCCCGACGGTCTGCCCGAATTAACCCTGTTAGCCCCAAGATCCCATTTCTCAAATGTTGGAGGTGTTGCCTAACGACTATGTACCACTTGCCGGAGATGGCTTGACCATGATAATTCAAGGGTAGTGCCAGATGAGCTTGGCGCCTGAAGGCGCCAAGCTCATCTGGCACTACCCTTGAATTATCATCGTCAAGCCATCTCCTGCTGTAGGGCGTCCGGGGCTAGAAGGATTAACGGTGACACTAGAGGAGAAATGTCCGACGCCGGAACCGAGTATCGAACCTCGCCCCTTTAGCTCTGGTGCTAGGGGTGGCGAGCGCTTGAACACTGCGCCACGGACCGTCCCGAAAAATATCAAGCAAGTTAAGCACAAATTACGGACTGATATGCAGGTCAACCGTTTTTCATCAAACGGCCATTTTCTCGTAAATGAGCACTTCCATTCCAATATTCCAATCCCCTTGGAGGCATACTTGAGGATCTCGCACGCACACGGCGCTTCGCGCCAAATTTACGTTCTATAGGCTGGCGTACCGCGACATGACGTAATTTCTGACTATTTCCCCTGACGTCATTGGCATTTGGCACACGTTGCTGAACGCGCTCCGCCTCGTCCCGTTTTAAAGTTGTTCCTCGTGTATAAATACTAAATAGCAACAAAACAAGATAAAACAAAACAAAAAATAATGAACAAAACAAACAAAACAAAAAGGAACGGAACCAGACAAGACAAACTGCCGGCCATCGACCAACCAACGACCAACCACGCAAAAGTGTTTTCCGAGTTAGGCCGTGTGCCGGTTAGTGTTGTCTTGAGGGTCCGGTCAGGGGAATGAGTAGAACAGGAGGTAAGAGTCGAGGTCTTTAGCCCGAGACTGTTACCTCCAATATTGACCCCTTCTCTCTGATCGGACGCGAGAAGCGACAAGAGTCACTAGCACAGGCTAACTTGCAATACAACGACAGGAGTCACTAGAACAGGCTAACTTGCAATACAACGACAAGAGTCACTAGCACAGGCTAACTTGCAATACAACAAGAGTCTCTAGCACAGGCTAACTTGCAATACAACGACTAGAGTCACTAGCACAGGCTAACTTGCAATACAACGACTAGAGTCACTAGCACAGGCTAACTTGCAATACAACGACAAGAGTCACTAGCACAGGCTAACTTGCAATACAACGACTAGAGTCACTAGCACAGCCTAACTTGCAATACAACGACTAGAGTCACTAGCACATGCTAACTTGCAATACAACAAGAGTCACTAGCACAGGCTAACTTGCAATACAACGACAGGAGTCACTAGCACAGCCTAACTTGCAATACAACGACAGGAGTCACTAGCACAGGCTAACTTGCAATACAACAAGAGTCACTAGCACAGCCTAACTTGCAATACAACGACAAGAGTCACTAGCACAGCCTAACTTGCAATACAACGACAAGAGTCACTAGCACAGGCTAACTTGCAATACAACAAGAGTCACTAGCACACGCTAACTTGCAATACAACAAGAGTCACTAGCACAGGCTAACTTGCAATACAACGACAAGAGTCACTAGCACAGGCTAACTTGCAATACAACAAGAGTCACTAGCACAGGCTAACTTGCAATACAACAAGAGTCACTAGCACATGTTAAATACAATGACAAGAGTCACTAGCACAGGCTAACTTGCAATACAACGACAAGAGTCACTAGCACAGCCTAACTTGCAATACAACGACAGGAGTCACTAGCACAACCTAACTTTCAATACAACAAGAGTCACTAGCACATGCTAACTTGCAATACAACGACAAGAGTCATTAGCACAGGCTAACTTGCAATACAACGGCAAGAGTCACTAGCACAGGCTAGCTTGAAATACAACGACAAGAGTCACTAGCACAGCCTAACTTGCAATACAACGACTAGAGTCACTAGCACAGGTTAACTTGCAATACAACGACAAGAGTCACTAGCACAGCCTAACTTGCAATACAACGACAAGAGTCACTAGCACAGCCTAACTTGCAATACAACGACAAGAGTCACTAGCACAGCCTAACTTGCAATACAACGACTAGAGTCACTAGCACAGCCTAACTTGCAATACAACGACAAGAGTCACCAGCACAGGCTAACTTGCAATACAATGGCAGGAGTCACTAGCACAGCCTAACTTGCAATACAACAAGAGTCACTAGCACAGGCTAACTTGCAATACAACGACAAGAGCCACTAGCACAGGCTAACTTGCAATACAACAAGAGTCACTAGCACAGGCTAACTTGCAATACAACAAGAGTCACTAGCACATGCTAACTTGAAATACAACGACAAGAGTCACTAACACAGGCTAACTTGCAATACAACGATAAGAGTCACTAGCACATGCTAACTTGCAATACAACGACAAGAGTCACTAGTACAGCCTAACTTGCAATACAACGACAGGAGTCACTAGCACAACCTAACTTTCAATACAACAAGTCACTAGCACATGCTAACTTGCAACACAACGACAAGAGTCACTAGCACAGGCTAACTTGCAAACGACAAGAGTCACTAGCACAGCCTAACTTGCAATACAACGACTAGACTCACTAGCACAGGCTAACTTGCAATACAACGACAAGAGTCACTAGCACAGCCTAACTTTCAATACAACGACAAGAGTCACTAGCACAGCCTAACTTGCAATACAACGACTAGAGTCACTAGCACAGGCTAACTTGCAATACAACAAGAGTCACTAGCACAGCCTTACTTGCGATACAACGACTAGATTCACTAGCACACGCTAACTTGCAATACAACGATTTTGTCTTCAACTATAATAAGTATTAAGCGCGATGTATAAATATTGAAAGCGGAAGCCCACGCCTCGCGCATGAAAATCATTGCATGGAACGTAAATCTCAATACGTTCCACTGCGAACCTCGCGCGAACTGCATTCGTCTTAAATTTCTCTGAAGGTATTTTTTAAATCTAACACATTTTCAGTCATTTTTTTGTATGGAATTGGTGATATGGGCCGAACACAGCGCCGGCGTGCATATAGTTATTTTGTTGCGTAACCCCTCAATTTCTATTTATCCAACTTTTTGTTTTTTCGCATAGGGCCTTCGGTTGAACTGTGCTGTGGTTGATATTATCTATCTTATCCAATTGTTCCGTTATTTTTGGTAGGAAACTGGTACCAGCGGTATCACACAACACACACATATAGTTCTGTTGTTGCCGTGTAACCCGCCAAACTGTTTATTTATTGGCATCTTTTTGTTTAGAGGTTTGACTGAACGAAGAGTAGGGTATATTTGTACAGTGTACTGGGAAATTATGTGATTAGCCACAGACGTATTTGGAGGAAAACGCTTTGTTCAGCGAGTAGGGTTGTCATCGTAACATGTAAGTGAGTATACTTACTACATTTAGACAGTTAGAGAACCCAGAACACTACCAATACCTTGACCAGTGCCCCCTCCAAGCTGATCAAAAACGCATCTTAAAGACAGTCAAAGAGATGATTCTTAAAGGAGAGCTTCCTTCAACAGCTAATCTCCTCATAAAAAAGCGGCCTAAGCAACCTAACTTTTACCTTCTCCCAAAAATTCACAAACTCAACAATCCCGGCCGCCCCACTGAACACATCTCCGAATACCTGGACATCATCTTCCAACCCTTTGTCCAGTCTCTACCCACCTACATTAAAGGCACCAACCATGCTCTAGAGATCATAGACCAAGTCAACCAGAAACAACTTTTCAAACCTGAACTGTTGTTTTCCCTTGATGTTACTTCACTATATACTGTCATACCGCACAATGACGGCCTCAATGCACTTGCATACTTCCTCAACCAAAGAAGTCATAAACAACCTCCTACTCATACACCTCTACGTCTGGCTGAATTGGTTCTCTCTCTTAACAGTTTCACCTTTGATGGCCTCACCTTCGCTCAGTGCAGTGGCGTAGCGATGGGCACAAAAATGGGACCCAGCTATGCTTGCCTCTTCATGGGTTTCCTTGAGCAACAAATACTTCAGCAATACACCGGGCCTGTCCCTGAGATGTATAAACGCTACATCGATGACGGTATAGGAGCTACACACATGACCCAAGCTGCACTTTTAGACTTCATTCACTTCGTGCAGGACATCCAACCATCCATCAAGTTCACATACACTATATCAGCTACTTCAGTCGACTTTCTAGACATGAACATCAGGATTGACTGCGGAATGTTGAAAACTTCAATACATTACAAACCTACCAACTCACATTCCTACCTCGACTACCGATCTTCTCACAACCCCAAAACTAAAAACAGCATCCCATATTCCCAGTTTCTTCGGCTAAAAAGAATATGTTCCGAAGAATCAGATCTTGATGTTCAATCCAAAGAAATGGTTGAATTTTTCATCGACAGACATTACCCACATACTGTTGTTCAAGGAGCTCTCCAAACGGTACAAAAACTTAGTCGCGCGAGTATACTGCAGACTAAACCTACCGCTGCCGATAGTGACAGACCTATCGTAACCATGATCTACCATCCCCACACCAATCCGGTTCGTAAAATCCTTCTTTCTAACTGGGGTCTTTTGTCATCCAGTCTGCTGCTATCTTTTCTGAACCTCCGTTGGTAGCTTTCAAGAGGGATATTAATTTACGGGACATGCTTGTTCGCTCTACTCTCAAGCGTCGTCATACCACCAGACCCTCCGGCTCCACTCCGTGCAATGTGCAAGACGTGTCCTTTTAGTTGCCCTTCCACCGTGGTGAATGGTCCACGTTACAAATTCAACATAGACTGATACTTCACGTGTCAAACCACCAACGTGATTTATGTCATCTCCTGTGTGAAATGCGGCCTACTCTATGTTGGAGAGACGGAAAGAACCATCAACGACCGTTTCAAAGAACATCTTCAGTCTGTCAAGTACCAATACAACAGACCGGTCGGACGACATTTCAGTCAGGCCGACCACTCCGTCTCGGACATTCGGGTTAAAGGCCTCTGGCTTATGCAAGCCAGTAATGTCTGGGCCAGGAAAGACCGTGAAAAATTTCTGATTAATAAACTGGGCACTGTGGCGCCACTCGGGATGAATATGAAAGATTAACGTTTTTTTACCTTGCTTGCGTCTGCTAACTGTACCTTTACCTCACTGTGTCGCTTTTGTTTTACTACTCACTAACCAGATAGGTGAGGCTGGCGCTGGTTGATATGTACACATCCCTTGGGGACTTTCTCATCGCTGGCCGTACGTTTAGTTGGATCCCTTGCCCTTCCCTGTCGGGCGCCCGGTCTCCGGCCCACGGAGTGATGCGCGGTTGTGGGGCGGGGCGATCGTGTGCATCCCTTGGGGATGTATGTGGTCGTCTTGTTGCGTGCCTGTGTGTTTTTTTCTGTATGCTGGTGGGTGCATGTTGGGTGGGGCTGGTGGCTCTGGCTGATTGTCTTCCCCCCCCCCCTTTTTTCCCTTCTCTCTCTCTATCTCTCTCCCTCTTTCTCTCTCTTCCTCCCCCCCCCCCAACCCCCTTAACACTTCTCTCTAGCCCTCTTTCTCTCTTTACGCTTTTTCCTTTACCCTTCTTCCCCTTCCTCCTTCCCCTTCCCCCCCCCCCCGCCCCCGTCTCTCTCTCTCGCCTCCCCCCCCCCCACCCCTATTTATTTTTTGGAGTTACCATTGAAGACGGTTTCACAACTACCTACTCTCCACCTATACCAATATTCTCTTACTGAATTTAATTATTTGCTTTGTTTCAATGACTTATTACTTGCTGTGTACTGTGCTAAATGCTGTTTTTTTTTTTCCCGGGGTCCTCCCATTTTCCCCCGAGGTAGTCCTCAACTTGTAGGTGATATAAAGTTTGCCTTCGGGTTGGTGTTTAGCAGGCTTTGTGTATTAGACACTCAGCCTACTTCGTGCCCAAGGGTACTCCCCGTTCGTTCTCTCTCTCTTTCTCTCGCTCCCTCTCGCTGACTCTCTCTCTCTCTTTCTCTCTCTCCCTCTCGCTGTCTGTCTGTCTGTCGGTCTGTCTGTCTGTCTGTCTGTCTGTCTCTTTCTCTCTCTCTCTCTCTCTCTCTCTCTCTCTCTCTCTCTCTCTCTCTCTCTCTCTCTCTCTCTCTCTCTCTCTCTCTCTCTTTCTCTCTCTTTCTCTGGCCTCACATACACGCTTTTACTTTTGCTCGCTCCTGCGCGTGCTTACACACACTCTTGTCTCTCGTGTTCAGTTTCTTTCCGAGTCTCTCTCTTATGATTTTTTCGTTGACGTCATTTTTACTTTCCCCGCACTTTTGTTCTTCCTTTTCTTTTATTGTATTTTATTTTACGTCACCTCCTTCAGTTGCCATATTCCTTCTGCGAATGAAGATAAGTAGCGGCTAATCTCTCTGTTTGTTTGTTTGTCTATTTTGACAAAGGGTATTTACCCGAAATATTAATAAATTGTGTTGTACCCGGCTTTTCTAAGCGTGTTTCTTTCTCCGTTGGGTACTTCTTTACTTACCACATGTAACAAGAAAACTGCCGTTGCCTTGAGAACGGGCGAACAGGTTAAAAAAAAGTTGGATAGAGACAGGCCAATGAGAACACGATGAGGATCTCATCCCAAAGTCTACCGTATTGTAAGGTCTACCGTATTGTAAAGTCTACCGTACTGTAAAATCTACCGTATTGAAGGGTCTACCGTATTGTAAGGTCTACCGTATTGTAAGGTCTACCGTATTGTAAGGTCTACCGTATAATAATAATAATAAAGGTAATTTGTATAGCGCCTAATCACCAAGGTGCTCTAGGCGCTTTACAATCACAGCAATGAACAGTGAAGCAGAATACAAAAACAAGCACATACAACCAAAAAATACATTGATTTACAAGGGCAGAAAACTCACACCACACACTCACACACACACACACACACACACACACACACACACACACACACACACACACACACACACACACACACACACACACACACACACACAGAGACACACACACACACACATGATGAGCCGGCAGATAAAATGGTCTTTACGTATATGCAACAGAGAAAATGTGTGTTTTAAGCTTGGATTTGAAAATGGAAAGAGATGATGAGTGACGCACATCAGCTGGGAGAGCGTTCCATGTAATGGGACCAAAATAAGAAAATGCACGATGACCTTGAGTGACCTTATTACGTCTAGGGATACGGAAAACATTGTAAGGTCTACCGTATTGTAAAGTCTACCGTATTGTAAGTTCTACCGTATTGTAAAGTCTACCGTATTGTAAAATCTACCGTATTGTAAGGTCTACCGTATTGTAAGGTCAACCGTATTGTAAGGTCAACCGTATTGTAAGTTCTACCGTATTGTAAAGTCTACCGTATTGTTTTGGCCTCACATGCGTTTTCTTACTGCTGATACTTTTTCTGCAATGAATTTTTATTTTCGAAAAAGTTGAAGAGGTACAAAGATGGCCAACGAAGTGATCCAAAGCTTTTCTCCAAACTACCTATGTTCAAATGTTCAAGTGACTATAACGAAAATGACGGACTGAGAGGATATGGGACGACCGACTTTCTATAAATGCTCATTTAACTCTTTATAAGTTATCAAATTTCAATATGCTCGGCAGCTGTCTTAGACACCCTTTAAATGAAGCATGTCCTTCAAGCATGTACGCACGCGAACTTCGGAGATCATGTTTACATGCACACGCGCGGCACGCACGCACACACGCACGCACACACACAATCACGCGCGCGCGGCCCTTTGCGCCAAAAGTACGTTCAGCAGCGAGTTAGCGTAACTAGGCATGTCATTTTTATCTTGTTACTCCGGCAGTTCATTGCCAGAATATGAAGCCCGCCCGCCTAAAACGTTATAGTTTGGCCGGGTACTGAATAGCCTATACGGTATTCTCAAAGCCTATACGGTATTTCAAAAAAGCGGACGACGCCCCGTGGGTGGATTGGCTCGGGCCGAACAAACGGCCGCGCCCGCTGGCAGTGCACTCCCCTGAGTCCACCCACACCGAGAGGTGCGGCTGAGACCCTGAGGCGGCTGAGACTGAGGTGCGGCTGCCTTTTTTAAAGCTCAGTCAGTGATGCACGACACAGTCAATGACGTGACGTGGAATTCTGTTAACTCCGTATTGGAGACTGCCGCATCCTGATACGCGGCGTCAAGCCAGTGAGTTAATACTACACCAGAAACTCCGTCTTACTGATACGTCTTGTCTTATGAGAGCAGGTAGTCACTCCGATTGACCTAACTTAGCGCACTCAGCCTTGTAGTAGATCTTATGACTGAGAGCAATTAGTCACTCCGATTGACCTAACCTTCAGCGCACTAGCTCAGCCTAGTAGTAGAAATCGTGTCCCAAGTTCGCCATGGATCTCAGAACGTGCACTTCCGATATTTGATATTACAGATTGTTACTGAACTGGACCGGGCGGCTTTCAGGGAACACTCATGATCACTGCCGTGTACTTTGTCGTTTGTCACAGTTGTTTGGCTTTATTAACCCTTTGGCTGTCGGTCGCGGTTTTAGTGGCGATAATTTCTGCAGGAATAATGGCAACTAAAACCCCGACCGGCAGCCAAAGGGGTAAGGACTGCTGAGAAGTTGACGTGACTCGTGGATTTGGAAAGCAGTTAAAGAGGACATCACCCTGCCTTGTAACGATTCTCGCAAAGAACAGGTTGCCTCCCTTGATATGTGCTGCGAAGCACTGAGTTCAGTGTTCGCCGGCTTGGGTTTGCCGCTGGACTTTCTCTGGATGTTGATGCTGGATGCTGCCACTTACAGCCAAAGGCAGACTCCCACGAGCTGCTGCAGGGGCACATGGGGTGAAAATCGGATGAGGGGAGAGGTGGTGGTGGTGGTGGTGGTGTGTGTGGGGGGAAGGGGGGTGGGGTGGGGGGGGGGCATATAAAGAATTCCCCAAACTAACATTCACCGGCGGCGGGCGTTTCAGTCACGATATGGAAGCGGATGAATGGATTAACTGCTTCAGTTAGCCGGGGCAGGGGGACTGGATTTCGTTAGGCCGGGTCCAAGTCGCTTTCACAACTTTCGTGTACTCTATAGAATCATAGTCAATACAAATCATGTTCGTGCAGTGTGGCACATCAAACTGACTGAAGAGCCTCGGAGCTTTTCACGTTTCACGAAATAGCGCCAGGATAACCAGGACCTTTTCTTGAATCACTGGCAGAAGCTTATGTTGGTTATCACGTTTAACAACGAAGTCTTTTATCAGGGTTCACGAGGGTGAACAAAAAAATGTAATCACGAATCACTGTCCTGAACCGTAAACACACCAGTCACGCTTCACTGTGACGATTGTGGGCATCCCGCCCCCCCCCACCGCCCCCCTCAACTATGTCTCTTGCAGATGGAAGGTACCAGCTGTTCACGGATCAGTCAGTCAGTCAGTCAGTCGCTGATTTCCGATTGTAGCCTACGACAGGTGGGTGCAATGCTGCAGTGCGTGCAGTGACGTAGTAACTATAGCACGCGACTCTTTTGTTTGTTTGTTTGTTTGTTTGTTTTTTCGGTTACACCCCGCCCGTTCAGAGGAACCCCCGTCAGTTTCTGTTCTCGCCCACCGGGCCACTGCACTGTCGTGTGTTGCTGGTTGGTCCGTTTTGAGGTACCCGGCAAGTTTTTTTTTTCTGTTCTCGCCCACCCCACTGCACTGTCGTGTGTTGCCTCAGTTGTTGGTACGGTTCAACTCAGAGGTACCCGGCAAGTCTTTTTGTCTGTTCTCGCCCACCCCACTGCACTGTCGTGTGTTGCTTGTTGGTTCATCGGGCGGTCATACGAGCAGCACCGTGATGGGCAGGTGTGGGTGGCATGTTCCGAGAATAACTGACTACACGTGCTGAGATCCGGGGGTAGAAAGTCGATACAGCTGACTGACTGCGCGGCCTGCTGTACTGACAACACACAGTCAGCTGCGGGTATAACAGTTGGCCATGGCGGCACCCAAGGTTTCTCTTTTTAAATCTTTAGTTTTAAATGCAAGCCAAGTAATTGACACAGAAAGCCAGAGCGCCGTCGGGACGGTATATGACGGATTGGTGCTCTATCCCACCGTTCTTATAACCCACCGTCTTATACTGAAGTTAAGTAGACTGCGCGTACCACGTGACTAACACATGCATACAGCTTCAACCCATTTAACCCCAATGCCCTACAGCAGGAGATGGATCGACCATGAAAATTCAAGGTTAGTGCCAGATTAGCTTGGCGCCTGAAGGCGCCAAGCTAATCTGGCACTACCCTTGAATTATCATGGTCGATCCATTTGCTGCACTTGGTACATACTGGATAGGTAACTCCATGACTGACCTGCACGATTCAGAAATACGGCCTAGGGGATAAATGACTTAACAAAGTAATGGGACGCACTAACAAATCCACAAAGTAACTCAGACGGACGGACGGACGGACGGTGAAAGTAGACCAGCCTGGCCGGACAAAGCAATCAGAAATCCGCCAGCCATCAGAAACAAAACTGCCCAACGCCGGAACAAACGAACGAAAAACAAAACAAAGCTACACTGACAAAAATCGGAACAAAAGAACGGCGGAGGGGGGTGGGTGGGTGGGTGGGTGGGGGAGGGGGGGGGGGGAACCAAGTTGAGGTACTTTTGTGAGAGACTGAAGGTAACGTGGAGTGTACAGTGGCGCCTCGACTCATCACGGTACTTCTTCGAAAAGAAGTGAAATGAAAATGGTCGCCGGTTCTGGCTTGATGTGTTCCCTTTGTTGTGTGGCCTCGCCGGGTCTGTTTACAACTTGCTTTGGCCGCGTGCCGGCGTTTGTCTTCGCAAACTGAAGTTCAGCTCAGTCGTCACCTCAGCTTCATGTCGAGTCAGTTCCACTATACGCAGAAAATCTATTTATTTATTGTTTTAAACGTATGCACTTCCTCTCAAAAACTAACCGACAAACAAAAAAAAAAAAAAAAACCAAAAAAAACAAACAAACAAAAACAAAACAACCCCAAACAAACAAACAAGAAAGCAAACAAACAAACAGTATCATTACTATTTTTGACACACTGGCACAGTATTGCTTCAGCAGTATGAAGCCGGTGGGAAAGATTGTATTAAAACAATTGTTGATGTTACTATATTTTTTAAAATTATTATTATTATCATCATCATCATCATCATCATGATCATCATCATCATGATTATTATTATTATTATTATTTACAGTAGTTAATAGTAGTATTTAATAATAATAATGATAATAAAAATAACAGCAATAATAATGTCGCCAATAATTACAGAGTTCTGTTGTCTTTTTGTTCTGTATTTCTTGTTTGTCTTGAAAGAAGATTCAGCAAGCTGTAGCTGTCTAGTTGTCAGGTCTAACAGTAGTTCCCTCCCCGCAGCAAAGACAGGCCTTGCACATTGCGTGTAAACTGGACGTGACCGTCGGGTAAACATCGATACTTCACGCATATCAGTAATTCACATACAATCCTCTGTCTAGCATATCAGTAATTCACATACAATCCTCTGTCTAGCATATCAGTAATTCACATACAATCTCTGTCTAGCATATCAGTAATTCACATACAATCTCTGTCTAGCATATCAGTAATGAACATGAAACTGGACTGAAAAAATCAACACACAAAAGCAGTATTTTAATTAGTACAATGGATTGTGTTATGACAAAGATTGGACCACACCAGTTAGTTATAACAACGCTTTTTCGAATGTATTCCCCGCCATATTTTCCATGAATGTACTTCGCTTGTAACAGACTAACTCATTTAGCCCCAACACGCCACAGCAAGACATGGCCAGATCGAGCATGATTGTTCAAGGGTGGTGCCAGAATAGCTTGGCGCCCATAGGCGCCAAGCTATTCTGGCACCACCCTTGAACTATCAAGATCGGTCTGTCTCTAGAATTGACTGAAATACAGTCCTTGAGAGGGCAACTTCAAAATTGGGGATTTCGGTCCTGGGGTAGAATGAGATAAGAGAATATGAAAAATAGGGTCCGGCGGGCATTTTGTTAATTTGAGTGTTGACCGTGTGCTGATTTGTGTCAGTTCAGTCCTGTTTGCATTAGGGGAGTGAAAATTGAGGGTACTTAAAACTTATCTTGCAGTGAATGGCCGGCGGGCGGCTAGTCATCTGTAACAGAGCTACACTGACGCCAGCCGTGAGTCAAGTTAGGACTGAGAAACATTCAAAGTTGACTCAGTAGAGAATTTCCAGAATACCTTGGCGCGTGGCACCACCCTTGAACTATAATGGGCATTCTATCTTCTCTTGTCGCGCAACACTGGCATATGATCAAGACGGCTGTGACAAACAAAAGTGAAAAAACACAGAGCGATCCGCAAGTTAGTTGCGAGCTTTCTGTCGGACGACGAACAGTTAATCAGATCGGCATTCACGCTCTCAGCTGTCGGCGCGAGCTCTACTGACTTGCCCTTTCCCCTTCCATACACCGACTCGGCGCGCGCTGTGCGTAAAACGCTCGTAGTAAAGCCACGCGCGTATTTTCCCAGCCCACTGTGGAAACTGGGCCACTCGCGAGCCTTCGCATGCCATGAATTATTCATGTTTGACGGAATCTTCCAAATATAGAAGATTCCGTCAATACGAAACCGAATCTCAGTCGGATGTTTCCGTGAAACGAACACGAGCTCTGACGTCGGCAATCATCGGACGCGATCGGATCCCGCGTTTTACCATATTTGGAAAAAGCGGCGTTCGGGTGATCTCGGAAGTTTCACGAACGTTTCTCCAACCAGCCAATGAGAGAAGCCGTGCTTTCCCTGCCTAGTCACGTTTATTGTTGTGTACTACGAATGAATGAAGTGGAGGCAGAAGCATGTTACCATTCGAACCAAGCGCGCTGTGTTGTGAACTAAAGACAAGACACATATTGAAAATGCCAAGGGTTGTGTCAAATCAAAGAGCCAAGTTTGAGAACGACGAAATTTTCAGAAAACTTAGCCGGGAGTGCGAGGTAAGTTTCTGGCTGCCCGTTTAAGTTTTACGGGCTTGGCACCATGTGCTACTCAGGGCTATGTAGCGGGTTATTATTCACGGAAATACCGGCACACAGGCTGTGGGATTGTAGCCGAGGGGTCTATTCAGGTAAAACCTATCAGATCTATGCTACACATAAAAGTTTATCATCGGGTCAGTGTCCGCGTCAGTTTTAATCTCGTATGGCTGAAGCGGGTTTGAAGTTTGTGTTCAGTGTGAGATATGGCCAGCGGATCCGCGGCCTCTGTGTTCATTGTGATATGGCCCGAATAATCGGCTTTCTCAGGAATGTGCAGTGCTGTTGGTGTATAAGGTGTGTGACTGGAGTTTCAAAGAGGAAGAGGTGTCACTTTCTTAGTATACTTGTTATCTCCTCAGTGTTTGCGGCACGGACACCGCCAGTGTGGTCGTGAAATTTAATTCAGTCTGGTCACCGCCAGGTCAAACTGATTTTGGAGTCACGGATCTCTTATCCCGTGACCCGCCTATATTAATACATTTCAGGACAAAGATCGACCAAGATAGTTCCAGGGTAGTGCCAGAATAGCTTGGCGCCAGTGGGCGCCAAGCTATTCTGGCACTACCCTGGAACTATCGTGTGCAGTCCGGCGTTACGGTGTCCCGTTCAGTAGCCTGGTGCGGGCTGAAAGATGAATTACGGGTTAAGATGAATTACTGACTTGGGTGACGTAGTACAGTACGGAAGTCTGGATGATCATGGCCGAATATCATGTTCGGCGCAACTTCAGTGAACTGTGTCCCCGTAATGACAAAAATGGAGGCGGTCTCATCACCCAGTACCTTTACCTGGACAATAGTGGACTATGCACGGTTTCCCGCGTCACTGAAGTTGTACGGCGGTTGTCTCAGAACTCATCAGTAATGATGCGAGGCTGACATCATGGAGTCGGCCGGGCCGGAGGGACTCATGTTTTGTGTCAGTGAACCGAGGCTTAGTCGTGTCAAGCAAAACAGTAGTAATACGTATATTCGATAAGTGCCGCATACGGATACAGCGGCAAAAAGCCGCTTATCCGGAGGCGTCACGTTACGAACGAGTGACATACGTGGAGGGTAGAGCACAAGTGACCCGTGTCAGTCGGTCAGTAAAGCCGGCCGAACTACCGCCGGAGACAGCACTGGCGGTTTGCACAGCGTGACTTGAACCAACGCAATTCTGGCACCACCGTTGGACTGTCTTCATCGAAATTCTGTGTCAGTAGTGCTGTGCCGATAAGAAACTATTCTGGATGGAAGAGTTGTGTGAAATATTTAGTCGGCATGACCATCGGACACCGCTGTGACTGAGGCGGCCAGTGCCGATGATCAGCGAGTACGACCAGCTGACTTACGGTGAGAGCGGGCACCTGTCTTTTCTGCAACTATTTCTTCTTCGTCATTGAAGTACTTATCTTTTCAGGCCTTACAAAATGACTGATACAATTCACGTTGACGGCTGTGTGATTGACTGCACCCCAGTAGTGCCGGGACGCCCGCTAAAAGGAGAGGCCGGGTTGTCGTTTCCTTCAGTACCTGTTATTTCTCGCATTGGCGCTTACTCGGAACAAAATGAGGTTCAATTTTAGTAGCTACTCATTTTTTGTTCAGTCGTGCGAAATCATACTGGACACTATGAATGATTTACCGAGCTGTATAGCTTAGTGGTAGTGCCAGATTAGCCTCTTGGCGCCTCTAGGCGCCAAGCTAATCTGGCACTACCACTAAGCATTGTCAATGCGTTTCCTCATTTTCCCCTACTGAGTCAGTTCTCGGTCCGATTTCAGTCTGTATAGTGCTTCATGTAGACGAGTCAGTAAGACGATTGAAAGTATGAGCTATCACACGGTCGCTGCGTTCAGTTCGGCGGAGTCAGCTCCACGTGTAAGACTGACTGAGCCAGTCTCAGAACTGTCATGAAGTTGATGTTAGTCCCGCAGGTAGTGCCGCACCCTCCACTCAGTGGAACTAAAATGACGACAAGCTGGTCTGGAATTTCAGGATCATTCAGTTCTTTGCCGTTCAAGAAAGAAAAAAAAAAAAAACCAAGAAAGAAATTTGAAAAGAATTGGCTTGGGAATTACAAATGAAGACTTACCAGTTTAGGGGCTAACTGCTGGGTACAGTCACTGGTACCCGGGATAAGTCAGCTCTCCACCCACATTCACTTTCCCTGTCAAGGCACAAGACAGTAGGTCCATTTTGGCGAAAAGCGAGGAGTTTATTGTCATATTTTACACAATCTCGCTTTTGACACAAATAGACTTATTGTCCTTTGGTTTGTACAGCACATCCCTCCTCCGTCCAGTAGTCTTGTTTCTTTGTTTTGATCTTAAAACAACTCAGTGCTGATTGGCATTATTAGAACTGATTTAGTAAACTGTTCTGTCTTTGTTATTCCGATTCGTGTTTTTCTTTTTTGGTTCGGGGGTTGGTTGGTCATTTTCCGCTCATCTGTCCAGGCGAAGTTTATTCATTGTCACATCCTCCCACATTTTCAACATCTCCAGCGTGCGTGTTTCCGCGGCCTTTGTTTCTTTCGGCTGAAAGTGTCAGTCCAGGGCATAAGGTGCAGAATCACAGACCAGCATCGTGATGCGTAGATCTGTGACTTTGGACCTGACAGACTCGCCGCCATTGGTCAGCCGCGATGTCCGAAGTCACAACTTAACCCTTTTCATTCGGAACGGCTTTACACCAGTATGTGAAATAAGTTGGACGAAAATAGTTCAAGGGTAGTGCCAGAATAGCTTGGCGCCTCTAGGCGCCAAGCTATTCTGGCACCACCCTTGAACTAAAGCCATTGGTCTATATCCTTATCAGTAAGTACTATTGAATGTAGCTCGCATATGGCAGTGTACAGATTTGAAGCTTTTAGCCTCAGTGTGATAGGGGTTTAGCGGCGCGGCATAGTAGCTCACATGTTCCTTTGTCAGTATGTTTTCAGTCTTGAGAAACATGAGACAGAACACTACGTTGGTCCTAAACTCCGGGGAGTCGGTGCCTGAATATGTCAACAGAAAATCCCGACAAAGAAACACGCTTGGAAAGGACTCAGACAAAAAGGACAAATGTGACGCGCTGGGCTAGCAAAGCGCATGTCATCATTGAGTCTCATTCTACAACCACACCACATTTGGCTACAACATTTTTCTTTTTCGCTTCTGTCGGAATCCTTTTCTTTAAGAATGCCCAACAAAGACTGAAACACTCCTAGAAAAGACCCGTGCAACACAACAAGTGTTCTACTTACCATTTCTAAGCGTGTTTCTGTCTTTGCGCTGAAGACATTCTATTCCGATAGAACTTAAATTGTCGCCAACTGTGGTTTGTAAACTCCGACGCAGTGATCATTTGCACTTAAATTTTTTTTTTTTTTTTTTTTTTTTTAATCCCAGTGTATAAAATTGTAGAGGAGGAGTGGAAAACAGCTGTGTCAGACTGTCAGTGTTTGCGTGTAGACTCGTGCATAGCAATAATGTTTCCAGACCGTGTCAATTTCGCATTTACAACCGCTCCTAGCACTGTGACTCTGGCGAAGTTCATTATTTGGCGAAGTTCATTATTTGTGATCTTTCCGGAAACCTACTCAGTTTCATACTTGTGTCGTGTTGAGTTTTAAAAGTCATATATATTATTTTGGTCTGTGATTTTAGGGCCCAGTCATTAATGTGTGTGTACTGTGCTCCGATTTGGATCGTATAGTCGTAAGGTCCACAATCACAGACCAGGACACGTTTTCCTGTGTTCATGAGAAGGCGACTGTTGCTGGTGAGATGATGACTTCTTCAACTGATTACAAGGGAGTTTAAGTTGGCAGTCAGAGCATCAATACTGTGGAATTTAATCAAGTTGTGAAACTTGTTATTTTTTTAAAATTTTATTTATTTATTTATTTTGGTGCTGAAAAATAAGCACACCTGACCTGAACAAAGTAGAAACAAATCAGAGCCTTGGATGAAAAAAAAAAAGCCAAAAGAAAACGCGTTTTTTAATTTATTTGTTGTCACATGTGCTGACTGACAGTTTGAATGTATCCAGTTTTCATCCTTCCGTCTCCGATTACATTGAGAGTTTCAAAGCACGTCCGTAGGGAAAATCACTCAGTGCTGGACAGAAACAAAGCGATCTTAGGGACCTTGGGATCTGTTTGTCAGGTGCTGAGTGAATTCCCTTGGTATGTGGATTGTATTTTGCCGTGATTGTCTCCTTGTGGATTGTACTTTGACGTGATTGTCTCCCTGTGGATTGTACTTTGCCGTGATTGTCTCCCTGTGGATTGTACTTTGCCGTGATTGTCTCCCTGTGGATTGTACTTTGCCGTGATTGTCTCCCTGTGGATTGTACTTTGCCGTGATTGTCTCCCTGTGGATTGTGCTTTGCCGTGATTGTCTCCCTGTGGATTGTGATGTCCAGATTTACATTGTTAACTAACCCCTTTATTGCTGAGAAAAAATGAACGGGATCCAACTTCAAGAGACACAGATCATTATAAGCCTCTTCAGCGGCGGTGGCTCATGAGAATCTATGTCTCTAGCCTCACATTATTTTGTAGCTTGTTTCATGGGCGGCTGGGCTTCTTTGGCCGTGATTATTTTGTAGCTTGTTTCATGGCCGGCTGGGCTTCTTTGGCCGTGATTATTTTGTAGCTTGTTTCATGGCCGGCTGGGGTTCTTTGGCCGTGATTATTTTTTTAGCCTTGCTCCATGGCCGGCTGGGCTTCTTTGGCTGTGATTATTTTGTAGCGGCCTTGTTTCATGGCCGGCTGGGCTTCTTTGGCTGTGATTATTTTGTAGCGGCCTTGTTTCATGGCCGGCTGGGCTTCTTTGGCTGTGATTATTTTGTAGCTTGTTTCATGGCCGGCTGGGGTTCTTTGGCCGTGATTATTTTTTAGCCTTGCTCCATGGCCGGCTGGGCTTCTTTGGCTGTGATTATTTTGTAGCGGCCTTGTTTCATGGCCGGCTGGGCTTCTTTGGCTGTGATTATTTTGTAGCGGCCTTGTTTCATGGCCGGCTGGGCTTCTTTGGCTGTGATTACCAACTGAATGTGTTCACAAACACATTCTGCGACCACAAGCAGAGAAAGAGTTAATGACAAAAGATCCATGCGTCCTCAGTACCCCCCCCCCCCCACCCCCCTCTCTAAGTAAAGAAGAAAAAAAAAAAAAAACCCTGGCTGCGGCTGTTTCATGCGATAAAATATTTACCACAAGTGAGTGGCCGTCAGTGGACGTTTTATAGACGTTCCCCTGACCCGTTCCCCTGACCCGTTGTGAAGCTCCATGGACGTGTACTCAGTAAATCAGGTGACAATACCGTGAATACCGTGAAATATCGAATACTAGGAAATAGCCACTGACCATCAACTACTTTGTTTTATGGGTGGTGGGTGGTTATTTAGGTTTTGTACTTATGCTGAATTTTTCTACTTTTGCCAAAACCTAGTAGGTTGCGATGAACTGGCATTTTTTACCAACAGTTTGAAGAAATCCTGAATTGTCCGAACCACATTATTTTAGTCGCGTTAGATAACAAATTTCCTCTCTTTCTAATGTTTTGTTTTTCAGGATACAGTTTCGTCTTTTGTTATTTCAAACCGGTTTCCATCGTGCTGTTTGTGTTTGTACTGACTGTCCTGTCTTTATTAATAATTTAAATCCCCTTACTGTTGTTAATTATTTTATTTGTGATCCTATAGTCCGGCTTCCATTTAATCTACTGCTGTCTCAGTTACGCTGAAATACAAGTTGATGAGGACGATTGATTCTTATATCGATATGTTTGTCACTGTGAAGGTGATACATCGACATGAGGTGGGGAAGAAGCTGTCGACAGGCGGACTAAGGAGAGACGGACTGACCGTGGTCCAGCGGCGTATTCATAACATTTTTCCGCGACTGACTCCACGCCGCCATTTCAGTGTTGGTCTGAAACAAAGTGTTCCAGCAAAGTGCGTAGATTGCCACGTTCCCACCACCTGACCACTGCTGGACTCTAAGCGTAGCTTGGCTTTTAACCCCTTAGGCCCTGAGACACTGCAGCACGGCTGGATGGAGCTTGATAGTTTAAATATGGTCACCGTACCGGAACAACTTGACATAGCAAAAGAACATTCAACCCTCACATATCACAACAGGACTGATTTGGGTCGGCGAACATGATAGCGGTTCAGTCAAGGGTTGTGCCAGAATAGCTTGGCGCCTAGTCTGAGGCGCCAAGCTATTCTGGCACCACCCTTGAACCAGCATGTTCGATGATTCTTCGGGCTGAAGTGGTTTGTAGTATTCACGGGAGGAGTCGGTCTCACTGCCGGTCCAAAATGTGGAGACTGATTTGGAACTCAGCGCCCAAGTGAGGTTTGGCGTGTTAAATGAAGTGGGACGATAATACTTTATTACTTCATTTTGAATGGGATTCATATTGCATGTTGAGTTGGACAAGTCAACGCTTGGATTTCATGGCCGAACTGACGAAAGGAATACAGTGTCATGGCCGGCGAGAAGAGCTTTCCAGCGGCTCACAACCGAAGTGAGTTGGAATTTGGTGTCCTATGGATACTGAGACGATGTGTGATGCTGCGCTTAGTGATATCAAAGGACATGGCGTGGCTGTTTAATGTCAGGCTGATGATTAGGCTTGGCGTTCATGACACAGCGAATGGAGAAACTGATCAGTACTGGATCGCAGACACTATGTTATTGGACTGGACTGGTGAATTCGGACTGGATTTCAGATTCAGCGGTGTACTGTCAGCGACGCCGCCGCCGTCCGATTTTTGAAAGTGATCACGAAACGATGCCGTCATTTTGACAGTTCCGATTTAATTCTGATTCTGTTTTGAATATGTGTGCTGGTGCTAGTCTGTGATTTTGGACCTAACGACTTGGGGGGGAGTTGGACTGGAGTCGTGCCGCGTGCCGTGTGGTGTGACAGGCCTGACTGTCGCGTGTCACTCTCAGCGGCCGGTCAAATCACCAAGCAACTGATTCAGCCTACAATGTTCCAACTGCTATCGGCGTGCTGGTCTGTGATTCCGCACCTTACTTCAAGCCCTGGCAAACCGTAAGGTCCAAAATCACACACCGGCACATATCTCCGTAAGAAATTCCAGTAGTCAGTATAGACTTAATGATATTAGACTGGATTATGGATCTGGACTGATGTGTTTCAGGTTCGCTACACAGGGTTCCGGGACCGGCCGTCGGACGAGAGACAGTTACGCTTCCAGACAGAGTGCCGGGAGGGACACGCAGATCTGGTGAGTGTTGCGTTCTGCTCGCTGCGCGTTATGCCGCAATGTTGCTTCCAGTATCAGTTGGGCTTTTTCATTTATTCATCTGTCCGAGCGTTCGTTCGTTCTGTTGTCTTTCATCAGTTCAACCATATCCTTGATTTATTTCCTTATTTACTCATTATTTTACAACGTTACGTTTTCTTCCCGACATGCGCACATTTAGACAGATTGCCCATGATTGTTCGCGATCTTCATCAACACAGTATCATCAGACAGTAGTATCATCAGACAGTAGTATCATCAGACAGTAGTATCATCAGACTGACAGTAGTATCATCAACCCGACAGTAGTATCATCAGACTGACAGTACTGTCATCAGACAGTAGTAGTATCATCAGACTGACAGACTTTCATCTGTCATCAGACAGTAGTAGTATCATCAGACAGTAGTAGTATCATAGTAGTATCAGACTGACAGTACTGTCATCTGTCATCAGACAGTAGTAGTATCATCAGACAGTAGTAGTATCATCAGACTGACAGTACTGTCATCAGACAGTAGTAGTATCATCAGACAGTAGTAGTATCATCAGACGGTAGTAGTATCATCAGACTGAGAGTACTGTCATCAGACAGTAGTATCATCAGACTGACAGTACTGTCATCAGACAGTAGTATCATCAGACTGACAGTACTGTCATCAGACAGTAGTAGTATCATCAGACAGTAGTAATATCATCAGACTGAGAGTACTGTCATCAGACAGTGTAGTATCATCAGACTGACAGTAGTAGTATCATCAGACAGTAGTAGTATCATCAGACTGACAGTACTGTCATCAGACAGTAGTAGTATCATCAGACATTAGTAGTATCATCAGACTGACAGTACTGTCATCAGACAGTAGTAGTATCATCAGACAGTAGTAGTATCATCAGACTGAAAGTACTGCCATCAGACAGTAGTAGTATCATCAGACAGTAGTAGTATCATCAGACTGACAGTACTGTCATCAGACAGTAGTAGTATCATCAGACTGACAGTACTGTCATCAGACAGTAGTAGTATCATCAGACAGTAGTAGTATCATCATACAGTAGTAGTATCATAAGACTGACAGTACTGTCATCATACAGTAGTAGTATCATCAGACAGTAGTAGCATCATATCATCAGACAGTAGTAGTATCATCAGACTGACAGTACTGTCATCAAACAGTAGTAGTATCATCAGACAGTAGTAGTATCATCAGACACACAGAAATGTCATCAGACAGTAGTAGTATCATCAGACAGTAGTAGTATCATGAGACTGACAGTACTGTCATCAGACAGTAGTAGTATCATCAGACAGTAGTATCATCAGACTGGCAGTACTGTCATCAGACAGCAGTAGTATCATCAGACAGTAGTAGTATATCAGTAGTAGTATCATCAGACTGTAGTAGTATCATCAGACAGTAGTAGTATATCAGTAGTAGTATCATCAGACAGTAGTAGTATATCAGTAGTAGTATCATCAGACTGTAGTAGTATCATCAGACCGTAGTAGTATCATCAGACTGACAGTAGTATCATCAACCTGTGAATGATTTCCGGTACGCATAATATCTTCAATACATAGATATTTGACTGAGTTGGTTGGTTGGTTAGTTTTGGCATTAACGTCAAGAATGGTAATGGACGGCCCTAAAGAGCGTGTTGTGGGGGACAGGGACAGCTATTGCCTGTAAAATACGACCTGAACACTAATGAATTCAGGCTCACTGCAGCTGTGCTTTTTATCTAAGGCAACGTGTCAGCGGACACGCAGTTGTAGAACAAGGTGGTCTTTTGACAGAGGTTGGCTGTACTAGCAGTGTCACACTAGTATGTAGAACAAGGTGGTCTTTTGACAGAGGTTGGCTGTAGCTGTTCTAGCAGTATCACACTAGTATGTAGAACACGGTGGTCTTTTGACAGAGGTTGGCTGAACTAGCAGTATCACACTAGTATGTAGGTCATTGTGTAATACACCGGCGTTTCTGTTTCCTTATTTCGTGTCTATATTTGACTGACGTTCTACTTTCCAACACCACGGATGAAATTCAAACTAAATTAAATACCATCAATTTAGATAGACCATGATTGCTCACGGGCGATGACAGAACAGCTTGGCACAGCTATTCTGGCACCACCCTCGAAGTATTATGGTGGAAAGGCGCCTGATTGTTCTGGCACAACCCTTCACGGCTGTCATGGTCGATCCGTCTCCTGTTGCCGTTAATCAGAGTTGTTAGAGTTAATGTAATTTTGTAAACACCAGGAAGGATTTTTGTAGTTGTGCGGATACATTTCAGACGAAATAACTTATTATCAATAAGTCAGCTGTGTATGTCTAGGCCTGTGGGTAATACGGACTTGTTGTAAAGCTGTATATGTATACAGGCCCCTCACTATGAGGACTATCATAGGTTGGTTGTACAATGCTTAACGTCCCGACAGCAACAAGACTTTCTCAGGACGTGCCTGCACTGCTTGTGAGAAGAAAAAACAAAAACAAAACAGAATATTGAATGTATGTCGCCAGCCGGTCTAATACGCTAAATACAGCTAAGACCATTTAGCAACACATCCAATATCAAGAGCTACAGGCAGCACAGACAGTAGGGAGAGTTTAAAAAAGGAAAATACAAGTGAATGGATCAAGGGTAGACAGAAACACATGCCCCAGAATAGAGGGGAAAACCCACCCTGTGGGGCTGACCAGGGTGACCCTGGGAACTAAAAAATAGTTATCCCCACCCAAGTCACCCAGGGCAGACCCGGGTGGGGGGACTATCATAGGACGAGGGATGTTGTAAAGCTGTATATTTGTACAGGAGTTATATATATATATATATATATATATATATATATATATATATATATATATATATATATATATATATATATATATATATATATATATATATATATATATATATATATATATATATATATATATATATATATATATTATATATATATATATATATATACATATATATATATATATATACATATATATATATATATATATATATATATATATATATATATATATATATATATATATATATATATATATATATATATATATATATATATATATATACATATATATATATATATATATGTATATATATATATATATGTATATATATATATATATATATATATATATATATATATATATATATATATATATATATATATATATATATATATATATATATATATATATATATATATATGAAGAAATAAAACCAGTCCAAGAAAGCTGGCACCACACACTCCAAATATGGATCCAAGCAGCAGTGAAATACTTAAAATATGAAGAAAGGATCCACAAACACCACGTAGTTTAGAAGGAGTTACACTTTTAATCTAAGCACAAATTTTCGCCCTCTCAGCGAGGGCTTCTTCAGGGGAAGAAGAAGCCCTCGCTGAGAGGGCGAAAATTTGTGCTTAGATTAAAAGTGTAACTCCTTCTAAACTACGTGGTGTTTGTGGATCCTTTCTTCATATTTTAAGTATATATATATATATATATATATATATATATATATATATATATATATATATATATATATATATATATATATATATATATATATATATATATATATATATATATAGGCCCCTCACTATGAGGACTACCATAGGACGAGGGATGTTGTAGTGTCGTCATGTACAGGCCCGTGTAATACTGACCAAGACAGGACCAGGGATGCTGATCATCCGTCATTCTGTTTAACTCATTCGTCACGTGGCTCGTACGAATACACGGCAAATCCACTGAGTTAGCGTTGCAGGCGTGCCGCATGAATGGTGCGTGTGTGGAACGCTAACTTCGTCCGCCGCGTATCCGTTTGTGCCGCGTCTGGAATGCTAACATTTTTGCCGCATCAGTGATATTCGTATGCGGCACGCCTTTAACCCGTTCAGTGCCCAGAAACGTTGAACACCACCCAACTGCTAGAGGTATAGCCGTGATCCTCATGAGCCTCCGCAGTTGCGGGGGCTCATGAGGATCTATGCTTCTTGCTGACACCACTTTGAATCCATGTTCCTGGGACAGCTTATCCATGTTCCTGGGACATCTTATCCATGTTCCTGGGACATCTTATCCATGTTCCTGGGACATATTATCCATGTTCCTGGGACAGCTTATTCATGTTCCTGGGACATCTTATCCATGGACATCTTATCCATGTCCCTGGGACAGCTTATCCATGTTCCTGGGACATCTTATCCCTGGATATCTTATCCATGTTCCTGGGACATATTATCTATGTTCATGGGACATCTTATCCATGTTCCTGGGACATCTTATCCATGTTCCTGGGACATATTATCCATGTTCCTGAGACATCTTATCCATGTTCCTGGGACATCGTATCCATGTTTCTGGGACATCTTATCCCTGTGACATCTTATCCATGTTCCTGGGACAGCTTATCCATGCTTCCTGGGACGGATAGAGCTTTCTGGTGTTGAATTATGGAAGATTGCAGACAGCCTGCACCAGCCGGTACTGCAGGAGTTAATTCACCCGCCACACACTTCATATATCTGTCGATCAGTGCGTCGTCCCGAAGCCAAGGAGAAGTTCAATGAATCCAATATACATCGGTAGTCATTAACACAGTACATTGCACGCCAAACATCTAAGAGATTCTGACTGATAGTGTTTGAATAACTTACTTTGCTGTGTTGCTGGCCGCAGGAAAATTCACCGTGTGCTTGACTCATTCTACCCTAAGACCGAAATCCCCAAATGTTGCCGTTGTCCTCTGAAGACTGCAGTGCAGTACAGGACACAGATCGACCATGATAGTTCAAGGGTGATGCCAGAATAGCTTGGCGCCCATAGGCGGTCAGTCAGTCAGTCAGCCCATAGGCGCCAAGCTATTCTGGCCCTTGAACTGTCATGGTCGATCCTTATCTTGCTGTGGTGTGTCTGGGCTAGAAAGAGCTAATGGAGGTTGTCTGTAGATCAGAAGTAGGTACTGACAAAATAAAACACGGTGTCTATGGTGTCTATGCGCCTTTTACTCCAGTTGTCGAAACACGTGCAGCTTGGCCCGACACCTGATTTCCCAACAACGTCTATTGTCACTCCATTTCCCAACAACGTCTATTGTCACTCCATTTTCCGACTCTGTGATTGGTCAGCATCTAAAAATCGCAGGGGGTTCAATGCCCCAATGCCTACCTCCTAGAACCATTGACGTACCTGTCATTTTTAATCAGCTGGCCAATCCGCAATTCTAGTAACGCGCACGAATCTGTCCTAGGTCTTTTGTCTGAACGCTTTGATCAGGACTGTCCGGCACCTTACATCATAAATAACCGGAAAACACAAAGATCAAATGGTGGTAGACGATAGGAAAATACTGGAATTGTACCTTATTTCGGCATGACTCAAGCGGTGAGCACACTACACACGTGCTACACTGACAAATGTGTCGCAATTTAAACTCTGAACTGAGACAGCTCGAAAATTTCCATTGTGCTCCATGTCAACACGCATGCTGTTTAGAAAGACTCGTGCAGTAAGAGAGAAAGAGAAATAAATAAATATAATGTGACAGATCTATGGCATTTCAGTTGCTGTTGAAAAGATTGAGTCATTGTTGAATGCGTGTATGTGCTGAGTACCGGTTGGCGAAAGATGCCAACAATACATTATCATGTACGAAATCAGACCTACCGTGTATCCAGTCGCTTGCCACGCAGTCCTGCGCTCAAAATTTAGAAGTTTTATCGCTTGAACCCAGTGAGAAAAGTCCGCACATGACTGCTACAGATTCTGATCTTGTCACCGGCTGCTTAGAAGAAGCAACGATGGTAAACGTTTGAAATTCCAACGGCAAAAATCAAGCACATTTGCACGACCGGGCATGGTAGCCTATTCACAAAGAGTCGCGTCTCCTATGTATTTCCAAGAAAAATCAGTACAGTCTGACGTCAGAAATATTTGGCGTTTCAGTCAGTTACTCCTGCCGTCAGACACACATTCGAGGCTTCAAATAGTGAGTAATTTAGACTGAACGACAATGGCATTAAACCTTCTGTGTTGGGTTACTTCTCGGGTTACATCCTGGTTTGTAGTCCTCAGAAGCCTTCGGCGCGTCGGTCTGATAATCATCTTCATCGGACTACAATACCACGATGTAACCCTCGAAGTAACCCAACACAGACGATTCACTGCCTAATTGTCCACTGACATTTCTTTAAAGGCTGTATTTACATAGCTCTGTACACAATATCAGAGTTGTCTGTTTTGAAAAGTTTTACAACAATGTAGGTGTGCTACGGAAATCCTATGGGTATTATCATAGACGTAAATTGGTGAGCTTCAGGAAGGATTTCCTCAGTAACTGTGTTCCTGTGTGGTGCCATCAGGAACCACTCACAGGTTGGGGTAGAGAAATGCCTTTTTACCATGTGTAGCAATGCACACTGTTGACGTCTTCTGGTCAGTATCAAGCACGACCTTGTGTTGTATTACAGTGACCGGAAGAAATGTCCCCAGTATCAAGCACGACCTTGTGTTGTATTACAGTGACCGGAAGAAATGTCCCCGTATCAAGCACGACCTTGTGTTGTATTACAGTGACCGGAAGAAATGTCCCCAGTATCAAGCACGACCTTGTGTTGTATTACAGTGACCGGAAGAAATGTCCCCGTATCAAGCACGACCTTGTGTTGTATTACAGTGACCGGAAGAAATGTCCCCAGTATCAAGCACGACCTTGTGTTGTATTACAGTGACCGGAAGAAATGTCCCCGTATCAAGCACGACCTTGTGTTGTATTACAGTGACCGGAAGAAATGCCCCCAGTAGCCAAACGTCTTCGGGCAGAACTGAGACGGCCGCAGTGGGCCCCCGCTGCACAGCCGTGTACAGCACACGCGCAGTCGTGCACACCGTACACACACACACACACACACACACACACACACACACACACACACACACACACACACACACACACACACACACACACACACACACACACACACACACACCGTAATGAAGAACGGTCTTCTCTGGCTATAAAGGTCTTGTCAGTTTGACAGTGACCGGAAGAACTAAATACTGAGCCGCCCTGCGGCTACACACCGTCAGAACGGACTTCTCCGGCTGTACTGAAAGGTCGTGTCTGGTTTGCAGTGACCGGAAGAACTACACACTGAGCCATGCTACATACCATAAGAACGGACTTATCTGGCTATAAAGGTCTTGACAGTGACCGGAAGAGCTAAATACTGAGCCATGCTACATACCATAAGAACGGACTTCTCTGGCTATAAAGGTCTTGTCAGTTGGACAGCGACTGGAAAGAGTCCAAAATAGCTCAGGCGGTTAAACGTCGGAGCAGGAGAGCGAAGGGAATCGCCGGGTCGTGGGTTTGAATCTCGTCCCGGCCCCGGTAGCTGGACTCACAATCCAGGGGGAAAACGGATTTGTTCAATAGCATGTCCGTTGAAAGGTCCTGGTAAATCAAAGTGGCACAGTTGGAGTGCGCCTGAGTTGATCAGTGTTCAGGTCGTACTCCATAGACAATAGATTTCCCTGTCCTCCATAACCCGCCCGTCAGGGCCGTCCATGATCACCTCGGTGCTGTGGACGTTAAACCCGAACTAACCAACCAGTGACTGGAAGAGCTAAATACTGATCCATGCTGCACATGGTGACTGACAACGCGTTTGTCCACCTCCGCCTGTGCTGAAAACTACTTCCTGCGGACTTTACAATCATCGGAAACAGATCAGTGATCATTTGATGCTTGTAGCCAGCACCACAGCCGAGTGGACTTTTAATTTCTATTGTTTCACTGCTTGACATGATTAGTGCTTTAGTGGAGGGACGTTATCTGAGGAAGCACACATCCTAACACTTTCACAGGAATGTCCATGGCAGTGAACGAATGGAATTGAACTGAATACAATTTATTTTACAAAGATAAGCTGTAGGCGTGGGACCCTCTCTTACAACCAGTTCTTGTAATAAATCAAAACAATACAATAATATCAACAATAGAACAATAAGCATAGCATGAAGAAAGTGCAAAGTAAGCAATGTTAAGTAGAGAGAGAGAGAGAGAGAGAGAGAGAGAGAGAGAGAGAGAGAGAGAGAGAGAGAGAGAGAGAGAGAGAGAGAGAGAGACGGGTAAGTTCTGACATACTGGTCAAAGAGAGAGAGAGAGAGAGAGAGAGAGAGAGAGAGAGAGAGAGAGAGAGAGAGAGAGAGAGAGAGAGAGAGAGAGAGAGAGAGAGAGAGAGAGAGAGAGAGAGAGAGAGGTTAGTTCTGACATACTGATCAAACAAAACAAGGAAAGAAAGAAAGGAAGAAAGAAAATGCTGCAAGAAATGATTAACCAATTACATGTTGAGGCTGATTAAAAATAATTAAAACACAAAAAAAACAACAACTACATTACATATACAGGAGACAAATCAATCATTTTAGTTTAATGGTAGTGCCAGAATAGCTTGGCGCCTCAGGCAAAATTATTTCAAGCAACAGCGTATCAGGATGAATGGTAAATGACTGCTCGCTCTGTAGAGGTAAATGACTGCTCGCTCTATGGAGGTAGGGGCGCAGACAGTTTGAGTTTATACGAAAGTGATAGAGTACAATTACGCCATCTAGTTGTGTACAGTACAATTACGCCATCCAGTTGTGTACAGTACAATTACGCCATCTAGTTGTGTACAGCCAGTTTGCTTCAGTCAGGCCAACAAACCCCTCCATCTACGCCAATAGGCAAAGCTTGTAATGAGCCCTTGAAAGAGGAACTACCGGGGCTGATAAGAATCTGTGCGCCTTGCTGGAAGGGACTGGCGTCGCTGCCTGGCATCCTCAGATTCAGGAAAAAACATGCGGGTGAAGTCCCAGACTGTTCGTAGACTGGCGAAATCGTGATTCAGTAAGGGAGTAGATTTGATTAACTGTTGACTAATCTTATCAGCTGGAGATGTCTTCCAAAGGCACCCAGTTTCATCTGCACGGGATCGTCTTGTACTTTCGTAACCCTTTGGCTGGAATCAGCTTGACCGAAATCGCTACCGACACTCAGAGGGTTAAACTACTGGTAAAAAACGACCTGGGGTGTACGCACGACCTGGGGTGTACGCACGACCTGGGGTGTACCCACGACCTGGGGTGTACGCACGACCTGGGGTGTACTCACGACCTGGGGTGTACGCACGACCTGGGGTGTACCCACGATTGACCTGGGGTGTACGCACGACCTGGGGTGTACGCACGACCTGGGGTGTACGCACGACCTGGAGCGTACGCACGACCTGGGGCGTACCCACGACCTGGGGTGTACGCACGACCTGGGGTGTACGCACGACCTGGGGTGTACGCACGACCTGGCGCGTACGCACGACCTGGAGCGTACCCACGACCTGGGGCGTACCCACGACCTGGGGCGTACCCACGACCTGGGGTGTACGGCACACACCACACAGTGCAACTTTCTAGTAATCTAATATCATCTAAACTGCAGCGCCATGACTGTTTCACTCGCCCTACCAGTCTTGTTCTTGTTAGCGCAATTCTTAGCAACAGACATTTGACTGAATGCTAGTGAAAACCAAAATAACCAGACTATGTCAGTAATACGTGTAGCGTGACAAGACTATGTCAGTAATACGTGTAGCGTGACAAGACTATGTCAGTAATACGTGTAGCGTGACAAGACTATGTCAGTAATACGTGTAGCGTGACAAGACTATGTCAGTAATACGTGTAGCGTGACAAGACTATGTCAGTAATATGTGTAGCTTGACAAGACTATGTCAGTAATACGTGTAGCTTGACAAGACTATGTCAGTAACACGTGTAGCTTGACAAGTCTATGTCATTAATAGGTGTAGCTTGACAAGACTATGTCAGTAATACGTGTAGCTTGACAAGACTATGTCAGTAATATGTATATCTTGACAAGACTATGTCAGTAATACGTGTAGCGTGACAAGACTGTCAGTAATACGTGTAGCGTGACAAGACTATGTCAGTAATACGTGTAGCTTGACAAGACTATGTCAGTAATATGTATATCTTGACAAGACTATGTCAGTAATACGTGTAGCGTGACAAGACTGTCAGTAATACGTGTAGCGTGACAAGACTATGTCAGTAATACGTGTAGCGTGACAAGACTATGTCAGTAATACGTGTAGCGTGACAAGACTATGTCAGTAATATGTGTAGCTTGACAAGACTATGTCAGTAATACGTGTAGCTTGACAAGACTATGTCAGTAACACGTGTAGCTTGACAAGTCTATGCCCCACCCGGGTCTGCCCTGGGGGACTTGGGTGGGGTTAGGTATTTTTTAGTTCCCAGGGTCACCCTGGTCAGCCCCACAGGGTGGGTTTATCTCTCTATTCTGGGATATGTGTTTCTGTCTACCCTTTGTCCATTCACCTGTATTTGCCTTTTTAAAACTCTCCCTACTGTCTGCACTGCCTGTAGCTCTTGATATTGGATTTGTGTTGCTAAATGGTCTTAGCTTTATTTAGGCCCATGTGTTAGGTTTATTTAATGTATTTGACCGGCTGGCGACATACATTCAATGTTCTGTTTAGTTTTTTTTTCACAAGCAGTGCAGGCAGGTCTTGAGAAAGCCTTGTTGCTGTCGGGACGTTAAGCAATGTACAATCAATCAATCATTGACAAGTCTATGTCATTAATAGGTGTAGCTTGACAAGACTATGTCAGTAATACGTGTAGCTTGACAAGACTATGTCAGTAATATGTATATCTTGACAAGACTATGTCAGTAATACGTGTAGCGTGACAAGACTGTCAGTAATACGTGTAGCGTGACAAGACTATGTCAGTAATACGTGTAGCTTGAATGATTCCGTCTTTTTTCTTTGCATTAAAAAAAAAGATTGTGATTTTATTATTATTACTATTATTATTGTTAATGTTATTGTTATCATTATTTTGCTTGGAATAATACTTTTTGTGTTTGTTAATTTACATTACGTTGCAAAGCTAAAAATAAAACCGATACATTATGCCTTTGTGCACAACATGTACTTTGAATGAGAGGGGATTTTTTTTTTTTTACCATCACGGGTTTCAATGCTATTTATTTTGCGATTAACAAATCCTGAATTCAGAATAACTTGTAGCGTTCACCCGCATTCTGCCATTCGCAACCTCTTTTCGCTGCCCAATATTCAAACAAAAGGGGAGGGGGGGGGGGGGTGAGGGGGGGGGGTGAAAGGTGCGGGAGCAGGGGGGGGGGGAGAGGTAGAAGAGACCAAGGTATCCCCGGGACTGACTATTTCCCAGCGGTCTTTAACTGGCCGAAAACTCAAACGGGGACGTTTTCACGTATGGAATTATGGGATGAACAATGTGGCAACAGACTTTTCACGTTTCACAAATTAACCAGGACGTCAGTTTTCACGTATCATTTTGGTTTTAATGTTATACGATGATTTTATTTTCACGAATTAAAACTCTAAAAAAAATATTACACTCGCGAATCACGAGAACCGTAAAAATGCCAATCACGCATCACGATTTCAGGGCCGCATACCTTATCAGCCCCCCCCCCCCACCCACGCCACCCCCCCTACCCCCCCCCCCCCCCCCCCCCCCCCCCGCCCGAAGACCCAGTGATCTGTGCAGAACGTGCATGTATGAGGTGATCATGTCGCGTGTAGTTGCGTGTAGTGCTAGTTGCGTGTAGTGCTAGTTGCGTGTTTGTCACGTGACACAGCACGATAACGTACGCAGAGTTGGGAGCAGTCAGGGCAGGGTCAGGTATTTTACCGTGTGTATGCCGATGTATTTATATATCTGACGACAACCCTCTGCGTATCAAGTACGTGCAGGTGTCGTATGGCCGGCTCGCACTCTATACAAATGTACCTCAGATAGCCAGCACACCTTAGCTTCGCGGAGTCAAGGTCAATACATATTGGTAGTTGATATTAGACCTTAGGCTACATATCAGTCAATCAAATAATCAGTCAATCAACCAATCAAGTAATCAGTCAAACAAAAGAAAGGTTTGCACGTGTTTTTTTCGCTGTGACTGTCCGTGATTGTCAGTTTAGTCTCAGCGTCAGCAAGCCACCATGCTGTCCGCTCAGCAAGCCACCATGCTGTCCGCTCTAGAAAGGCAAGAGACAGTAAGATCACTTCGTGAAAAAGCGAGAATCTGGTTGTATTACACTGAGGAGCGAAAGAAATGCGACACGTTTGGGTATCCTCAGCAACACGTTTGTCGTATTTCTTTTGGTCGTCAGTATATAATGAAATTCCCGCTTTTCTCGCCAAAAAGGACTTTCTGCCGAGTTGTCCGAATTATGTCACTAACACACTTTACTTAAACCATATCATACTGAGGCCAACAGCTTCAAATGTGTACACTGCCATATGCACGCTACACTACAGTACTTACAGATAAGGATATAGACCAATGACCTTAGTTCAAGGGTAGTGCCAGAATAGCTTGGCGCCTAGAGGCGCCAAGCTATCCTGGCACTACCCTTGAACTATTTTAGTCAAACTTATTTCACACACAGGTGTATTCCGAATGATAAGGGTTAATGACTAACCCTTTGGGTGTCGGTAGCGGTTTTTGTCGTTTTCCCGCAGGAGTCACGGCGACAAAACCCGCCGGCTCAAGGCCGGCTAATCGTCCATTGCGACAACAAACACCAATTCTTCCTTCTGATGATGTAACAGTATCATTTGCCACCAGCTACGTCAAAGTGTGTCACCAAGTTCAGTAGCGTAGGTTTCTGGCTGTCAGTGTTCATTGTTTTGACAGTGGTGTTGACAGTGGTGTTGCCATATTTTGTTGGCTACACCCCTCCTCAGTTTGATGACCGCGCACTCTCGCAGTTCGCTCTCCAGCGCCAATTTTCTCACTTTTTCTGTCGTCTTCTAAACACTGTGCAACATGGATTGACCGTGAACTCAGTGGTTGTGTTGTGCCTGATAAGCTTTGCACTTTTCAGGCGTCAATCTACCCTTGCGCTATCGTGGTATTGCCAGGTGACGACCGATAACTCTTACGTCACGGCTTGCTGTCAGGGTAAATGATACCATCCAGAGTTTGCTTGGGTACAGCCGTGAAAGTCAGTGCGGCGAAATGAAACTTGTACGTCACTCGCGTGCAGTGTTTATCATTTAAAAACATTCAGACGCACGCAGTTTGATTTGTGAAAACAAATCGCCACACCCTTCATTCTATGCTAATCGCGTTTGATGATATTACGTCATGTCCAGTAGGGTTTGACACAGTTACGTCATGTGCATGCTTGATGCAGACGGTGTGCAGTTTTCAGTTTTTATTTGATCGGCGACGTGCCCGATGAAGTTTTTTATCACGTGAGTTTTAAATGGAGGTCTTGATTCAGTACATAAGAGACAATACTTGTCACACTTCTTGTCCGTCTCCTTTGATTCGCTACAGCTGATCAACTGGTCAGTCGACGGAGTGTCATGAGACCATTCATCGTATTAGATTTATCTGGGGAGGGGGAGTCGGAGAGGGGAGGATAGTGTTTTACTGCACATCATTGAAAAGACGCTGGTATAATCGTGTTTAGATTGACCTGCAACATAACTATGATATGCCGCGTATGGAAGATGTCAGTATAGAGGTGATGCCGCCTATGGAAGATGCCAGTATAGAGGTGATGCCGCGTATGGAAGATGCCAGTATAGAGGTGATGCCGCGCGTGGAAGAGGTATAGAGGTGACGACTTCCAACAATGACTTGTCAGTAAGAGTGACGTCACGGCAATGACTCGTCAGTAAGAGTGACGTCACGGCGGATAACCAGCTTGCACCATAAGCATATACAACACTCCAAACAGCTCTAAGAGGCATAGATCCTCATGAGCTCAGCCTGCAATCACAGCAGCGCACAATTATAACAGTGCCGTAAAGTCTAATATCACAGAGCAGCGGCGTAGAGTATTAAATGTGTCCGCTGCACACACACGTCACTGTATTGTATTACATGTCTCCGCCGCACACACACGTCACTGTAGAGTATTGCATGTCTCCGCCGCACACACACGTCACTGTAGAGTTTATTGGCGTGAATGGACTATCATACGTCCTCACGTTTCGCATTCCACGCGTGAACAGAATCATCACCGCTACCTCTCCCTTTTTCCTCCGGCCATAGACATAGAGATTTGTGGGGGGGGGGGGGGGGGGGGTGTAGGCGGATGGAATTTTCGTCTGGTACACTGGTCTCTTTGCTTCACCCAGGCTTAGCACATTGTACAATATTTTACTCCATCAAACTTTTCCGGCTCCCTCTTGGTCTTACTAATGGTGGAATCATTTTGTAATGTCAGACGGAGGGCGACTACAACTACACAGACTGTATCGGGGGAGGGGGGGGGGGGAGGGAGGGAGGGAGGGATGGGGGGGCTCAGAGTAGGTAGCGTTTGGCACCACCCTTCAACTGCCCTGGACCTGTTGCGGTCTCGGTCCTTGTAGTGTAGGTTGTGTACCTGTCAGCTGAATGGCTGTCATGAACCCCTTTACTGTTGAGAACAAGCCGTTGGACGCCCACGGACAAGAGACATAGCTCCTCATGCGGTGGGCGGGCCATGAGGAGGTATGCCCCATGCTGACCTTCCCAGTCTTCGGGCCAATGTGAATCTCGCAACGGAGGGAGTTCGTTTGGTACTCGTCAAGGTCAGTAACTGGCACCCTGTGTAGAAATGGGCCTGGGGTCAGTTGCATGAATGAGGTGCAGCGGAGCACCGCCCGCTTCAGTAATGTCTGGCGCTGGACTAAACCCACACATGCAACTGCGACCTTTTTTTTTAATTATTATTATTTTTTTTAGGGGGTGTTGGGGGGGGGGGGGGGGGAAGCTAGGCGTTCGGGCATGCAATGAATGAGATTGGAATGCACATCTCCTTCAGGTGAGGGACAATGATATAAATGGCGGCTGGGTCAGCTTGTCGTGACGCGGCCCGTCACGTAGATTTGAGACTGTGGGCCTCTTGCAGATGGACGGGTAGGGAGGGGGGGGGGGGTTGACAAGGGACTGCAGGCTTGCCCGCGGTTACATGAATTGTAACCGGGTCGGGGCGGCCGGATCATTACACGGGTTCATCCGGTAGACACGGATGAATGGATGATTAAATGAAAGTATTCGAAAATATTTGTAAATCAGATAAGATTATGCGGTTATGAACAGACCACCAGCCAGCCAGCAGGCCGACATGAAAACTTAATCTGCCAGATTGAGGCAGGGCCCTGAGGAGGGAAGATGGCGGCCAGGCACTCCTGGCCGGCCGCTCCGGCAAAATCCGTCAACTGTGCAAGGTGCTAGTGAAGTGAGACCTATATTTGTTATTTACTAGGCAGTGTTGTGCCACCAAGTTCCGAGGGAACACTGATGTACTTTTTCGATAACTTTGTTTGATAGTTGTGTTGTATCGACTAGAACATCGTTTTCACTATCTTGTAACAGTCGGACTTTGGACTTATTTTCGTGCCAGCCTATGTATTCAAAGAAGAGCGTGCAGATAAATTGTTGAACAACAAACATTTGCTATTCCGGGCTCCATCCTACAAAATTCACAGACTAACCAGATGATTTTCTTTATTCTGACCGACTCCACAGAAAATCGTGGAAGCATAGAGAAGCATTTACAGCGAACTTTATGTTTGTGTTGCATGTACTCGGCCTGGCCCGCCGAACTCAGCTGTTGATAGATATTTCCGAACAAGAGGCGTGCCTGAATACGACTGTGTGTGTGTGTGTGTGAGGGAGGGGGGGGGGGGGAGGATTGCTGGTTTTATTTCATCATAATTATGATTCATAGTTGTTCCCATAATGACATTTATATGTTATAAAATAGTGTTAACGGACTTTGTCGGAGCTGTGCCCTCTGAACACTGGCGCTGTACTATGGCGATGGGCCCCCAGGTGCAGTTTTGACCGTTGTTTCTATGTTGCCTAGATCGGAGAATATTTTCCTATCGATGGTATTTTGTTTCTGTTGTTAACTTGTTTTATTTTTTATTTTTCATGTACTAGCGTAATCAAGTAGGAACTTAACAAAAGAACATAAAATAGTGTGTTCAGGAGACATAGAGCTGTCTTAGCATTCTCAGTGTTTTTGTCAGGGAGGCTCCTGTCGGGATGAGGCCATTGGCGCCGGCTATTAGATGCCTTGGCGACGGGCTTCACCCGTTCTGAGTCATTGTCCATTGCCGCGGTGTAGCTTTGTTATTGTAATTTGTGGAATGAGCGAGTGAGTGAATGTGAGCAGCACCTGAGGCGGCAAGACAAATTTTGCTATATAGCAACAATAAAGTTATCTTGAATCTTGAGATCATGATGCTCAAGACGCAGGTCAGCCGCAGCCATGATCATTCACAGCGTGAGAGGGGTCATTGAATGAGTGAACGTAGCCCTGCGCTACCCACCAAGCAAGGTGCTCCGCTAAAGCGTTTAAAAGAAACACACATGCAATATCAGATTTGTCTGGTGCAAACAGTGTTAGAACAGTGCTGGAATTACCAAGTCCGTAATAATAGACTATAATAACACAGAAACATTTTATGCAAACAGAGCCCTCGTGACCTATTTAGCCTGGGCTGATGTTGATCTCGGCTCAGCTGAGCGCCGGTGTGTGTAGGAGCAAGACGTAATCAGTTCCCTTGTACTCGCAGTCTCCTCACTCAACGTAAACTACTAGGGTCTACTCGACAAGCAAGGGGCCTAGATTCTCACGAGTCCCTGCGGCTGCCGGGGGCGATAAGGCTTTGTGCCTTTTGCAGATAGAAGGGTTTGACAGAAGGGAGAGGTGCTGCTACTAAGCTCGGCCCCTTTCTATATCGGTCGCACTGGGGTTTTCCCCAATCATACTCCTTACAGGGCCACGGGGCTTCCTGGCCGTTTGGAAAGTATGCTCCACACCTTGAACTACAGACATCCCACACCTACAGACATCCTACACCTACAGACATCCCACACTTACAGACATCCTACAGGTTCGTCTCAGTGCAAGAGTTTTAAATTCAACCTAATTCATTCTACCCCAGACACACCACATCAAGATAAGGATCGACCATGAACGTTCATTGGTGATGCCAGAACAGCTTGGCATCTGGCTATTCTGGCATCACCCTTGAACTATCATGGTCGATCTGTGTCCTGCACTGCAATGCTGTCCCTCAGACGACTACAACGGCAACATTTGGGGATTTCGGTCTTGGGGTAGAATGAGTTAAGATGGACTGACTACTGAGTGAAGTGGGCTGAAACTGAACCTAGCTTGAGGCCGACTTCAGCCTCTTTCTCACTTGTAGGACTAGAAACCAAACTGTCTGCTGCATTACTGTAGACTGCATGTATTAAATTAATACAGGGGGCATTACTCTATACTAAATTATTAAGTTAATAGCACAGGGGGCATTACTTTAGACTGCATGTATTAAATTAATATAGGGGGCATTACCCTAGACTACACGTATTAAGTTAATACAGGGGGTATTACTGTAGTCTGCATGTATTAAGTTAATACACCCGTCAGGTCTAAGGGTATACACCAGTATGTGACACAAATAACAATGGTAAAACTTTGGTTTGGGCCTGGCAGACGGCAAATGACTATGATTTTATCGACTAAAAAGCCGAGATGTGTAGTCCCATCCACTCTTCGGTATATATATATATATATATATATATATATATATATATATATATATATATATATATATATATATATTATATATATATATATATATATATATATATATATATATATATATATATATATATATATATATATATACTCTCGTTATATTAGAAATTAATGTGCATATCTCTACGGCGATTTAGAATCAATTGCCTGTGCCTTATACAAATTGCACACCGGGCTGTCCCGCCCCCAACTTTTGGCAAGCAGCCTCTGGTATGTTCAGTCTTCTGCGCAGAAATTAGACACACCGATTGCTCATACCCACGTGTCGGTGGAGATGACACATCTGTTACGGTGTGGAGGATCGAAGCTGTAAAACGGTCGGCCGCAGGTCTTTCTCAGTTAGTGTGATTGGAAGACAGTTTAATTTCATTGCTACTGAACGAAATAGGAATCTGTATTGTCACACCTTCGGTGAATAGTTTCTTTATGCACACAAAACACACACACACACACACACACACACACACACACACACACACACACACACACACACACACACACACACACACACACACACACACACAACAAAACAAAACAAAACAAACCAACAACAACAACCAAGAAACAAGAAACAACAACCCGGCATAATTATATCATCAAGAGCACACGGTCGCCGCACTGAGTGTTTTCTCAATGACTAAGTTTGATCAAAAGATACACTGTATTCTTTCCGCCAGTGAACGAAATACATATCTTCGACCCACCGTCGTCGAACGTCACACATCTGAGCCTAGATCCTCATGAGCCACGCACTCATCTCTGCCTGTTATGTGGCAAAAGTCCATTTAAAAAACAAAACAAAACAACAACAAGAAGAAGATGAGGATTTCATCCCAAAGTCTACCGCATTGTTTGGAGCTCAGATGCGTTTATCTTTTAGTAACATTCAGAGTTGTTCATCACTGTTTTTAGGCTTATAATGCTGATCCTTCTCCCTCCTCTCTAAGCCAACCCCTGATCAATACACACGTCGGCGCACACAAATAAAGACGGACACACGGCGCTTCTCGCCATTAGTACGCTCTGTGAGCTCGTGTATCGACAGGAATCCATCTCAGTCCTTCTACTCTAGCCCACCCTCTGATCAACACACACTGGCACACATGAATAAGACGGACACACGGCGATTCCCGCCATTCGTAAGCTCTGTGGTCTGGCGTAGCATAGCTATTCTGAAGAACCTTAGCACGAGCAGCGAAATGACTCGGGACGTCACTTCTCACGACGCTGTGTTCGCAGTGACGACTCGATGTTATACGTCACTCATCGCAGTACTAACATTTGACGTATCAGAGAATCAACTTTGCAATTTTCTTGCTGATTTTCACGCCCCTGGTTTACAGGTCACAATTTGACCTAATCCTACCCCATAGCCGGGACAAACAGCAGGCTTATGGAAACACTGTTTATGAAACATCATGCCGCGGGTATTAATGAGAAGATAGTTTTTTTTTTCGTAAAAGAAAAATTAAAGTTATGTTAGCTGTTTTACAAATGACTCCGAAAAAGTGGTGCAGAACATTGTCTGATTTTCACACCTAGGGCATACAGGTATCGTACCCGACAGCCGAGACAAACTGTAGGCTTATGTAAATACCGTGTACGAAAAATCATGCGATTATTAATGAGAAGATTGTTTGTACAGAGGCAGTATGTGTTTGGTGCTTTGATTCATACCATCCTGAGCTTATCCAGTGGACAATTGTGGGCCTATGTTGAGTTGCCGTTGCCATGGTGATTTGACTCGGAGGGGCAGGCTGATTTCATTTCTGCTTGGGTGTGGGGTTGGTAAGGAATCAGGTTCATAGCCAAGAAATGAGACTGTCAATGTGCTGTTTTTTCATTGGTATTTTGTGTATGGCAAATGTGCAGCAAGTGGGCGGTAGTGTTATTTAGGGGATTGAAACATTAGGGGTTGACTGGGACAAACTAAGGCTAGGGCATTTTAACAGATGGGACTGCAGGGGAGGCCCACTGTGTATTTTGGCCTGTTTGCGGCTTACGACCTGCGCAACTCGGTGACTTCCGGTCATCATCTAGCATCCATCCCCTCACGCTGGCAGTGTAGGCTACCTGGCTTCCTCGTGCCGGTCAGTGTAGGCTACCTGGCTTCCTCGTGCCGGTCAGTGTAGGCTACCTGGCTTCCTCGTGCCGGTCAGTGTAGGCTACCTGGCTTCCTCGTGCCGGTCAGTGTAGGCTACCTGGCTTCCTCGTGCCGGTCAGTGCGTGCGCACTAATCAGATAGAAAAGGGAGGCGGCTGCGTTTGATCTGCTGACACTGATAGCGGAGAGGCCACGCGAGGCGAGTGGGGCCGGTCTGTCAGTGTCCCCGTAGCTGCTGTCTCGCCGTGCCTTGTGCTAGAGCCAGGCGGAAGTTTGACACTTGCTGGACAGCAGTCGTGAACCCAATTACGACCAAGACCCAGTTGTAGTTAGGGTAGACCTGTCAGTTATATAGGGTACACCCGACAGTAGGGTAGGGTAGACCTATCTGTTATATCAGTAGGGTACACCCGACGGTAGATAGGCCGGTAGACTTGTGTGTTATATAGGGTAGACCCTACTGTAGATAGGCCAGTAGACTTGTGTTATATAGGGTAGTCCCTACTGTAGATAGGCCAGTAGACTTGTGTTATATAGGGTAGTCCCTACTGTAGATAGGCCAGTAGACTTGTGTTATATAGGGTAGTCCCTACTGTAGATAGACCAGTAGACTTGTGTTATATAGGGTAGTCCCTACTGTAGATAGGGTAGACCTGTCTGTACTGTTATATAGGGTACACCCGACTGTAGATAGGCCAGTAGACTTGTGTTATATAGGGTACACCCGACTGTAGATAGGCCAGTAGACTTGTGTTATATAGGGTAGTCCCTACTGTAGATAGGCCAGTAGACTTGTGTTATATAGGGTAACTGTAGATAGGCCAGTAGACTTGTGTTATATAGGGTAGTCCCTACTGTAGATAGGCCAGTAGACTTGTGTTATATAGGGTAGTCCCTACTGTAGATAGGCCAGTAGACTTGTGTTATATAGGGTAGTCCCTACTGTAGATAGGCCAGTAGACTTGTGTTATATAGGGTAGTCCCTACTGTAGATAGGCCAGTAGACTTGTGTTATATAGGGTAGTCCCTACTGTAGATAGGCCAGTAGACTTGTGTTATATAGAGTAGTCCCTACTGTAGATAGGCCAGTAGACTTGTGTTATATAGGGTAGTCCCTACTGTAGGTAGGCCAGTAGACTTGTGTTATATAGGGTAGTCCCTACTGTAGATAGGCCAGTAGACTTGTGTGATATAGGGTAGTCCCTATTGTAGATAGGCCAGTAGACTTGTGTTATATAGGGTAGTCCCTACTGTAGATAGGCCAGTAGACTTGTGTTATATAGGGTAGTCCCTACTGTAGGTAGGCCAGTAGACTTGTGTTATATAGGATAGTCAATACGTTATATAGGGTAGACCAGTCTATTATATTAGGTACACCCGACTGTAGATAGTGTACACCTCTGGTTACACTTCCCAGCCGTCAGTAAGGTGACAAACTTCAATAAATGAATTACGGCCAAGACTGACCGGCCTACTGTATTAATTAAGGGCAGACCTGTCTGTTATATAGGGTACATCTAACTGGCCATCAGATGCTGTGACGTGTCAATGATGGAACATTTTCGATGCCGCGGGTTTCTGAGTCTTCAATTGCATGCACCGTGTTCCATCCCAAATAACCGACTGTACCGCCGGGCCGATTCTGGCAGCCGTCAGTATATGCATCGATTTAATTCTAGTATTGTAAAGATTGTAGTAATCGCCTGACCTCCCGGGGCGGCGTCAGACTCAAGAACGACTGATATTATGACCGTGATGTTTATTAACCCTTTCAGTCCCAAGGTCCCATTTCTCACAGTTTGGAAGTCATGTTGCCCAAAGACTATGTACCAGTTGCAGGAGATGGCACTTACTTACTTACTTACGCCTGTCACCCCTACCCGGGTATAGGCCGTCGACGAGAGACCTCCAGCAACTCCTGTCCTGTGCTTCTCCTTCGATTCTACTCCAGGTGGTTCCCAGTTTCTTGATGTCTGCTTGGAGGTCTCGACGCCAGGAGTTTCTCGGCCTACCTCTTTTCCTCTTTCCCTGGGGGTTCCATGACAATGCCTGCCTAGTGATACTGGAAGCTGGCTTTCTCAGACTGTGACCGATCCATCCCCATCTTCTTCGCCCAATTTCATTCTCTGCTGTTATCTGCTCTGTTCTCTCCCAGAGTCTGACGTTGCTGATCTTCTCTGGCCAGTGGATTTTCAAAATTCTTCTAAGGCAACTGTTCATGAAGGTCTGTACTCTGTTGACTGTGGTTTTTGTCAATCTCCAAGTCTCTGCTCCATATAGGAGAACTGCTTTTACATTGGAGTTGAAAATCCGGACTTTGGTGTGTTGTGACAGCTCTCTGGAGCTCCACACTTTTTTTAACTGGAGAAAGGCTGCTCTGGCTTTACCGATTCGTGCTCTGACATCTGCATCAGTGCCGCCTTTTTTTGTCTATGATGCTCCCGAGATAGGTGAAGGACTCCACCTCCTCCAACGGGGTGCCAGCAAGCAAGACTGGTTCTTCCCTGGTTGCGTTCAGCCTCATTGTCTTTGTTTTCTGTTTGTGAATGGTGAGGCCCACTTGGGACGAGATGTCAGCAAGCCTCGTGGTCTTGTCCTGCATTTGTTGATGAGTGTGGGACAGTAATGCCAAGTCGTCTGCAAAATCGAGGTCGTCAAGCTGTGTCCACAGTGTCCACTGTATTCCACTTCGTCTGTGCTCTGTGGTCATCTTCATGACCCAGTCTATGGCCAGTAGGAAGAGGAACGGAGACAGCAGACACCCCTGCCTGACACCGGTTCTGACCTGGAGCTCCCTGGTGAACTGCCCTTCGTGGATCACGCGACATGTCATGCCATCGTAGCTGCTCTTGATAAGGCGGACGAGCTTTGTGGGTACACCGTAGTGTCGTAGGAGTTTCCACAGAGTCTCTCGGTCCACACTGTCAAATGCTTTCTCATAATCCACAAAGTTGACGTACAGCGGGGAGCTCCACTCCAGAGACTGTTCCACGATGATGCGGAGAGTGGCGATCTGGTCTGTACATGATCGTTTTTTCCTGAATCCTGCTTGCTGGTCTCTCAGCTGGGGGTCAACGGAGCTCTTCATTCTCTCCAGGATGATCCTGTTGAAGACCTTTCCTGGTACTGACAGCAAGGTGATTCCTCTGTAGTTGGAACACTTGCTGAGGTCGCCTTTCTTAGGAAGCTTGATTAAGTACCCCTCCTTCCAGTCAGCCGGCATCACCTCCTCTTCCCAGATCTTTCCAAACAGTGGGTACAGCATCTCCACTGTTGTCTCTATGTCTGCTTTCAGAGACTCCGCTGGGATGCCATCTGGGCCTGCTGCTTTGCCGTTCTTCAAGAATGCCACTGCTCTTCTGATCTCTTCCCGGCTGGATCTGTCACAGCTGATGGGTAGGTCGGTCTCTGCTGGTTGGATGTCTGGGGGGTCGGGTGGGCTAGGTCTGTTCAGTAACTCTTCAAAATACTCGGCCCATCTGTCGAGTTGGTCTACTCTGTCTGCAATAGGCTTGCCTTCTTTGTCTTTTACTGGTCTTTCTGTATGGCCATACTTGCCTGACAATCTTCTGGTAATGTCGTAGAGCTGTTTCATGTTGCCGCTGCCTGCTGCCTTTTCTGCCTCTGCTGCCAGGCTGTCTGTGTAGGCCCTCTTGTCTGCCCTGATACTACTCTTCACCTCGCGGTTGGCTTCCGAGTATTCCCCATGTGCCCTTACTTTGGCTGCTCTCGTGCGACTATTGTTGACAGCTGCTTTCTTCTGCTTCCTCACTTCTATCTTCTTCAAGGTCTGTGCCGACAGCCAGTCCTTGTGGTGGTGTTTCCTGAACCCTACAGTGTCTTTGCAGGTTGAGTTCAGCGCCTCTCTAACTGCCTTCCACTGCTGCTCTGTGGTGACCGCCTCCTCTTCATTTACTAGCTCCTGTAGCGCTTGAAACCGGTTGGACAGCACCAGTTTGAACTCTTCTCTAACTCCAGTTTCTCTCAGGAGGCCTACATTATAGCGCTGTCTTCTTGTTGTCTCTGTGCGGCTTTTCTTTAGCTTGAGCTTCATTCTTAAGGTAAGCAGATGGTGGTCGGAGGCGACATCTGCTCCCCTCCTCACTCGAACATCTTGAAGGGATCTTCTAAATTTCTTGCTAATGCAGATAATGGTCTATTTGGTTCTCTGTTGTATGGTCAGGTGAGACCCAAGTTGCTTTGTGTATTCTTCTGTGTGGGAAGATGCTGCCTCCAATGACAAGTCGATTTAGAGCACAAAAGTCTACAAACCTCTCCCCGTTCTCACTCATCTCCGAGCCTAGTCCCTGTCTCCCCATCACCTCTTCGTATCCGGTGTTGTCCTCCCCTATTTTGGCATTAAAATCGCCCATGACGATGGTGATGTCTCGCTCCGCACATTTGTCCACAGCACTCTGGAGTCGGTCGTAGAACTCTTAATCTGGCACTACCCTTGAATTATCATGGTCAAGCCATCGCCTGCTGTAGGGATGCGGGGCTAAAAGGGTTAACCCCGGCACTGAGCCCGTGAGATGTGCCGTCCGTACACGTCGTAACAGTTCAGGACAAAATTCGTCCGTGACAGAATAGCTTGCAGGCACCAACCTAAAACTACTATCACGATCGATTCGTTCCTTATTATACTGTAGCAGAGCGTAACCCTATGACTGTCGGTAGCGATTTTTGTGGCGATGATACCTGCATGATGTCAGGATGGTGTTAATCCTGCAGGAACCATCGCCACGACAACCACTAGCGACAGTCAAAGGGTTACAACATTGCGAGCTATATTGATAGAAATTGCGAGCTTTATATTTGGCACCTGTACTTTGACGGCAGACCGATGGTTACAGTCGCATGCACTGCCACAACCGTCAGTTGTGATCGACTATACAGCGAGAGTGCGGCATTGATTGTGACAGTCTCACTCCACACAGGTGACAAAAGGTTCTCTGTAAACTTTGAAATTTATTTTTGAAACGCAACACTGCATCCGGACCAAGGCCTACAGTCAGGAGGTCGTGACCAGGTCTTTGTCGCTGTCATGCGGATAGTGATGTTTTACGTGACATGTGCATAGTTTCTGTTGAGCCGGTCTGACTAAAGACTGTAGTATTGTTATGTGTATAGTTTCTGTTGAGCCGGTCTGACTAAAGACTGTAGTATTGTTATGTGTATAGTTTCTGTTGAGCCGGTCTGACTAAAGACTGTAGTATTGTTATGTGTATAGTTTCTGTTGAGCCGGTCTGACTAAAGACTTTAGTATTGTTATGTGTATAGTTTCTGTTGAGCCGGTCTGACTAAAGACTTTAGTATTGTTATGTGTATAGTTTCTGTTGAGCCGGTCTGATTAAAGACTGTAGTATTGTTATGTGTATAGTTTCTGTTGACCGGTCTGACTAAAGACTGTAGTATTGTTATGTGTATAGTTTCTGTTGACCGGTCTGACTAAAGACTGTAGTATTGTTATGTGTATAGTTTCTGTTGAGCCGGTCTGACTAAAGACTGTAGTATTGTTATGTGTATAGTTTCTGTTGACCGGTCTGACTAAAGACTGTAGTATTATGTGTACAGTTTCTGTTGACCGGTCTGACTAAAGACTGTAGTATTGTTATGTGTATAGTTTCTGTTGAGCCGGTCTGATTAAAGACTGTAGTATTGTTATGTGTATAGTTTCTGTTGACCGGTCTGACTAAAGACTGTAGTATTGTTATGTGTATAGTTTCTGTTGACCGGTCTGACTAAAGACTATAGTATTGTTATGTGTATAGTTTCTGTTGAGCCGGTCCGACTAAAGACTGTAGTAGTGTTATGTGTATAGTTTCTGTTGAGCCGGTCTGACTAAAGACTGTAGTATTGTTATGTGTATAGTTTCTGTTGAGCCGGTCTGACTAAAGACTGTAGTATTGTTATGTGTATAGTTTCTGTTGACCGGTCTGACTAAAGACTGTAGTATTGTTATGTGTATAGTTTCTGTTGAGCCGGTCTGACTAAAGACTGTAATATTGTTATTGGATTTAAAAGTGTTAACCCTTTTCCAACCAGAGGTCGCAGACTGTGTTTCTGAACACTGGTTACTTTAGAGCCTAAGAGTCTGATGTCCGAGATATGGGGATACAGTGTGACGTCAGCATGAGGCATAGATCCTGGTGAGACCACACAGTTGTGGGAGCTCTGGTGAGACCACACAGTTGTGGGAGCTCTGGTGAGACCACACGGTTGTGGGAGCTCTGGTGAGACCACACGGTTGAGGAAGCTCTGGTGAGACCACACGGTTGTGGGAGCTCTGGTGAGACCACACGGTTGTGGGAGCTCTGGTGAGACCACACGGTTGTGGGAGCTCTGGTGAGACCACCCGGTTGTGGGAGCTCTGGTGAGACCACACAGTTGTGGGAGCTCTGGTGAGACCACACAGTTGTGGGAGCTCTGGCGAGACCACACAGTTGTGGGGGCTCTGGTGAGACCACAGTTGTGGGAGCTCTGGCGAGACCACACAGTTGTGGGAGCTCTGGTGAGACCACACTTGTGGGAGCTCTGGTGAGACCACACAGTTGTGGGAGCTCTGGCGAGACCACACAGTTGTGGGAGCTCTGGTGAGACCAGACGGTTGTGGGAGCTCTGGTGAGACCACACGGTTGTGGGAGTTCTGGTGAGACCACACGGTTGTGGGAGCTCTGGTGAGACCACACGGTTGTGGGAGCTCTGGTGAGACCACACGGTTGTGGAAGCTCTGGTGAGACCACACGGTTGTGGGAGCTCTGGTGAGACCACACGGTTGTGGGAGCTCTGGTGAGACCACACGGTTGTGGGAGCTCTGGTGAGACCACCCGGTTGTGGGAGCTCTGGTGAGACCACACAGTTGTGGGAGCTCTGGTGAGACCACACAGTTGTGGGAGCTCTGGCGAGACCACACAGTTGTGGGGGCTCTGGTGAGACCACAGTTGTGGGAGCTCTGGCGAGACCACACAGTTGTGGGAGCTCTGGTGAGACCACAGTTGTGGGAGCTCTGGCGAGACCACACAGTTGTGGGAGCTCTGGCGAGACCACACAGTTGTGGGAGCTCTGGTGAGACCAGACGGTTGTGGGAGCTCTGGGGAGACCACACGGTTGTGGGAGTTCTGGTGAGACCACACAGTTGTGGGAGCTCTGGTGACACCACACGGTTGTGGGAGCTCTGGTGAGACCACCCGGTTGTGGGAGCTCTGGTGAGACCACACAGTTGTGGGAGCTCTGGCGAGACCACACAGTTGTGGGAGCTCTGGCGAGACCACACAGTTGTGGGAGCTCTGGCGAGACCACACAGTTGTGGGAGCTCTGGTGAGACCAGACGGTTGTGGGAGCTCTGGTGAGACCACACGGTTGTGGGAGTTCTGGTGAGACCACACAGTTGTGGGAGCTCTGGTGACACCACACGGTTGTGGGAGCTCTGGTTAGACCACCCGGTTGTGGGAGCTCTGGTGAGACCACACAGTTGTGGGAGCTCTGGCGAGACCACACAGTTGTGGGAGCTCTGGCGAGAGCACACAGTTGTGGGAGCTCTGGTGAGACCACAGTTGTGGGAGCTCTGGCGAGACCACACAGTTGTGGGAGCTCTGGTGAGACCACAGTTGTGGGAGCTCTGGCGAGACCACACAGTTGTGGGAGCTGATGAAGGCCTGAGTCTTGCAGCTGGCTCATGTTCAGTTTTGTTTGACTTTGAGGGGGTTAATACCCGGCTAGAATAACCTCAGTCGACTCGGGGTCACTGGCGTATGCTAGATCGACCTGAGGCCGCTAGTTGATGGTGGCTGCTTTGTGTGAGGGAATCCATGAACGGCGTGAGGGAGAGAATCGATGAACGGCGTGAGGACGGGAATCAATGATTTGTTACGCCAGATGAACCTCGCCGGAAGGCTGTAAAGAAAGTCATCTGGCCAGTACCGGGAAGTGCCGTGATATGCCGGGTTCAGTAACAATTGCCTGTTGATTATTCCACATACTGATTTTCGTTCGTATCAACAAAGCACTATTTTCCCATCGTGTCACTCTGCATTACTGCAAACTATTACTACAAACTATCGCTACATACTATGGCTACAAACTATTACTACAAACTGTTACTACAAACTATTACTACAAACTATCGCTACATACTATTACTACAAACTATCGCTACATACTATTGTTACATACTATTACAACATACTATCGCTACATACTATTACTACATACTATTTTTACATACTATTACAACATACTATCGCTACATACTATCGCTACATCATAGTATTATTACTACAAACTATCGCTACATACTATTACTACATGCTATTACTACAAACTATTACTACATACTATCGCTACATACTATCGCTACATACTATTGCTTCATACTATTGCTACATACTATCGCTGCATACTATCGCTGCATATTATTGCTACATACTATCGCTGTATACTATTGCTACATACTATCGCTACATACTATCGCTACATCATAGTACTATTACTACATACTATTGCTACATACTATTGTTACGTACTATCGCTACATACTATCGCTACATCATAGTACTATTACTACATACTATCGCTACATCATAGTACTATTACTACATACTATTGCTACATACTATTGTTACGTACTATCGCTACATACTATCGCTACATCATAGTACTATTACTACATACTATCGCTACATGCTATCGCTACATACTATCGCTACATACTATCGCTACATCATAGTACTATTACTACATACTATCGCTACATGCTATCGCTACATACTATCGCTACATCATAGTACTATTAGTACATACTATCGCTACATGCTATCGCTACATACTATCGCTACATCATAGTAATATTACTACATACTATCGCTACATGCTATCGCTACATACTATCGCTACATCATAGTACTATTACTACATACTATCGCTACATCATAGTACGCTCCTTCCCCGTCTACGGTCCATCCACCTGGAACACTCTCCCGCTCTCTCTCCGTCAGAAACGCTCTCTCTAGTCCTTCCAGTCCGCCCTCAAAACCTCTTCCAACAGTTCTAGCACTATAATATCACTACACCCCCCACCCCAAGCTGACTGTCCTAATGTATTTGTGGCACGTGAGTCATTGTCTAAAGCGTGCGCATGCGTGCGCGAGTTGTGAGTGCGCGCTTAGAGTTATAATTATTATAAGATAAGCGCATTATAAATACCGTAATTATTATTGTTTTTATTATTATACTATCGCTACTTACTATCGCTACATCATAGTACTATTACTACATACTATCGCTACATACCATCGCTACATCATAGTACTATCACTACATACTATCGCTACATACTATCGCTACATACTATCGCTACATCATAGTACTATTACTACATACTATCGCTACATACTATCGCTATAGCATAGTACTATCGCTACATACTATCGCTACATACTATCGCTACATCATAGTACTATTACTACATACTATCGCTACATACTATCGCTACATCATAGTACTATCGCTACATCATAGTACTATCGCTACATACTATTGCTACATACTATCGTTACATCATAGTGCTATCGTTACATACTATCGCTACATCATAGTACTATCGCAACATACTATCGCTACATCATAGTACTATTACTACATACTATCGCTACATACTATCGCTACATACTATCGCTACATCATAGTACTATCGCTACATACTATCGCTACATCATAGTACTATCGCTACATACTATCGCTACATCATAGTACTATCGCTACATACTATCGCTACATACTATCGTTACATCATAGTGCTATCGCTACATACTATCGCTACAAACTATCGCTACATCATAGTACTATCGCAACATACTATCGCTACATACTATCGCTACATCATAGTACTATTACTACATACTATCGCGACATCATAGTACTATCGCTACATACTATCGCTACATACTATCGTTACACCATAGTGCTATCGCTACATACTATCGCTACATACTATCGCTACATCATAGTACTATCGCAACATACTATCGCTACATACTATCGCTACTTCATAGTACTATTACTACATACTATTGCTACATCATAGTACTATCGCTACATACTATCGCTACGTCATAGTACTATTACTACATACCATTGCTACATACTATAGCTACATACTATCGCTACATTATAGTACTATTATTACATACTATTGCTACATACTATCACTACATCATAGTACTATTACTACATACTATCGCTACATATCGCTACATCATAGTACTATCGCTACATACTATCGCTACATCATAGTACTATTACTACATACTATCACTACATACTATCGCTACATACTATCGCTACATCATAGTACTATCGCTACATACTATCGCTACATACTATCGCTGCATAGTATCTCTACATCATAGTACTATTACTACATACTATCGCTACATACTATCACTACATATTATCGCTACATCATAGTACTATTGCTACATCATAGTACTATCACTACATACTATCGCTACATACTATCGCTGCATACTATCTCTACATCATAGTACTATTACTACATACTATCGCTACATACTATCACTACATACTATCGCTACATCATAGTACTATCGCTACATCATAGTACTATTACTACATACTATCGCTACATCATAGTACTATTACTACAAACTATTGCTACATACTATGGCTACATACTATCGCTACATTATAGTGCTATTACTACATACTATCGCTACATCTCGTACTATTACTACATACTATCGCTACATCTCGTACTATTACTACATACTATCGCTACATACTATCGCTACACCATAGTACTATCGCTACATACTATCGCTACATATTGTTAACCCATTTAACCCCGAATCCCTACAGCAGGAAATGGATTGACCATGATAGTTCAAGGGTAGTGCCAGCCTTAGCTTGGCGCCTGAAGGCCTCAAGAAGGTGCCAAGCTAATCTGGCACTACACTTGAATTATCATGGTCAATCTATCTCCTGCAACTGGTACATAGTCATTAGGCAACACCTCCAAAATTTGAGAAATGGGACCTTGGGGCTAAACATAAATTGTGTTCATGTACACGTACAGTGGCAGTAGGCCTGTTGAGTTCCGGTTCGTATCCGGCATAATGTATACTCTCATCTACCCACAACAATCTGACTAGAATAACTGAGCAGAACGATTTTATCACGCCAACTAACTGTCACCAGCATTAACGTTTGGCTGGAGGAAATGTCTGATGTTAATATGTAGATCAACGTTTAACTGAAGGAAATGTCTGATGTTAATATTGAGATCAACGTTTAACTGAAGGAAATGTCTGATGTTAATATGGAGATCAACATTTGGCTGGAGGACATGTCTGATGTTAATATGGGGATCAACGTTTGGCTGGAGGACATGTCTGATGTTAATATGGAGATCAACGTTTAACTGAAGGAAATGTCTGATGTTAATATTGAGATCAACGTTTGGCTGGAGGACATGTCTAATGTTAATATGGAGATCAATGTTTGGCTGGAGGAAATATGTGATCTTAATATGGAGATCAACGTTTGGCTGGAGGACATATCTGATGTTAATATGGGGATCAACGTTTAGCTGGAGAACATGTCTGACGTTAATATGGAGATCAACGTTTGGCTGGAGGATATGTCTTATGTTAATATGGGGATCAACGTTTTGCTGGAGAACATGTCTGATGTTAATATGGAGATCAACGTTTGGCTGGAGGACATATCTGATGTTAATATGGGGATCAACGTTTAGCTGGAGAACATGTCTGACGTTAATATGGAGATCAACGTTTGGCTGGAGGACATGTCTTATGTTAATATGGGGATCAACGTTTTGCTGGAGAACATGTCTGATGTTAATATGGAGATCAACGTTTGAGCTGGAGGACATGTCTGATGTTAATATGGGGATCAACGTTTGGCTGGAGGACATGTCTGATGTTAATATGGGGATCAACGTTTGGCTGGAGAACATGTCTGATGTTAATATGGAGATCAACGTTTGGCTGGAGGAAATATGTGATCTTAATATGGAGATCAACGTTTGGCTGGAGGACATGTTTGATGTTAATATGGGGATCAACGTTTGGCTGGAGGACATGTCTGATGTTAATAAGGGGATCAACGTTTAGCTGGAGAACATGTCTGATGTTAATATGGGGATCAACGTTTGGCTGGAGGAAATGTCTGATGTTAATATGGGGATCAACGTTTAGCCGGAGAACATGTCTGATGTTAATATGGGGATCAACGTTTAGCTGGAGGACATGTCTGATGTTAATATGGAGATCAACGTTTGGCTGGAGGACATGTCTGATGTTAATAAGGGGATCAACGTTTAGCTGGAGAACATGTCTGATGTTAATATGGGGATCAACGTTTGGCTGGAGGACATGTCTGATGTTAATATGGGGATCAACGTTTAGCTGGAGAACATGTCTGATGTTAATATGGGGATCAACGTTTAGCTGGAGGACATGTCTGATGTTAATATGGAGATCAACGTTTAGCTGGAGAACATGTCTGATGTTAATATGGAGATCAACGTTTGGCTGGAGAACATGTCTGATGTTAATATGGAGATCAACGTTTGGCTGGAGGAAATATGTGATCTTAATATGGAGATCACCGTTTGGCTGGAGGACATGTCTGATGTTAATATGGGGATCAACGTTTAGCTGGAGAACATGTCTGATGTTAATATGGGGATCAACGTTTGGCTGGAGGACATGTCTGATGTTAATATGGGGATCAACGTTTGGCTGGAGGACATGTCTGATGTTAATATGGGGATCAATGTCAACGCGGACTGGTAATTTCTATGATTTCACGGCTAACTTTAAATAGAAAATCAGTACCGGTAGATTTTCTTTTTGAGATCTTTCGGAATTTCACCCACGCCAGGCCCATGTTACTGAAGAGGGATGCTGTGCAGTAATGAAATCCTGGCAGCAATTAGAGAATAAGACACGTCCATGTACTGCTCGTTTTCTCCAGATGAGAAAGGGGCAGGCGTCACACACGCACATGGGTGACAGTCTTCAGTCTTGGAGAACGATTCAACTTTTTCAAAATCCCAGACAAAGCTGCTCTTCAGCTAGCCTGTTTCATCTGCAAGAGGCATCAATTCTCATGACCCTGTATTCGCAGTACTGTACTGGTGCATCCGCAGGGGCTCATGGGAATTGATGTCTCTTGCTGGCTATGATTTATGGGGCACAGTTACTCCGCGGATAGTTTCAGTCTTTTCCAGCACCATGCACATGCCCACTCACGCTGCCTTCGCTAGAGGGAGACAGGCCGGGCTGGGCAGAGGCCGGGAGACAGGCCGGGCTGGGCAGGCCGGGCTGGGCAGAGGGAGACAGGCCGGGCTGGGCAGAGACGGAGAAGTAACATTCCGGGCACCAGTAGGGGTCTGGTCTGTCGTTTTGGACCCAACGACTGTCAAGCATAAGGGCCAAAATCACAGACCGGCAAAAAAAGACAAGTGCTCAACATCTCGCCAGGTATGGAGGAGCTAAAAACAATATCACAAGTTGTTTTCAGTTGTGTGTAGTTCAGGGCGGTGAGGTATCTCTTTGTACTGCCGTGTTTGTCCTCCAAACGATAGATTTCGTATTGTTTGCTAATGCGCTGCAGTCCGAAGTGAAATAAAATTATTCATAAGTATTAACGCTTTCGAGACGTGCCGCATCAGGATTCGCGGCGTAAAGCCGCAAATCCGGATGCGGCACGCCTCGAAAGAGTTAATCTGCGCACAGTGCATCATTAGCGACTTTGTGTCAGGGTGTTATTCGCCCTGTGTAGGTACGGGGTTTTCAGTCTGGGCGAGTTCTCGTGGGCTTGCTCCCGTTTTTCCACAAATCGTTTCGCAAAACAGTCATCACAAGAACCTAGAAACCTCAGTTCAGCAATTTTTGTTCAAAATCGCTTCAAAAGAGACTTGATCTTTTAAAAACGTAAAATATAAACTTAAAAAGGAGAAGAAAAAAGAGGGCGAAGATAAGCTGTGGGAGGGGTCGTGTTTCACTGGTCATATAATTAGAACCTGCGCTGTAATGTTGATACGCCGTGTGGTGGTGGTGGAGGGGAGTTGATGGGGGGAGGGGAGGGAGGGAGGGAGAGAGAGAGAGAGAGAGAGAGAGAGAGAGAGAGAGAGAGAGAGAGAGAGAGAGAGAGAGAGAGAGAGAGAGAGAGAGAGGACACACACACACACACACACACACACACACACACACACACACACACACACACACACACACACACACACACACACACACACACACAAGAACACTTCCTAGTGATCAAATGTCGTTGCCCGAGATTGAGTGGTCGGTGGTGGATGTGATTATATGTGTGTCTTGGGTAGAGTTCAATCATGGTGCAGGTGGTGATTGCCACCTCAGAAAACAAGTTCCGGTCTACATCTCCTCGCTATCCGAGCGATGACAATTGCCGGTCTACATCTCCTGTTTCGCTATCATAGCGATGACAAGTTCCGGTCTACATTTCCTGTTTCGCCGAGCGATGACAAGTTCCGGTCTACATCTCCTGTTTCGCTATCATAGCGATGACAAGTTCCGGTCTACATCTCCTGTTTCGCTATCATAGCGATGACAAGTTCCGGTCTACATCTCCTGTTTCGCTATCAGAGCGATGACAAGTTCCGGTCTACATCTCCTGTTTCGCTATCAGAGCGATGACAAGTTCCGGTCTACATCTCCTGTTTCGCTATCAGAGCCATGACAATTGTCGGTCTACATCTCATAGTGTTTCGCTATCAGAGCGATGACAAGTTCCGGTCTACATCTCCTGTTTCGCTATCAGAGCGTTGACAAGTTCCGGTCTACATCTCCTGTTTCGCTATCAGAGCCATGACAATTGCCGGTCTACATCTCATAGTGTTTCGCTATCAGAGCGATGAAGTGCAGCAGCCTGTTTTGAGCAAGATCACCTGTCATTAACTCTCTTAACCCCACGGTCGCATTTCCAAACTTTTGGAGGCCTTGTCTGACGACTATGTACCAGTTGTAGGAGATGGATTGATCATGATAATTCAAGGGTAGTGCCAGATGAGCTTGGCGCCTTCAGGCGCCAAGCTCATCTGGCACTACCCTTGAATTATCATGATCAATCCATCTCCTGCTACAGGGTCCCGGCGCTAAAAGAGTTAAAGATGATCATTAATGTGGCTGTACCAACTAAATTAAAGGTTGGTCTTAAATGACGGGTGACACGTCATGCTCATTTAGACTTTTCTTTACTTTTCTTGAGAGAGCGGGTGTTTTTTTAAGACCACTTTTTTATTTGTTTAATTTTTTTTAAAGACCCCTCTTTTCTTTTGCACAAACTGCAGGTGGTTGCTTAAGGCAGGTTGTACTGAAGGCAGGTTGTGCTTAAGGCAGGTTGTACTGCGCGTCTCGTCAGCGCATTGAAAAACACGCCGATGTATTTTTAGCACCGCAGATCAGCGTGTCAAAACACAGCGACATTTCTGATGTAGGAACAGACATAAACAGTTCCGGCTTCATGGTCAGGCAGCGCGAGGCATAGACCATCATGTGCCCTGGCAGCTGCGGATGTTGACGAAGATCTGTGCCACTCGCCTGCTGTCGGGCAGTCGTCAATACCGCCAATCGCTAAGTCGGTCATTGATGAAATATCACAGGTCAGAGAGATCGCTTGCACGACACGACCACAGCCACCCACTTATCCCCTGCCGTCAGCAACAGGAAGCGATTCTCACGAGCTCTGGTAGACGCGGGACCACTCGTCAGTTGTTACGGACACAGCGCTCATGATCACTCCAGCTGTTCCTCAATTTGAGGGTGTTGTATCGGGTGCATTGTACAGCTGATGAGCTCAAACCGCACGCACAGCTTGTCTCAGCTTTAGATCCACACCGTTTTCAATTACAACGCCTCCGCCCCCTCCCCCCCCCCCTCCTCAAAAAAAAAAAAAAAAAAAAAAAAAAAAAGGAGAGAGAGAGAGAGAGAGAGGGGAGGGGTGGGGGGAGGGTGGGGGGGGGGAAGAGCAGTAGAAGAAGAAAACCTACTTCGATTATTCGCAAATGGAACTGAAACCCTCAAACCACACCCACATGAGGACAAGGGGGGGGGGGGGGGGGGAGAGTACAATTTAATAAACAACCAACGACTTGAGTTCGAGTGACGGCATGCCCGGCATTTTGTGGATGGTTCCGTGTACATTAAAAGTCATTCCTCAATTAGAATCGGGTCAAAGGCAGTAAATAGTGCCCCTTGACCGTGAGGACGCCCAAGCAGAACATTCAGGCCTTGTGTTGGATCACCGCGATCCGTGCTGCGTGTGTCCTCGCACTGCCACGTGTCCTGCGCCTGGGATGTTCATGGTGCGACTCCTTTAAGAGCAAGGGCACACAGACATAGAAGTTGTACTCAGGTCATGTTTACGCCGAACGACCCCCAAGAAGGAACGAGTGCGGAGTTCACTCCTTGTACCCCAGACACCCCACAGCAAGATAAGGATCGACCATGATAGTTCAAGGGTGGTGCCAGAATAGCTTGGCGCCTACGGGCTGACTGACTGACTGACCGCCTATGGGCGCCAAGCTATTCTGGCATCACCCTTGAACTATCACGGTCGATCTGTGTACTGCACGGCACTGCAGTCTTCAGAGGACAACGGGCAACATTTGGGGATTTCGGTCTTGGGGTACAATGAGTCACCAGCGTGTACCACAAGCATAGACAGCACTCTGAACATTGATCCTCATCAGTCCTTCGGGCCCTAACCCTAACCCTCCGGTCTCATGAGGATCTGTGCCTCTTGGAGACGTTCAGGGTGCTGGCTATGCTTTTGAGCCACTCTGGATAGCCGCCGTGACGTCGCTCTTGTTGGTTGTTGGGCGTCGTTTTGCGTGAACGTCACCTCACTGTTCTCCTGATCCCCTGCGGCTGATTTCATTATGACAGTACATGCGTACAGTACACGCATCCCATGAATGCGTCAAGTGCGTGCATTTTCTAACTGAATGCACTTCTGATTTAGGGATCACTGCTATTCGACTGCTATGAACGTTATGTCTGAACGTAACAGCAACCAAACCATTCCAGCGGATTTAACTGGATCATGTTGCTGAGCTAAGCCGATCAGAAGCGCGCATGTATTGATACGTTCAGGAATACTCCATTCCCTCAGAAAGACGAGTCTTATCCAAAAATAATGACAAGGTAAAAGTACATGTGACCTTTTTGCAGACAGTGTCTGCAAATGTCGGATGAAAAAGAAATGAGGCCAAGAAATTCGGTTTACTCTTTCTTATGTTCTCGTCTCACATTATTTCTTGTTCAGTTCTCTTTCCAGGCCTTGTACCAGCAGGCACGCACTATGATGTTCAGCTCCATTTGCCCGCTAACGCTATATCACTCTCACAGTGACGTCATTTCCTGTTCTTTTCCAGGCCTTTGTACCAACAGGCACGAATCTTCAGCTGCACTTCTCCGCTAACGCCTGGTCAGATCGGCCCGAAGATCGAGTACCAACTAGGGAGTTTGTTAACTTCGACAGAGAACCCGGAAAGGTAGGCTTGCTCCACAATCTCAATCTTACATTTTTTTTATAGTACTGAGAGCCGGGGATGGATCGACCGTGTAGTTAAAGGGAAGTGCCGGATTAACCCCCCCCCCCCCACTGCTGAGAAAATGTGAACAACCCAAATGCAAAAGACATAGATCCTCATGAGCCCCGGCGGCGGGTGGGGGGGGGGAGGGGAGGTCCGTGTGACAATGCGAGGTTGAAGGTGTAGAAGTGGGTTGGAATGTAATGATAACGCCGGGCGAGTCAATGCTGGCCTCTAACGCCAGGCGAGTCAATGCTGGCCTCTAACGCCGGGCGAGTCAATGCTGGCCTCTAACGCCGGGCGAATCAATGCTGGCCTCTAACGCCGGGCAAGTCAATGCTGGCCTCTAACGCCGGGCGAGTCAATCAGGCTGACCTCTAACGCCGGGCGAGTCAATCAGGCTGGCCTCTAACGCCGGGCGAGTCAATCAGGCTGGCCTCTAAAGCCGGGCGAGTAAATGCTGGCCTCTAAAGCCGGGCGAGTCAATGCTGGCCTCTAACGCCGGGCGAGTCAATGCTGGCCTCTAACGCCGGGCGAGTCAATCAGGCTGGCCTCTAACGCCGGGCGAGTCAATCAGGCTGGCCTCTAACGCCGGGCGAGTCGATGCTGGCCTCTAGACGCGATATGAAGGTCTGTCGGAGTCGTTCATTCAGACTATAATTACTGGCTGATCTAGCAGGGTGAAATTAAATACAAGCAATTATTTCCACCAAAAGATTAGTTTTAACCCATTGAACCCGAAGGCCGCGTTTTACATCTGTTGGGAGGTGTCACTAACGATTATGTACCAGCTGCAGGAGATGGATCGACCATGTTATTTCAAGGGTAGTGCGAGATTAGCTTGGCGCCATTAGGCGCTAATCTCGCACTACCCTTGAAGTATCATGGTCAATTCATCCCCTGCTGTACGTCGGGGCTAAGTAGGTCAAAATGGCGGAAAAAAGAAGAAAGAAAAGATGAATGTAGTTCACATGCAGTGAAAGGTATCCAGTCTCATGACACCCCGCGGACTGCGGGGCTTATCACAACCCTATATCTCTTGTATTGCCAATTTACCTCTGTTCCTGAAGCGAAGTACGTCAGTGGGTGTTTGCAGTGTTACGGCAAACATGTCTGTGAACTTCTGGTGTCCTGCACGAAAACGTAAGATACAATCAATCAGCCACCCAAATAACGCAATACCCTGGGGGTTTACCATGAGTTTGCATTGGGTTTCATGGCACGAAAATAGTCATTTCTTGAAGTGTTTTCTTGTGCTTGCAAAGTTTCTCATTTGCCCAAGTTGAGTGTTTTGGTGGAAAAGCAAAGCGCCTTGTTTTTGCACACACTCACGGGCTTCTCGGCCACTCCCGTGTCCCATCTGTGTTTTATATATTTTAATTCCTGCATATAAAAACTAAAAATTGACCAGCTTGAAGTAAGAGCCTGATGTAAGAGCAGCGTAATTAAATAGGCACCAGTTCAACATCCGGGCGATCGCGTCCATTGTTGATCAGCTGTGGTTCCGTTATTACACGTGGAGATTTTGCTACCTGCGATATCCTTGCGACATACTGCGCACGCGGCGTGTTGTGACCACGTGACCTGGCATGTCGCCGCTAGCTGCCTGTTACAAGCCTCGGGTTGGTCTTGCAACGAGATATCGCAAGCGACAAAGAAACCTACTTGTGTTACTCACTCTGACAGATACAATTTTGTATGATTGATTGATTGATTGATTGATTATTGATTGATTGATTGCCGGGTTAACTCTTGTTCTGGTGGGATGGGATGGGATGGTTGGGAGGGAAGACTGATGCTGTGAAACTTTGTTTCATTACTCAATTAGACTCCGAGATTGATTTTTTTTTCCCTTCAGATATATTATTTGTCACACAAAGGCTACATTGCAGTTCAAGAGACAGATTCAAGGGTAGTGCTAGGACAGCTTGACGCCAAGCTCTTCTGGCACCACCATTGAACTCAAATGATCAAATGTATCTCATGTTAGAGGTATCAGAGATTAACCCTGTTAGCCCCAAGGTCTCATTTCTCACATTTGGGAGGTGTTGCGCAACGACTATGTGCCAGTTGCAGGAGATGGCTCGACCATGATAATTCAAGGGTAGTGCCAGATTAGCTTGGCGCCTTCAGGCGCCAAGCTAATCTGGCACTACCCTTGAATTATCACGGTCGAGCCATCTCCTGCTGTAGGGGCTCGGGGCTAAAAGGATTAAGGGTTAACACTTTGGCTGCGCACACGCATCCCCAACAAGCAATGGACGAAAGAGACCCACGTCTTCATCAGTATAAGGCTCTTGCAGTCGCAACTGTCCGTGAGGATCTAGACTGACCTCTTACAGACATCTGACTTACTGGGCCGCGCATGCCGCCTGACGCGCGACGCATTGTTAGGTGAGGTTGGTGGGCGGTGACAAATACCAAGATCGATTGCGCACCATTTTAGTAACAATTTAACCTCATCAACAACAATGTGTTTTCCGAGTGAGCTGGCGTGGCATGCTTGGCTGACAACAGCAGCGAGAGGCTCCACCATGACAAGCGCACAGTCTTAGTAACCCTCATTGCGCGCTTTAACTCTGGCCGCAAGCCGTGGCTAGATATTTCTGCTCCATTTCCTTATTTTTACGATTTAACTGACATAAATTGTTTTAGCATCGTATCAGGTACATTCCTGTGTGTTCGGGAACGCTTTCATTTGCATCAAAATTTGTGGAAGTGTCACGAGTATATACAGAAGATAATTCGACCATGATAGTTCAAGCATAGTACCAGACTAGCTTGGCGCCACCAGGGCGTTGGGGCTAAATGGGTTAATTAAAATAAAACCAAAGGCGAACATTCACTCATTTGATCAGTTCTGTATCCAGCATTCAACCCACCATGACACTGTCTGCAGGTGGAGCATGTATGTTATAACAGTACAGTCTTATTAACATCAGTCACGCCGGCCCACTTGTATAACCACGCGCTTAAAACTACAAACTTGGTCATTCACTGATTTCGGCTGAGAGAGTAGATTTCGGCGTCTTTCATGTAGGCTGATATGGTACCGCATTTCGATGACTTTTTATTGTAAAACCAAGCGCTGAACTTTCCGTTAAAACTGTGTATAGGTCTTTGATAAAACCCAAAATCACAGTCCAGCACACAGTTGGCGAGCATGGCACGGGCAACAATAGCGCGAACACCAAACAATAAAAGTACTGCGGTGTCTATCTACAGCAACCAGTATACAGAAACCACGCGATCATGAAAACCACTACGGTGTCTAACTACGGCAACAAGAACACAAAACACCAGATGATAAAACCATCAGAAAATCATAAGGAATAAAGAAAGGCGTTTTGGACAAACAAGGACAAAACAGTAGGCTCAATTTCTGGTTGCTGTTTATAAGACACAGGGGTTCTGTCCGGGATCTGCTTTGTCTTATTTTGTCCGCACAGGTGTTTATAAGACACAGGGGTTCTGTCCGGGATCTTCTTGTCTTATTTTGTCCGCACAGGTGTTTATAAGACACAGGGGTTCTGTCCGGGATCTCCTTGTCTTATTTTATCCACACAGGTGTTTATAAGACACATGGGTTCTGTCCGGGATCTCCTTGTCTTATTTTGTCCACACAAGGATAACGCCCTTTTTGTTTCATGTAGCAGAGGTTAGATTTTTTTTCAAGTGGTAGTCGAGACGAACAGTTTTGACCCATTTCTGATTTCCGAAATAGCGACTCATGTAGGTTGAGAGCCATGTTTTTTGCGATAATTCTTTCCGTCTGGCGGGAACTAAAAAAGACTTGAAAAGTCCGTCAGCGGCACGACACAAGAAATTGTCGTCAGCAACTTGGGAGTGTGGTTTTGTTACGTGCGCTTCCGTCACAAAGTGCGTCAAAGACAAACAGCAATAACTTTTGCTGTTGAATCAGACAAACACAAAGGCAAGCCGAGACGGTAGCGGATGGGCACGACAGAGTTCGCACCCTGATGGGCGGACTTGCACGCAAACACCATGTCCACCTGATGGCGCTGAAAAAGGAACGTCCCCAACGTTTTCTTAGTCTTTTTTTGGTTTGTTTTGGTCTCACCCCCTCCACCCCACCCCTCTCTCTTCAAGCTAACCCCTCCCTCTACGTACGGGTTGTCAGTTTTTCTTCTTCTGAAATCAGTCTCTGTTCATTTCACGACCAAAAGTCAAAACAGTCTAGCCGCCGGAAGTATGGATACCAATTGGTCTCAGCAAGAGGCATAGATCCTCATGAGACCCCGCTGTCGCAGGGGCTCATGAGGATCTATGCCTCTTGCAGTTGGATCGTGTTGGCGTTTTCTCAGCAGTGAATGGTTTAAGGGGTTGTGGGTGACGAGTGTGTGTCCGAGTATGCCGGCTCATCCCTGACGTACTGCATCCGGATATGCGGCATGAAAGCCCGCCTAAAGCTGTGTATCCGGATGCGGCACGTCTCGACTGCTTTAAATAGAGATCTGTGTCTTTGGTCAGTTACACAAGAACTTGAAGCACCAGCGACGAACTAATGAAGAATCAAACGCTCCTCAGAGATTCTCAACAACTTGTGCCTGTCTGGTTACAAACGAAAGAACCACCAGCCACGACTAACTCATGAAGAATAAAACACTGCTAACCTTACCATCAATCTTAGTGCCACCTTAGCCAAACCCTCGTTGAATGCACGAGTGAAGCCCCGTCTAGTCCCCCGCTTACCTTACAATTACATCCCAACGCGTACTCAGTCCTGCCGTTAGTTACCATTTTTTGTGCGAAAGAAGGGGGAGGCAATTACTGACGTGCTAATCGGGGTTAAATTGACTGGGCGCAGATTGAGTGTTTCTGCAATCATCGTTGATTCAAGCCCCCCCCCCCCCCCCCCCCAAAAAAAAAAAAAAAAAAAAAAAATCCCAACAACAACCCAACAAAACAAACAAACAAAACAAAACAAAACAAAAAAGCCCTACTTGTCCTAGCAACATGCGTTCAAAAGTTTATCAGCAAGAGGTATAGAGCCTCATGAGCCCCCGCAACTGCGGGGGCTCATGAGGATCTATACCTGTTGCAGTTGGGAGGTGTTCCAACTTTTCTCGGCATTGAGCGGATGAGGGACTGCACCAGTCGCCTGACGAGGGGACGTTTGACTTGTTTGTGTATGAGTCGCCTGACGAGGGGACGTTTGACTTGTTTGTGTATGAACATTTACCAACACGGAAGCCTGTATGGAAGGGAAGCGGGGCGGGATGAAATGCCACTCTGGTTGTCTGGCTACCGCTGTCGCCAGTTGAAGAAAACAATGTGATAATTGGTTTCACTGCTTTTTACTCGTAAAAAATAAAAGGCATCTGCGGGGGGCTCATGAGGATCTTAATCTCTTGCTCGTCGCTTCCTCTCGTCGCTTGCTCGTCGCTTCCTCGTATTGCTTAGTCGGAGAAGGAGTTTGGGATTTTGATCTGTGGTGGTCTCGGCAGATTGCACAGCACTGTACGCCATCTGCACGTCTTGTGGATGGCGACAGGAGTCAGCCTTGCGCGACGCCACTCCGAAATAGCTCAGGCGGTTAAAGGTCGGAGCAGGAGAGCGAAGGGAATCGCCGGGTCGTGGGTTCGAATCCCGTCCCGTCCCCGGTAGATGGACTCACAATCCAGGGGGAGTTGATCAGTGTTCAGGTCGTACTCCATGGGCAATAGATTTCCCTGTCCCCCATAACCCGCCCGTCAGGGCCGTCCATGATCACCTGGGTGCTGTGGACGTTAAACCCGAACTAACCAACCAACCGACGCCATTCTGCTGGAAGTGTCGAGTTAAATGCGCACTGCACTAGCCGGGCACTAACTGAACTCATTCTGCCCGCGACAAACCGCAGCAAGGTAGGGCTCGACCATGATAGTTCAAGGGTGGTGGCAGAATAGCTTGGCGCCTACCATGATAGTTCAAGGGTGGTGGCAGAATAGCTTGGCGCCTACCATGATAGTTCAAGGGTGGTGGCAGAATAGCTTGGCGCCTACCATGATAGTTCAAGGGTGGTGGCAGAATAGCTTGGCGCCTATAGGCGCCAAGCTATTCTGCCACCACCCTTGAACTATCATGGTCGATCTGTCTCCTGAATTGTAATGCAGTCCTCAGAGGATGACTCCGAAATGTGGGTGTTTCGTACCTCGGGCACAATGAATTAACAGTCATTCGGTCAAATTCATTAGCAACTGCAATCTTCGTCATTCGGTCAAATTCATTAGCAACTGCAATCTTCGTCATTCGGTCAAATTCATTAGCAATTGCAATCTTCGTCATTCGGTCAAATTCATTAGCAACTGCAAATTTCGTCATTCTGTCAAATTCATTAGCAACTGCAATCTTCGTCATTCAGTCAAATTCATTAGCAACTGCAATCTTCGTTATTTGGTCAAATTCATTAGCAACTGCAATCTTCGTTATTCGGTCAAATTCATTAGCAACTGCAATCTTCATCATTCAGTCAAATTCATTAGTAACTGCAATCTTCGTCATTCAGTCAAATTCATTAGCAACTGCAATCTTCGTCATTCGGTCAAATTCATTAGCAACTGCAATCTTTGTCATTCGGTCAAAATCATTAGCAACTGCAATCTTCGTCATTCAGTCAAATTCATTAGCAACTGCAATCTTCGTCATTCGGTCAAATTCATTAGCAACTGCAATCTTTGTCATTCGGTCAAAATCATTAGCAACTGCAATCTTCGTCATTCGGTCAAATTCATTAGCAACTGCAATCTTCGTCATTCGGTCAAATTCATTAGCAACTGCAATCTTCGTCATTCGGTCAAATTCATTAGCAACTGCAATCTTCGTCATTCAGTCAAATTCATTAGCAACTGCAATCTTCGTCATTCGGTCAAATTCATTAGCAACTGCAATCTTTGTCATTCGGTCAAAATCATTAGCAACTGCAATCTTCGTCATTCAGTCAAATTCATTAGCAACTGCAATCTTCGTCATTCAGTCAAATTCATTAGCAACTGCAATCTTCGTCATTCGGTCAAATTCATTAGCAACTGCAATCTTTGTCATTCGGTCAAAATCATTAGCAACTGCAATCTTCGTCATTCGGTCAAATTCATTAGCAACTGCAATCTTCGTCATTCGGTCAAATTCATTAGCAACTGCAATCTTCGTCATTCAGTCAAATTCATTAGCAACTGCAATCTTCGTCATTCAGTCAAATTCATTAGCAACTGCAATCTTCGTTATTCAGTCAAATTCATTAGCAACTGCAATCTTCGTCATTCAGTCAAATTCATTAGCAACTGCAATCTTCGTCATTCAGTCAAATTCATTAGCAACTGCAATCTTTGTCATTCGGTCAAAATCATTAGCAACTGCAATCTTCGTCATTCGGTCAAATTCATTAGCAACTGCAATCTTCGTCATTCAGTCAAATTCATTAGCAACTGCAATTTTCGTCATTCGGTCAAATTCATTAGCAACTGCAATCTTTGTCATTCGGTCAAAATCATTAGCAACTGCAATCTTCGTCATTCGGTCAAATTCATTCGCAACTGCAGTCTTCGTTATTCGGTCAAATTAATTAGCAACTGCAGTCTTTGTCATTCGGTCAAATTCATTAGCAACTGTATTCTTCGTCATTCGGTCAAATCATTAGCAACTGCAATCTTCGTCATTCAGTCAAATTCATTAGTAACTGCAATCTTCGTCATTCGGTCAAATTCATTAGCAACTGCAGTCTTCGTCATTCGGTCAAATTTATTAGCAACTGTATTCTTCGCCATTCGGTCAAATTCATTAGCAACTGCAATCTTCGTCAAATTCACTAGCAACTGCAATCTTCGTCATTCGGTCAAATTCATTAGCAACTGTATTCTTCGTCATTCGGTCAAATTCATTAGCAACTGAAATCTTCGTTAACAAATTTCCGACCAGCTGCAGTGCGATATCCGGACGTGGCGCGTATTTTTGTCGCGCTGATTTCTGAAGGAGTCTTCGCGCGCTACCGACAGCCAAAGGGTTAAACCGGCCCGAAATATCAGTCACTGACTCTTGCCTCAGTACCTTTCGGTACTGTTCATAGAGGGTTAATACTGATTATAGCAAATATCAACTCAAACCTTCGCCGGCAGAAATGATCACCTTTGTTGCGTACACTGCGCTAAACCTAACAATTAATGAAATGCTCCGATAGTAATCGTTGTCAGACGCTCGCTGCGAGTAGTCGGGGGAAGCCGGCCCTGCCCTGCCCTGGTCTTTGGGTGGAGACGTGTGTGTGGAGGAGGGAGTGTGAGGGGGGGGGGGGGGACAGTGTGGGGGCTAGATCGTGTCTCGCTGATGCTGTCTCGGCAAACACCTTCACGGAACGTGTGCCGATCGTCTCGGGTTATCAATAGAAGGTTGACTGGGACACGACCAGAGCCCTTGTGTCTCCCGTCTCAGATGCAAATGAGAACATTCTCTGAATCCAAGAGGCTGAGATTTTCACGAGCCCCTGTCGATGCACCTGAGGGCAGGAGAAGGTCGTGTCAGGTTACCTGGCGACAGCAGACGCCTATCGCCACTCGCAAGGTGCACCCATCGACGGCCATTGTTACGTCGCAACAGACGAGTTCCGGGGCAAATGACAGTCCCGAAGCAAACAAACGACAGTTCTGGAGTCAATAATAGTCCACAGCCAACGACTGCCATTGCCCGTGTGATTTTCTGTCATTTTGGATCTTACGGCGCTCTCGTGGTAAGGTCCCAGATCACAGACCAGCATGCCTTTTTTTGCCAGACCGTCAAAACAGCCAAGTCAAAAGAAACTGGCACGAGTCAGTGGTAGTGGAAATGATCCCTCGTTTTAAGTGCAAATAAAAGGTTTCACTACCACTCACGTACGTTTCTTTGCATGAAACATTTTGGTAATATGTCTTTACTTTACAGCCGAGCCATTTTACACGGAGTCCACTAGAGCCGTGTCATTTCCGGCATTAGCCTGCGCAGCGGGGAGAGAATGTGAAGTTCTGATGCCTCGGATAGTAGATTCCGGTCCCGCCATTCATTTTGCACTCGTCACAGGAAGTGGATCATGATGGGTTTTGAGGCTGAGACTCACGGAGAGGAATAATCGAGTCTGTTTATGATCGGTAGAAATCTGCAACGACTCCTGCGGATCTAAATGTCTCTTTGTAGCACTATTGAGCTTAGGGGATGGGAGTGAATATTACCTTTTTAACCCTCTGTGTCGGTAGCGGTTTTTGTCGCGATCCGCCTGCAGCCGCGACAAAACCGCTACCGCCCTGCAAAGGGTTAAGTGAGTTTTGGATGAACGCGCACAGCTTATCCATTATACGGCCCCTGGCACAGCTTGTCCATCATACGGGCCCTGGCACAGCTTGTCCATCATACGGCCCCTGGCACAGCTTGTCCATCATACGGCCCCTGGCACAGCTTGTCCATCATACGGCCCCTGGCACAGCTTGTCCATCATACGGCCCCTGGCATCATGTGAACTGCTGGATAACGAGAGGCACGAGTCTGCACCCCTAGCCTGCACCCCGAGCCTGCACCCCGAGCCTGCACGCCATTAACTACTCGCCCTCATCAAGTTCACCCTTAAGACCCATTGTACCCCAAGACCGAAATCCCCAAATTTTGAAGTCGTCTTCTGAAGAGTGCGTTGCAGTGCAGGACACGAATCGACCATGATAGTTCAAGGGTGATGCCAGAATAGCTTGGCGCCCATAGGCGCCAAGCTATTCTGGCATCACCCTTGAACTATCATGGTCGATCGTTATCTTGCTGTGGTGTGTCTGGGGGAGAATGAAGTCAGCCTCCCGGCGTCACCACCCGCGCTAAATGAGGATGCGGTTCGAGCCCTTTCTCCGTCAGCAAGAAGCATAGATTGTGATGAGGCTGTGCGGCGGCGTGGGGCCATGTGACTCTATGCCTCTTGCAGATTAAAGTCAGTGCGCAAAAGATGGAGATGCGGGACCAGGAGCAGCCGAGACCTCGCCCTGCAACAGTTTTATTGCAGTTTCTCAAGTTGCACACCTGAGGTCAGGTACATGAGTGAGCTTAGTCCTGCGCCAGCCACTAAGCAAGGTGCTCCGCTATAGCTGGGCGAGTGTTGTGTCGCTATAGCGGGGTGAGTGTTGTGTCGCTATAGCGGGGTGAGTGTTGTGTCGCTATAGCGGGGCGAGTGTTGTGTCGCTATAGCGGGGTGAGTGTTGTGTCGCTATAGCGGGGTGAGTGTTGTGTCGCTATAGCGGGGCGAGTGTTGTGTCGCTATAGCGGGGTGAGTGTTGTGTCGCTATAGTGGGGCGAGTGTTGTGTCGCTATAGCGGGGTGAGTGTTGTGGCGCTATAGCGGGGCGAGTGTTGTGTCGCTATAGCGGGGCGAGTGTTGTGTCGCTATAGCGGGGTGAGTGTTGTGGCGCTATAGCGGGGTGAGTGTTATGTCGCTATAGCGGGGTGAGTGTTGTGTCGCTACAGCGGGATGAGTGTTGTGGTGCTATAGCGGGGTGAGTGTTGTGGCGCTAAGCGGGGTGAGTGTTGTGGCGCTATAGCGGGGTGAGTGTTGTGGCACTATAGCGGGGTGAGTGTTGTGGCGCTATAGCGGGGTGAGTGTTGTGGCGCTATAGCGGGGTGAGTGTTGTGGCGCTGTAGCGGGGTTAGTGTTGTGACGCTATAGCGGGGTGAGTGTTGTGGCGCTATAACGGGGTGAGTGTTGTGGCGCTGTAGCGGGGTGAGTGTTGTGGCGCTATAGCGGGGTGAGTGTTGTGGCGCTGACAGTCATCACGATTGGCGCGTCTGACCGACACTTCACTACACTGACCGACATTAGCCTGAAGAACACAGATAGGCACAAAACCACAGATAGGCACAAAACCACAGATAGGCACAAAGAACACAGATAGACACAAAGAACACAGATAGGCACAAAACCACAGATAGGCACAAAGGACACAGGCACAAAGAACACAGATAGGCACAAAGAACACAGATAGGCACAAAAGACATCACGATTGGCGCGTCTGACCGACACTTCACTACACTGACCGACATTAGCCTGAAGAACACAGATAGGCACAAAGAACACAGATAGTCATCACGATTAACGCGTCTGACCGACACTTCACTACACTGACCGACATTAGCCTGAAGAACACAGATAGGCACAAAGAACACAGATAGGCACAAAGAGCACGGATAGGCACAAACCCACAGATAGGCACAAAACCACAGAGGCACAAAGACCACAGGCACAAGACCACAGATAGGCACAAAACCACAGATAGGCACAAAACCACAGCATGGATAGGCACAAAGAACGCAGATAGGCACAAAGAACACAGATAGGCACAAACATAAATCCTCATGAGCCCTCAATGTCTCTTGCAGCTGAGTATCGTTCTCTTTGCCCCGAAAGTTACGGGGTTAAATCTGATGAAGGCGCGGCTTCTTGAGCTTCATGCACGCGTGTCACGTTGCAATCAAAAAATTATAGGTTGATTCTGCCGCCATTTGTTCTCGCTTTTTTTGCAACAAAGGAGGCGTGTGCTGGTGACGCGCTTATCATCATAATCTCTCTGTCCTGCCCCCCCCCCTCCCCCCTCGCCCCGCCCGGCCCTCCCCCCCTTTCTGCAAAAACTAACCCTTTCGGGGGACAAAGTTCGCCATCTTGAAACCATTTTCACCAACCAATTAACGCAGACTAAGTGCAAAGGTCGGAACGGAAGTCTCATTTTGGAGACAATAAACACGACACGTGTGCTAATGTAACCCGGCCATTTTTTAAGCTGGTGCTAAGAGCTTGCACGCTTGTGCACGGTGTCCCCTGCACCTGCAAGGCCAACTCAGGTGGAGGCGGCGGGGCGATCGAATAAAACTCAGTGGTAGTGTCGGATTAGTTTGGCGCCTGTCCGCTAGACTATACCCCTTTCTACAGCCATACCTCTCTCTAGGCCATACCCCACTCCAGGCTATACCTCTCTCTAGGCTCCAACCCTCTTTGGTCTGTACCCCTCTCTGGTCCGTACCCCTCTCTAGGCCTACAGCGGCTCCACCCCTCTCTGGTCGGCCGCACCCCTCTCTAGGTTATCCCCCTCCTAATCAGACACTACCCTAGAGCCGCTGTGACAGTCGATCCAATCCCGTGATTAGGAGTTGCTGTTGAGTCTTGTATAAGTTTTTGCTTGTACTGATGAAGTGTGAAGCAGACAAAGCCAAGACTGATGTTTAACCTGTTGGTTGTGGAGGTCAGAAAGTGACACGACACGAGGTCTCGCACGCACATACCAAGATCAGTCAATGTTTCGACTTTCGCCGTCATTTCTATGAGTGAGCGCCATTAGCCAGATTGGTCACCGTAGCGATGGGAGATTAGGTTGGGGCCGCGGGCCTGGCGGCGGCTCGCGCATGTTTTACGTTTGCTTAGTAATTAAACATGACGACGTTGATTCAGTGACTCTGCCAGCCGCTGAGAAATCAGGTAGCGTAACTAAAATCGCTGTACAGTAATTAGTTATAAAATACACCGACGAGCACAAGAAATGCGACATTTTCGGAACCATCGGAAACACGTCAGTGTTTCCGATGGTTCCGAAAATATCGCATCGTTTAGCTCGTCAGCATGACTTTCTGATAGTGTACATAACCTTTGACCCCCGCGACACTGAGACAGACGACTAGACGACGATACACTAGTGTACTGTAAATAGCGACATGGGGACGTAGCTTAGTGGATAAGACACTGCGCAGGCAGTCATAAGATCCCGGGTTCGAATCCCCTCGTTGGCAGGAATGGGATGTGGACTTTTCCTCATTCCCATCGAGTCAAATTTACGTAAGACTGACTCGGCTTACGGTTGCCTGTCTCGCCTTCGTGTGCACAGCACGCATAATCATCAAGTGCGCACGTTACAAATCCCATTACCACTATTCGAGAAGAGAAAGCCCGGTAGGGCCGGTGAAATGGAAACAGAAATATATCACATGCACCGAAGTTAATAGTAGGGTGGAGGTTTGCACATTAAGTAGCGCTTAGTAACAGCAGGCTTTCCGCAAAGCTTCAGCTTCCATCCCTTTTTTACGGCGCCTTGAGCATCTTTAATTAGATGGCTATGTGCGCCTCGGAGACACCATACAATACCATACCATACCAAGTGCAGGTCGATGTTTGGCAGGGCTGACACAGTGCGCAAATTGTGTCAATGAAAAAGTCACGTTAGGTGCATGCCAGTCACAGGCAAGGTCCTTCACGATCAGTGCAACACAATGATTTGCCAGGCTGCAGTTTACGACCGGTTTCTCAGCAGAGGCGCCCGTTGGACGTACTGGCAATACAGCGGGTTATTCGCGTGAACCAACGCGAGCCCAGTACAAGCTCACTGACAGAGAGCTGAGTATCCGGTGCGCGTGGGGTGACCTAGTGTACAGGTAAAATCGGCGTAACAAGTAACGGGCACTTCTGTTTCTCACTTCCCTTTGGCTTGGGAGCAGTACTTTTGATTTGCCTGCATGTGACATTGTAGTATTGTTTATGACGCCGTAACCTCGTCAGTTCAACAGTTTTTCAGTCACAGGGATGTTACGGCTTTACCGCCTTGTATCACGGTGACCTTTGTATGGTCGAAAATCGATCCATAAACTTGAATTCAGTTGTCGCGTAAATCTTCCTAGAGGATAGAGTTTTTGAAATACACCCATGCTTGAAATGTTCGTTGACAAACCACACACAGTAATGTACATGTTCCATATGTTTTTGTGGCCAGAAGCACTCACCCCGCTATAGCGCCACAACACTCACCCCGCTATAGCACCACAACACTCACCCCGCTATAGCACCACAACACTCACCCCGCTATAGCGGCACAACACTCACCCCGCTATAGCGGCACAACACTCACCCCGCTATAGCGCCACAACACTCACCCCACTATAGAGTCACAACACTCACCCCGCTATAGCGGCGCACCTTGCTTAGTGGCTGGCGCAGGACTAAGCTCCCTCATGCAGCTGACCCCAGGGCCTCCCCATTCTGCACGTGGCGCATCCGGATACGCGTCCGCCATCAGCCGAATGCAACACGTCTCGAATCCCGCGTTAACCCATTTAATCCATGGCAACATTTGTGGAGATGTCACTTAAAGACTGTCTACCATTTGTGGAGATGTCACTTAAAGACTGTCTACCATTTGTGGAGATGTCACTTAAAGACTGTCTACCATATTTTGTGGAGATGTCACTTAAAGACTGTCTACCATTTGTGGAGATGTCACTTAAAGACTGACCATTTGTGGAGATGTCACTTAAAGACTGTCTACCATTTGTGGAGATGTCACTTAAAGACTCACTGTCTACCATTTGCAGGAGACGCATCGATCATGATAATTCAAGGGTGGTGCCGGAGTAGCTTGACGCCTGATGGCGCAAAGCTGATCTGGCACTACCCTTGAATTATCATGGATGATCCATCTCCTGATGTAGTGCGTCGTCCACGAGGCGTCTGCCCGGAAACTTGTACGAGCGCAACTGATTCGTTATGATACAGGTTCAGGTTAATGCCAGATTAACTTGGCGCCACGTAGTTCAGAGGTAGTGCTAGATGAGCTTGATTGCCGCCACGCGCCAAGCTAATCTGGCACTAGCATTGAACTACTATGGCCGATCCATTTCCTTATTGGTTGGTTAGTTCGGGTTTAACGTCCACAGCACCGAGGTGATCATGGACGGCCCTGACGGGCGGGTTATGGGGGACAGGGAAATCTATTGCCTATGGAGTACGACCTGAACACTGATCAACTCAGGCGCACTCCAACTGTGCCACTTTGATTTACCAGGACCGTTCAACGGACATGCTATTGAACAAATCCGTTTTTTCCCCTGGATTGTGAGTCCAGCTACCGGGGCCGGGACGTGATTCGAACCCACGACCCGGCGATTTCCTTCACTCTCCTGCTCCGACGTTTAACAGCCTGAGCTATTTCGGACTCTTAATCCATTTCCTGGTGCAAAGCCAAACACTTGTAGCACTCGATAAAATCTGTCGCCTGCGATCGTCGTTTGTCACCGCGCTGCCGAGTGCATTGCCCTCTGCTAGCCCGCTGGTTGTTCCCACTCTTTTGCCCTCTGCTAGCCCTCTGGTTGTTCTCACTCTTTCCACAAGTTTGAAGTTTTCGTGTTCAGCACTGACAGATGTTGGATTTAAAGATATCTTCAAACACCACTTTTACCATTCGTCATTTTCTTCATTTTTAAAATTGTGTTATTACATTTGTATTTGAACAGTTATTGCGATTGTATTTAAACAGTTATTGCATGCATTTGTATGAACACTGATTTCAGTCATTCATTTTTCCGTTCAAGTTTTGACTGGATGGAGTAAGGCTTTCAGGAATAACACTGTTTCGTTCTCTGTCATTCTTTAGTTTGTTTACAAATCCACTCGTTTCTTTTCTCGTTTTTTTAAATCAATTTTTTTTCCTTCCATGAATTGTAATTCCTTTGAAAAAAAATCAATTTTGCCTTTTGATAGACTTCTACAGAGAACTGATGACAAGTTTTGCTTGGAGCAACGGTTAAACACTTGTGAGCGCTGCAGACAGTTGTAAAGAGTGGAAGCAAATTGACAGATAGGCAATAGATTTCCCTGTCCCCCATAACCCGCCCGTCAGGGCCGTCCATGATCACCTCGGTGCTGTGGACGTACCTGGTAACAGCGTGAACGAATATGGGAGGAACTAAAAGGTGCCTTGCCACCTCACTGATGTAGTTTATTGGCACTTCTACACTATGGACTGATGTAGCTTATTGGCACTTCTACACTATGGACTGATGTAGCTTATTGGCACTTCTACACTATGGACTGATGTAGCTTATTGGCACTTCTACACTATGGACTGATGTAGCTTATTGGCACTTCTACACTATGGACTGATGTAGCTTATTGGCACTTCTACACTATGGACTGATGTAGCTTATTGGCACCTCTACACTATGGACTGATGTAGCATATTGGCACCTCTTCACTATGGACTGATGTAGCTTATTGACACCTCTTCACTATGGACTGATGTAGCTTATTGGCACTTCTACACTATGGACTGATGTAGCTTATTGGCACTTCTACACTATGGACTGATGTAGCTTATTGGCACTTCTACACTATGGACTGATGTAGCTTATTGGCACCTCTACACTATGGACTGATGTAGCATATTGGCACCTCTTCACTATGGACTGATGTAGCTTATTGACACCTCTTCACTATGGACTGATGTAGCTTATTGGCACTTCTACACTATGGACTGATGTAGCTTATTGGCACTTCTACACTATGGACTGATGTAGCTTATTGGCACCTCTACAGGCAATGGACTGATGTAGCTTATTGGCACCTCTACAGGCATTGGACTGATGTAGTTTACTGGCACCTCTACAGGCATTGGACTGATGTAGTTTATTGGCACTTCTACACTTTGGACTGATGTAGTTTATTGGCACTTCTACACTATGGACTGATGTAGTTTATTGGCACCTCTACACTATGGACTGATGTAGTTTATTGGCACTTCTACAGGCATTGGACTGATGTAGTTTATTGGCACCTCTACAGGCAATGGACTGATGTAGTTTATTGGCACCTCTACAGGCATTGGACTGATGTAGTTTATCGGCACCTCTACACTATGGACTGATGTAGTTTATTGGCACTTCTACAGGCAATGGACTGATGTAGTCTATTGGCACTTCTACAGGCAATGGACTGATGTAGTTTATTGGCACTAATACAGGCAATGGACTGATGTAGTTTATTGGCACTTCTACAGGCATTGGACTGATGTAGTTTATTGGCACTTCTACAGGCATTGGACTGATGTAGTTTATCGGCACCTCTACACTATGGACTGATGTAGTTTATTGGCACTTCTACAGGCAATGGACTGATGTAGTTTATTGGCACTTCTACAGGCAATGGACTGATGTAGTTTATTGGCACCTCTCTAAAGCCAATGGACAGAACTTCGTTATTCAGTCAGTTCAGCATGAGTCCTTCCCAGCGCGCAAAGGCCATCGGGCTGATGTCAGCTGCCGTTGGCCCGTGCACAGCTGTGCGCGGGCCAACGGCAGCCGACGTTGGCCTGATAACCTTTTGCGCATCGGGTTCCCTTTCCGTGTGTATACAGATGTTCCTGAGACGCGCAGCGGAACGGCACTAACGCCACAGGGTGTTTGGTGGGTGCCCCAATTTAGCGGAAACCCGCGTTAGAAGAACAATTAATTAACCCATTTAACCCCGCTGTCGCATAGTTTCACAAATCACGGTTTCGGGCTGAGGTGTCACCTAGCGACAATATACAATATACTAACGACAATATGGACCCAATCACTTATAATAACTCTCCCGAAAAAAGGCAACTTACATCAATGCCAGAATTATCGCACGATCAGTCTTATATGCCACCCAAGCAAAGTCATGTTAAAGATCCTGCTGAACAGGCTGAAGCCACAGGCAGAGGAAATCATAGCTGAGGAACAGGCAGGCTTCAGACCAGGGCGCAGCACAACTGAGCAGATCTTCAACCTGAGAGTTCTATGTGAGAGGTACCTCCAGCACCAGCAAGACCTCTATCATGTCTTTGTGGATTTTAAGAAGGCGTTTGACAGGGTGTGGCATGCAGCCCTTTGGTCCACCATGAAGTTGTACAACATCAATGCCAACATGATCAAAGTAATAGAAAACCTTTACAACAAGGCCACTAACGCAGTCTGCTTCAACGGCAAAATAGGAAACTGGTTTAGGACAACAGTCGGAGTCAGACAAGGCTGCTTGCTCTCACCTACTCTTTTCAACATCTTCCTGGAAAGAATCATGACGGACGCTCTGAAAGATCATGAAGGAACTGTCAGTATTGGAGGCAAAACAATCAAGAACTTGCGCTTAGCGGACATTGATGGCCTTGCAGGAACAGAGAAGGAGCTAGCTCAGTTGGTGGTAAATCTGGACAGTACAGCCATTGCGTTTGGGATGAAAATCAGCGCAGAGAAGACCAAACTGATGACCAATAACGCCAGTGGCATTTGCACTGAAATCATGGTTGGAGGCCAAAAACTGGAAACAGTTAAGAAATTCAAATACTTAGGAGCCATTGTGACAGATGAGGGATCAAAACCAGAAATACTGTCTAGGATCGCGCAGACAACAACAGCGCTGACAAGACTAAAGACCATATGGAATGACAGAAACATCACACTCTGCTCCAAGATCAGACTGATGCGCTCCTTAGTCACCTCAGTGTTCTTATATGCCTGTGAGTCATGGACCCTCACAGCAGACCTCGAAAGGAGGATGCAAGCCCCTGAAATGAGATGTTTTCGAAGGCTGCTTAGCATTTCGTACAGAGAATCACACATCACGAACGAGGAAGTGGGAAGCAGAACTTGATCACTGAGGCAAGCCATCGGGCCCTATGAAGACCTATTAGCCATTGTGAAAAAAAAACCGCAAACTGAAGTGGTATGGGCATGTCACGCGATCAGCGGCAGGGCTTGCCAAAACAATCCTGCAAGGCACTGTGCAAGGAGGACGAAGGAGAGGAAGACAGAGGAAAAGATGGGAGGACAATATCTCAGAATGGACAGGACTGAAGCTGAGCGATACACTAAGAATGGCAGAGAACAGAGTGGAATGGAGGGAGCTGGTTGCAAAGTCATCAGTGGTGCCCCAACGGTCGGCGAGTGAGTGAGTATAGATTGCTTTACGTCCCGCAAGCGACAAAGGCCTTCTCAGGACGTGCCTGCGCTAAATGAAGAAAAGAACTGCAAGAAGCGCAGACAGGACGGAGAATTTCAAAAGAAAAATACAGATGAATGGACTAGAAAGACAGAAATACAAACCCCCAAAAGAGTAGAACCCACCTTGCAGGGGTTAGACAAGGTGACCCTAGGAACTAAAAAGTAGACGACCCCACCTCCAACGGTCGGCACTGAAGACTACGGGATAGCTAGCTAGCTAGCTAGCTAGCTTAGATTAGATTAGATTAGATTAGATAGCTAGATAGATAGATAGATTAGATTAGATTAGATTAGATAAGAAAGACAGACAGACAGACAGACAGACAGATAGACAGACAGACAGACAGACAGACAGACAGACAGATAGACAGATAGATAGATAGATGATTATCATCAACCCGGGCCGGTGGAGTCGAATAGCTAAGGCTGTCAGGGCTGTTTGGGTGTGAGCCTACTTGCAGACGTCAAGCCGGCCTTGGGACCAGCATTTCGGCGGCGGATTCTGAAAACTGATGCGCCGGCAGTTGTCCGGTCCCCCTCGGTCTTTGCCGTCACCTCACTGAGAGTTAACCCGTCAATGCCGAGAAAATGTGAACACATCCAACTGCAAGAGGTATAGCGGAGCCTGATGAGCGTCCGCGACTGCGGAAAGTTAGTGCGACTGCGGGGGCTGATGAGGATCTATACCTCTTGCTGACATCACGTTAAATCCACCTTGAGAGGAAAACTCGGGCCTGTTGACTATGTTGAATTGACGAAGACGTCTGCAGAAACACTGTGACACGCGTCACTGGGCACTGAGCGGGTCAAGGCCGTTCCTTTTGGACGCACCCAAGTTGTGGCCCGGGTAGCGGGAGTGGGGTGGGGGGTGGGGGGATGGGGGAATGGGCATTGTTTTGGCGTGAGTGAACTTGCAGGCCGGCACACGTGACTGTGCTCTACACGGATATGCTGGCAACAGTCGCAGATTCACTGCCGTGACCGCCACCGCCACCGCCAGTTAATTTAAGGTCACAGCTTGGGTGATACGGAGAAAATCGCCTACACTAATCAGTGACAAGTCTGCGAAGGCGGTGTGCCGCCGCAGTTAGTTTGTTACTGAGTTCGGGGTTTAACGTCCACGGCACCGAAGTGATAATGGACGGCCCTGACGGGCGGGTTATGATGGGGGACAGGGAAATCTATTGCCTTCAGTGGAGTACGACCCGCCTGAACTCTGATCAACTCAGGCCAACTGTGCCACTTTGATTATTTACCAGGACCTTTCAACGGACATGCTTTTGAACAAGCCCGTCTTTTCCCCCTGGTTTGCGAGTCCAGCTACCGGGGCCGGGACGGGATTCGAACCCACGACCCGGCGATTCCCTTCGCTCTCCTGCTCCGACGCTTAACCGCCTGAGCCGTATTTCAGACTCAAGTGCCGGTGCCCCCGCACTCTACCCGGTGCCCTTTATTGCGGGGTCCATCAGTCAGGATCTACGCCTCTCGCTGTAGTTGGGCCGGCCCGAGGAATGTCTACAGTGTGACCCCAGTCTCTCAATCACTATGGACTGAGGAGGGCATTGAGTCACCATAATACCTGTGACCTCGCTCCAACAGCTGCAGGCTCATTCAAGCTGACCGCCCCCGTAAACGCACACAATAGCTACTACGAACTGCTGTCAACGCGGGGCATAGATCCTCATAGCCTCTAGCAGACGCATTTGAGAACCTATGTCGCCGCAAGTTAATTAAGTAGTTCTTACTTTGATCTGCTTTGTGGTGTTTCATTTCACACTGAAGTTAGCTTAATACCGCGTAATGAAACTAAGTGTAAATAAGCAGTATGAAACGTAGCCTTCCTACTCTTTGGTAAATCCCATGACCTACATTGTTACCGCCTTTGGCCGGGGAACTCCCCGTTTCATTTTTTCTACGCAAGTATAACGGTGAACTTTACCAGTCTTGTTCACAGAGCCAAGTCGATTGTGTAAATAATTTATCCCGTTTTGTGTATGCCTGTGACTTTCGACTTTGCGAAACTGGAACATATTTAGTGTACGATTGTGTGCAGCCATCACGACTGGTTGCCTATCTAGGTCAGCCTTGCCCTATTTCACCTTGACCTTGGTTTCTCGCGGGATTCCCATCCCCCTTTTAGCAGAAGCCTGTTCGGCTGACAACCACGCTTTCTTCGCCATGCTGGTTCGGCAAGCTACAAGTGCGAATTGTGACACCGAAAGAAGATCCCGTTTAAAGGAGAAAGGTGACCGGTCATCGTTTGAAGACGGTTGACCATCCGTTTGTCGTCTGCAGAGCGTAAGATGGTTGGAGAAAGCTGAATTTCAGAGTTGACTGAAGTTGTGCACAGTTTTAGGGTCCTCTTCCTACGTGCCGCAGCGGGGCTGCGTCCGTAACTGTGACGAAACCGTTATGCCGTTGTAGAACGGACGCCGCTGCCTTGCTCTGCTTGAGGGAAAGGATGCGTTGACAGGCAAGAGGTCTAGATAATCATGAATCCCCGCAATCACGGATCATGAGAATCAAGGCCCTATACGAATAGATGTCCCTGTGTGCAGGATTTTACAGTGTTAGGCCACTCGTATGCTGCTAGTCACCAAACGGAGGCCGGATCGGGCAGGGTGGCAGACACTCATGGTGCATTCCACACCGCGTATGTTTTTTTGGGATGGTATAACCGCCGACCTTCACGGCTTCGCTTTGATACTGCCGATTGAAGTGGCCAACTATGTTTTATTTTTTATGATTAATCAAGAATTAGTCTAGATTGCCAAGAAAATGTCAACCGCGACAACTTCAACTGGTGACCAAAAACCACCTCGTGAGCCAATCTGGCGTGGGGGATCATGATGTTCTTTGCCTCATGCTGGTCCCATTTTATCTAAGTTCCTTGGGTAGGTGTTAAATATGACATGGTTTCAAAGACATCATTTTTGTCTATTAACAGTGAGTGCAGTTTTTTTTCTCCCATTACTGAAATCAGCAGTCTCTTTGGTGTACAATATCACAATAATAATAATTTTTCATGTTCCACAACCCGCTGGAGCTGAAAATACCTAGACATTAATTAACAAAACAGGACTTGATGAGCTCATGTGACCTGTGAAGGCTCATTACAATCTGTGCCTCTCACAGATGGGTGTGTAGGTGTGTGAACTCGGACAGACACCTGCTAGTTGCAACTCAGTGTTGGCAACTGGTAACAGTTTGGTTGATCTTATTTCATCTTCACATAAGTGTGTATCGTGATTAGTCTTCAAGCAATTCTAAACAGAAAATTGAATTATCTGAAGTCAGGCTTTTATGTCTACATTTTGTCCTTGGCATCACAGCAAATACATACTGTCGGTATTCACTCAGGCACTGATACAGTGTCGGTATTCACTCAGGCACTGATACAGTGTCGGTATTCACTCAGGCACTGATACATACTGTCGGTATTCACTCAGGCACTGATACATACTGTCGGTATTCACTCAGGCACTGATACATACTGTCGGTATTCACTCGGGCACTGATACAGTGTCGGTATTCACTCGGGCACTGATACATACTGCCGGTATTCACTCAGGCACTGATACAGTGTCGGTATTCACTCAGGCACTGATACATACTGTTGGTATTGACTCAGGCACTGATACATACTGTCGGTATTCACTCAGGCACTGATACATACTGTCGGTATTCACTCGGGCACTGATACATACTGTCGGTATTCACTCAGGCACTGATACATACTGTCGGTAATCACTCAGGCACTGATACATACTGCCGGTATTCACTCAGGCACTGATACATACTGCCGGTATTCACTCAGGCACTGATACATACTGCCGGTATTCACTCAGGCACTGATACATACTGCCGGCATTCACTCAGGCACTGATACATACTGCCGGTATTCAACCAGGCACGGATACATACTATGATACTGCCGGTATTCACTCAGGCACGGATACATACTGCCGGTATTCACTCAGGCACTGATACATACTGCCGGTATTCACTCAGGCACTGATACATACTGCCGGTATTCACTCAGGCACTGATGCCGGTATTCACTCAGGCACTGATACATACTGCCGGTATTCACTCAGGCACTGATACATACTGCCGGTATTCACTCGGGCACTGATGCATACTGCCGGTATTCACTCAGGCACTGATACATACTGCCGGTATTCACTCAGGCACTGATGCATACTGCCAGTATTCACTCTTACTTTACTTACTTACGCCTGTCACCCCTACCCGGGTATAGGCCGTCGACGAGAGACCTCCAGCAACTCCTGTCCTGTGCTTCTCCTTCGATTCTACTCCAGGTGGTTCCCAGTCTCTTGATGTCTGCTTGGAGGTCTCGACGCCAGGAGTTTCTCGGCCTACCTCTTTTCCTCTTTCCCTGGGGGTTCTATGACAATGCCTGCCTAGTGATACTGGAAGCTGGCTTTCTCAGACTGTGACCGATCCATCCCCATCTTCTTCGCCCAATTTCATTCTCTGCTGTTATCTGCTCTGTTCTCTCCCAGAGTCTGACGTTGCTGATCTTCTCTGGCCAGTGGATTTTCAAAATTCTTCTAAGGCAACTGTTCATGAAGGTCTGTACTCTGTTGACTGTGGTTTTTGTCAATCTCCATGTCTCTGCTCCATATAGGAGAACTGCTTTTACATTGGAGTTGAAAATCCGGACTTTGGTGTGTTGTGACAGCTCTCTGGAACTCCACACTTTTTTCAACTGGAGAAAGGCTGCTCTGGCTTTACCGATTCGTGCTCTGACATCTGCATCAGTGCCGCCTTTTTTGTCTATGATCAGTATTCACTCAGGCACTGATACAGTGTCGGTATTCACTCAGGCACTGATACAGTGTCGGTATTCACTCAGGCACTGATACATACTGCCGGTATTCACTCAGGCACTGCGTAGCGATATAAAGACATGTTTACTTGAAAATTAGCCAAGGTCTGATTGGCATTCACTTTGAATATGACACAGCTTTGAAGGTGTTGGACCTTATATCACTAGGCCACTACATCTTACAAGCTCTATGCCGCTACATCTTATAGGCTCAAGAACAGGCTCAAGTCTTACAGGGTCTAGGTCCAAAATCTCAAACCAGCACATACATATGGTGTCTTTGCATGACAAATACATGTACCAGATTTTCCACTCGCAAAGTTTTCCTTGCCATTACCCAGTGTGTAATATTTTAGGGTTGGGCCCCTAGCTTTGTGAAGCACCATACATTTGTTAATAGATTATGGTCGCATGCCAGCAGGAGCCATTTGTAAGAGTGGGCTGGGCAGTAGGTCCCTCATCCAACTCCTGACATCTGCAAGGTACATAGATTTACATGAGCTGCTGCAGTTGCCTGTGCTCATGAAAATCTAACTCTTGCTGAAAATATGTATCACTTGCTGACCAAGACCAGCTGCAGCTGTTCCTGTTGATTAAGTGTACATATTGAGTAGATAGGGGAGGGGATTTGACCTAGTGCACCTCATCAACCTCAACCATCTGCAAGGGGCAAAGATCTTCACTAGCTCAGACATGCAGGGGCTCATGACGATTTATGACTTGATAGTATACATACATGTATATTTTCCTCTGTTCCTCATGCGAACAGTACAGCATATCCGAGATACCATCTGTAATGGTGCACTGAGAGATTTTACAAGACAGAACTCGCAGGACAATTATGCAATATTACTTCTCATTGGTGTGATGAAGGGATATGGCGCAGCTTACTGACATAGATATGATGAAGGGATATGGAGCAGCTTACTGACATTGATGTGATGAAGGGATTGGAGCGGCTTACTGACATTGGTGTGATGAAGGGATATGGAGCAGCTTACTGACATAGATGTGATGAAGAGATTTGAGCAACTTACTGACATAGATATGATGAAGGGATATGGCGCAGCTTACTGATATTGATCTGATGAAGGGATATGGCGCAGCTTACTGACATTGGTGTGATGAAGGGATATGGAGCAGCTTACTGACATAGATGTGATGAAGAGATTGGAGCAACTTACTGACATAGATATGATGAAGGGATATGGCACAGCTTAATGATATTGATGTGATGAAGGGATTGGAGCGGCTTACTGACATTGGTGTGATGAAGGGATATGGAGTAGCTTACCGACATAGATGTGATGAAGAGATTGGAGCAACTTACTGACATAGATATGATGAAGGGATATGACACAGCTTACTGATATTGATGTGATGAAGGGATATGGCGCAGCTTACTGACATAGATATGATGAAGGGATATGGAGCAGCTTACTGACATTGATGTGATGAAGGGATTGGTTTGATTGATTGATTGTACACTGCTTAACGTCCCGACAGCAACAAGGCTTTCTCAGGACGTGCCTGCACTGCTTGTGAAAAAAAAATAAACAGAACATTGAATGTATGTCGCCAGCCGGTCAAATACGTTAAATAAACCTAACACATGGGGCCTAAATAAAGCTAAGACCATTTAGCAACACACATCCAATATCAAGAGCTACAGGCAGTGCAGACAGTAGGGAGAGTTTTAAAAAGGCAAATACAGGTGAATGGACAAAGGGTAGACAGAAACACATGCCCCAGAATAGAGAGAAAAACCCACCCTGTGGGGCTGACAAGGGTGACCCTGGGAACTAAAAAGTAGTTAACCCCACCCAAGTCCCCCAGGGCAGACCCGGGTGGGGTGTGAAGGGATTGGAGCGGCTTACTGACATTGGTGTGATGAAGGGATATGGAGCAGCTTACTCAAGTTACTGACATAGATGTAATAAAGGGATATGGAGCAGCTTACTGATATTGATGTGATGAAGGGATATGGAGCGACTTACTGAGTCGGTAAGCTGCTCCATATCCCATCATCATATCAACGTCATTGTCAATTGATATTGAGAGATCTCTAGCTGTCCAAGGAACAGGGCAAAGTGGTTTCAGCAAGAGGCATAGATCCTCATCAACCCCCGCTCTTGCAGTTGGATGGTGGTCACTTTTTCGCAGCAGTGAGGGGGTTAAGTGTTATCTTTATGACTTTTCAAAGAAATGTCAATGCATGTGCAACAGTTTTGTTCACATTTATTTCACCAGAAACTCCATCTCTTCCCCCACCCCCCCACCCCCTTCCCCCACCCCTACCTTTCCCTCAAAAACAAAGGAGAAAAAAAGATGACAAACACCCAGTGAAGTGCCGCAAACAATTTTTGTTGCCTGTTTGCTTGCAGAAATGTCTTTGTACAGTAATGATTCAGTCACCTGTATTATATATGTATATTATATTCTGCTAATGCTTCTACAAACATGACTTGACATCTTTTTGTGTGTGCGTATGTCCAGGTTCATCTCAAGTCACAGTTTATACTGAATGGTGTATGTGTTGTATGGAGGGGCTGGATTGATCTCATACGCTTGGATGGCATTGGGTGTCTGGAGTTTGATGAGGAACGAGCGGAGGTATGTAACAATGTTCTGCACTTACATTGGATGGAAAATGACACCTCTGTTTCTTCACATGCACACAAACTGCAAACAAAACACTAGAAGCCGTACTGTCAACATTTGGACATGCACACAAACTGCAAACAAAATACTAGCAGCCGTCCCGTCAACATTTGGACATGCACACAAACTGCAAACAAAATACTAACAGCCGTCCCGTCAACATTTGGACATGCACACAAACTGCAAACAAAATACTAGCAGCCGTCCCATCAACATTTGGACATGCACACAATCTGCAAACAAAACACTGGAAGCCGTACCGTCAACATTTGGACATGCAAGTGTGCATGGGATAAGACAAGAAATATTATGGACGTTTGTCCTCGAGGGAAATTTAGATTATTGCCCAAGAACAAATTCTCCATAGACGTGCTGTGGAGAGGGGCGGGGGGAGGGGGGGGGGGGGGGGTCAATTAACAGGTTTAAGGTTAAGAAAAATTCCAAGGGTAAACATTTGTGTGCTTACTAGCTCATTGTTGCATTTATTAATTTATTAAAAGTGAGCTAAAAATAATGACAGGTAAAGATTTGCACGGACTGACTACATACAACACTCTCAGTTTACTGTGTCTTTCTGAAGAGACCTGTATTTTTCATTAACTGGGAGAAACTGCTCCTATGATTGTTCTAGCTAGTCATTAATATGTTGGATTTTCTGAGCTCCTGTCTACACATCGAACATGTCCATTTGCAATCTCTTTAATTAAAATATCGCCTGTCACCACTAATGATCCACCAAGGGCATCTGCATTGCAGATTTTGTTGCCAAGCTACCCTTGCATACCGTCTCATATCTGAAAACTTTGACAGAGAGAACAGATTTTGGTTTCAGAAAAATCCTCTTTATGCTAGAGGCATAGATCCTCAGGAGCCCATGCTGCGTTTGGGGGTTATGAGGCTCTGTGTCTCTTGCCAGCCATAGATCCTCAGGAGCCCATGCTGCATGTGGGGGTTATGAGGCTCTGTATCTCTTGCCAGCCATAGATCCTCAGGAGCCCATGATGCGTGTGGGGGTTATGAGGCTCTTGTGTCTCTTGCCAGACATCTGATTTAGATGCACCTCAACTTAAGGTGGTTGTATTGTTTCAAACTGTGATTTTTTAGTAAGAGTTAATGTGAAGGATTATGGGTGCGGGTGAAGTGTTGGGAACAATTGAGGAATTGTGCAACATCTGTCAGTATTTGGAACTTCCTCCCTGGAGCTGCTTTTGTCTACTTCACCTCCCACCCCGACATCCCACCCTGCTTTCCTCAACCCCCTTCTTTCTTTGCTACTGTGGATATCAGTAGCATAATATCATAAATATGCACTTTAAAAAAAAAATGTCTAAAAACATCTTGGCAACAGACTGCACAGATTGAAAGCTACAGCTGTGTTGATTTTATTTTATCATTAGCCTAGTTTCCTTTCACTTCAGTGCTATTGAGATGCTATTTCTTTCTGATATGGAGCTGTGCACACACAAACAATGGTAGTAGTTTAGTTTCAGTGACACAGATTTTTCTAATGGGAAATATGAGATTGCTCAGGCAGGGATTTGCATTGTGCCCCCCACCCCCTCAAAATCTCTCCTTTTCTTGTGTAAGTCCATATGTTGCCAGATTTGCTTGCAAAGATTTTAGAAGTGTTACAAGAAAGAGAAACAAAGGGTTAGGGGATACTTCATGTCAACATGATCAGACTGTTCAAATCATGTTATTGTGCATCTGTTTAGCAGATGTGCTGTATTAAATAATTGGTGCTAATAATTTCAAAGTACATTACAAACACATACATGTTGTGTCTGATTGTTGGTCATTTTTGCTTCATGAGAAAAACATACTACATGGCTCTTATGCATTGGGCAAGCTTTCTCCTTTAAACTGCGGCATAACTTTTCAATTGTTTTTGACTGTCACCCATTAAAAGTGACATTTACATAGAAACGATACTGAAATGTTAAGACTGTCCAAGTTACAAGGAACACAAAAGAAAAGCCTTGAGTAGCATGTTTATGTAAGCTGTCACTTGACAACTAAATCAAACTGGAGTAGAATTGCATTTGGCCAGTTTGTGGTTTCCACTTTAAATAGTTACTCTGTTGTCTCTGAATACCAACAGTATGTACATGGTGGTTTTTTTACGCTTGAGGTTTTCCTTTTGTGATAAAATCTCATTTGAATATTAAGAAAGGATTTTGGAAACCACGTCACATATGGCATTGTAATAAAATTCTGCCACAAAAAATTTTATTGCAACCACGGGCTTGGCCACAGCAAACACTGCACCACCACGATTGCCCCACCCCTTTCTTCTGCAGTTTTTGTTCTTTCCTCATTTAAATTTCAGAGATCCGTTATGATTATCATCATTTTAGAAATCGTCTGCCACATCCCCTTCTGTGGTGAGGTTTCTTGGACAGTTTTCTTGGTTGTGGCTTGCGTTTCTTAGTCATTTAATCAAATTAGTCACCCTTCTCCTTTCAGAGTCCTACCCCATTGTGGTGGGCTTGGTTTGAAGATGGGGCCAGATGACACCAAGGCATGGTGTGAATGAGGCACGAAAACAGGGCCCCAGATAGGAGCAAATCAAAGATTATATACCACAGCATCTGTGATCTCTTTGGAGCATTCTGTCACCACCCTACCCCATACGCCAGTCTAAAGCCCCTCTGCTGCAAGCTACCACTAGATTTGCAGAAAATCAGTGGAATATAATACTTTAATTACTGGAAATATGAACAAAAGAAATATACAATGTTTAATGAGTCACCAAAAGGCAAGCACAAAGTCAAGATGGCAGAGAAAGAGGAGAGAAAGACAGGGAGAAGATTGAGACCTCCAGTCCCAGCCCCACCAGCCACTAGCAGCAGGCAGAACAAGGGAGACAAACGCTCTGAGACTGCAGTCAGGGGCAGGCTGCAGTGGTGTGGGCAGGCTGGACCAGGGGGGTTGGCACTAGCACAGCCTGACCAGGCCCATATGTTGCAGTAAGCTACATCATGCAAGTGTGGCCAGAAAGGGGTGTGGGAGGCCTACCCATAATAGTATCACCCACCCTTTTAAATCCCTCACAGGAGCTGCAGACTTGCTGTTTAGCTGCACCATCCCTCTATTCCACTCTGCTTTTCTTGAGGGGTCTGCTAGCTTTGGTCTCTTGTTCCATCCATCTGCCACTTTCTTGGCAAGAAACTGTCCAAGACAATGGAAACAAAGAGAGTGGCAGGAAGCCTGAGACTTTTTGCAGGGGCTGGGGGCCACACTTAGTTCCCAGCACATGTTGACTAACTGAAGCTGTCAGCTGGCTTGCCACCCAAATACATCTCATAAAATTCATAACTTGGGGCTGGCAAAACAAGAAAATTAAACTTTTAGCAGACAATGGACACAAGAAAGACAAAGAAAAAAATCAATAAGTGAGTGGGGCACCTTGGGTACTGCTCAGCTGTCTAGACTTTTCCTCCACCTTTTATTGAGAGCTCTTGCAATCTTTCTGGGCAAATGGGACCATAACAACCATATGCAGCAGGGACAGGCAGGCAGTGGGTTCATTACAATGGCCAAACCAATTAAAACTTTCTTTGTTAGCTTTCTTAGCTAGGCAGCTGATAATATTTTCTCTCATTTTCTCTCCTTTCTTCTTGCACACCCCCAAGGTTGGCCTTTGTAGCCCTTACTGGATCAGCTGCTGCCCCCTCCCACTTGTAATCACACAAGCTCTCATGTCTAATCAGTTGCCGTTTGCTGATTTGTTTAATTATACCCACACAGACCAGGTGATGCAAGCTCCTTTATTCCAAGACGCTGGCTGCAAGCAAGGCCAGTCTTAAGAGCATCTTGAAGCCATTGTTTTCATCTGGAGCGCCACTTGCATGGGCTGAAAGGCCTCATGCCGCGCACAAGTCTGCAGACCTGCACCTGGCCTCGGACAGCCCCTCCAGACCATGGCCACTCGCGCCAGCTGAAATAAATCCTGATTTTTCCCAGGATGATTCATGGTCTTTGAGTGGAAAGCACATGACATATTGCATGCTGGCATATGATTACGCTGTAAATTGAGGCTTTCAAACCCCTTCACGCGCAGCCATTGAAAGTTGTCTTCCTGAAAACTTTTTTCAGTTTGGCGTCAAAGAACCCAGTTAGTCCAAGAAAGTCGTGTATGAAATGGGGCCATCAAGAGCTATGGAACTTCAGTGAGCGCCTGCAAACATGGGTGTTCATGATGATCTAGGCCTCTTTCACTGTTTCTGGGTATTGATAAGGTTAACTGTGAACTTTTGTTTTGTGTGGCAGGCGGAGGATGCTTTGTTGCGGGAGCAGATTGAACAGTACAACAGACGGTTGCGAGAGTTTGAGGAACGACAACGACAGTACAGACAGGAACAAGAACGCCAGGCGGAATCAGAGGCAGAGGTAGTGCAGGCTTTGTTACAAATCTCCAACCCCCCCGACCCCCACCCTCCACACACAAACAACGATGTCTCAAAACTTTAGACTTTGTGTCAAACTTTTACCACGGTAAAAAAGATAACTTTGTCAACAGCGCATGTTTTTAAAAAAAGCATGACTTTGTGAACAGAGCTTGGTTGTTTTTTTTTTTTTTAAAAGATAACTTTCCATACAATGTGTGTTTCTACCTACCCCCAATCTGCCAGGAGTCACTGTTTTGGAAGACGAGGATGGACGGAGGTGGGGTTGGGGAATGTCTCATAAACCCCATGTCTGACATGAATGTGGTGGTGCTTTGATTCATGCATGGGTGGCTTGTGATTACGCAGTATTTACTGTGCTGGCGCTGTGCTCTCTTGCAACATGTCAGTTCCATCTTTGTGTACACATACACATTTCATCAGTGTGTGTGTGCTGGTCTGTGAATTTGGACCTTGTGTTTGCAAGCTATTAGGTCCAAAATGATATATTAGCACAGGCTTTGGGAACCTGTTTCTGTGCATACACACACAGTGGGCTCTAATCCAAAGCTTTGCTGATAACTTTTGCCTGCGCAGTTTCCAAGTCCTGAGGTTGATAGTGATTGCAATGATGAGTGTGTGTGAAAATGTGACAGAGTACTTGGCCTGTTGTTAACGTGTGCGAGTAATTGAATGTGATGTAAAGATTTTATGTCTCGGATGAAATATTTGATACTATGTATCATTGCGTTGACTTCATATTGCGAACAAAGTATATTTACAATTTTATAATGTCAACACACTATTGACGTTGATTGTTTCTGTAAGGAAGTTCTTGTCTTCTTTACCAATACATGTTGTATGTTGTCATCATTTTGCAGTAACCCTATTGTGGTTGATTTTTAAAGTGTTATATTCTTGTTTGGCTTTTGGTTCTTGTGGTGTAGATACTAGAATCATGCATGGGACTCTGTTTCTTTCATGTTTGCTGAGCTTGTGTTTCTTTACTGGAACTTGTGTTATTGCATGTGATATGTTGGAGTTTGCCGACGGGACTGTTCGTCCACAAAAGTGCAGCAGAATGATGGGAAGTATTGGTTGCACAGTATGTCTAATCAGTGTAAATACTATAGCAAGCAGCAGGGACATTGAACTTGAACTCTCTAGTCATCACAGTTTGAATGTGTTAAAGTATGGAATGATATGTTGCTGTCTGTGCATTGACTCTCTAGTGCATGTAGCCACTGGTACTGTCAGCAGTGTGCGTGATGCTGTAAACAATACTGGTTGCTGCACGCACAATGTGGTTAACCTCTTCAGTGCCAGTTGACACCAATTCTGTTTCTGCAGTCATCAGTTCAACACCAAAAAGCCCTAGAACATGGATAGCAATTGGTGTTAGCAATAGGTGTAGATCCTCACCAGTCCTGCAACTGCTGGGGCTCGTTAGGATCTATACCTCATGCAGTTGGGTGGCATTCACATTTTCTCGGCACTGAATGGGTTAAAGTGGATGTGTATCGCCACATATACTGTTATTTTACCATTATTTTTGTTTTGTTTGTGCAGAGCTGTTTATCTTTTAATGTCTTGTGATTTAAATTAGTTATTTCTTGTGTTGAAACTTTTCTGTTGCTACCCTTTCTTTCTGGCTTTTCTGTTTTGAAATTAAAGTTGAAATGGTCACAGAAAGTTGGCTTTTGTTTGTTGTTGCATGGTGCTTGAGCATGTTTGTGTATCTGAGCTTTTCTCCCACGCTTCTTTGGAATGTGTCAGTATATTTTTGTGCATCAACACTTTCTTTGTCAGGGTCAAGTTTAATATCTTATGTTTAAAGTTTATTCTCTGGCGTAGCTTACTCAGTGGAATAGTTATCTGTTCATACCCAGGCAGCCACTGAATCTCTGGATATACGTTTACACGTGCCTGTCGCAAGCTAGCACACTGTGCAATATTTCTCATGAGGATGATCACAAAAGTGTTTTGGTGATGGACTGTAATTGTGGACTTGACAGCAGAGCCGTACGGTGGCAGAGTAACAGACCGGGAGCCAGTTGCATGATCGAGCTTAGTTCTGCACCAGCCACTAAGCAAGGTGCGCAGCTATAGCATCACAACACTCACCCCGCTATAGCGGCGCACCTTGCTTAGTGGCTGGCGCAGGACTAAGCTCACGCATGATGGCAACTGTCCCCAGCACACGGCGTGCTTGCTGCGCCTAACGGGAGTGTACGTGACGAGGCGGTTGTAACGCGCAGCGAACTGTTGTGTCCCACAGCGGTGCACCCGCTAGAAGCAACAAGCGACTGTTGCTCCACCATATGCCGCGCCAAATCGATACAAGTTATTTAACAGCGTCGTGAGTTGCTTCCCTTGCTTTGCGCGACTTTGCAGCAGACGACATTTTCTTCTGGCTACGGAAAAGTTGTAGTAAATGTGTGTGTGTGTGGTGCCGATACTTAGTTCGTTGACCAGTCATTCAAACCTGTTTCCTAAATTGTTGAAACACCAAGTGATGTTCAGTGGTCCATGCCAGAAGCACCTGCACAAACAAAGAGTCTCTCTCTCTCTCTCTCTCTCTCTCTCTCTCTCTCTCTCTCTCTCTCTCTCTCTAAGTATTTGGTGAGGTATTTCGTTTGTTATCCACCAGCCCTCTGCACATCTCACAGCTCTTAGTAAAGGAACACGTTGCTGAAAGGGCGCTGAATGGTGAAGTGCAGGATCAAAACATTCAGTTCTACTGATAGAGAGATACGGACTATGGGGTGGAGGCAAGAGGCTGGTTTTCTCCCCCCCCCCCCCCCCCCCCCCCCCATTCTAAGTTTCTTAGTAACGTACAATGCAGGGATTTTTCTCACGTGCCGTTACAGTAAAAGAAAACTTTAAAAAGTGAATACATCAAATACAAGTTGGAGGTATATTATTAGTCCAGGTAAATACTGACCGCTGTGTGTGGCCGATCGGGACTGGCTTGCAGAAGTAGCTGATGCCGTGTGGACTAGCTGTAGAAAGTCGCATGAATATTGCGGTCCTTTGCTGTAGGATCTGCGAAAAAGATAAATCATTGTTAGTGGCATGCTTACAGCTGCGCTGGTCTGTTATTTTGCAACTTGCGGCTGAAAGCGGCAGGGTCCAAATCACAGACCAGCACACGTGATATGTTTTTGTAAACAAAAGCACGCGGCAGAAGCCAGTTGAGCACAACCACACATTTCTTCCGACAACTGAAACACAAGTCGCATGCGCATTGAAAGTCAGCTCCACTTCGCCAGAGCGGCGTCCTGGCAGGCATTGTCGCTGGATTCTTTACCTTGATGCGTACGTCTTGTGAGGTTCGTGTGTTCAGTTCAATCTTTTGCTCATTTTACGGAACTCCTCGTATTTAGGGTGTATCATCATTCTCACACCCGCCATTAATTATAACATGGCGGCGGGTCTGTTTCAGTCAACAAGACTCGACGATGTTAAAAGTAGAGTTTGTCTGGTTTCTGAAAAAAAGATAAAAAGCGCCGACAGCCGGCTCTGCGGCCATAACATTAGTCGCGCGTCCTCTCAGGGGGCCATGTTCGCGCGGTACCAGCTCCCCACGCGAAATGAGGCAAAAGGGAGGGAAGATAGTCAAGTCCCGCTGTCTCAGTCGCGATCTCCGTCGCCCTCCCGCCCTTCATTGGCACCATTGTCCAAACTGCGGCGGAGCAAGGTCTTTGAGGCCACGGGCCGCGTCGCCTGTCTCGCGCTCTGAGACCCCATCTGGGGACTGCAAATGGGCGACGCTGGTGGGACACTGACGACCCTCATCAGTTGCTGCGTGCAAGAGACATAGATTCTCATGAGCCGCTGTAGCTGGAGGGACAGTGGGCAATCTGTGCCTCACTGCTGACCAACTTAGGCCAGCCGCTTTCGGGGTTATTAAGCGCGTGACGTACAGAAGCTACACGACTAATCGGGTCACGCCGAGTACCGCACGTGCACAAAGTGTTAACCCATATCATACTGAGGCTAAAAGCTTCAAATTTGTACACTGCCATATGCAAGCTGCATTATAGTACTTACAGATAAGGATATAGACCAATGGCTTTAGTTCAAGGGTGGTGCCAGAATAGCTTGGCGCCTAGATGCGCCAAGCTATTCTGGCACCACCCTTGAACTATTTTAGTCAAACTTATTTCACACACTGGTGTATTCCGAATGTTAAGTGTTTAAAGGGGCTTACTAGAAATGGAAAGTGAAAGATCACGACTTGCAGCAATGTCTCTTGCTGGGGTTTCAGCGTTACAACAAGCCAGAGTAAGAAATGGGTTGTGTTGTTTATTACATTTGTTGTTTCTAGAATAACATACCAAGTCTGACACAGTTTCTGACATCGTCTGAAGTACGTTAGGAAAACGGTAACTGGACTGTGCTATGAACTACCACAGACAAGAAACAGTGACTGTGGCCGGCGCCTTGCGTTGTACAGGTGGTGCCGGCGCTTCTTCTCGCCGGCGCTTGCGCCCCCCCCCTCGCCCCCCCCCCCCCCGCCCCCTCCCTTCCAAAGAAAAAGAAAGAAAGAAAAAAAAGGCTTGCTGACTGTCCAGTATTGCACCACTCTTCTCTAAGTGAAAACTCCGTCCACCCCGACTGATGCCCGCCTTGAGTCTATAGTGATGCCATTACATTACATTGTAAAAAAGGATATGTTGGCATAATTCTTTATTACTACATGTATAATTATAGTGACGTAGTTAGAACTTGACCCTTTGGCTGTCGCTAGCGGGTTTAGTCGCGATGATTCCTGCAGGAATAACAACACCCGGATACCCTGCAGGAATAACACCCTGACATCCTGCAGGAATAACAACACCCTGACATCCTGCATGAATAACAACACGCTGACATCCTGCAGGAATAACAACACCCTGACATCCTGCAGGAATAACAACATTCTGACATCCTGCAGGAATAACAACACCCTGACATCCTGCAGGAATAACAACACGCTGATATCCTGCAGGAATAACAACACCCTGACATCCTACAGGAATAACAACATCCTGACATCCTGCAGGAATAACAACATCCTGACATCCTGCAGGAATAACAACATCCTGACATCCTGCAGGAATAACAACATCCTGACATCCTGCAGGAATAACAACACCCTGACATCCTGCAGGAATAACAACATCCTGACATCCTGCAGGAATAACAACATCCTGACGTCCTGCAGGAATAGCAACACCCTGGCATCCTGCAGGAATAACAACATCCTGCAGGAATAACAACATCCTGACATCCTGCAGGAATAACAACATCCTGACATCCTGCAGGAATAACAACATCCTGGCATCCTGCACGAATAACATCCTGACATCCTGCAGGAATAACAACATCCTGACATCCTGCAGGAATAACAACATCCTGACATCCTGCAGGAATAACAACATCCTGACATCCTGTAGGAATAACAACATCCTGACATCCTGCAGGAATCATGGCGACACAAACCGCTACCGACAGCCAAAGGGTTAAAGTAATACATGACCTACTTTTCGCTCACTTTTCTTTTCTCTCCAACTCCCTCTGACTTGCGAAAAAGCTATCTCCGCCTGAAGACTGTAGCTGGGTGGGGTGTGCAGGATACCCCACTCCTCCATTCACCCGTAGTCTGGTGTGGTTTTGTCTGTTAGTCAGTAGCGGCAGATAACGGGTACTCGTGTCTCCTCTTTCTTCGCGTCTTTTTTTGTACGGTCTTTTCTTTTTTCATCTCTCCTTTTCTTTCACTCCTCTCGTCTTTCCTTCCCCGTTTCTTCCCCCATTCACTATCTGTTTTCCGTATCTGTCTTTTGGTCTCCCGTACAACCCTCATCTCTGCACAAGTATAGAGTCAAATCAACTTCAGCAGTCTATGTCCGTCAGTGCCGGGTTGATTCAGTTTGTTGTCAGGGATCGGTCTGATTTTGCTGAAACGTTTGCTTGTCTGGGGGGGAGGGAGTTCCAGGGTTTACGCCCGTAATGTGAGTTGGTCTGGTCATTGTCGGATTACCGTGTGTCGAAGTCTCAAGGCGGCGATATTGTGTTCTGTGTGTGCCATAGTAGTTTGAACACACCACAACGTCCGCAGGCGGAGTAATACAGGTGTACACTGATTCAGTCTGAAAGCGTAGAGTCCACTGAAGATACATGGAGCCAGCCAGAGATATAGGTGTACACTGATTTCAGTCTGAAAGCGTAGAGTCCACTGAAGATACATGGAGCCAGCAAGAGATATAGGTGTACACTGATTCAGTCTGAAAGCGTAGAGTCCACTGAAGATACATGGAGCCAGCAAGAGATATAGGTGTACACTGATTCAGTCTGAAAGCGTAGGGTCCACTGAAGATACATGGAGCCAGCAAGAGACCTGGGTTTTCATGTGGCCCTGGCTGCAGTATAACAGATGTACATTACATGTAGAGTCCACTACCCACCAAGAACAGGTGGCCCTGGCTGCAGTATAACAGATGTACATTACATGTGGAGTCCACTACCCACCAAGAACAGGTGGCCCTGGCTGCAGTATAACAGACGTACATTACATGTAGAGGCCACTACCCACCAAGAACAGGTGGCCATGGCTACAGTATAACAGATGTACATTACATGTAGAGGCCACTACCCACCAAGAACATGTGGCCCTGGCTGCAGTATAACAGACGTACATTACATGTAGAGGCCACTACCCACCAAGAACAGGTGGCCCTGGCTGCAGTATAACAGATTACATTACATGTAGACTGGGCCACTACCCACCAAGAACATGTGGCCCTGGCTGCAGTATAACAGACTACATTACATGTAGAGTCCACTACCCACCAAGAACAGGTGACCCTGGCTGCAGTATAACAGATGTACATTACATGTAAAGTCCACTACCCACCAAGAACAGGTGGCCCTGGCTGCAGTATAACATATATACATTACATGTAGAGGCCACTACCCACCAAGAACAGGTGGCCCTGGCTGCAGTATAACAGATGTACATTACATGTAGAGGCCACTACCCACCAAGAACAGGTGGCCCTGTCTGCAGTATAACAGATGTACATTACATGTAGAGGCCACTACTACCACCAAGAACAGGTGGCCCTGGCTGCAGTATAACAGACGTACATTACATGTAGAGGCCACTACCCACCAAGAACAGGTGGCCCTGGCTGCAGTATAACAGATGTACATTACATGTAGAGGCCACTACCCACCAAGAACAGGTGGCCCTGGCTGCAGTATAACAGATGTACATTACATGTAGAGGCCACTACCCACCAAGAACAGGTGGCCCTGGCTGCAGTATAACAGATGTACATTACATGTAGACTGGGCCACTACCCCACCAAGAACAGGTGGCCCTGGCTGCAGTATAACAAATGTACATTACATGTAGAGGCCATTACCCACCAAGAACAGGTGGTCCTGGCTGCAGTATAACAGATGTACATTAGATGTAGAGACCACTACCCACTGAGAACAGGTGGCCCTGGCTGCAGTATGATGGATGTACATACCATGTAGAGGGCCAGATCAGTCGCCCATAGATTTTGCAAGAGGTTCTCCTGAGTCTTTGTATGCGTTCAGGCTCACGAGAATCTGTGACTTGCGGACGGTCGGAATATTTAAAAAAAAAAAAAAAAAAAAAAAAAAAAAAAACAACTTGAAGAAAAGCTCCTTGGAGTGTCAGTTTATGTCAGGGCTCATGAGGATCTGTGGCTCACTTAGATGGCATCAAATCGTCTTGGAGTGTGGGCGTGCAAACGATGAAGAACTAGCGGAAGAAAAGGCCTGCTGGACACACGAGCCACACACCGCAATTAGTGGTGATCTTTCCGGGCCGGCGTCAGTGCCGCCAATACATGTGTACCACGACTACTACATGTGTACCAGGACTAATACATGTGTACCACGACTGTAGTACATGTGTACCAGGACTGTAGCAACAACAACAACGCCCAGTTCACCCCAAAGCTGCCTTTCCCAAATTTTGAAACTGACACCTAAAGACTATGTTCCAGTTGCATGAGATGGATCAACCATGATAATTCAAGGGTGGTGCCAGAATAGCTTGGCGCCATCAGGCGCCAAGCGGCCTGGCACTACCCGATTAACGGTCGATCTATCTCCTCCTGTGGTGTGTCGGGGCATTCGAGACAGAGGTGGATCAGTAAACGCCACATGTCCGATCCGTTAACTCATTCCAGACGTGCCGCCTCCGGATACCTGGCCCATGCCGCGTATCCGGAGGCGGCACGTCTCCGATGTGTTAAGATGGAGTCTGCTTATATTGGCCGACCGGTTTGCCCGTAGTGACAGCCCGTAGTAGTGACAGCCCGTAGTGACAGCCCGTAGTAGTGACAGCCCGTAGTGACAGTCGGCTTTGGACGTAACCCGTCAGTTGTTCTTGTTGTATCCCAAGTTTGAAGAGAAGTAGTCTACATAGCAAAAAAAAAAAAAAAAAAAAAAAAAAACCAAAACACACACACACACACACACACACACACACACACACACACACACACACACACACACACACACAAAGGGACCTTAGAGAAAAGTGTTGTTAATCCGACTGTGGGTATATTTGACTTGCCTGTATAAGCGAAGCCGTATACTGTACATGTTTATATGGCGATGGTACTCAGTCCGTCCTCGTTTTGTACGCCGCAGTGTTCAACAAACTTAATTTTTCTACATCGCTGACTGTGCAGCGGCCCGGATGCAACTGGAACAACTTGGCACTAGAAGCGAAAGGATTAAGAGGCGGGCTTCTTTCAGCATTCTTTTTGGTCTTTTGTGGTCTTCAGTATCGAATTCTCGTTTAATGGTCCTTTTCTCTCCCCAGCACTTGTTTACTTTGCGGCTTTTAGTGACGAGGTAACGATCAAAGTGCGGCGGAGCTTAGAACCGGAGACGGAATCTGCCATTCGAGATTAGATAACGCGATCGTCCAATCCGGCCTGACATCTGGTAAGGGACGCAGCGCAACATAGTGCCTTCTCTAGAAACACACTTCTCCCGCCGTGAGATGGCCTTAGTCGCCTGCGCGGCGTTAAACCCCAATAACCAATCGAAACACACTTCTGTCTGGCACGGGATGCATGGCCGGCCTCAACGTTTAAACCCTTCAGTGCCGACGAAAAGGAACAATCCAACTGCCAGAGGCATAGATCCTCATGAGCCCCCGCAACTGCGGGGGCTCATGAGGATCCATGCCTCTTTGCTGGTGCTACACAGTGATTTATATATATGCTCCGAGGCCGCCTTGAACGGCTGCGGCTGTTTCGAGCGGAATTAACACAGATTTGAGAAAGACAATCCGCGTCCACTACCCGTGATGGGCGTCATGATTAACGGCTACCTACTCTGCAGAAAGACACTGCTGAGAATCAATGGCAACTATGGTCAACGCTGGCAATTGTAGTTGCAGTTCCGCTTCCTAGCCATACTAGTCTTGTGACCCACTCCAGACTGATCAGCTTAGACCTACTAGACAAGACATAGATCGTAATGAGCCATCGCATTCCGCGGGGGAAATCATTAGGATGTGTGTCTCCTGCGGATGACTGTGGTGGACTGTACTCAGGGAGCGTGTGTAAATGTATTTCTGTGGTCTTGTGTCGGCAGGGCTTGATGGCTAGAGGCGTCGGACACAGGGACAGGGCGCCCCCTTCGTTTCCCAAACTCGCTGACAAACTTTGTACAAGGCTTTGGCCATCAGGCTCTTTTGGTAGCTTCCGTCCTGCATCCCGCCACGTCGCACACTACTCCTTACAGTAAGCACCACTTTCACCAAGCTTGGCAGTCGTGCCGAGCGCTTCGCTCCATGTTGATCTTAACCCCTTCACTGTCAGTGGACGCAGACCGTCTTTGTGTCATGTCGGAGCTCCGTCCGGCCCAGGCAAGATGGATACCACGTGATGTTAGCCAGAGGCATAGATTTCATCAACCGCATCGGCGTGGGCTCGTGACAATGTGTGCGTCTGGTAGCTACATCAGTTTTTCTGGGCAGCTACGGTGAACCCATTCAGCCCTGACGCACTACAGCAGGTGGGTCGACCATGATAATTCAAGGGTAGTGCCAGATTAGCTTGGCGCCTTCGGCGCCTAGCTAATCTGGCACTACCCTTGAATTATCATGGTCGATCCATCTCCTGCTACAGGTGCATAGTCATTAGATGACGACTATTTGGGAAATGCGGCCGTCGGGCTGAAAGGGTTAGGCCACCTGTACACTACCACTGGAGCTGGCCCCGACCAGGAGAGTTGAAGGGTGGTGGCGGATTAACCGGCTGTCGTGGGCGATGTGACTCCAGACGTGCAATTCAGTCTCAGAGGACAACCTCCACACTGTACAGTTCGGCCGTAGTGCTCAACGTCCTACTCTCTGGGGAGACTTCTGCGAGATGTGATGGTGGGGTGCGCATGGGTGTTCCATACCACAGAGGTGCATGCACCATCTTGAGATGACTGCAATGAACTGACTCACTAATACTGTACGGGATAATATTGAGTACCGTCATCCCAACGGAAGGAAAATGTGTCTGTTTTAAGACGTATTAAAGTTGTTTGAATCTTGAACGGTCATGTTTTTTTGTGGGTGCTGGCGTAGAGCTCGTTTGGTTTCCCGCCTTGAAAATCATCAGAACTTGAAGCAAAAACTGACACAAACACCGAAGACACAAAACACAACAACAAACCTGAGCCAAAACACCCACCCAACCCTCCCCCACCATCACCACCACCACCACCACCACCACCACCACCAAAATACCGAAAAACAGAACAAAAAGAAAACCAAAAAGAGACGAAGGAAAAACCACGAAAACATACGAACAAACAACAAAACGGAGCAAAGCGAGACAGAAAACGAAACACTTCGTCATCGCTCGTCTGTCCTCGCCCATCTTTTCTCCTCGTTTCTGACTCCCGCTGGTCCCCGACACTCGTCCCGCTGTGAAGTTGACGGGAAAAGTTTTCTCTGCTTAATCAAATGGGTACAATAATTGATGTCTTCGCGTGGCCACTGTCGTCAGGTTTTCGCCAGACCGTGTCGGATTCATCTCCCACCTGCAAGAGGCGTAGAATCTCATGCGCCCCCGCAGCTTTAGGGGTTCATCGGAATCTACGCTTCTTGCTGATGTTTCGTAATGGAGGAAGGGTATGGGATTAGTTGACGGAAGAGACAGGGGGGACTATTGGTGACTGAGAAGCCTAGCTCGGCATACGGTTTACCCGGGCTGTATGCTCGCGCCCTAGTAAAGACTAGACGCCACAAAATACAACCAGGTTAAGCACATTGCGTCATAAGGCCGACCCCCACCCGGGTCTGCCCTGGGGGACATGGGTGGGGTTAACTATTTTTTAGTTCCCAGGGTCACCCTGGTCAGCCCCACAAGGTGGGTTTCCCCCATCTATTCTGGGGCATGTGTTTCTGTCTACCCTTGGTCCATTCACCCGTATTTACCTTTTTTAAACTCTCCTTACTGTCTGCGCTGCCTGCAGCTCTTGATATTGGATGTGTGTTGCTAAATGGTCTTGGCTTTATTTAGCGTATTAGACCGGCTGGCGACATTCAATATTCTGTTTATTCTGGCACGTCCTGAGAAAGTCTTGTTGCTGTCGGGACGTTAAGCAATGTACAAACAAATCATAAGGCCGACATTCACAAATCTGAAGATGGTGTCTGACACTGATCACAGCTGAGACCGATCGACCAATGTGTGACAGAATATATACGCGGACTTCAGTCACTTACTAATATGGCCACTCCAGTCCTTACTAATATGACCACTCCAGTCACTTACTAATATGACCACTCCAGTCCTGTTTCCACCGTTCACTTTGTTCCAGATGGGATCTCTGTGCTCGGAAAGGTCCATACGCGCTCCACCCCACCCATCAGACGTCTTTCCATTGTTCCTTTTGATATCATGCCAATATTCGCCCTCTGTGTGTCGGTACCGGCTTTTTTCGTGACGATTCGTGTCACCTACCGACACCCCAAGGGTTAGCCTGGTTTACAGTTTTATGGGGTATCCCGCCGTGATATGCAGTCTGTAAGAGGCAGCTCTGTATCCCGCCGTGATATGCAGTCTGTAAGAGGCAGCTCCGCCTGTATCCCGCCGTGATATGCAGTCTGTAAGAGGCAGCTGGGTGTGGAACCATCCCAATCAATAGCCGGTAGTGTGTTAGGGTGGGCTGGGAACAGTGAGGCGGTCAGCCTAGAATCTACAATGTTTGGCAGAGAAGTGTCCCGTTAACCGTAGCTATCCTCTACACCCGAGATTTCTCGGAGCTAATGTCTTCAGGAGAGAGAGTCCGTTTGCAGACAGTAACTGGGTTAGTTTGCCCCTGGCTGAATGTAGGACACGTGGTGGGTACCCGGCCAGCCCCAGAAGAGACCGACCTCAACATCCCTGACAGCGCCTTTCTCTCTCAAGAGACATAGATTTTCAGCAGTCCCAACAACTGCAGCAATCTCCGCCTCTTGCTGTCAAACACTGTCTTTTGACTCGCGTCCATTTCTCTCGCACGGAGCAAAGTATCACAAGTGGCTACCCCCTCCCCCCCCCCCCCCCCCCCCCCCCCCGAGTGAAGGGACCCACTGACAAAGCTGGGTGTGAGTTGTGTGGACGGGGGGTTTAGCATTTCAGCTCTAATTGTTATGATTAAACGTTGGCTCGCCAAGATTGAATGTTCCTTTGATGACCGTCACTTCTCCACATTAGGCGTGTAAAAATATTCATGGAGCGGAATCACTAGGGACGGCAACCCCGCTGGCAAAAAGTATTCGGGCCTACATCAGCCGCAATGAACCCGCGCACAACCGTGCTGGGCCGTCTTGGGTCCAAGGTTCTTTGCCTACTGGCAAGTCGTCCGAAAGTCACTGTCGCGGCACAGTTTAACTCATTCAGCCCGGCGCACGTATTTCCCAAATTTTGGAGGCGTCATCTAACGACTATGCACCTGTTGCAGGAGATGGATCGACCATGATAATTCAAGGGTAGTGCTAGATTAGCTTGGCGCCTTCAGGCGCCAAGCTAATTTGGCACTACCCTTGAATTATCATGGTCGACCAATCTCCTGCTGTAGTGCGTGACTGGGTTAACAATCTCAATTTTAGGATGCAAATAAGGGGCATACCTTGCCAGTAAGAGGTCTGAATTCGCACGAGCCTTGCAGCTGTCGGGCGTCATGAACAGCTATGCCGCTGGCAGAAGAAAGGGACTCGCATATTTCGTTTCCAGTTTTGTTTTAGGGTGGGTAGCCTGTCATTACGTGACTATGACTTGGCCTCTTGCGGCGTCTTGTCTCAAGCTCGATTCCCAAGTGGCAACAGGACGTCGGCCACTAGTCGCTGCACTGTGGCCGCCACGGATGGAAATTCAATAGTTCGTTCTGTCTGTTTCTTCAACCTTGCTCGACTAAAATGAGGGGTATTTAAAGACAGTTAAAATCCCGCTTGACACTGTGGTTACAGAAACGAGACGCCTCTTTTGCAGTGCAGAGGACAAAGTAGTTTTGCTTGGCCTTGGGCGGCCAGCTGGGAGTCGTGGGTGTGAAAATGGTTTTGGTTTTGCGGTAAACTGAAATGTGTCACGTGCTCGTCCGCTTTAGGACCGCAAGGTCGAAAATGTAAGAGAAGCACACAAAGTGTTGAGAATTAACAGTTTTGCTTGATTATATACGTATATACCCGTTTACCGCTGGTGAACGCAGGAGACATAACTGAACCCTCACTAGCCCCCGCAGTCACGGGGGGTTGTGAGAATTGATGTCGGTCTCTTGTTAGTCCTACGGTCTTTATACCTGTTTTTGGTCCCATTTTCATGTGTTTCTTTATGTTTGAAGTCGAAACATAACTTGAGCCTTAGAGTTCCAAAACGCCGTTAAAGTCCTGCTGTTTAGAGCGACCTACTCATTTAATCCCGAATCCCTACAGCAGGAATCAATGAATCAATCAATCAATGAATCTTTATTTTACAACGGTGAAGATATAAACACAGTCAGTGACTATATCATTTTTCGTACCTGCCGTTGCTAAAACTACGACTAACTATGTACAAAATATACATAAAACAGGGACATCAAAGCACAGTGATACAAAATATACAGTCCACTAAAAACAAACACACGCACAGACGCACACACGCGTGCGCGCGCGCACACACACACACAGACACATGCATACACACCCACATACATACACGCGCACATACACATGATAGAATATACACGTACATTCGTGTTTCTACGTATAACTAGATATTGTTATTTGAGTGATGTCAGGTCTCTATAAAGACTTGTCTTGAAACGAGATAATGTCGGAGTGGCTTTAACGTGATGTGGAAGTGAGTTCCACAGTGTGCAAGGAGATGGCTTGACCATGATAATTAAAGGGTAGTGCCAAATTAGCTTGGAGCCTGCAGGCGCCAAGCTAATCTGGCACTACCGTTGAATTATCATGGTCAAGCCATCTCCTGCAACTGGTACATAGTCATTAGGCAACACCTCCCAAATTTGAGAAATGGGACCTTGGGGCTAGAAGGGTTAAGGTCCTATCTCGTACTCCCGGGTTTCAATCTGTATCGCAGTCATTTCGTCTGATACATAATTTAATCCGCTGTTTAAAAAGAAAGCATTTCTTTCTGGTTCCTGTCAATTACTGAATTCTCGAACGTTCTGCGAGTACCATACGGTAGAAGCAATTGTCACAGTAAAACAGCGGGGACACTTTGCATTACGACCAGACACTGAAAGGTCTTTGACATGAAAATATGGCTGTAAATGTGGCCAGCACGAGGCATGGGTCTTAATCAACCCCATCATACGCGGAGACCTATGGAGATCTACGCCGCTTGCGCCGGGACGGGTGAGTGGAAATGGCAGGCTGGGGAAGATGTTTTGTGTTTTCGTTTTTGTTTCTTGACGACAGTGCCTGTGCTGAGTTGAAGCCAGAAGTCTCTACGTCTCCACCTTTGTCTGGACAGGTTTGCTGAAATTAACCTATTAAACTTCAAGGTGTTCTCCCCTGGTTTGGCACCCGCAAGTCCATCGCTGACGATTTCTTTGCCCTCTGCCCTGTGGAGTACCGTTCTTACCCGCCCTTTCTTTTTGTCTTCGGGGAAAGTGTGGTGAAAACCTCCGCTGAGGAAGTCAGGCCCCCGGGGCGCGAGCTTGTGTTTTCCTTTAGTTGCTGCTGTTTTATGCTGTTTTATCCATTGTGTGGCCGAATTTGCTCCCTGGAGCGTAGAGAAACGGTTCCTTGGATGGTGGGTGGGGAACAGATTTGAAATAATTTCCTCCGGTAAACCCAGTGAAATCGCTCAGTCGATCTGCCTGCTCTGTCCTTTGCCATCTGCACGAGGAACAGATTCTGGTGAGACTTCACATGCTGAGGCGGTTCACGAAGATGTGATTATATCTCTTGTGTTTAGCACACATTTATATCCGTGCCAGAAAACAAAGATGGCTTAGCCGCGGGGCGTTCGACTTGGTTTACTACAAAAATCATCCCAAAAATAATTTCTTCCGTTTTGTATACGAACTCTTCCCATCACCAAGAGGCATTAATCCTCATCAGCACCTTGCAAGCAGGAGGTCATGAGGATATGCGCTTCTTGCTGAAATACATTTCACATGTAGCTCCGTGTTTCTTTTCTTTCATGTTCTAACAGAAATTGTCAGCGGATGTTCAGGCAAGTTGCTCCATCAGAAGTTGGATTTTTCCTTTCTGTATGCGCCACACTTGAGCGAGCTCTGGCGAATGAGATGGGGATCGGTACTAAAATTGTAGCGATAATCAAGTGTCAAAAGGGGCGCGCGGGAGGAGAGAAAAAAAGCGCGGACGTAAAAACCTGCTGGGCTCTGGTAACATGACCTGGCCATTTAAAGGACTCGGGACCCGTCTAGCTAACCCTTTCAATCCCAAAGGCGAAAGTTGACAGACTGTACTGCTGCCTGCTATAAGCACTCCAGTCTAAAATGTCCAGGGTGTACACTCAATCAGTTTTGTCCTGGACGTTACGATGTATGGCATCACCCTCTTAGTGTGGTTAGTACATCGAGTGTGACAGCTGAACTCATCCTACCCCAGACACACCACAGCAAGATGAGGATCGACCATGATAGTTCAAGGGTGATGCCAGAATAGCTTGGCGCCCAAAGGCGCCAAGCTATTCTGGCATCACCCTTGAACTATCATGGTCGATCTGTGTCCTGCACTGCAGTGCAGTCTTCGGAGGACAATGGCAACATTTGGGGATTTCGGTGATGGGGTTGGTGGTTAGTTCGGGGTTTAACGTCCACGGCACCGAAGTGATAATGGACGGCCCTGACGGGCAGGTTATGGGGGACAGGGAAATCTATTACCTATGGAGTACGACCTGAACACTGATCAACTCAGGCGCTGCAAATGTGCCACTTTGATTTACCAGGACCTTTCAGCGGACATGCTTTTGAACAAGCCCGTCTTTTCCATCTGGATTCCGAGTCCCGGCAGCTACCGGGGCCGGGACGGGGATTCGAACCCACGACCCGGCGATTCCCTTCGCTCTCCTGCTCCGACGCTTAACCGCCTGAGCTATTTCGGACTCTGTCGGTGATGGGGTAGAATGAGTTAAGTGACGTAACTGATTATCCGTCCGACGATAGTTGAAGAGAGCGTCCGCAGTAAGATCCCCCCCGGTAAGCAACACGTGTCCCGGCCCGCACACAGCCGTGATATGACCCACTGCGGCCGTCGCGGGGCCGAGGAGTTTTTGCTTACTGGAGCAGTACTACTATATCCTTTCGACGAGTGCAATTTGATCATTCAGGGTAGCGCTGTGCCCGATTATTTTGGCGTCCGTCTTTCTATCATGATGGTTTAAGAGTTGTCCTCTCCAGGCGGCACTGTATTGTTTTCGCACAGAACTGTGTCTATTGTGGTCGATCCAATTCACTGGACCCTGGAGGTGAAGAAAGCTAGAGTGCCGAGGATCTTTTGGTTAACGCCCATCTCTTGTGTTGTCCCGGTCGGTCGTATTGAGTACGCGTAACGCGAGACAACACCGTCAGTACGCGGAACGGCAGGAACAGACCTTGGTCAGGAACACGCGTGGATTGTCACCACCCCCTGCCACTGCAAAGACTCACGAGCATCCACGCCCCTTGCTGATGGTCTGTGCTGAGTCAGCAACGTACGGTCTTCAGTACTGTGGCGGCAAGACCAATGTCGCGTCCCAGTGAAAATTAGCAGGCGGAGAGTGGCGAAATGAGACGTAATGTAATGTCTTCGGCCTTTTGATCACATTGACACTTTGATCTGAAGGAGAATGGGAAAAGGATGTCGTATGGCGTTTGGGGGCAGGGTAGGAGAAGCGCAGTGGGGTGGGGGTGAGAGGGATGTACGACTGGGTGTATTTGGGGGTGGGGGTGGGGGGGTTATATTGGGACCAGCTGATGACTATTGCGGTGGTGACGGCTATAACATCCTGGAAAATACACATATTACTACTATGGTTTGTCTCATCGCCCGCTCCAACTCCCCCCGCCCGCTCCCCCCAACACACACACACACACACACACACACACACACACACACACACACACACACACACACACACACACACACACACACACACAACCCGCCGCTCTTCCCCTTTCCTCTAACTTGTCTTGCCAACACTCCGTACTCCCTACACAGAAACTGATGTTGTACACCTTACCAACACTCCGTACTCCCTACACAGAAACTGTTGTTGTACACCTTACCAACACTCCGTACTCCCTACACAGAAACTGTTGTTGTACACCTTACCAACACTCCGTACTCCCTACACAGAAACTACTGTTGTACACCTTACAAATATTGGTCTTGAAGACAGGTGTTCTGTGAAAAAAGGTCTAGAGAAAAAGTGTCGTGTTCATTAAGAACCGTTATTTCGGTGGATGTGTCATGATCTTAACCCTTTTATCCGCAAGGTCTCATTTCTCAAATTTTAGAGGTGTTGCCTAACGTCTATGTTACAGTTGCAGTTCCGGGAGATGGCTTGACCATGAAAATTTAAGGGTAGTGCCAGATTGCCATATTCAATCCATCTCCTGCTGTAGGGATCCGGGGCTACAAGGGTTAATGACAACTGATATCTCATAAACGTGGTCGCTCAAACCGTTTCTGCTGTACAAGAAAGTATATTTTTTTTATTTACTGTCGATCAAAGGCTGATCTCACTGTCGACTCTTTCACTTCAGATCAAAGTGTAGCACCGTCTCGTCATGTGTTCCGCATGGCTGACCTCATCCAGAATTGTCCCCAATTGCCTCCTCGCCCAATTACCGAGGCCAGGAAGTCTCAGTGGCCGAACTCAGACCACCGATCCATGTCGGGACTAAGAGAAAGAAAGCTAGTTAGGCGCCTGGTACCTTTTGTCAGGTTGGGGGTTTGGAAATACGTCATCACTCGCACTCGCTGTCTCTCCATTCGCTACCGTAATACTGTGAAGATTACCAGCAGTTCCATTTCGTCCTGTACCAGCTGAGGACGGAGAGCGCCAGTTGACCCATTCTGCCTGGGTACACTACAACATGTTGATCGATCAAGATAAGTTCAAGAGTTGTGCCAAAACAGCTTGGCCCCACCATCCTTGAGCTATCATAATCGATCTGTTTCCTTGGCGCCTCGTAGCTGGACGCCCGATTTACGTTGGACGCACCTGGTCCTTTCCACCACCGGTTAGGACTGTGTCCATGACAATCCCAACAGAGCTGGACCTCCGTAAACATATCGGACAGCTTAGCTGGACATTGGATTCCGTTTGCAAAAATGGTCATTTTCAGCCCCAGTTAGAGCTGTGCCCACAGCTGTCCGACCTGATAGAGAGGGGTGCTTATCTCAACATCTGCGATCATCTTACATGATTTTTTGTTTTATTCGCAACGGTTCCACATGTTCATGGATTCTCCTAGTAATACGCCCTTTTCTGTAATGATCCTCTCGGCTTAAAGTTCATGGCAGTGAATGTATGCCGGTCTTTCATTTTGGACCTTACGGCTAGAAGCTTTAAGGTCCATAATCACAGACCAGCACACACATGGATCCATCGAGAGGCATCCTTCATTCTCAGCCTGAGGACTCGTGCCTTTAGCAGATGGGTGTCAGTTGTTGAATAATGGACTAGAATAGAGACGTGACATCTCATGTAGTCAACGGAGATGATATTTCATACTCTCATTATGATATTTCAAAGTCCCCTGGACACCGATTAAATTTACGTCAGAAAAAGACGAGCCTTACTCAGTCCATGATGTATTGTACCTTACATGGTGCCAGGCCGTCCACTCTTCGAAATCCCCGCCGCAATAAGGGTGTTACCTGATGAGCCCCACCAGGCGTGCAATTGGCCACTCAGGGCGGTGGAGAGAAGCTGTCACCAGACTTCTGGTTGCCTTTTCCGCTCGTTCCTTGAACCCCTGAGAGTCTCCTTCGTGTGAGGAAGACGGGCGTAATTAAAGATGATCATTGATAGCAGCAGTCAGTCCTGTACACGTTAATGTCCAGTCACATTGCAACTAAATATAGATCGACCATGACAGCCCAAGGGTAGTGCCAGAATAGTTTGGCGCCTTTAGGCGCCAAGCTATTCTGGCACCACCCTTGAACTATCATGATCGACCTGTTTGCTGCACTGTAATGTAGTCTGCAGACGACAAGTCCTAGTTTCTGAAGCTGGGTCGAATGGCTGGACGTGGCAAAGGCATCTCCTTCCTTTCCTCAGCAAAGGCCGCCAGACATCCCCCTGCAATCCTGCAGATGCTGATGGAGTTCTGTGCCTGCAGGCGGTGGATTTTGTGTGTGGAAAGAAGCATGTCCGCGTGGCTGGACCCCCAAGCCGGAGCGCCAAACGGATGGCTTAATCGACTTTCACGCGGGTGACTGCCCTTCAATGACTAGTGACTGGCCCTTGAATGAGGGGTGACCGCCCCTGATTAGCGGCACGCGCCGGGGATGAAGTGGGCAGTCCGGGGAGTCAGATCGACCGGAAGATGAGAGGTCCACCACCAGCTGGTGATATGGTGCCTGTCATCGTCCCGTGTCGCTGATTTTTGGAACTTTGTACAGATAATCACTTTCTTGCGTTTTCAAAACTAAACTCTTGATCGAAATGTCCCGTTTCCGGTTTTGATAGGTGCCTTCTGCCACTTGTATAGATAGATATACGTGTAAAATAAGAATTGATGATGGAAAGACCAGGCAGACTCGGGCAAGCGACTGATATGGCTGAGACAGAAATGAAGTTCGTTCAGTGAGATGTGTTGAGAAGGCAGCCCATTAGTTTCCTTCCTCGATCAGCAGCCGCTCATCGGCCGAGTAGCGAATCGATTGAGACGACCAGTGTAACAAAATCTAGACCAAAAAGGTGACTGCCAAGTGCGTAAAATGCAGAGAAGACTCCAACGGAGAACGAAACACGTTTAGAAAAGACAGTTACAACACAATTTTTAATATTTCGGGTAAATACCCTTTTAAAAAATAGACAATCAAGTATAGAATTCAGTCGCTACTTTTCTTGTCAGCGAAGAAAGAAAGTGGCCAGTGTTAAACCTATATCATACTGAGGCTAAAAGCTTCAAATTTGTACACTGCCATACGCAAGCTACATTATAGTACTTGCAGATAAGGATATAGACCAATGGCTCTAGTTCAAGGGTGGTGCCAGAATAGCTTGGCGCAGCTATTCTGGCACTACCCTTGAACCATTTTAGTCAAACTTATTTCACACACTGGTGTATTCCGAATGATATGGGTTAAAAGGTAGCTGTGTATAGGTAGGGGTTCAGCGCTGTAAGTACCGAGTCCGAATTGTCCTCCATTCGTGTACCAGCTGAAAGACCAGTCTGTGCTGGAAGAAATGGGTGGTCCTTCTCCTTCGGCGATCGTGAATACATTCTTAGCAACGAAGAGTAAGAATTAATAAATACAAGATATTAGAAGATGACAGCTTTGCTGCAGGCGTAAAACATAGAGTGTACTTTCTTACAGGTCTGGGCACTGTCAAAGGATAAAAGGGTGTTCTTGAAACAAGGAGAAACATGTTAGAAATTAAGAGAAAAACGAAAGAAACAAAAATTGCTGGCGAGCGGACGTTAAAGCCAGAGCACGCGTGAAATACCCGGAAACGTACGATTAGCTCCCCATCTCGGCGCTGGTTCAAGCACCCTTGGGCTCCTTTGGGCCCGTTTGGCCTGCTAATAGTCATTCTCTTTGACCCATTGTCGCCCATCGGGATTATTTCTTTAACCTATTGTCCCTCACTGGAAATAATTCTTTGCCTCATTGTGACCGATTCATCCAAGTTTGGCCGCCGTTGTGTCGTCAGTAGCCACGCGCTTCCACCTGCAAGAGGCATAGATTCTCATCAGCCCCGTGAACCTATGAGACTCCGTGCTTCGTGCTGTTAAGTCTAGTCTGATACGAAGCTACATTATTCTTTTCAGACGTGGCATGTCATTGGGCTTTGATTTTATGATTTTAGAAGCGCATTTCACCGTCTGTCAGATTTGACGATTTTGCCGTCAGCTACAATAACTCTTCTGAGAGAGGTTCTTTTTTAGGGACCGCTTCATCGGCAATGGCGTCTGTGCTCACCTTGTGGCCACATTGACTGGCTGAGCCTGTCTTGTCTTTTGGGTCCAGGCGGCTCACCACAGGGCGACCACTTCGGCTCTTCACCTTTCAATCGGGACCCTATTGTCTTGCACATAACATGACCGCGGGCCGGCTCCTAATAAGGCCAGAGATGAGAGGAATGATTTGATTGAGAGAGCGAATTGTGACCCTCAAGTGGCCCCGATTTAGTCGTACACGTAATCCTCAATAACGCCCTCAGTTTTGGGGACAGATGGAGCCTCGGTCAGCACGAGGCTGCATTGTCTCGTGTGAATCTATGTTGTTTGAAGATGGCAATGTTTAGATGAAGGACTTGATTCTAAGATTGCTTGTCCCATGGCCGTAATGAATGGCGTGGGCGATTACTGCCCAAGATTGAGCCCTCACCTCTCTTTAGAAAAAAGGAACAGAATGAGACAATGTATTGCTTGCACGAAGCATAGATCCTCATGAGCACCATTATCCGGCATCCTACAGAGGATGATGTGGACCTGTGCTTCGTGCAGGCGGAAGGTGTTGGCGGCTGTTAGCCAAGGAGGTGGTGAGAACAATGCAGGTCCTTCAGCCCCATCTGAGACCGTCTGCTTTATGGACTGCCCGAGGTCATTCTCCGGCTGGTCGCCTTGGACGTCTGGAGATGGAAGAGTGGAGCTTTTAGGGCGATGACATTTGAAGAAGTAAAACTTCTTGTGTGTGCCCGTTTCCAGGCAAAATCTAATCTGCCACTACTCTTGACCTATTAAGTTCATTTACCGTGGTGTCCTAAGGACAAAAGCATTCAGCGTGGAAGAAATACAGTTTATCATTGATAATTCAAGTTCAAGGGCAGTGCCAGATTAGCTTGGCGCCTTCAGGCGCCAAGCTAATCTGGCACTGCCCTTGAATTATCTTCTTTTGTTTTATAGCGAAGGAAAATGAAAATAGAATGGTTCGTACACGTAGCTTTTTGTGTTGACGTAGCTTGTGTTTCGTGTGTCTATGAAGTGTCCCCTGGGTTATTTTATTGAGATCTGCAGGTTCACGCGTACGTTACCAGGAGTTGCCTTTCTTCTTCTTCGTCTTTCCGAACCTGGGTCACTCAAGTGAGAAACTGAAGTGGGGAGCAAACGAGGAAAGAGAAAGCTGTTCAAAGATGAAGAAAGGGAGACCCGCCCACTACCCGCCCCAGTTATGCGCCCTTGCTCTCTGAATATGTTTTCCTACCGGCGTGACTCTTGTATATTTGGCAGAGGAAACGTTAAAATCGAAAACCAGCGGTCTGCCATATTCACTTTCAAAGCTAAACGTTTTATTCGAAAAATCGCCTGCTAAACACTACGGAGAAAATATATTGGTGTCTCAGTGGTCGTACTTGATTAGCCTAGCCTTAGTAGACAAGCTAATCAGGCACAGGCCTTGAGGCACCAACGTTACTTCGTCTCTTGTTGTTGGCAGACGTCATGTTGACATTTAAATGATCGTAGTTAATACTGTGGAAATAAAACAGGTTTTTTTCCTCAACTCGGACAACAACAAAAACACAACAAAATCCCAACAAAGAAAAAATCACACAACACAGCTATTAACGTTTCGAATTAAAACTCTGTGTGTGTGTTTGTGTGTGTGTGTGTGTGTGTGTGTGTGTGTGTGTGTGTGTGTGTGTGTGTGTGTGTGTGTGTGTGTGTGTGTGTGTGTGTTGAAAATAGACTTTTAGAAAGAAATGGACAAAATGCACTAATCTTTTTGCGTGAGGTAAGAAGTTTTGAATGTTAAAAAATGGATTGTGTTGTACGTTCCTTTCTAAGCGCGTTTCTTTCTCTGCTGCTGGGAATTTCTTAGCATTTACACGTTGGCATTGACCCTTTTGGTCTGACTAAAAACAGCGACTGTTCCTCGAACTAGAAACAGCGACTGTTCCTCGAACTAGAAACAGCGACTGTTCCTCGAACTAGAAACAGCGACTGTTCCTCTAATTAGAAACAGCGACTGTTCCTTGAACTAGAAACAGCGACTGTTCCTCTAACTAGAAACAGCGACTGTTCCTCGAACTAGAAACAGCGACTGTTCCTCTAACTAGAAACAGCGACTGTTCCTCGAACTAGAAACAGCGACTGTTCCTCTAACTAGAAACAGCGACTGTTCCTCTAACTAGAAACAGCGACTGTTTGTCTAACTAGAAACAGCGACTGTTCCTCTAACTAGAAACAGCGACTGTTCCTCTAACTAGAAACAGCGACTGTTCCTCTAACTAGAAACAGCGACTGTTCCTCTAACTAGAAACAGTGACTATTCCTCTAACTATGAATAGCGACTAGAAATAGCGACTGTTCCTCTAACTAGAAACAGCGACTGTTACTCTAACTAGAAATAGCGACTAAAAATGGCGACTGTTCCTCTAACTAGAAACAGCGACTGTTACTCTAACTAGAAATAGCGACTAAAAATGGCGACTGTTCCTCTAACTAGAAACAGCGACTGTTACTCTAACTAGAAATAGCGATTAAAAATGGCGACTGTTCCTCTAACTAGAAACAGCGACTGTTCCGCACGGTTTCAATTGCAGAGAAAGAGCTGTCTTTTTAACACTGCATACTAGGCTGGAAATATCCGTATGCTAGTGAGGGCTACTACATAACAGTTCAGCAGACATATCGACTAGGCTGGAAATATCCGTATGCTTGTGAGGGCTACTACACAACAATTCAAGAGACAGATCGACTAGAGTAGTTGGAACGTGTCGCCAGAAACAATTGTGTGGAAGCGTGTTGGGACTGAGTGGTTAGAGAGGGTGGTGTCGCATGGACAAGGATTCCTTGAAAGGACCAAAGGCAGAAGCTAGCGTTGGAGTCCCTCCCAACCCACCTCGCCCATGGAGTCATAATCACCGGTCACGTGTCTACTGACGTTGACACCGCACGAGACACGGTTCTTTTCCTCCATCTACAGGAGGCATACAGCTCCTTCCATCTACAAGAGATGTAGATTATCGTGAGCCGAAGCCCATGTTGAACCGCACGAGAAAAGCGTGATGACGACTACATTGTGTCCTGTATCCATCTGCAAGAGATGTAAATGTTCATGAGCCGAAGCCCATGTTGACACCGCAAGCGCTGCAGCCATGCCAGCTTGCCGACTCGTGCTTTGCCTACACCTGGCATAGTTCAAGGGTGGTGCCAGAATAGCTTGGCGCCTAGAGGCGCCAAGCTATTCTGGCACTACCCTTCAACTAAGAACGATAGGTTTTCTCGAACCTTTGCTGCTCACCATCTAGCCATTTTATTTTCGATAGGTTTTCTTGAACTTTGCTGCTCACCATCCAGCCATTTGATTTTCCAATCCGCAAGACCGAGGCAGATTATTGTGTGAACCTGCTGGCTGCCTTTTTCTGTGACAGGATGGGCCAGCATTGATCAGCATACTATTGTGTTTTCAGCTTACACACACGAATCTTTGTTGGAGACTGCAAACAGGACGAGCATGTTTAGCAAGAGATGAGTCTGTCACTGTGACTGTCAACCAAATGTCCCAGAGCTGTGAGGTCCAGTAATGAGGCGCAAGGCAAGAACTAGGCGTGGCCTTAGCGTGTTAGCGATATCGGGATACCAGGGTACAGACGTGTCCTTAAGGAGGTGGTCCCAGTGACTAGGGGTGGAGATGGGCGGGTGGCGGCTACAGGGGGCAGATGGCCCGTGACCTCAACCCACCCTGACCACCCAGCAACCGCTCGCTCCACAGTATTTGTATGCTGATCTATAATTTTGGACCTTATAGCGCAGTACCGTAAGGTCTGAGAACACAGACCAACACGATATACACAATATAAAAGTAGGTTGACATTGACAAAAAAGTATCAAACCATTCACTGGCGAACTACTCTCTCTCGCTCTCTTTCTCTCTCTCTCTCTCTCTCTCTCTCTCTCTCTCTCTCTCTCTCTCTCTCTCTCTCTCTCTCTCTCTCTCTCTCTCTCTCTCTGTGCGTGCCTGCTTGTGTGTGTGTGCGTGCGTGTGCGCGTAATTTTCATTTTGTATCTCTATGTATTTTTGTTTTTATCTCGATGTATTTTTCTCTCCCTTTATTGTTATCAGTTTTACTTTTTTTCATATTGTTATCAGTTTTACTTTTTTCTTATTGTTATCAGTTTTATTTTTTTCTTATTGTTATCAGTTTTACTTTTTTCTTATTGTTATCAGTTTTACTTTTTTCTTATTGTTATAATTATCAGTTTTACTTTTTTCGTATTGTTATAAGTTTTACTTTTTTCGTATTGTTATAAGTTTTACTTTTTTCGTATTGTTATCAGTTTTACTTTTTTCTTATTGTTATCAGTTTTACTTTTTTCTTATTGTTATCAGTTTTACTTTTTTCGTATTGTTATCAGTTTTACTTTTTTCTTATTATTATCAGTTTTACTTTTTTCTTATTGTTATCAGTTTTACTTTTTTCTTATTGTTATCAGTTTTACTTTTTTCTTATTGTTATCTGTTTTACTTTTTTCTTCTGTTTCTTTTTCCACGGCAAGTACGAAAAATGGCTCATGTGCTAATTACTTTGTCCGTTGGTAAATAAAGTTTCATTTCATTTCTCCCTCTTTTCCGTTCAGGTGTTTCCGCACTTTCGATTTCACCCATTTAGCTCCCGATGCACTGAAACAGGTGATGGATCGACCATGATAATTCAAGGGTAATGCCCGATTAGCTTGGCGCCATCTAGCGCCAAGCTAATCGGGCACTACCCTTGAATTATCATGGTCGGCCCATCACCGGGAAGTGGTACATAGTTGTAAAGTGACGTCTGTAATATTTGGGAAACACGCCCTTAGGGTTGGATGGATTACGGATGGCACGACGACTGAATACACATCGGATTTCAGTAGCAATGTATTGCGTACAATCATCTTTCTTTGTGAATATTCAGAATAAGTCAAATAATTTCAATAAAGACAGACGACTGAATAATGGTTGGTATAGTTGATGGACGTAGTGCAGACTCAGGCATGGACAGTTTACATACACACGTATACCCACACCAGATCCCACCCTTCACCCATGTCGGGTTTACGCCGTTTTAGTCCACAAAGCATCAAGACACTCCGAAGTAGAGAGGAGAGAAGATGGAGAAGGAAGGGATGTGTGTAGGGTTTGGGAGGGGGGGGGGGGGGGGGTGAGGGCACGCGTTGTCATTGAGACGTTAGCGGCACGTGACATCCACGGCGTTTTGATGGCAAGAAACGAGCGCTTTTATATTTTCTTCGTCAATCCTACCCCCCCCCCCCCCCTTCCTTACCCCCGCCCGCCCCCTCCACACACACACACACACACACACACACACACACACACACACACACACACACACACACACACACACACACACACACACACACACACACTTGTGTCCACACCGTGTGCAAGAGGCACAGTTTGTCATGATCCCGCGCGACGCAGGAACTGATGAGATTCCCTGCCGTTTGCTGGTCTGAAGGTACCACCTGATTCAGTTCAGTCCTCATTTTGAGCCTGGACTGTGGGTGAAAGCGTATCATTGTGTGTTTTCCTTTTCTTGGCGGGCTGTGGCCTTGTCTTTTGCTCAGTACTGCCCGCCCGCCCGCCCGCCCGCCCCTTGTCTGTTGCCAATCAAATAACCCCTTCTTCTCTTGCAAAGAATACGCGTACGCCGTCATGGCCCACCCTGAACATGAGCCACTTTCCCCCTACACCCGACATACCCGCCTTCACGTGTTTTTGGCTCACGTGCGAAGAAAAAGTGAGTATGTTTAGGCCAGTGGTCGTCCGTCCGCCGTCGTCCGTGGTAAACTTTAACGTTGGCATTTACTCGGAGACTATTCAAGCCAGATTCTTCAAACGTGGCCCAAGGATACTTTGTGGCAAGACCTTTCTAAACATACCAGTTTGAGTGACCTCTCGCTAAGGTCAAAGTTACAGGAGATCAGGAAATATGTCAGAAATAGCTATATTTTGACATAATTTATTTTTTCTCAAATACTATTCACAACTTCACACCCAAACTTGGTACAAAGACACCTGATGGTAAGACCTTTCTATGCATACTAATTTGGTTGATCCCTCGGAAAAGGTCAAGGGTCACAAGATCTCAGGAAATAATAGGTGAAAAAATCCATATTTTGACAAAAGATGTTTTTACTCAAATACTATTCACAACTTCAAACCCACATTTGGTACAAAGATACCTGATGGTAAGACCTATCTATGCATACTAATTTGGATTACCCCTTGGATACTTTGTGGCAAGACCTTTTTAAACATATCAGTTTGAGTGACCTCTCACAAAGGTCAAGGGTCACGAAGGGCTCAGGAAATAGGTCCGAAATAGACATATTTTGACAAAAGATGTTTTTTCCTCAAATACTATACACAACTTTAAACCCAAACTTGCTACAGAGATACCTGATGGGAAGACCTTTCTATGCACACTAATTTGGTTGATCCTTCAGAAAGGTCATGGGTCACGAGAGTTCAGGAAATAGATTTAATAAAAAGAAAAGCCATATTTTGACAAAAGATGTTTTTTTTTTCTCTCAAATACTCTTCACAACTTCAAACCCAAATTTGGCACAGAGATACCTGATGGTAAGACCTATTTATGCATACTAATTTATATGACCCCTTGGAAAGGTCAAGGGTCACAAGAGGCTGGCAAATGTGTGTAAAATGCCGATTTTTGATAAAATTGTAGGTATTACCAATATTTTTGAAATATTTTCAGCCAAATTTAGTACAAAGATAGGTGATGATAAGACCTTCCTATGCGTACTAATTTAGTCGACTCATCACAAAAGTCAAGGGGGGTTGACGTGTGAAAATGCTTACATTTTCAGAAAACATGGATTTTGCTGCTGTCGAAGCCAGCCCTTGTCAGAAAGGTCACACATATGTAAATCGGTCATACACGTGAGCCATAATGGCTTTGCCTTTCTTGTTATCCGCAGAACATGGACTGATTCTTATTAGTGCTGTTTTTGCACTAATTTTTTGGTTGTTGTTTTGTTCTTGATAAAAATTAATGGAGTCTTTCCTTTTGAATGTTACTTACTTACTTACGCCTGACACCCCTACCCGGGTATAGGCCGTCGACGAGAGACCTCCAGCAACTCCTGTCCTGTGCTTCTCCTTCGATTCTACTCCAGGTGGTTCCCAGTCTCTTGATGTCTGCTTGGAGGTCTCGACGCCAGGAGTTTCTCGGCCTACCTCTTTTCCTCTTTCCCTGGGGGTTCCATGACAATGCCTGCCTAGTGATACTGGAAGCTGGCTTTCTCAGACTGTGACCGATCCATCCCCATCTTCTTCGCCCAATTTTATTCTCTGCTGTTATCTGCTCTGTTCTCTCCCAGAGTCTGACGTTGCTGATCTTCTCTGGCCAGTGGATTTTCAAAATTCTTCTAAGGCAACTGTTCATGAAGGTCTGTACTCTGTTGACTGTGGTTTTTATCAATCTCCATGTCTCTGCTCCATATAGGAGAACTGCTTTTACATTGGAGTTGAAAATCCTGACTTTGGTGTGTTGTGGCAGCTCTCTGGAACTCCACACTTTTTTCAACTGGAGAAAGGCTGCTCTGGCTTTACCGATTCGTGCTCTGACATCTGCATCAGTGCCGCCTTTTTTCTCTATGATGCTCCCGAGATAGGTGAAGGACTCCACCTCCTCCAACGGGGTGCCAGCAAGCAAGACTGGTTCTTCCCTGGTTGCGTTCAGCCTCATTGTCTTTGTTTTCTGTTTGTGAATGGTGAGGCCCACTTGGGACGAGATGTCAGTAAGCCTCGTGGTCTTGTCCTGCATTTGTTGATGAGTGTGGGACAGTAATGCCAAGTCGTCTGCAAAATCGAGGTCGTCAAGCTGTGACCACAGTGTCCACTGTATTCCACTTCGTCTGTGCTCTGTGGTCATCTTCATGACCCAGTCTATGGCCAGTAGGAAGAGGAACGGAGACAGCAGACACCCCTGCCTGACACCAGTTCTGACCTGGAGCTCCCTGGTGAACTGCCCTTCGTGGATCACGCGACATGTCATGCCATCGTAGCTGCTCTTGATCAGGCGGATGAGCTTTGTGGGTACACCGTAGTGTCGTAGGAGTTTCCACAGAGTCTCTCGGTCCACACTGTCAAATGCTTTCTCATAATCCACAAAGTTGACGTACAGCGGGGTGCTGCACTCCAGAGAGTGTTCCACGATAATGCGGAGAGTGGCGATCTGGTCTGTACATGATCGGTTCTTCCTGAATCCTGCTTGCTGGTCTCTCAGCTGGGGGTCAACGGAGCTCTTCATTCTCTCCAGGATGATCCTGTTGAAGACCTTTCCTGGTACTGACAGCAAGGTGATTCCTCTGTAGTTGGAACACTTGCTGAGGTCTCCTTTCTTGGGAAGCCTGATTAGGTACCCCTCCTTCCAGTCAGCCGGCATCACCTCCTCTTCCCAGATCTTTCCAAACAGTGGGTACAGCATCTCTACTGTTGTTTCTAGGTCTGCTTTCAGAGCCTCCGCTGGGATGCCATCTGGCCCTGCTGCTTTGCCGTTCTTCAAAAATGCCACTGCTCTTCTGATCTCTTCCCGGCTGGGTCTGTCACAGCTGATGGGTAGGTCGGTCTCTGCCGGCTGGATGTCTGGGGGGTCGGGTGGGCTAGGTCTGTTCAGTAACTCTTCAAATACTCGGCCCATCTGTCGAGTTGGTCTGCTCTGTCTGCAATAGTCTTGCCTTCTTTGTCTTTTACTGGTCTTTCTGTATGGCCATACTTGCCCGACAATCTTCTGGTAATGTCGTAGAGCTGTTTCATGTTGCCGCTGCCTGCTGCCTTTTCTGCCTCTGCTGCCAGGCTGTCTGTGTAGGCCCTCTTGTCTGCCCTGATACTCCTCTTCACCTCGCGGTTGGCTTCCGAGTATTCCCCCTGTGCCCTTACTTTGGCTGCTCTCGTGCGACTGTTGTTGACAACTGCTTTCTTCTTCTTCCTCACTTCTATCTTCTTCAAGGTCTGTGCCGACAGCCAGTCCTTGTGATGGTGTTTCCTGAACCCTACAGTGTCTTTGCAGGTTGAGTTCAGCGCCTCTCTAACTGCCTTCCACTGCTGCTCTGTGGTGACCGCCTCCTCTTCATTTACTAGCTCCTGTAGCGCTTGAAACCGGTTGGACAGCACCAGTTTGAACTCTTCTCTAACTCCAGTTTTTCTCAGGAGGCCTACATTATAGCGCTGTCTTCTTGTTGTCTCTGTGCGGCTTTTTTTTTAGCTTGAGCTTCATTCTTAAGGTAAGCAGATGGTGGTCGGAGGCGACATCTGCTCCCCTCCTCACTCGAACATCTTGAAGAGATCTTCTAAATTTCTTGCTAATGCAGATATGGTCTATTTGGTTCTCTGTTGTATGGTCAGGTGAGATCCAAGTTGCTTTGTGTATTCTTCTGTGTGGGAAGATGCTGCCTCCAATGACAAGTCGGTTTAGAGCACAAAAGTCTACAAACCTCTCCCCGTTCTCACTCATCTCCGAGCCTAGTCCCTGTCTCCCCATCACCTCTTCGTATCCGGTGTTGTCCTCCCCTATTTTGCCATTAAAATCGCCCGTGACGATGGTGATGTCTCGCTCCGCACATTTGTCCAAGGCACTCTGGAGTCGGTCGTATAACTCTTGTTTCTCTTCCTCGTCACTGTCATTAGTGGGCGCATAACACTGGATGACGTTCAGCTTGAGCTTTTTCTTGGTTCTGAAGGCTGCTGTGATAATTCTTGGCCCAAGAGGTTCCCAGCCCATCAGCGCTCTCTGTGCCACTGGTGACAGCATGAATGCTACACCTTCTGTATGGGGGGCATTCTCCTCTTCATGACCTGAATACAGAATCATCTCCCCACTTAACAGCCTTTTCTGGCCAGACTGCGTCCATCTGGCTTCACTGATACCTAGCAGGGAAAGGTTGTACTTTTGCATTTCCGCTGCTATCTGGGCGGCCTTGCCGCTCTGGTACATGGTCTTGACGTTCCATGTGCCCATGGTTGTATCCCTGGATAGAGAGAGGCGGCTCGGTCCTGTGGCTTCCGAAGACTTCCGGATTTCACCACAGGACGTCATAAGTCTTCTGGTAGAAGAACCTTCCTCCTCCAGGAAATGAATTACTGTTAGTCTTTTGGTCGGCGTTTTTGTAGCTATTTCCTTTTTTGCAGGGTGGGGAAGCTACCACCACGCCCAACCCCCTTACTAGGAGGACCAGGGGTTTTCTGTCGGGGTCACCTTCCCTTAGACCATGTTGGTTCACGGCACCTTATTTCATTCGGTGCACCCCTCTCACGAGGGACCCCCTTTCCACCACCCAGGGGACGCGCCTCAACGCCATATGGTCCTAGCGCGAGGTCCTTTTGAATGTAGATGCCAATATTTTCTTAATGACTGCAGAGCAACACCACCAACGATAACGACAACATTTCACATAGGCGGTTTTACATTCACTTGTCATTTAAAAAAAAAAAATTTCAAAAACAAATCGATCCTAGTCTCTCGAATTTTCGTTAAAAATAGTAATGTTGTGGTTGTAGGCATCTATCAGTAGGCAATTCTAAAAATGCCGTCTGCTGCAGTGGATCTTTTGGTACATAGTTTACAATATTATTTTGCTCAAAATGCTTTCCGCGCCTTGAAATATTTTATTATGTTTTGGAATAACTGATCATCTGAAAAACATCACATGCTGTAAATATTACAACAGATTGAAGTTTTCACACAGCTGGCGGTTATATGCTAATTCGTTATCATCAGGCATTAAGCCAACAATGGAAAACACGCTTTTAAAATTTATCACCCTCGTCTACTTGAAAAATTGCTTTGGACAGAAAGACATGCCGCTTGCGCTCAGCGCCACTTATGTTTTGAGGAGAATGAGTTCTCCAACTACTTTTCACTGCGTTGACCCCAACACCCTCAGCACCCATCAATCGGACTTGAAAACATTGACATGCACTGAAAACCACATGACTGTTTTGCCAAAGGGGCGTATATATCAATATAAATGTCAGCAAGAGGCATAGATCCTCATGAGCCCCCGCAACTGCGGGGGCTCATGAGGATCTATGCCTCTTGCACTTGGTGTGCGGTGCGGTTTTTGACTACGACAGTGAAGGGGTTATAGCCAAATGTTGGTCCATTCATCCTTGAGCGTCTGTTTCAAAAGGCAGTTTGTGCGATCACCCCCATGGCGCCCTCAGTTCAAAGGCCGAGACGGGAGCCAACTCGTAACGCGCCCTTGCCGCTCTTTAGAGAAGGAAACCAAAAATATTGTTTGTAAAAGTAGTGGACTGAAGGCATGGTCACGTTCTTTCATTTGGAGAAACATACATGTAAATGATCCTGTTTTTTGCTATACAGTTCTTATGAGTTCCCTACCCTACAAGTAGGCGTGATAATCTGTAGATTGGCAGGTTGTGGTGAGTTTGAAGACCATGAAGGCGGTCCGTCTACCATTCTTTACATCTCCGGTAAGAGGCATAGATTCTCATCAACCTCCGCAGCCGCAAGGGCTTACGGTCATCTCTGCCTGTTGCAGCAAGTATCGCCTCCATTTGCCCGCGTCTCGGGCGCCAGTGGTCGCAGTTGGTGTTGGTGAAATCCGTGTTAGTCAACGCCAAACAGAACCCGATCAGTCCCAGCACATCCAGATACACACAGCGCGGCCAGCAAGAGGCATCAACCTCATCAACCCCCCGCACATGCCGGGATGCGTGAGTATCTGTGTCTGGTGCAGTGGGGAGGTGTTGGCGTTGCCCTGGCAGTGCGGGGGTTGACAGTTGAGAATGGTCGGTGGGGCGCCGAGGTCAAGTGGTGCGACAAAGGCCAAGACAGTCATAGACGCGGGGGTCGGCGGCCATCTTTCTTCCCGCCCCGTCTTCCCTCCCGTCCCCCCTGTCATCTCTCCTGTCCGTCGCCCGCACACTACCGGAGTCGCATCTTGTCATGGCCGCTGATGGGGTGGTCGAGTTTTCTTTCTGCGACCGGTTTCTGCCAAGCGAATTCCATGTTTTAGTAGACAGTCCAGGCATTCCATTAGTATAAATATGATGATTTAAGAACTGAAAGAAATCGACGCCGTGCTTCCAAGTGTCCTTTTAGAAACTTTGATAAGCAAGAGTTGTTTCCCATACGACGGAAGTTAGTCAAGCCAGATCGCACACGTCATTGATTGATTGATTGATTGATTGATTGACTGATATCACGCCGTTGTCCCAAAAGCCAGGAAATCACGGTGCGCGCTACTTCATTGGCAGAATTGAGTTGTGAAACTTAACAACTGGGTTTTTTTTTTTCGTTTTTTTTTTTTTTTTTTTTTTTTTTTTTTTTTAAAGCTGTCTGCCGGGTGGGCTTTTAGCGCTGGAGGTGACGGGGAGGGGGGGGGGGGGAGGGGGGTCACGGCCCATTCACCCGCCCTGACCCTAATGTTTGACAACTCTTCTCGAGTGGGCTTTGTGATTGCGTCCCCTTCTACAGCTAAAAGTCCCGCCACGTGGCCGACCTTCCATCTTAAGCAGTCTTTCGCTTCTTCCATGGCCCATTTCAGTCTGTGGCTGAAGCCTCCATCAGTTGCTTTGTCAGAGAAGAGCTGTTTGAAATTGCATGAGGCATTAGTTCTCCACACTAGTTGGCTCCCTCCAGTCGGCGCTACCGCGATACTGAGCGAACAGAGGGAGAGAACCCGTGTTGAGGTTCTTCCTATCTGGGTACACGTGGACAGAAAATGCCAGCAGTCTTTGACCGGAGAGGTGTCGGTATCAAACTTGGAGAGAAACGATGTTTTTGTTGGACTCTTTATCCACCACGTATATAAAAATACACCCCACTCCCACCCCTTTACACCAACCCGCAAAAGATTATCTGCGCCTCCTCCCCCCCCCCTCCTCCCCCCCCCCACACACCCCCACACTGACAGACACGATGACCAGGTGGACTAGGGTGCCGTGTGTCTGGGTATGTGACCAACGGCTCGCTGTCAATCCGCTACTTGAGTGCACGTGCCAACAGGACGGGCTCTGTTTTTTCTGGAGAGCGTGTCAAAAATGTTTAAGTGTTTCGACATCACAACACACACACACGCACACACACTGACACACACGCACACACAAACACACGCACGCGCACACACGCACGCACGTACGCACACGTGGCCTTTTGTGTGCCGATCTGTGATTTTGGACCGTGGGGTGATAGTTGGCTGGTCTGTGATTGTGGACCTTAGGACTGAAACCCCGGACTTTATCCCGTGTAACATTTTGAACGCGTCACCTAACGGCTACCTACTAGTTTCAGGAGATGGATCGACCAGATAATTCAAGGGCAGTGCCAGATTAGCTTGGTGCCATCAGGTGCTAAGCTAATCTGACGTTACCCTTGAATTATCACGGTCGATCCATCTCGTGCTGCAGTGCCGCCTGGGGTCTAAATGGGCTGTCTGTCACCCGTTTGCTGGGTGCTTTGGACTTGTCTCTTGGCTTTTCTTCCTTGTCTGGTAACATGATGGTGGGAGCTTCCAATCATATACGACCCATGAGCTGTCATGGGCGATCCGCCGCCTGCGTCGAGTTTGCAGATGATAGAAACTAGCATGGGCCGCTCGTCACAGTTTTGAAAGGAACCAGGGAAGAGATCGTGCAGCATTGCGTTCTAACCATCCCCGCATGCAGTACTGGTGGTTAACTCAGTCATTCCGCCCCGACACACCACAACGGATCGAGCATGATAGTTCAAGGGTGGTGCCAGAATAGCTTGGCGCCCGGCATAGGCGCCAAGCTATTCCGGCACCACCCTTCAACTATCATACTCAATCTGTCTCTAGAATTGTAATACAGTCCTTCAGATGGCAACTGCCATTTTTGGGAATTTCGGTGCCGGTAGAATGTGTTAATGTAGCTGTAGCTGTAGTGTACGTCCGTCCACGGCCTTTCACTTTGGTCTGTCGTGATTGAGAGACTGAGCCAAACAACTAGATCATGCGATTGTCCGAATCTCTGGCCTGGATCTCACTCTACTAACGACCTGCGGCCAGGCAGTAGAGTGTTGACAGTCTGCAGCAGATTGTGTATGACTGTTCTTAGTGTCTCTTACAATACTGTTGGACGAAAGGGCAAGCATAAATCACCACGTTTGAGTGTTGTAAAATGAAAACTATTTCTGATGCTCTTGTGTACGCTGGAGAATTCCTTCTGTTACGCTCTAAACGGGCACCCGTGTACAGGCCAAATAACTCACCTATGCTATCCTTAGTGGGAAACCTCTAGATTGTGATAAGAAGGGTAGGAAAGTCACGACAAGATTGATACCCGTTGTATCGGCGAATGGTATCAATCAAGGAGCAGATCGCTTTAAGTGTAGTGACGTCACACTTCAGACAACTCCACCGCGGCGAACGATACATATTGGTGATCTCCCGTACTGACGCCGCGGTCACTTTGACATTCTTGCTATACATAAGGAGGGGCGAAGTGTGCTGGCGCAGGTCAGTGCAAAACCACAGGCGAAGGTATAGAAGGTATAGGTATACATAGAGAAGGTATAGAATGTACCATGTTTGACCTGCATAGTGTCAAGAGCTCCGTACTTTGAAGACCAACGCACCCGTTTTCCAAGGCACGGATCCTCACGACGCAACATCTGCGGGTTTACGTTACGATCTAGGCCTGTTGCCACCCATTTTCGTTCAGTTTAACTCATTCTACCCCAAGACCGAAATTCCCAAATGTTGCCGTTGTCCTCTCAGTGAAGACTGCATTGCAGTGCAGGACACAGATCGACCGCCGTGATAGTTTAAGGGTGATGCACGAATAGCTTGGCGCCCATAGGCGCCAAGCTATTCCGGCATCACCCTTGAACTATCATGGTCGATCCTTATCTTGCTGTGGTGTGTCTGGGGGAGAACGAGTTAGGAGTTCAGTAGTAGATTTGTCCACAGAGTGTCCAGCGAGGGGCGGTGCCTCTTGCTACGTTCGTCAGTACAGTACACACGGTACATTGTACAGTACATTGTACATACAGTACAGCGCGGAAAGGTCCTCGTGCCGACCTCCCCCACCCGGGTCTGCCCTGGGGGACTTGGGTGGGGTTAACTACTTTTTAGTTCCCAGGGTCACCCTGGTCAGCCCCACAGGGTGGGTTTTCCCCTCTTTCCTGGGGCATGTGTTTCTGTCTACCCTTGGTCCCTTCCCCTGTATTTTCCTTTTTTAAACTCTCCCTACTGTCTGCGCTGCCTGTAGCTCTTGATATTGGATGTGTGTTGCTAAATGGTCTTAGCTTTATTTAGCGTATTAGACCGGCTGGCGACATACATTCAATATTCTGTTTAGTTTTTTTTTTTTTTTTTTTTTTTTTTTCACAAGCAGTGCAGGCACGTCTTGAGAAAGTCTTGTTGCTGTCGGGACGTTAAGCAATGTACAATCAATCAACCTCGTGCCGACCACAGCCGTATTTGGCCCGTGTACGTCAGCCCGAAAACCTTTTGCTGTTAGTGTGCGCATGATGTGTCCACCTAGTGTCGGGGGTTGTGTGGTGACGTGTTTTGTGCCGTGACCAACGACAGCCTTGTGGCCCATGTCAGCCCGAGCCATTTATTGTTGTTGTGGTGGTGTGTGGGGGCGGAATGAGTTAACCGCTACAGTGTCGTGACCCATGTCAGCCCGAGTCATATAGTTATGGAAATTGAACGTTTCTTGTGCCATGACCCGCTAGTGTTGTCAGCCCGAGTCGTGTAGGGGCCGGTCCCTTATGGAAATTGAACAGAGCCTTTATGAGCCCTGACATCGTCTGATCCTTGAGCTGTAAAAGGTTTAATTTGCCCCGACTCCTCGCCTTTTGCAGCCAGACATGTTTACGGGGGGTTTATGCAAACTAGGTGGCTTGCTTGTTTGGTGGCGGTGGTGGCTTTGCGCTTAGACAAACAGGGCGTGACAGATCCGATCCATTAGTGCACCGCCACATCTGCAAGCACCAGCACTCCGCATTGTCGCCTCACACCCGGTCAGATTTAAACTGAAACAATTTGGGACATTTTTCCATGCATTGCGGTTTATACCCCACCCGGGTCTGCCCTGGGGGACTTGGGTGGGGTTAGGTATTTTTTAGTTCCCAGGGTCACCCTGGTCAGCCCCACAGGGTGGGTTTTTCTCTCTATTCTGGGGCATGTGTTTCTGTCTACCCGAGGTCCATTCACCTGTATTTGCCTTTTTTAAACTCTCCCTACTGTCTGCACTGCCTGTAGCTCTTGATATTGGATGTGTGTTGCTAAATGGTTTTAGCTTTATTTAGGCCCCATGTGTTAGGTTTATTTAATGTGTTTGACCGGCTGGCGACATACATTCAATGTTCTGTTTAGTTGGTTGGTTTTTTTTTCACAAGCAGTGCAGGCACGTCCTGAGAAAGCCTTGTTGCTGTCGGGACGTTAAGCAATGTACAATCAATCAATCAGCATTGCGGTTTATGACAAACTTTGAAGGCATTGCGGTTTTTCTAGAAAAAAACAAAACACTACAATATCTCGTAACTTAACTGCGAAAAGTAATAAAACATTTTTTCGAGGCATTGCGGTGTCTGACACCTTTTCTAGGTATTGTTTCGAAATATACCACATTTATTTGACAATTTCTCCAGGTATTGCGATTTTATTTTCTCACTGCAGCATTACACCCGCACGCAGCTGAATGTAGTCCAGGAACGCAGCTTTCTCGCGCGGATCTTGCGCGAAAGGGACATCTATATGTGTGAATCTTATGTACATTTCCGTTCTAGTACAACTTTACTTAGAAAAACCACGCTGCCCTCTAAAGGCAAAAGACAGTAGCTCCATTTCTGCTCTAAAGGCAAAAGACAGTAGCTCTATTTCTGTCAAAGAAAAATTGTCATTGTAAGATTGATGCAGTGACAATGACAATCTCGCTTTTCACGAAATGGAGTTGCTGTCCTCGGCCAGCTTGTTTAGGGTCGTTTTGCCGTGTAGACCGCTGATGGTTCTTTTCCTGTATGCAGACCGCTAATGCTCAGGATCGTCTTGCCGTGTAGACTGCTAATGCTCAGGATCGTCTTGCCGTGTAGACCGCTAATGTTTCTTTTCCTGTATGCAGACCGCTAATGCTCAGGATCGTCTTGCCGTGTAGACCGCTGATATTTCTTTTCCTGTATGCAGACCGCTAATGCTCAGGATCGTCTTGCCGTGTAGACCGCTAATGCTCAGGATCGTCTTGCCGTGCAGACCGCTAATGCTCAGGATCGTCGTGCCGTGTAGACCGCTTAAGTGGTGGCAAGACTATCCTGAACGTGAGCGGTCTACACGGCAAGACGATCTTCAGCATAAGCGGTCAACACGGCAAGACGATCTTCAGCATAAGCGGTCTACACGGCAAGACGATCTTCAGCATAAGCGGTCTACACGGCAAGACGATCTTCAGCATAAGCGGTCTACACGGCAAGACGATCTTCAGCATAAGCGGTCAACACGGCAAGACGATCCTGAACGTAAGCGGCAAGATGACCTTCAGCATGCTGCCCCAGATAGAAAGACAAAAAAAAAATCATGAGGCCGACGTGTGGAAGATTAGAACCAGAGACCGCTGATACGTTCCTTACCTTAACTCTACTCAACACTACGTGACACTAGTACCATATGGCAGCTGTACTACCTGAAATATACTCAACACTACTGGCACTAGTACCATATGGCAGCTCTGTCCTACCTGAAATATACTCAACACTACTGGCACTAGTATCATATGGCAGCTCTGTCCTACCTGAAATATACTCAACACTACTGGCACTAGCACCATAGGGCTGCGCTGTCCTACCTAATTTGACATTGCTTTTAATACATTTGTGTATGATTGAAATAGATATCATTTACGTGACTATTTTCTATTTTCTGTCAGTGTTTCTATTTTCTCATCCAAACTGTAATGGAAAAGAAACATTACACAACTGTTGATTGGTTCGTGCGTACGTGATGTCCTTTAAAGTAACGCGGGCTTGTTCTAGAATACACACACACCCTCCGACAGCCCCATTCTTTATGGACCAGTTCGCCCCACAGTAGGGTCACGGCGTGTTTTCCTCCACAACCTGTTACCGTAAGCCAGTGTGTCCCTCCCCGCTTAGAAAGAAATTCTCTTCAAAATGACTGCTCTGAAACTCTGTTACACATTAGGGTATCAAGCGCCCATGAGCAAACAGCCCAGTACACAAACATGGGCCGCCTTCAGCCTCAGTTCATCAGTGCGCGGGCCAGCTAGGGCTGAAGTCGACTCGAGGCCGTTTTCCTTTGTATAAGAAAGCTTTGGAAAGCCTGTCTTAATCACGTCTTTATGATTGCTGAAAACCTGTTACATTATCTGCTGGCGCTATTGATCCCCTCAAGCTGACACATAACAGTGCAGTGTCTCGGCTGATCCTCTGCCTCGAGTCCGAAATAGCTCAGGCGGTTAAGCGTCGGAGCAGGAGAGCGAAGGGAATCGCCGGGTCCTGGGTTCGAACCCCCGTCCCCGCCCCGGTAGCTGGACTCACAATCCAGGGGGAAAAGACTGGATTGTTCAATAGCATGTCCGTTGAAAGGTCCTGGTAAATCAAAGTGGCACAGTTGCAGTGCGCCTGAATCGATCAGTGTTCAGGTCGTACTCCACAGGCAATAGATTTCCCTGTCCCCCATAACCCGCCCGTCAGGGCCGTCCATTATCACTTCGGTGCCGTGGACGTTAAACCCCGAACTAATCAACCAACCATCCTCTGCCTCATGCGGTTGTATGGTGTTCAACCAACCATCCTCTGCCTCATGCGGTTGTATGGTGTTCAACCAACCATCCTCTGCCTCATGCGGTTGTATGGTGTTCAACCAACCATCCTCTGCCTCATGCGGTTGTATGGTGTTCAACCAACCATCCTATGCCTCATGCGGTTGTATGGTGTTCAATCAAACATCCTCTGCCTCATGCGGTTGTATGGTGTTCAACCAACCATCCTCTGCCTCATGCGGTTGTATGGTGTTCAACCAACCATCCTCTGCCTCATGCGGTTGTATGGTGTTCAACCAACCATCCTCTGCCTCATGCGGTTGTATGGTGTAACCATCCTCTGCCTCATGCGGTTGTATGGTGTTCAACCAACCATCCTATGCCTCATGCGGTTGTATGGTGTTCAACCAAACATCCTCTGCCTCATGCGGTTGTATGGTGTTCAACCAACCATCCTCTGCCTCATGCGGTTGTATGGTGTTCAACCATCCTCTGCCTCATGCGGTTGTATGGTGTTCAACCAACCATCCTCTTCCTCATGCGGTTGTATGGTGTTCAACCAAACATCCTCTGCCTCATGCGGTTGTATGGTGTTCAACCAACCATCCTCTGCCTCATGCGGTTGTATGGTGTTCAACCATCCTCTGCCTCATGCGGTTGTATGGTGTTCAGGTTTTCGGTACTGAGCGGGTGAACCCTTTCAGCCCAAGGTCCCGTTTCTCACATTGTGGAGGGGTTGCCTAATGACTATGTACCAGTTGCAGGAGATGGATTGACCATGATAATTCAAGGGTAGTGCCAGATTAGCTTGGCGCCTGAAGGCGCCAAGCTACTCTGGCACTACCCTTGAATTATGATGGTCAATCCATTTCCTGCTGTAGGGACTCGGGGCTAAATGGGTTAATTTTCTCTGTATGATTTCTTGAAATCTCTGTGTTACAGTGACTGCTAGAATTTTGAAGCTGGCGCATGAACGGCGCATGAACTGCAAGAACCCATAGAAAATCTGCCCAATGTTTCCATCTTGGTGCATTGATTGTATTTTTACTTGGTGAAATACCGGGATATCTACCCGCGCAGTGAAAGACCGTCGTCTGGTCTTAATTAATAATGACCTTTCTAAACATACCAGTTTCAAGGACCTCTCTCAAAGGTCAATGTCACAGAAAGTGGTCAAAGGTTCTTTTTTTCCAGGCCCCAGTCATTTGGAATTCGCTTCCGAAGCACATTCGTGATGCCCCCACAGTAATTTCTTTCAAAAGTCAGCTTAAAACTCATCTTTTCCAGTCTCACTACTCTGTCTTACCAAATTCCAGTCTCTTTTCTGTTTCACAACAGCATCATAATGATCCTGTGCCAGTCCTTGTTGCGATGGTTGTTTGTGTTTTAGGTGTGTTTATGTGCTGTTCATTTTTGAATTTGTATTGTAATATTTGTATGTTATGTTGCTGCTGTCTATTGATTTGTGTTCAGTTTTAAACTTTGATTTGCATTGTACAGCACTTAGAGCCTGCACTGCAGGGAGTTTGCGCTTTATAAATATAATAATAATAATTATAATTATTATTATTATTATTATTAAGTGGAGAAATAGGTTTTAAAAAGCCAATTTTGTCAATTTTATTTCCTCAAATACTATATGCAGCTTCGAATCCAAACTTGATATACATAGACATCAGATGGTAAGACCTTTCTATGCGTACTAATTTTTAACACGGAAGGGTCAAAAGGTCAGCAAATGAAAAAAAAAAGTTTTGGTACAATTTTATTTTATCAGCGTTTAAAAAAACCCCACTTTTCAGTCAAATTTTGCTCAAAGGTAGCTGATGAGACCCTTCTGTACATACTGATATAGTTGATCTCTCGCAAAGGTCAAGGGTAGTCAGGGGGAAGATGACAAATGTGTAAAAAAAAAAAAATGAATGAAATTTTACATTTGACATTTTGAGAAAGCATGGTTTTTGATGGTTTTAAAGGCCAACCTTATACAAGTTTATGTTAAGACACTTGAACACATACTAGTTTCTGTGACCAGTTGGAGAGAATCACGGCCACAAAGTTCAGATTAAATTTCGTGGATCATTCACCGTGCGCCATAAGGACTTTGCCATTTATGTTTTAGCTTTCTATTTGGCGGGTGTGGTGGAGGGGGGGGGGGAGGGGAGGAGATACAAATGTGGAGTGTGATCTAATCCTACAGGCTGAACACTCGACATCTCCGGCTTCTGTGACATAGGGCTATAAAGTGCTTTGTACCAATAGGATTAGCCCGTCCATAGGGGCTGTGCGTCTGTTTCACATGCTCGGGTTTCCTTTCTCCCCTGTGCAGCGTGTTCAACCACAAACGTTCTCCTCTGTTTGTGATGGGATCGTAGTCGGACGCAATTCTTCACGGGCTTTTTATTTCATTTCACCCACCCAGACTCAGTTAGCATCTGCAAGAGGCATAGATTCTCACGGACCCCGGCAGCTGCAGGCCTCATGAGAATCTACGGCTCTTACTACAGGGATTATCTTTGTGTGCTTTGTCAGGCGGGGTTTCGCTGAGGCGCTGTTCATAACTGGTCTATTGTGCGTAAATAATTTGTTGGCAGGGGCTCGTTAAAGTGACTCACACCATTGCTTTGGAAGTGGCTTGTGCAGCAGCCTATTCAAGTTGTAACACTTTTTAACTCTGAACTCCCTCCATCTACAACAGGCATTGATCCTCATGGGTGTCAGCGGATGGCAGGGGCGGATGAGATTCCATGCCCAAGCGCTCATGCCTCTGCACACATCATGCCTCTGCGTGTCAGTTGGGACTGAAATCTGTCACCAGAATGTTGAAGTTGAGTCGAGATGAAAAAAATATCTCCGCCAGCAGTTTCCATATACCAAGGGGCATAGCATTTCGTGAGCCCTTACACTCCATTGTGATTCGTGTCTTTTGGCTGAGCGAGATTGGCTCCAGCTGGTCCTCAGACCGAGGATGTTTGGGTGTAAGAGCACCACTGGCTGCAAACGCATGCTATGGGAGGCGGCACTGTTTAAAGAGTGTGCAGTGCCCATGAAAGCGCAATTGTTACGCAGCATTCGCAAATTTGCGGTTAATAGTCTCTTTTCTTTCTCCATCGGAAAGTTCTTCATTATACTGACATGACATGTGGCCTCCCGTTGCCAGCCTCCTTCGTGTGACAACATACGCAATTTCTTAATAGATTTTTTTTTTTTACACAGATTGTCATGAGTTGATGAAACCTGCAAGAACTCATGATGATCTTCGCTTCTTGCGGGTGGAGTGGTTTTGGTGTGAGATGTTGCACTGACTGCTGTATTAAATTCTCGTCAAGGCGACGCGGCTTCTCTATCACCCCTCTCCTTCAGCTAGACGACGTGATTCTCGTGAACCTCCGCACAAACCTTAACCCACTTAGCGCCCATGCACTACAACAGGCAGATGGATCGACCACGATGATTCAAGGGTAGTGCCAGATTAGCTTGGCGCCTAATGGCGCCAAGCAAATCTAGCACTGCCCTTGAATTATCATGAACGATCCATCTCCTGGTACCCGTACTTTGTCGGTAGGCGACACCTCCCAATTTGGGTAATGCGGCCTTGGTGTCCAGTGGGTAATGCGGCCTTGGTGTCCAGTGGGTAATGCGGCCTTGGTGTCCAATGGGTAATGCGGCCTTGGTGTCCAGTGGGTAATGCGGCCTTGGTGTCCAATGGGTAATGCGGCCTTGGTGTCCAGTGGGTAATGCGGCCTTGGTGTCCAGTGGGTAATGCGGCCTTGGTGTCCAGTGGGTAATGCGGCCTTGGTGTCCAATGGGTAATGCGGCCTTGGTGTCCAATGGGTAATGCGGCCTTGGTGTCCAGTGGGTAATGCGGCCTTGGTGTCCAATGGGTAATGCGGCCTTGGTGTCCAATGGGTAATGCGTCTTGGTGTCCAATGGGTAATGCGGCCTTGGTGTCCAGTGGGTAATGCGGCCTTGGTGTCCAGTGGGTAATGCGGCCTTGGTGTCCAATGGGTAATGCGGCCTTGGTGTTCAATGGGTAATGCGGCCTTGGTGTTCAATGGGTAATGCGGCCTTGGTGTCCAGTGGGTAATGCGGCCTTGGTGTCCAATGGGTAATGCGGCCTTGGTGTCCAGTGGGTAATGCGGCCTTGGTGTCCAGTGTGTAATGCGGCCTTGGTGTCCAATGGGTAATGCGGCCTTGGTGTTCAATGGGTAATGCGGCCTTGGTGTCCAGTGGGTAATGCGGCCTTGGTGTCCAATGGGTAATGGGGCCTTGGTGTCCAGTGGGTAATGCGGCCTTGGTGTCCAGTGGGTAATGCGGCCTTGGTGTCCAGTGGGTAATGCGGCCTTGGTGTCCAATGGGTAATGCGGCCTTGGTGTCCAGTGGGTAATGCGGCCTTGGTGTCCAATGGGTAATGCGGCCATGGTGTCCAATGGGTAATGCGGCCTTGGTGTCCAATGGGTAATGCGGCCATGGTGTCCAGTGCGTTAACACCTATTCATCTTAGGCTCCAAAGAAAACGAGTTTGTAAGCAACTGGTCTCTTTTCAAATCCTGACATTGGCAAAAGGAATGGATTCTCATGAGCCCGGCAATGAAACGTGCAACTACATAGGCCGCTCATGGCAATTGATTCTGTTGCTAGCACTGCACGCACCTGTGATACCCGGCCCGACTTGAATGTCTGTGTGTGTGTGTGTCAGTGTGTGGGACAGGACAGGCGAGATTGGCCTGGATGTGCAAAGCAGTGTTTGAACAAGACAGACGGCTCCGCGGGACGTTTTCATTGCAGAAGAATGGAGGACACAGAAGGAGAAAGGCGGGGCAAAGCTGCTGAGCAAATAAACAGAACTGTTCCGCCAGAATGTGCACCCTGCTTCAATGACAGGGAGTCAGTTGTTACAACGCACAATATGACTGCCTCAGGTGGGTGTGTGTGTGTGTAGGGGGGGTGGGGGGAGAATCTTGACAAAAACGCCAATTTCCTTGAATTCTGTGGGTCATAAAAGCTATTTGATAAAAAGCGGGGCACTGTAGGTTATAGCGGGGCACTGTAGGTTATAGCGGGACACTGTAGGTTATTATTGTTAGTTTGGTTTTCTCGTGGAGCGGGTGGCTCGGTGGTAGAGCGTCCGACTCTCGTCCGATTTGTACAGACCTCTTTTCGGTGCCCTGTCTTTGAAATCACCTTCGTGGTGGACAAAAGACGTTAAACCCTAAACGTTGAACGTTTTTAGTTTTCTTTTCTGATGTTCAGTTTTTGCCCAGGAGCTGTGAACCCTGACTAAAGTTTACTGAAATAAGGGGGGGGGGGGGGGGGGAGGGGGTCTCTGTGGCCACGCTCTCTTTCTTTCTCTTCTCCCTCCCCCCATCCCCATTATTTAAACTCGAGCTCTGTGTGTCAAATCGTGCGCGTTTATGATTTATGCCCTACATATTGCTGTTGATCCGCTCTAAACACGTGTCTGAAGTGCAAGACAAAGAGCGTATTTGTGCCCATTGTGATGTATTGTGGCGCTGGTACTGGTGCCCATTGTGTGTGAGTGTGGAACCAGCAATCAGGGCCCGCATCCCGCTTACCTCATAGTGCATGCCTGCAGTGCTAATGAACTGCTGATGATTGTATCAGCGCTACATGTCCTCAGGCCGCTCCGTCTGCAAAAGGCGTGGGTTCTCATCAGCTCATGCAATAGCAGGGTTCATGAAAATGCAGACTGGCTGCAACTGTTGCTTTAGGCCATGTCGAGTCGGGTGTGTGTGGGGCGCCTTTTCTTGGGGACTTCTTCGTAACAGTGTTTGTGACTCGACCCGTCGTACTGCGCCTCCTTTTCTTTCTTTTTTTCTTTTTTTTTCCCTTCTCAACCCCACCCTTGTTATTGAGGTTTTTGTGGTTTTTGTGTATTCGATCTCCCGCATTGTTGTGTGGCTGAAGTGTCTTTTCTTGGTTTCGTTGCGGTGAGTGAGAGAGAGAGAGAGAGAGAGAGAGAGAGAGAGAGAGAGAGAGAGAGAGAGAGAGAGAGAGAGAGAGAGAGAGAGAGAGAGAGAGAGTGAGAGAGAGAGAGAGAGAGTATACTCCACTTGTTCTGTAAAAGTAAAGGAAGAAGAGCGAACCTGGCCGATAATCACATATCAGGTTTGTAACCGTTACAGGCAGGTCAGGTCTGTAGCCGTTACAGTCAGGTCAGGTCTGTAACCGTCACAGTCAGGTCAGGTCTGTAACCGTCACAGTCAGGTCAGGTCTGTAACCGTCACAGTCAGGTCAGGTTCGTAACCGTCACAGTCAGGTCAGGTCTGTAACCGTCACAGTCAGGTCAGGTCTGTAATCGTCACAGGTCAGGTCAGGTCTGTAATCGTCACAAGTCAGGTCTGTAACCGTCGCAGTCCAGTTCAGTAATCGTCACAGTCAGGTCAGGTCCGTTACCACTGATCACAGTCAGGTCAGGTCTGTAATCGTCACAGTCAGGTCAGGTCTGTAACCGTCACAGTCAGGTCAGGTCTGTAACCGTCACAGTCAGGTCAGGTCCGTTACCATCACAGTCAGGTCAGATCTGTAACCGTCACAGTCAGGTCAGGTCTTTGTCCAAACTGAACGGAATGTAGTCGGCTGTAGAGGACAGTTCCCAAACTGTGGCATTTCCTATTTATGTTAGGGATCATTGTAATAACACTATTTAGACGCGCTCAATAGGGATACGCATGTGGCTGTATGTCGCGTAGCCAGATGCAGTGCGTCTTGATTGAGTTAAACTCATTCTGACTTTTCTCCTAATATATAATCTGTACGTGACAATTTCCTGACTTTTTCCCTATCTAATACATAATCTTTACGTGACAATTCCTGACTTTTCCCCTATTTAAAGGCCCCGCCACACTTGCCGGTTGTGCCCCGATTTTGAAGCCGATTCCGTTCCGATTGCTATCGGATGACGTCATATATCCGATTCGATCGCAATCGGCTGGGAATCGGGTGTTTTGAAACTGCTCTATTTTTCTGATCCGAATCGGCCCCGATTGTAAGCTTCAACCAATCAGAGCGCGTCTCGCAAAGCACGTCGTTTCAGTTTGCAAATGGCGGAAGATCAGTCAACCACCTTCGTTGCCGATGTTTCCCCCGCCTCACAGTCTTCCCGAATATGATATAAAACTGCTGATAATGCAAGCACATCATCATCACTGTCCAAACTAGCAGCTATTTCGCTGAACAGGTACGACCTTAATCTTCGATTCAAACCGGTCGGCTAAATAAAGTCGGGCGGAATGTGTGACAGTGCACACGTTTTTGCAGTCCGGTCCGATCACACTCCGATTCGAAACTGCTCAAGAATCGGCCTCAAAATCGGGCATGTTTGGCTAGCCCTTAATACATAATGTGACAACTTCCTGACTTTTCCCCTATCTAATACATAATCTTTACGTGACAACTTCCAAACGTTCACAATGTTGAACACAAGGCTCAGTGAAGTCAACGTGTTAAATCAAGTTGTGAAAGCAAAGACGCGACCCCCTGAAGCGTGACCTCCGGTAGCCCACGGCACGCATCATTAAGCTCATGATGAGCGCACGCCGTTGAACAATGGAGACGGCGACCAGTCACATAATATACCGCTTGAGCCGGTGGTCCTGACCCGCTGATCTCACACTGTCATTAGACTGCTCCTGGCCTCACGAGTCCGACCTGATCTTCCCCGTCCCCACACTCTTCCACACCGACTGCCTGGGGTGGAGAAGGGGTGGAGAGGACGGGGTGGGCATTTCAGGTCCACGTTACATACGAGATGTTATGCTCAAAAGAGAGAGGAAGGTGTTCTTTCGAAGACGGTCTGCTAAAATAATGAATTGCCTTGACTGATGCCGTGGAGGTGGGGCTTTGTTATGGTCCGGCCCGTCCTACTGCTGAAGTGAACAGCCATCTATTCACAATACATGAACACTCGCAGTCCTCACGTCAAGGGCGTATGAACAACTCGGCCTCTTGCTGGCCCATAATAATGATGATAATAACAACAATACTACTATTAATACTGATAATAAATTATTATTATTATTGTGCTTGTTATATCGTCATGTTTTCTCAATCATTTCTATCACCACGAGCCAAATCCATGATAATTCAAGGGTAGTCCCAGATGAGCTTGGCGCCTAAGGCGCCAAGCTCATCTGGCACTACCCTTGAATTTGCACGTGCAAGATACACAATCCTGATCAGTCCTTGCAGTCCGCGATAGCTCATCGTATCTGTATGCCTGGCTGACGGGCACTTGGCCCCTCGCTGTCTCGAGACTCTTTATTGTTTCTCTGACAGAGGTGATTAACGGGGATTCAGTCGGAAGTCACGGAACATACCCGCAGATTTGTCTGCACGCGCGCGCGTGCACGGTGTTTGTGCAGCGCCCCTTTATTTAGCCTGACTTTTGCAATCCGAGTTCAGTCCCTTAGCTAACCTCAGTTCGCTCCCTTACCTCATTTCTACCGTTTGATGTTCGGCAACGTGCAGCCACGGGGACTCATTAAAATCTCGGCTTCTTTCCAAAGATTATCATCTCGATCTGCTGCTCATTCGGAGTTGGCTCATTAAGAGACACCCTGATGTGTCGGGATGCGTTTTTGCCGGGTGGAAAACGGGGGTGTCTTGATGACCCTCATCGCTAGGCGGGTGCCCTCGGGGGGTGGGGGGTGGGGGGGGGGGGTAACCACGCCTTGTTTCCACTCATTTCAGGGGGATAAAGGAGAAATAATCAACAACAAAAACACAAACACAGTGCATTTCATTGCTTTGTGTAGGCTGTTATGGCAACAACAACAAAACTTGCAGTCAGATTTTTCATTGTCTTTCGCGGCTAGTTTTAAACGTAGCGTATTATTTCGTGATCAATATAACAAGTAATGGGCACATCTGGGACTGAGTTACTTGAACATGTTTTTATTTAATGCGCTTATTATTATTATTATTATTATTATTATTATTATTTTGTTGGTAGTGATTGTCATTCGCTCCTGCGTTCATTTGTACAACCGCTTAGGTACTGCTATTAGAAAGTTGTGAGTGATCAGATATAGGAGTAGTTACGGCAGAGTGTACTGCCATTAGAAAGTTGTAAGTGATTAGATATAGTAGTAGTTAGGCAGAGTGTACTGCCATTAGAAAGTTGTGAGTGATCAGATATAGGAGTAGTTACGGCAGAGTGTACTGCCATTAGAAAGTTGTAAGTGATTAGATATAGTAGTAGTTAGGCAGAGTGTACTGCCATTAGAAAGTTGTGAGTGATTAGATATAGGAGTAGTTACGGCAGAGTGTACTGCCATTAGAAAGTTGTAAGTGATTAGATATAGTAGTAGTTAGGCAGAGTGTACTGCCATTAGAAAGTTGTGAGTGATTAGATATAGGAGTAGTTACGGCAGAGTTTCAGGTTCCTTTAGATCTCATCTGTTTGCGACCAGCTCGTATAATTCGCGGCTTACGTTCCCGTGTTGCCAAATCTTGCCTTTGCCCTGAACCAAGACCGTTGTGGACCTTACACTAGTTACAGCTTTAAACCTCAAACCTTTACTGAGGCCGCGGATTGTGTTTTCCCAATCATGATAAAGTCAGGCTAACGCCACAGATCCCCAATCATGATAAAATCAGGCCAACGCCACAGATCCCCAATCATTGTAAAGTCAGACCAACGCCACAGATCCCCAATCATTGTAAAGTCAGGCCAACGCCACAGATCCCCAATAATTGTAAAGTCAGGCCAACGCCACAGATCCCCAATCATTGTAAAGTCAGGCCAACGCCACAGATCCCCAATCATTGTAAAGTCAGGCCAACGCCACAGATCCCCAATCATTGTAAAGTCAGGCCAACGACACAGATCCCCAATCATGATAAAGTCAGGCCAACGCCACAGATCCCCAATCATTGTAAAGCTAGGCCAACGCCACAGATCCCCAATCATTGTCAAGTCAGGCCAACGCCACAGATCCCCGGCCGTCCAAGGAACATAGATACAAAGGGGGCTCATGAGGACCTATGCCCCTTGTAGTTGAGTGGTGTTCAATTCTTCTCCGCAGTGAAGGGGTTAAAACTGGAGATCTCTCGATCCGTAAGGTCGAAAATCACAGCGCTGCACACGCACCGTACCATAGAGGACAACTGATGTGGAAATTCTCAGGGTGCTCTCCACACGGCGGCTCTATGGACCTCGGGTCAGGGCGTGCAAATGGGGGCGCGCAAAATTAAACCTGGGCGGAGGCAAATTAAAATTCACCAAACGACTACAAACTTTGCTATTGTTAGTCTTTAAATTGCAACCCACAGAATAGTGAGCCACTCGTACAATAATAGACACAGACCGGGATGCCTTACCACGCTGGCTGTAGATTGGGCGACCTATTTTGTACAAGAAGTATAGATTCTCATGAGCCCGGGAGCTGCCGGGGCTGATGCGACTCTGTGCTTGTGGCGGATGCGATAAGGCTGGAGAGCAGAGTGCATAGGAGCCGCGGTATTAGGGTGTCACTGAGAAGGCAAGAGTGTTTGTGTTTAGTCCAATCTTTAGTACTTTGCTTTTTCAAGATGGTTAGGCACGTGATTCGGATCAGCAAATGAAAACCCGTGTGCACGCAGGCGTGACTACTCTGGCGGGCTTGTAAAAAAGGTTTACCTCCCCTATTTTTCTATTGTCTTCGCTTCTCCCTTTACTCCACCCGGCGGTAACAGTGCCTGGATCCTAACGCGCTACTGCAGTCTAAAGGGGCATGTTAGTGGCTCACAGATCTCAGCTTATGACAGTGATACATTCCTTCAGCTGTATGAGCTCCTGAGAATCTGTGGCGCTTGTTGTCCCATTACATTCTCTGTTCGTCAGGCCCAGACAGATTTCACGTGTCCGCAAGTATATGGTAAAGGACGAAGATGTTGGTGTTTGACGTATAGATACATGACGTATCATTAATATGACGTATCATTACTATGACCTCAGACGTAAGACAGAAAATGTTACTTTTACCCCTTCACACAGAGAAAGAGTGAACAAGATCCAACTACAAGAGACGTAGATTATCATTGCGGAGGCTGTCGAGGATCTATGCCATTGGCAGTTAAAAGTTGAGTTAAGTTCGTGGGCTCACGAAGATCCACGCCACTCGCCGGTTCCATTTTCTTGTGCTCCTCAAACAAAGAAGGTCATGGGAGTTCGTCCAGAGACTACCCCCACCCCACCCCTTCCCAACTGTGTCACCCGGAGCACCCCAGGTATGAGGTGTCACTCAGCGGTACCCGCACGCGACCGCCACGTGCATAGGTACTCGCGCCGCACGCGCGCTGTCTCGAGCTGTTGCCTCCCTTGTCTTCACAGTTGTCGCTCTTAGGCCCCTGTTCATGACAGCTTACTAAATATTACTTGCGTTCACTTGACCCGAAAAGTCACGACTTAGGGGAACGGCTTGGACGTTTTGAATTGGCAAGAGGTATAGGTCCGCCTGAGTCCCTGCGACTGTAGTAGCGTATGAGACTCTGTGCTTGTGGAAGATTACGGGGGATATACAACAGAGTGTATTGGAAACATTCGATAAGATTTTCGTCAGTTCACGCTGAATGATTAGGTGTCATTTTTAATTCAAAATATTTAGGTGTCAATTTTAATTTAGAGTGTTTAGGTGTCACGTTTAGTTTAGAGTGCCCATGTGTCAGTTTTAATGGAAATGTTTTGATTTGAGGTCCTTGAGTGTCAATTTTCTCGTCAAAGGGTTCAGGTGTCGGTGTTAACGTAACACGATGAAGTGTTGACTTTGATTTCAGTAAAATGTCTGTTGTCAAATTTGAATTTAAAATGTGGGTCGTGTATTGTAAGAACTCTCTCTCTCTCTCTCTCTCTCTCTCTCTCTCTCTCTCTCTCTCTCTCTCTCTCTCTCTCTCTCTGTGTCTCTGTTTGTCTGTGTCTGTGTCTGTCTGTCTCTGTCTCTGTCTCTCTGTCTCTGTCTCTGTCTCTCTCTCTCTCTCTCTCTCTCTCTCTCTCTCTCTCTCTCTCTCTCTCTCTCTCTCTCTCTCTCTCTCTCTCTCTCTCTCTCTCACATAACGCATAACCCGCAGGCGCCAGGACTTTGAAACTGACTAGCGATGTGGAATGTATTTGGATAGAGATTAAGCAATCTAAATCCCCTCCTTTACTTGTTGGGTTTCTTTACAGAAATCCTGCGGCCACTTTTGAGTGGTATGACAACTTTGTACACTTGATTGATAAAACAGATCTTCTCCTTCTAGGGGATTTTAACATTGACACTCTTAAACCTCACCCATCATGGGACCTTAGTCGGTCTTCAACAAATGGTAACATCGCCCACTAGCGTTACGTCATCATCAGCTACTGTTATAGACCATATTTATACAAATAAACCTCCGGCAGTTAGCAACGTTCAGACGTTGGTAGTCTTAGCGTAAGCGACCACTATCCTGTGAGCTGCACGTGGCTGTCCAAGCTTCCAAAACTAAAAAAGCAAGGACATACGTGCATAACATACAGATCATTTAAAAAGTTCAATGAAAATACCTTTCTGTCTGATCTAGCTTCTGCAGAGTTTACTGAAGTGTACAATGAAACCGACCCAAATAAAGCACTAGATACGTGGTATCACATCTTTCTCAGAGTGCTAGATAAACACGCGCCCTTGAGACAACAAAGAGTTAAATACGCCACTTTACCACCCTGGATGACAGCGGATCTTATCGAGGCCATGGAGCACAGGGACGAGATGAGAAGAGAGAAGCGTTTCACCGATTACAAAAAAGAACGTACTCGAATAAAATCCATGGTTCAGTGAAGGCAAAGAAATTACTTTTCGATAAAGTTATTCACGAAAGTAAAGACTGTGCCACAATATGGCGTGCGATAAATTTTTTTTTTTAGTTACTAAAGGTACGAATAAAAGCACAGCTCCTTTACCGCCGCATCTCACAGCAAACAGCTTCAACAGCCACTTCGTCCCCGTAGCAGAATCATTAATCCCGCTGGGAACTGAGTCTCATGACTATGTATGCCCGGACAACTTAGTCGATTTCTGCAAGCAGAGAACTGCCGGCACAAAACCATTCATCATACCCACTATAGCGGTCCATGAAGTTGGTAAATTGATTACATCCTTGGAAAATAATATTTAAAAAAAATCATCAGATGAGATTAGTGCGAAAATATTCAAGATATCCCTCCCATACATTGTAGAGAGTATCACTTATATCTACAACCTCTGTATTAATTTTAATTGTTTTCCAGACGCATTTAAAGACGCGAAAGTAATACCTCTACCTAAATCTAAAGATCTTAGTGAAATTAATAATTCCGGCCCACATCACTTCTACCTATTCGGACCCCACCCGGGTCTGCCCTGGGGGACTTGGGTGGGGTTAGGTATTTTTTAGTTCCCAGGGTCACCCTGGTCATCCTAACAGGGTGGGTTTTTCTCTCTATTCTGGGGCATGTGTTTCTGTCTACCCTTTGTCCATTCACCTGTATTTGCCTTTTTAAAACTCTCCCTACTGTCTGCACTGCCTGTAGCTCTTGATATTGGATGTGTGTTGCTAAATGGTCTTAGCTTTATTTAGGCCCCATGTGTTAGGTTTATTTAACGTATTTGACCGGCTGGCGACATACATTCAATGTTCTGTTTTTTTTTTTTTTTTTTTTCACAAGCAGTGCAGGCACGTCCTGAGAAAGCCTTGTTGCTGTCGGGACGTTAAGCAATGTACAATCAATCAATCAATCAATCAATCTACCTATTCGGTCCAAGCCCTTAGAACGGCATATTCACAAGCATCTATCTATATACCTGGAAAGCCAAAAATTAATCTATTCATGCAGTTGGGCTTCAGATCAGAACACTCATGTCATACTGCGCTGATACGAATGATAGACACCTGGTTATCTTCCATCAACGACTCAAACTTACAGGAGTCATATTTCTAGATTTTCGTAAAGCCTTTGATCTGGTAAACCACGAAATACTGATCAAGAAAGTATCCATGTATACCAACAACTCGACGCTGTTTCTCAAATCCTACCTTGAAGGTAGAAAACAAAAGGTATTACTAAATGGCTCATACTCAAATCAAGGGTTAGTGAAGCATGGCGTACCACAGGGCTCTTTTATTCTGCTTGTTTATAAATGATCTTCCTCTTGCGATAAAAATGAAAGCGTTACATGTGATATAAGCAATCCAGACCAAAAAGGTGACTGCCAAGCGTGTAATATGCAAAGAAGTACCCAACGGAGAAAGAAACACGCTTAGAAAAGACGGGTTGTACCCGTCTTTTCTAAGCGTGTTTCTTTCTCCGTTGGGTACTTCGTTACATGTGATATGTTTGCAGATGATGCCGCTGTACACACGCCAGATAAGGGTATATCAAACATCAATTCACGACTGCAAAACACACTGCAAGTATTGATGAATGGTGCAGTCATAATATTATGAAATCTTCATTCGCAGAAGGAATGTGGCAACTTCAGTTGCCACATTCCTTCTGCGAATGAAGATAAGTAGCGGCTAATCTCTCTATTTGTTTGTTTGTCTATTTTGACAAAGGGTATTTACCCGAAATATTAATAAATTGTGTTGTACCCGTCTTTTCTAGGCGTGTTTCTTTCTCCGTTGGGTACTTCTTTGCATTTTACACGCTTGGCAGTCACCTTTTTGGTCTGGATTGTTTATTTTATATAATATTATGATTTTAAATCCGGCAAAAACGGAGAGCATGGTAATTAGCACCCGCCAAAAACACCAAACTCGGCGCTCTCTCACTCTGTCTGGCTCTCCAAGGCAAAACCATCAGCCAAGTTACTAACCATCGCCTGCTAGGAGTCACGGTGGACAACCAGCTTAGGTGGCAGCCACACATCAGTAATGTTTGTAAAATTGCCTCCAGAAATCTGTACGTCTTAGCAAAACTTAAACACATTACTGTTATGGAGACACGTCAACTGTTCTTCAATGCCCACATTAGATCACATATAGACTATGCCTCTACTGTGTGGGATGGTTCGAGCGATGTCAATTTGAAAAGATTAAACTCTCTACATCGGAGAGCTGCCAAACTAATACTCCCTGATCCCAGCTTAACTACTGACCAAAAATTGGCAGCCTTAAAAATTCTGCCCCTGAAAGATCATCTAATTTATAATAAGGGAATGGTTATGTTCAAGGCATTAAGCGATAAGCTACCCCGATATATCACATCGCTATTTACCGTCCAGTCATCAACATACTCGAGATCAAGAAAATCCCTTATTGTGCCGCGACCTAATTGATCTCTATAAAACGAGTTTGACGTTCTCTGGCTCTAGTCTTTGGAATGCCTTGCCTAGAAACGTCACGACATCAGCTACTTTCTCCTCGTTTAAAGTCAGTCTCATCAAGTACTTATTTTTGTCAGCAGCATCCCCGTGACTGTGCACATAAAAATTGAAAAATACTATTTTTGATTAGATCATTAATTGTGTGTATCCCAGGTTTCGATGACTCATTTTTATTCGGTACAGCTTGTGTGTAGCCAGCTACTCATATGATTGAGTAGCTTAACGTCATAAGCCGCGCAAGTGCGTGTGTGCCAGTGTGCACGTGTGTGTGTGTGTGCGCGCGCGTTTGTGCGTGCGTGCGTGCATGCGAGTGCGTGTGCGTACGTGTATATTAGAGACAGAGAGTGGCGTGCTCAGTCAAATGTGCATGCGTTATGTATGCGTATTAGGTTGCGTGTATTCTTATAATATTATTTTAATTAAACCTCACAACATGTCATTATGCCCGACCAGTAAAGCTGGTAATTCCCATGTCACTTCCCCCTTACATTTTTTTCCTTCTTTTTTTTGGGCTTGTGTTATGTCAAGTAATTTTTTTCCCCTGTTCAGTAGTAGAAAATAATTAGTGCGATAGTAACTCAGTAATCAGTAGATTAGCAACGGCAAGTTCGAGAAATGGTCGATCTGTGTCCTACACTGCAATGAAGTCTTCAGAGGACGACGTCAAAATTTTGGGATTTCGGTGTTGGGGTAGAATGAGTTAAGTTATAATTAAGGTGGTGACTGTTTATGCCGGAGCGACTGTCTAATAGCCGGCGCTGTTCTTATGGCGACGGGCCCCCAGGTAGCAACTGTGAAAGTATTCGTCTTTTTTTGCGTATTTTTGTTATTTGTGTAACTAGTCTCAGCCAAACAGAAAGTTTAAAAACATTATATTATGTGTTACAGAGATACAAAGATAGGGCCGTTTTTAGTTTGCTTGTGTTAGGGAGGTTCAGGTCGGGTTGGGGCCGTTGGCGCCGGCCATTAGACGCCTTGGCGACGGGCTTCACCCGTCCCGAGCCATTGTCCATTTGTTTGAAAACTGTTGTGTGAGTGTGTGTGATTGCGAGTTGCACCTGAGGTGGCGAAAAGAATTTCTCTTTTTGAGATAATAAAGTACTCTTATTCTTATTCTTATTATTCTTATTCTTATTACCAAAATTTTTACCTTTGTCAAATAAAGAATCATTGTCATTCTCTCTCTCTCTCTCTCTCTCTCTCTCTCTCTCTCTCTCTCTCTCTCTCTCTCTCTCTCTCTCTCTCTCTCTCTCTCTCTCTCTCTCTCTCTCTCTCTCTCTCTCTCTCTCCCTCCCTCCCTCCCTCCCTCTCTCCACTGGGGACTGCTCATCTTGTCGTGACTGGAGATAGCTGACTTTGGCAGCGTGCACCTTACAGTTCATCGGGTTGGTCTGCAGAAATCTGTCATGTGAAATGTGAACAGTTAATGACCTGTCCAGGACTCCATTACTGTAGTCTCACCAGTCTTTAGAGGGAACGTGGATATCGCCCATGGAACAGAGCCGTTGTCCTGCACTCCATTACTGTAGTCTCAGTCTTTAGAGGGAACGTGGATATCACCCATGGAACAGAGCCGTTGACAGGCTTTGATCACCGTGAATCCCCCGCAGCCTCCAGGACCTCAGTGGAACGTACAATATCGCACACTGGTTGTCTCCCTCCATTCCCTATCGCTGATCAGCAGTAGCAACACGAGGACGACAACCAGTGTGACGATACCGTAAATAGGTGACCTTCACTGACAGAGCGAGTGCAGTAGCTCTTGGCAGTCTGGGCAGGACGTTCATTTTGTGATTGCGTGGAAAGCGTGTCAGTCTTATGTAGATACGCTTCACTTGTGAAAACGTCCGGTCTGTGCTGTCAGATCAGAAGGAACAGAGTAGGAGCGTTACGTCGTCATATCAGTAGGGACAGATCAGAAGCGTTAACGTTGTCAGATCAGAAGGGACAGAGTAGGAGCGTTATGTCGTCATATCAGTAGGGACAGAGTAGGAGCGTTACGTCGTCATATCAATAGGCACAGATCAGGAGCGTTAACGTTGTCAGATCAGGAGGGACAGAGTAGGAGCGTTATGTCGTCATATCAGTAGGGACAGAGTAGGAGCGTTACGTCGTCATATCAGTAGGGACAGACCAGGAGCGTTAACGTCGTCAGATCAGAAGGGACAGATCAGGAGCGTTACGTCGTCATATCAGTAGGGACAGAGTATGAGAGTTACGTCGTCATATCAGTAGGGACAGATCAGGAGCGTTAACGTTGTCAGATCAGAAGGGATAGATCAGGAGCGTTACGTCGTCAGATCTGAAGGAACAGAGTAGGAGCCTTACGTCGTCATATCAGTAGGGACAGATCAGGAGCGTTAACGTTGTCAGATCAGAAGGGACAGATCAGGAGCGTTACGTCGTCATATCAGTAGAGACAGAGTAGGAGCGTTACGTCGTCATATCAGTAGGTACAGATCAGGAACGTTAACGTTGTCAGATCAGAAGGGATAGATCAGGAGCGTTACGTCGTCATATCATTATGGGCAGATTAGGAGCGTTAACGTTGTCAGATAGGAAGGGACAGATCAGGAGCGTTAACGTTGTCAGATCAGTAGGGACAGATTAGGAGCGTTACGTCTTCAGATGAGAAGGGACAGATTAGGAGCGTTAACATCGTCAGATCAGAAGGGACAGATTAGGAGCGTTACGTCTTCAGATCAGAAGGGACAGATTAGGAGCGTTAACGTCTTCAGATCAGAAGGGACAGATTAGGAGCGTTACGTCTTCAGATCAGAAGGGACAGATTAGGAGCGTTAACGTCGTCAGATCAGAAGGGACAGATTAGGAGCGTTAACGTCGTCAGATCAGAAGGGACAGATTGCGAGCGTTAACGTCGTCAGATCAGAAGGGACAGAGTAGGAGCGTTACGTCGTCAGATCAGAAGGGACAGATTAGGAGCGTTAACGTCGTCAGATCAGAAGGGACAGATTAGGAGCGTTAACGTCGTCAGATCAGAAGGGACAGATTAGGAGCGTTAACGTCGTCAGAGCAGAAGGGACAGATTAGGAGCGTTAACGTTGTTGGAGTGGCACAGGGTACAGGAGCAGTGATTGGACTGATCAATTCCTTTGGACCTACCGACACCCGCCTGGTCATTTAGATGCCTTTCCTTTACTGTCGTCTCTATAGATAGAGGCATAGATCCTCATGAGCCCCGCTGTTTCAACTGTGTATGCGCCTCTTAGTTTAACTCTGTGATCGTCAGCCGTAGTACGCCATCGTTTGTAATGATAGGCGCCTTATAAATTATTATTATTATTATTATTATTATTATTATTATTATTATTATTATTATTATCTTTCCGGCAGAGTTAGCTGTGAAGAATGTACTGATCTACCATAATTATTAACCCTTTGGCTGTCTGTAGCGTGTTTTTTTTGTCGTGATGATTCCTGCAGGAAAGGTTAACAACCCAGTCAGCAAATTGTCCTGGGGCCGACGCTCAGTCTTTGTTGGCCCGGTATGGGGACAGCCTGGCGACAGTCGACCGTAGGCCCGTCTGAGCACCGTGTGCTATCCGGGAGAACTTTTCACTCCTGAGCTATTGTCTGCTGACTTTGTCTAGTGACGGTGGACCGTGGGCCCGTCAGGACCAGCTGCTTCAGGGAGAACATGACTGTTTTCACTCCTGAGCTATTGTCTACTGACTTTGTGTGGTGACGGTGGACCGTGGACCCGACAGGACCAGTTGCTTCAGGGAGAACATGACTGTTTCCACTCCTGAGCTATTGTCTACTGACTTTTGTGTGGTGACGGTGGACCGTGGGCCCGTCAGGACCATTTTGCTTTAGGGAGAACATGACTGTTTCCACTCCTGAGCTATTGTCTACTGACTTTGTCTGGTGACGGTGGACCGTGGGCCCGTCAGGACCATTTGCTTTAGGGAGAACATGACTGTTTCCACTCCTGAGCTATTGTCTACTGACTTTTGTGTGGTGACGGTGGACCGTGGGCCCGTCAGGACCATTTGCTTTAGGGAGAACATGACTGTTTCCACTCCTGAGCTATTGTCTACTGACTTTGTCTGGTGACGGTGGACCGTGGGCCCGTCAGGACCATTTGCTTCAGGGAGAACATGACTGTTTGGCAAACCTAGCCAACTATACTTTTTAGCGTGAGTGATTTGAGATGTTTGGAGGATGACGGGTTCACATTGACCCCAGTAAGCAATAAGTCCTGAGACCTACTTGGGCTGGATGACCTTTCACGGCGCTGATACTGAGCTTGGTGTCAAATGTCGGCACAAACAGCGTAGGTAGAATCCCAGACGACCCTGCACAAAATAATGTGATTGGTTAGATTGAAATGCAAGTGTTTGTGATTGGTCACATTGGAATGTTGGCACGCAAACCAGCTTGCGGTTGGGTCCCATGAATGTTGCCGTGTAACACTGTTTGTGATTGGTCACAAAGGAATGTCACAGTGCCCCACCGGTCACCCTACCCTCCGACGGTGTCATCACCACACTGACAGACACTTCCGATCCGAAAGTAGGCGCTTAACGGCACACATAATTGACGGTCTGCTGATCTGTGATTCTGGACCTTGCATAGCAGATTCCCAAGATCCACTATAGTGAGCTTAGTCCTGCGCTAGCCACTAAGACCGCAAGGTGGTCCGCTGCAGGACTAAGCTCTCCCGTGCAACTGGCGCACCTTGCTTGGAGCAGGCGCAAGACTAACCTGACTCCACTGACCCCAGACTTGGGTTGTACTTGGAGCCAGCTTAACCCTTTAGCCCTAAGGTCCCATTTCTCAAATGTTGGAGATGTTGCCTAACGACTATGTACTAGTTGCAGGAGATGGATTGACCATGATAATTCAAGGGTAGTGCCAGATTAGCTTGGCGCCTAACCCATATCATACAGAGGCTAAAAGCTTCAAATTTGTACACTGCCATATGCAGGCTACATTATGGTCCTTACAGATAAGGATGTAGACCAATGGCTTTAGTTCAAGGGTGGTGCCAGAATAGCTTGGCGCCTAGAGGCGCCACGCTATTCTGGCACTACCCTTGAACTATTTTAGTCAAACTTATTTCACACATTGGTGTATTCCGAATGATAAGGGCTAATGACAATATAACCAGTTGCAGGAGATTGATTGACCATGATAATTCAAGGGTAGTGCAAGATTAGCTTAGCGCCTGAAGGCCATGGTCATCCACCTCCTGCAACTGGGACTCTGGGCTAAATGGGTTACATACACGTACAGCGGAGCACCTTGCTTAGTGGCGTGCGCAGGATTTCGCTCGTGCAACTGGTCCAACCATTATAGATCCACACACACTAGGAGTCAGTCAGAGGGTGCGGGTTTGTTGGTCTGCTGACCCAATGACCATTCTATTGACCGCGTGTGCTGGTCTGTGAGTTTAGGCCGTCAATGTTGATACCAAGGTGCAAACTCATAGACCAGCACACAGTATTGACAGTGTGCGGGAGTGTCTGTTGTCAAACGTGATGATCACCGTCGCCCAGGCTTTGTGTCGTGTGAATGCGGGTACATGTAACTCCGACGTGGACTAATATGTAAACGACCGGCAGAGGTCACGCAATTGACTTGCGCTAGTCACTAATCAAGGTGCTCCGCTATAGCGCCAGCCACTAAGCAAGGTGCTCCGCTATAGCGCCAGTCACTAAGCAAGGTGCTCCGCTATAGCGCCAGTCACTAAGCAAGGTGCTCCGCTATAGCGCCAGTCACTAAGCAAGGTGCTCCACTATAGCGCCAAACACTAAGCAAGGTGCTCCGCTATAGCGCCAAACACTAACCCCGCTATAGTTGAGCACTTTGCTTAGTGGCTGGCGCAGGACTAAGCGGCCGACTCGTGCACCTGGCCCCTGGAGCAGGATAAACGTCCAGACGCGATGGACACTGACATTAGGGACAGCGGCCAGAGGTCAGTAGGTCCACCCTGGCTCAGTCTCCATTACATAGCGACTAGCAGCAGAAGCCTCCCGGGGCCGCTCGGAGTAGAGACATGTGGCCACCCGCGGTGCAGAGCAGTTGCCGACAGTGTCCCTAGGACGAAGGCTGACAGCTGACTGCTCTCCCTACTGACAGGTTACAAAGTAAAGTAGATTATAGCACTGTCAGGGGAGAGAAATGTGCATGATCGACCAGTGATCATAGATCTACTGTGGCCAAAGCACACACAAAAAAAAGAGATAGGAAAGAGAGGGGGCGCTAAAAAAGTGACTGAAAGCAATGCATATGGAAGCCCCCCCCCCCCCCCCCCCCGAAGGGGGGCGTATCACATATCCCACTGTTCCAGCCACTCAGTGCATGGAAATTTAAATCTAGGTCCCCCTGAGGGGGGTCCAGATATTTAGCCGGTGTGGACAGCTGTTTCGGTCTTGGCGACCTCTTCAGCACACCATCGGCGATACTGGAGGAGGCAGGAATTTCTGCCTACCTGCAAAGACAACCACATTTTACTGTGGTGTCTGCAAGGGCATACATTCCATGCCACCACCTAGAGCCAAATTTACACTGTCAGGGGAGAGAAATGTGCATGATCGACCAGTGATCATAGAGAGAAATGTGCATGATCGACCAGTGATCATAGATATTAGCACTGGCAGTCTCCCCTTTTCTTTTCATTTACTACTACAATATCGACTGCAACCCCTTCCCCCCTTTTGGTAGGTTCTCTTTTAGGGTGCATGGAAATTTGGCTCTAGGTGGTGGCATGGAATGTATGCCCTTGCAGACACCACAGTAAAATGTGGTTGTCTTTGCAGGTAGGCAGAAATTCCTGCCTCCTCCAGTATCGCCGATGGTGTGCTGAAGAGGTCGCCAAGACCGAAACAGCTGTCCACACCGGCTAAATATCTGGACCCCCCTCAGGGGGACCTAGATTTAAATTTCCATGCACTGAGTGGCTGGAACAGTGGGATATGTGATACGCCCCCCTTCGGGGGGGCTTCCATATGCATTGCTTTCAGTCACTTTTTTAGCGCCCCCTCTCTTTCCTATCTCTTTTTTTTTTTTTTTTTTGTGCTTTGGCCACAGTAGATCTATGATCACTGGTCGATCATGCACATTTCTCTCCCCTGACAGTGCTATAATCTACTTTACTTTGTAACCTTCCTAAAATATTAGCACTGGCAGTCTCCCCTTTTCTTTTCATTTACTACTACAATATCGACTGAGCCCCACAGGGTGGGTTTTTCTCTCTATTCTGGGGCATGTGTTTCTGTCTACCCTTGGTCCATTCACCTGTATTTGTCTTTTTAAAACTCTCCCAACTGTCTGCACTGCCTGTAGCTCTTGATATTGGATGTGTGTTGCTAAATGGTCTTAGCTTTATTTAGGCCCCATGTTGTAGGTTTATTTAACGTATTTGACCGGCTGGCGACATACATTCAATTTTCTGTTTAGTTTTTTTTTCACAAGCAGTGCAGGCACGTCCTAAGAAAGCCTTGTTGCTGTCGGGACGTTAAGCAATGTACAATCAATCAATCAAAACCCCCCTTTTGGTAGGTTCTCTTTTAGGGTGCATGGAAATTTGGCTCTAGGTGGTGGCATGGAATGTATGCCCTTGCAGACACCACAGTAAAATGTGGTTGTCTTTGCAGGTAGGCAGAAATTCCTGCCTCCTCCAGTATCGCCGATGGTGTGCTGAAGAGGTCGCCAAGACCGAAACAGCTGTCCACACCGGCTAAATATCTGGACCCCCCTCAGGGGGACCTAGATTTAAATTTCCATGCACTGAGTGGCTGGAACAGTGGGATATGTGATACGCCCCCCTTCGGGGGGGGGGGGGGGCTTCCATATGCATTGCTTTCAGTCACTTTTTTAGCGCCCCCTCTCTTTCCTATCTCTTTTTTTTTTGTGTGCTTTGGCCACAGTAGATCTATGATCACTGGTCGATCATGCACATTTCTCTCCCCTGACAGTGCTATAATCTACTTTACTTTGTAACCTTCCTAAAATATTAGCACTGGCAGTCTCCCCTTTTCTTTTCATTTACTCCCTACTGACAGTTTTCTTACTCATACTACTTACCGCACCGTCATTCGAAATTGTTCGTGTTGAAATTTATTTACAGAGTTAACATCACAGTGGGGATGGCAATGGTACTGCCTCCCTAGCCGGAGAAATAAGCAAATAACCTCAAACTAAACTGATCGTAGTTTGGGCATACAGCCCCCATCACTTCCCCCCCCTTCCCCCCCCCCCCCCCCAACTAATTTTTAAAAATGAAAAACAAACTTGAAAGTCTCTGATCACCATAGTGCCGAGGGACTTTAAATTGGAAGTGTTGTTTGTCATTGACATTTGTAGAGGCGACTTTAACAACCCGTTAATCAGCCTGTTCTACAGGCCTGAAAGAGGCGTAGATTGCCAGACGCCTGGGCTCATGAGAATCTATGCTTCTTGTTGAACAGAAATTAGGTCCATTATGCTTCTTCAGACGAAGTAAGTCGCCAGGTTTGGATGTATGACTGTTGTGTTTCCGGGGGTATGGATTGTAGGAACACACCTAAACATTTTCTGTTTCTGTCACATTGTCTGTTCAGACAACACTCTTCCCCCTTCCTTCCCCCCCCCCCCCTCCCGCCCACATTCTCACCCTTCCACACCCACACCCCTTTCCTCTTCAATACGCACATAGAAGTCACTTTGAGGTTTCCGGTATTATCGTTGTCACTTTGTTAGTTACATTTATAATTGTAGTGGATATCCGCTTGATTTGGCATGATAATTAGTTGGTATTGTCACCATTTGACTGTCTTTGTAATGTATGATTCAGCAACACACCTTGCTCGCGTGGTTTTCAATTCGCAAAACGATTTCGTACAAAATTAGTCTCGCCCGTGTAAACTGGTCGGTTTTATACTGTAATATCGGTCTGTCGGTTTAGTTTAGAATTAGATCTCTCTCTCTCTCTCTCTCTCTCTCTCTCTCTCTCTCTCTCTCTCTCTCTCTCTCTCTCTCTCTCTCTCTCTCTCTCTCTCTCTCTCTCTCTCTCTCTTAGGACAGCTTGTAACTGAGACAGGCATTGAGTTGCCTAATAGCTTTATCCTGAAATAAGAGATTCATCATCATCATCATCATCATCTCTCTCTCTCTCTTTCTCTCTCTCTCTCTCTCTCTCTCTCTCTCTCTCTCTCTCTCTCTCTCACTCACTCACACACACACACACACACACACACACACACACACACACACACACACACACACACACACACACACACACACACACACACACACACACACACACACACACACACGCGCGGCGCACATACACGCCCACGCACATGCATCTCTCTCATTGCCATGCACAGCACGCACACACACACACACACACACACACACACACACACGGGGCACACACACACACACACACACACACACTGTCTGGCAAACACCCATCCATAATACCTGCACACAAAACCATAGCCGCTGCACGAGTTATTTCGACAGAAAAAACATGAACGACATTTGCTGTCGTTTGGATGAAAATGGGACGACCGCTCGTGCCGTAAAGAAGCAAAGGCTCGGAAGAGAGGCATGTGCTAGTCTGTGATTTTGGAACTTACGGCTGGAAGTCCTGTGCTGGTCTGTGTTGCAACTGGGAGCAGAATCCCAGACCATCACACATTGACCGTTGTTTGCGTAGCGGCGTGTCCGACAGTGACTCTTTCACGGGCGACTGGTCCGTCAGGATAAATCACGCGAGGGGCAGTTTGGTCAGTCAGGATTCATCACAGACTGACTGTAACACTCGCGCTGGTCTTTGATGCTGACTGTAATACTCGCGCTGGTCTCTGATGCTGACTGTAATACTCGCGCTGGTCTCTGATGCTGACTGTAACACTCGCGCTGGTCTCTGATGCTGACTGTAACACTCGCGCTGGTCTCTGATGCTGACTGTAACACGCGCTGGTCTCTGATGCTGACTGTAACACTCGCGCTGGTCTCTGATGCTGTATGCTCACGAGAATCAGTCTTCAACGCCAAGCACTGACGGTGGTGTTTGTGAAGTATTGACGTCTTCAACGCCAAACAATCCCGGCCGTCCTAGGAACAGGGATACCAATGGTGTCAGCACGCGGCATAGATCCTCATCAGCCACCGCAACTACGGGCGGCTCATGATCTGTGTCTCTTGCAGTTGATAATAATAATAATAATAATTACGGTATTTATAATGCGCTTATCTTATAATAATTATAACTCTAAGCGCGCACTCACAACTCGCGCACGCATGCGCACGCTTTAGACAAACGCTTTAAAACGTTTTCGGTTTTTCTCGGCAGTGAATGTGTTCACTAAACCCCATTTTGACAACTTCCTCTCGTCCGGATATTAATGGGACCAGTATGGGTCAAAGATCCTCATTAGCCCGTGCTGCCTGCTGAGTCCCATTACGATCTGTGACTGTTGCTGATGGTCGGCCCCGTGTACTGGCGACGTAGCTTAGTGGGTAAGACACTGCGCTGGCAGTCGCACGACTCTCCCGGGTTCCAATCCCCTGGTGGGCAGGAATGGGATGTGGACTTTTCCTCATTCCCATCGAGTCAAATTTACGTACAGACTCGGCGTACGGTTGCCTGTCTCGCCTTCGTGTGCACAGCACGCATAATCATCAAGTGCGCGCGTTAAAAATCCCATTACCACTATTCGAAAAGAAAAGGCCCGGTATGGCCGGTGAAATGGAAACAGAAATATATCACATGCACCGAAGTTAATAGTAGGGTGGAGGTTTGCACATAAAGTAGCGCGTAGTAGCAGCAGGCTTTCAAAGCTCCAGCTTCCATCCATACGGCGCCTTGAGCATCTTTAAATAGATGGAAATGTGCGCCTCGGAGACACCATACCATACCATACATAAAAAACTCAACACTACTCTTGTGCTGTTATCGTTGTCAAACTGCGGGGGCTCATGAAAATCTTTGCCATTTGCAGATGGTTGGCCATGACCAAAGGAGTGCAACATTCATACGTGATACATTGACTCACTTATTGCTGGGCTTGGCGGTCGGGTGCCATATTGTGCTGTAATTTTCCACAAGACTGAGAGCGACGGACCAGACTGCGTTGGTTAGAGGGGGATGGGTTAGATGTGACGTCGCTGAAAATACGTGCGTAGGAGTTAGTGGCCCTGCGTTGTAACATCACGGGGTTTGGTTAACAGGACGTCATCAATGAAAAAGGCGTATAGTAGGTGTTTTTGTCATTCTGCGTTGTAACTATCACAGGGTTCAAAGTTCAGGAACGCATTGACTCATTCGACACGTTCGGCGCGTGGGTAACAAAGCATCAACCCGCGTAACCGGATGCGTCTCCAGTGTGGTTAACTCTGTTCGTACACGTGGCCTAGTTTAACCTTTTAATTCCCAAATTAACCCCTTCACTGCCGGGAAAAGTGAACGCGATCCAATTGCAAGAGACATAGATTGATCGAGGATCTATGCCTCTTGCTGAGACCAATTTATTCCTGACGTAGGATCTATGCCTCTTGCTGAGACCAATTTATTCCTGGCGTAGGATCTATGCCTCTTGCTGAGACCAATTTATTCCTGACGTAGGATCTATGCCTCTTGCTGAGACCAATTTATTCCTGGCGTAGGATCTATGCCTCTTGCTGAGACCAATTTATTCCTGGCGTAGGATCTATGCCTCTTGCTGAGACCAATTTATTCCTGGCGTAGGATCTATGCCTCTTGCTGAGACCAATTTATTCCTGGCGTAGGATCTATGCCTCTTGCTGAGACCAATTTATTCCTGGCGTAGGATCTATGCCTCTTGCTGAGACCAATTTATTCCTGGCGTAGGATCTACGCCTCTTGCTGAGACTAATTTATTCCTGGCGTAGGATCTATGCCTCTTGTTGAGACCAATTTATTCCTGGCGTAGGATCTACGCCTCTTGCTGAGACCAATTTATTCCTGGCGTAGGATCTATGCCCGCTTGCTGAGACCAATTTATTCCTGGCGTAGGATCTACGCCTCTTGCTGAGACCAATTTATTCCTGGCATAGGATCTACGCCTCTTGCTGAGACCAATTTATTCCTGGCGTAGGATCTACGCCTCTTGCTGAGACCAATTTATTCCTGGCGTAGGATCTGCGCCTCTTGCTGAGACCAATTTATTCCTGGCGTAGCTTGTGGTCGTTGAGCGAATAAAGATTCAACGTGCACGCAGTGGCAGGACGGAGTTCATCAAGTCATTTTGTTTGGTCGAGAGAGAGAGATTGGGGGTTGGGGGGGGGGGGGGGAGGGAGGCGGGAGAAAGAGAGAGGGAGAGAGCGGAAGGCGTGTATTACTGTAGGCGATAATTGCTGGTATCATATGATGAGGGATTAACGTCCGTCACTCACAGGTTGCCGGCCTGCTGACGGAGACTGTGGATGGTGTGCCGGCAAGAGGCCGCGAGTGGATTGACGTCAATTGTAATAGTCCTGGTTAACCCCTCCACTGCCGCAGTCATGACGGTCGGTAGTGGGGTTAAGCAATTGACTTAGCTGCCATAGGTTGAAATTACAACCCTTGAGTCTTCATCTTAACGCATTTCAGACGAACTGCATCCGGATACGCGGCTGAAGTCACACGTCCTGTATGAGTTAACAGTCGGCTGAAGCCGCGTATCCGGATGCAGTTCGTCTCGAATGAGTTAGGTTACACAACAGTTTAGGAGCTGAATCAAATATGATGAGTTGATCAGTGGTGCCAGACTAGCTTGGCGCCCTTATTCACCAAGCTGTTCTGGCATCACCATGGAACTACCATGGTCACGCCCTGTCCCGCAGCTTGACAGTCTGCTATGGTACATTGACAAGTGCCACGTCACTGGTTTCATGGAAAAGACTCATGTCTTCAGCGTCCGATGATTCCAATCGTGTCGGGGCTCTTTTGCTCGCCAGCATAAAATGTGAAGGCGAAAGGGTTAGGATCCTCATGGACCACACAGGGGGAGGGTTTGCCATACAGGGGGAGGGTTGGGGGGAGGGTTAGATAGTCTGTGTTAATTCCCCTGTAATGCCTGGCCTCTGGCCGCGCGCCTGTGTCCATCTGGTCCTGGACCTTTGTGAGCGCCTTGCGGCTCGTCCATAGTAGGCGCTCATTACTCAGCCTGGCCTAGCTGCAGAACCTGTTCTCTCGTCCATAGTAGGCGCTCATTACTCAGCCTGGCCTAGCTGCACAACCTGTTCTCTCGTCCATAGTAGGCGCTCATTACTCAGCCTGGCCTAGCTGCACAACCTGTTCTCTCGTCTATAGTAGGCGCTCATTACTCAGCCTGGCCTAGCTGCAGAACCTGTTCTCTCGTCCATAGTAGGCGCTCATTACTCAGCCTGGCCTAGCTGTACAACCTGTTCTCTCACTAGCGTCACTCCCAGACGCTGTTACTTTGGGAGGGGGGGGGGGGGGGGCGGCTACCACCCTCAGAATAACCTATCTGGAAGATGTGTAGGTGCGTCGGTTGTTTGGGCTGTCGGTGGCACTCTTTGTCTCTGTGATTCCTGCAGAAATCGCCAGGGTTAGAAATGCTTTTGTCGGTGATGCAAGGTGTCCCTCATCAGTAACTTAGCAAGGTATCCCTCATCAGTAACTTAACAAGGTGTCCCTCATCAGTAACTTAGCAAGGTGTCCCTCATCAGTAACGTAGCAAGGTGTCCCTCATCAGTAACGTAGCAAGGTGTCCCTCATCAGTAACGTAGCAAGGTGTCCCTCATCAGTAACTTAGCAAGGTGTCCCTCATCAGTAACTTAACAAGGTGTCCCTCATCATAACGTAGCAAGGTGTCCCTCATCAGTAACGTAGCAAGGTGTCCCTCATCAGTAACGTAGCAAGGTGTCCCTCATCAGTAACTTAACAAGGTGTCCCTCATCAGTAACGTAGCAAGGTGTCCCTCATCAGTAACGTAGCAAGGTGTCCCTCATCAGTAACTTAACAAGGTGCCCCTCATCATAACGTAGCAAGGTGTCCCTCATCAGTAACGTAGCAAGGTGTCCCTCATCAGTAACGTAGCAAGGTGTCCCTCATCAGTAACGTAGCAAGGTGTCTCTCATCAGTAACTTAACAAGGTGTCCCTCATCAGTAACTTAGCAGGGTGTCCCTCATCAGTAACGTAGCAAGGTGGACTTTTTCATCAGTAACGTAGCAAGGTGTCCCTCATCAGTAACGTAGCAAGGTGTCCCTCATCAGTAACGTAGCAGGGCCGGTGCTCCGCTCATAGCGGGGTGAGTGTCGTGGCTCTGTAGCGGAGCACCTTGCTTAGTGGCTGGCGCTAGACTAAGCTGACTCATGCCGATGACCCGTGCAGTGCAAAGCTTCTCTCTCTCTCTCTCTCTCTCTCTCTCTCTCTCTCTCTCTCTCTCTCTCTCTCTCTCTCTCTCTCTCTCTCTGTGACCCCGCCCCCTCCCCCTTCCCCCCTCTTCCCTGTGTCTATCCCCTATGACACTATCCACGTGTCTTCCAGTGAATTGCCCATCTAAGCTGGACAAGGGGATTAGAGACAGGCGGTATGTAAAATCCCCTGCTGACCGCCACCATAATGAAACTCAAACAAACCTAATCTGCAGGCTGCACCCGCCGCGAAACAGTGACCACCCGGGGTAGACAAGGGAGGCTACAAGGGGACAGATGTCCCTCCAGTGTCCACCCCTGTCCCCTCCAGCAAGATGGACAGCGAAAAAACAAGGCGGACATGTGTAGCTTGTTCACGCTGCAAGGCCGCCAAGCTTGCACACCCAGCGTCGCACACGGAATATTCCAGGACCTTGTGCGCGCGAGGAACATGGGTGTAAATCAAGACTAGCAAAAGGTTTAGATCGCATGAGGCCCATGAATTGCGGCGGCTCATGAGGGTCGTTGACTTGTGGATAGGTGGGTGTTCACTGAAAGACTTTGATAGCTAGAAGAATATATTGCATCCAGTCGGAGAACACCCTGTCACGTTCCGCTTCTTTCAGTTTCAAGGCAAGACATAGATTTTCATGTCAGCTGCAGATAGGAGGTCTATATCAGAACGTATTCCTTCTGCTGATCAAGACATGCCCCAACTGTATCTCTTGTCACGCGCGGAAGCGGCCGCTCGACTGTCAATGTAACCTTCCATCTGGTGTCTGGTGTGTAAGGGGCAGTTTAACCCACAAGTCTTGTCACGCGCGGAAGCGGCCGCTCGACTGTCAATGTAACCTTCCATCTGGTGTCTGGTGTGTAAGGGGCAGTTTAACCCACAAGGGGCCTCGTCAAGTCCCTGTACCCTTCGGGCAAGCTCCATCATCGCATCAAAGGGCAGTTAAACACGGACGCCGGGGTCGCCAGGGGACAGTGATTGTCGACCTTGGCTAGTCAGTTGTCGCCCCTGGGTGAGAGGTTGGGTCCCCTTCGGTAAAAGTTCTGTCCCCTTAGCTAGAAAGTCAACAGCAGCTGTCCGGCCCCTGCTGGTACCAAGGAGAAAAAGTTTTGACAAAATGTGCTCGGTTCCCTGCAGAGCCAAATAGTTAACATTTTCACACCTAATAATAATAATAATAATAATAATAATAATAATAATAATAATAATAATGTACATATATAGAGCCGAAACTAGTTCTACACCTAGCTGCATGTTAACCCATTTTCACACCGGCTATAATAATATTAATAGTAATAATAATAATAATAGTAATAATACTAATAATGTACATTTATATAGCCAAAATTAGTTCTACACCCAGCTGTATGTTAACCTTTTTAACCCAGACGCACTACAGCAGGAGATGGATTGACCATGTTCATTCAAAGATGAAGCCAGAGTAGCTTGGTGCCATCTGGCACTACCGTTATATGGTCATGGTCGATACATCTCCTGCAACTGGTTCAAAATGGTTAGGTGACACTCCAACATTCGGGAAATGTGGCCTTAGGTTTAAGAACGCGCCTTGTCCTTACTGTTATAAGCCCAGTCCTGTCACAGTTACACCCAGAACACTTCCTAATGAACACTTCCTACTGTTGTAAACCCAGTCCTATCACTGTTACCCCGAAACACTTACTACTGTTGTAAACCCAGTCCTATCACTGTTACACCCAGAACACTTACTACTGTTATAAACCCAGTCCTATCACAGTTACACCCAGAACACTTACTACTGTTGTAAACCTAGTCCTATCACTGTTACACCCAGAACCTTACTACTGTTGTAAACCTAGTCCTATCACAGTTACACCCAGAACACTTAATAATAATTAATAATTACGGTATTTATAATGCGCTTATCTTATAATAATTGTAACTCTAAGCGCGCACTCACAACTCGCACACGCATGCGCGCGCTTTAGACAATGACTCACGTAACACAAATAGTGAAAATACATTACGACGGTCAGCTTGGGGTGGGGAGTGTGGTGATATAGTGCTAGAACTGTTGAAAGAGGTGAGTTTTGAGGGCGGACTGGAAGGAGGAGAGCGAGTGTTTCTGACGGAGAGAGAGTGGGAGATTGTTCCAGGTAGATGGACCGTATACTGAGAAGGAGCGGGGCCGAAAGTGCTGAGTTTGGTGCGGGGGATGAGGAGGCAGAGAGGGTAGGAGGCGGAGCGGAGGGAGCGGGGAGGAGTGTAAGGGTGAAGTAAGTTGGAGAGATAATCAGGAGCGTATTTGTTCAGGGATTTGTAGCAGAGAGACAGAATCTTGTATTGGATGCGTTGGGGGATGGGGAGCCAGTGAAGGAGCTTGAGCAGGGGAGTGATGTGGTCGGATTTTTTCTTTCTGAGGACGAGGCGGGCAGCATTGTTCTGGACGCGCTGGAGAGTGAGAGTGGTGGAGTGAAGAAGGCCGGGAAAGAGAGAGTTGCAGTAGTCGATGTGAGATAAGATGAGAGAGACAGCGAGTTTGGTGGCAGCTTCGGTAGTGAGGTATTTTCTGATCTGACTGATGCGGCGGAGGTGGAAATAGCATGCCTGGGCCGTGGCGGAGACGAAGCTGGTCATGGAAAGAGAGGAATCGAGGATAACGCCAAGGTTCTTAACCGAGTCAGAGAGGGAGATGGGAGTGCAGTCGAGTTGTAAACCCAGTCCTATCACTGTTACGCCCAGGACACTTACTACTGTTGTAAACCCAGTCCTATCACTGTTACATCTAGAACACTTCCTACTGTTGTAAACCCAGTCCTATCACTGTTTCGCCCAGAACACTTATTACTGTTGTAAACCAAGTCCGATCACTCGGTTACACTTAGAACACTTTCTACTGTTGTAAACCCAGTCCTATCACTGTTACACCCAGAACACTTACTACTGTTGTAAACCAAGTCCTATCACAGTTACACCCAGAACACTTACTACTGTTGTAAACCCAGTCCTATCACAGTTACACCCAGAAGACTTCCTGCTGTTGTAAACCCAATCCTATCACTGTTACACCCAGAACACTTAATACTGTTGTAAATCCAGTCCCATCACAGTTACACCCAGAACACTTACTACTGTTGTAAACCCAGTCATATCACAGTTACACCCAGAAGACTTCCTACTGGTGTAAACCCAGTCCTATCACTGTTACACCCAGAACACTTACTACTGTTGTAAACCCAGTCCTATCACAGTTACACCCAGAACACTTACTACTGTTGTAAACCCAGTCCTATCACAGTTACACCCCGAACACTTCCTACTGTTGTAAACCCAGTCCTATCTCAGTTACACACAAAACACTTACTACTGCTGTAAACCCAGTCCTATCACAGTTACACCCAGAACACTTACTACTGTTGTAAACCCAGTCCTATCACAGTTACACCCAGAACACTTACTACTGTTGTAAACCCAGTCCTATCACAGGTACCCCCAGAACACTTACTACTGTTGTAAACCCAGTCCTATCACTGTTTCGCCCAGAACACTTACTACTGTTGTAAACCCAGTCCTATCACTGTTTCGCCCAGAACACTTACTACTGTTGTAAACTCAGTCCTATCACAGTTACACACAGAACACTTAATACTGTTGTAAACCCAGTCCTATCACAGTTACACACAGAACACCTACTACTGTTGTAAACCCAGTCCTATCACATTTACACCCAGAACACTTATTACTGTTGTAAACCCAGTCCTATCACTGTTACACCCAGAACACTTATTACTGTTGTAAACCCAGTCCCATCACAGTTACACCCAGAACACTTACTACTGTTGTAAACCCAGTCATATCACAGTTACACCCAGAAAACTCACTACTGTCGTAAACCCAGTCCTATCATTGTTACACCCAGAACACTTCCTACTGTTGTAAACCCGGTCCGATCACTCGGTTACACCCAGAACACTTACTTCTGTTGTAAACCCAGTCCTATCACTGTTACACCCAGAACACTTACTACTGTTGTAAACCCAATCCTATCACTGTTACACCCAGAAGACTTCCTGCTGTTGTAAACCCAGTCCTATCACTGTTACACCCAGAACACTTAATACTGTTGTAAACCGAGTCCCATCACAGTTACACCCAGAACACTTACTACTGTCGTAAACCCAGTCCTATCACAGTTACACCCAGAAGACTTCCTACTGTTGTAAACCCAGTCCTATCACTGTTACACCCAGAACACTTACTACTGTTGTAAACCCAGTCCTATCACTGTTTCGCCCAGAACACTTATTACTGTTGTAAACCCAGTCCTATCACTGTTTCGCTCAGAACACTTACTACTGTTGTAAACCCAGTTGTTTCACAGTTACACCCAGAACACTTATTACTGTTGTAAACCCAGTCCTATCACAGTTACACCCAGAACACTTACTACTGTTGTAAACCCAGTCCTATCACAGTTACACCCAGAACACTTACTACTGTCGTAAACCCAGTCCTATGACAGTTACACCCAGAACACTTACTACTGTCGTAAACCCAGTCCTATCACTGTCACACCCAGAACACTTCCTACTGTTGTAAACCAAGTCCTATCACTGTTACGCCCAGAACACTTACTACTGTTGTAAACCCAGTCTTATCACTCAGTTAAGGCCCCGCCACACGAGCCGGTTGTGCCCCGATTTTGAAGCCGATTCCGATCCGATTGCAATCGGATGACGTCAATTATCCGATCCGGTCCCAATCGGCTGGGAATCGGGTGTCTAGAACCTGCTCTATTTTCCCGATCCGAATCGGCCTCGGTTGTTAGCTTCAACCAATCAGAGCGCGTCTCGCAAAGCATGTCGTAGTTTGCAAATGGCGGAACACGCCTGTTGTGATCAGTACCGGCCACCGCCGTTGCTGAAGTTTCGCACGCCTCTTCCCGAATATGAGGCAAAACTGCTGATAATGCAAGCACATCATCACTGTCAAAACTAGCAGCCATTTTGCAGAACAGGTACGACTTTGATCTTCGGTTCAAACCGGTCGGCTAAACAAGTCGTGAAATGTGTGGCAGTGCACACGTTTTTTAAGTCCGGCCCGATCACCTACCGATTCGAAAACTGATCGGGAATCGGCCTCAAAACCGGGCATGTGTGCCTTTACACCCAGAACACTTCCTACTGTTGTAAACCCAGTCCTATCACTGTTACATCTAGAACACTTCCTACTGTGATAAACCCAGTCCTATCACTGTTACACCCAGAACACTTAATACTGTTGTAAACCCAGTCCTATCACTGTTTCGCCCAGAACACTTACTACTGTTGTAAACCCAGTCCTATCACAGTTACACCCAGAACACTTACTACTGTTGTAAACCCAGTCCTATCACAGTTACCCCCAGAACACTTAATACTGTCATAAACCCAGTCCTATCACAGTTACACCCCGAACACTTCCTACTGTTGTAAACCCAGTCCTATCACAGTTACACCCAGAACACTTATTACTGTTGTAAACCCAGTCCTATCACAGTTAACACCCAGAACACTTACTACTGTTGTAAACCCAGTCCTATCACAGTTACACCCAGAACACTTAATACTGTCGTAAACCCAGTCCTATCACAGTTACACCCAGAACACTTACTACTGTTGTAAACCCAGTCCTATCACAGTTACACCCAGAACACTTACTACTGTTGTAAACCCAGTCCTATCACAGTTACACCCAGAACACTTCCTACTGTTGTAAACCCAGTCCTATCACAGTTACACCCAGAACACTTACTACTGCTGTAAATCCAGTCCTATCACAGTTACACCCAGAACTCTTACTACTGTTGTAAACCCAGTCCTATCACAGTTACACCCAGAACACTTACTACTGTTGTAAACCCAGTCCTATCACAGTTACACCCAGAACACTTAATACTGTCGTAAACCCAGTCCTATCACAGTTACACCCAGAACACTTCCTACTGTTGTAAACCCAGTCCTATCACAGTTACACCCAGAATACTTCTTACTGTTGTAAACCCAGTCCTATCACAGTTACACCCAGAACACTTATTACTGTTGTAAACCCAGTCCTATCACAGTTAACACCCAGAACACTTACTACTGTTGTAAACCCAGTCCTATCACAGTTACACCCAGAACACTTAATACTGTCGTAAACCCAGTCCTATCACAGTTACACCCAGAACACTTCCTACTGTTGTAAACCCAGTCCTATCACAGTTACACCCAGAACACTTCCTACTGTTGTAAACCCAGTCCTATCACAGTTACACCCAGAACACTTATTACTGTTGTAAACCCAGTCCTATCACAGTTAACACCCAGAACACTTACTACTGTTGTAAACCCAGTCCTATCACAGTTACACCCAGAACACTTAATACTGTCGTAAACCCAGTCCTATCACTGTTACACCCAGAACACTTACTACTGTTGTAAACCCAGTCCTATCACAGTTACACCCAGAACACTTACTACTGTTGTAAACCCAGTCCTATCACAGTTACACCCAGAACACTTACTACTGTTGTAAACCCAGTCCTATCACAGTTACGCCCAGAACACTTAATACTGTCGTAAACCCAGTCCTATCATCTTTACACCCAGAACAACATGAAGCACACGCCTTTTCCTTACTACTCCTGTATACCCAGTAATATGACTTACACCGAGATAAAACACCCACATGAGGTGCCCGCCTTGAACTTATTACTGTTTTACACCCTGTAATGTGACTTACACCCAGAAGAACACCCAACATGAATACTTGGAGTCAGGAAGTTGATCTTGGTCAGCCAGGGGTTGATGAGACTGTATATTTCTTCCAGATGGAAGGTGGTGGATAGGGGCTGTACCACTGATCAAGCAGAATGCCGGCCGCCTGCCCTGTTCTACTCTAGCTGTGGTAGGGTCCGCTCAGCTTGCAATGTTCATCAAGCACTCATTATCTGCTGACACACCTCTGGTTTAGGAGAAAGCCTTGGCCATTGACCATCAAGCTTTTGAACGCTAATGGACTCTCCATCTGAGTACGGCTCTACAATAGAGGCACACCACCTCTACTTCAGAGTTTGCATCCGACTGGAACTACTGTGGATCTGTGCCTGGGCGAGATTGGCTGTGTTCAGTTTTACCGCTCGTCTAACTTGCGAACTGAACGAATCGTCAGTAATTAGAGTACGTTCAGACTGGTTCTATATCGAGACAAATAACACATCCCGGTCCTATATCAGGGGAGGCAACAAATCGCGGTCGTGTGTCAAGGAGGTAACACATCGTGAATCGTGAGAGGAAGTTGTAAACCTTTGCGCCCCTCCCATCCGGAAAGGTTTGCAAGTAAACGCGGCCATTTTCCGGCCGTTAGACCGCCCCTCCACCTCCCCCTCATTACTTTTTCTGGCTGCATGTAGTTCACCGAATCAGCGAATGACACCAGTCTGCGAGAGACATAGATCCTCATGAGCTCCCGAAGGCTGCCCACTTCACTTCATTTCTCACTTTCATCTTCATACGTGTGCCTATTTTGTTATAGTGTACGCTGACGGCACCTAACAATAATTGTTATCTGTCATTCTTTTATCCGTGCGTTTGTTGCTGTTCACAAACGTTCTCTGAATTGTCTTCTTTCTTTTTTTACGAGTGCCTATAGCTGTTAACAACTGCTCACTTAATTTGACCCTTGATTCATTCTGATAGTATACCGTGCCTGTCGCTATCAATACCTGTCCGCTGAATGCTGCCCTCCTGTAGTCATGTGTCCGTTGCTATTGGTCATTGTTGCTATGGTAATTGTTGCTATTGGTCATTGTTGCTATGGTAATTGTTGCTATTGGTCATTGTTGCTATGGTAATTGTTGCTATTGGTAATTGTTGCTATGGTAATTGTCTGCTATCTCTTGCCCTCTTGTCACTGAGATCCCGCTGGTCCAAAACTAACACGTCAACATGTTACAATTAACCCATTCAGCCCGACGCACGCATTTCCCAAAGTTTGGAGGCGTCATCTAACGACTATGCACCATTTGCAGGAGATGGGTCGACCATGATAATTCAAGGGTAGCGCCAGATTAGTTTGGCGCCGACAGGCGCCAAGCTAATCTGGCTCTACCCTTGAATTATCATGGTCGACCCATCTTCTGCTGTAATGCGTCAGGGCTGAATGGGTTAACCTGGTAAGATATAATTGTTGGTGTCGGTGTCAATACTACTACTGAACCTTTGTCGATTCACGGTGATACGTCTGGCTGGTAGTGGTGGCCGGATGAGGACGGGTGGTGGTGGTGGTGGAGGGGTGAGGGCGGGTGGTGGACAAGAACTGCAAGGTGCAAAATCACAGACCAACACATGATGCTGATGAAGAATGTTACTGGCATTACCAATGTTTGATATGTTTTACGACAAATAGTCTGAAATGTTTAATCAGTATGTATTTATACCATTTATAACCATCGCCCCCACCCCAACACACACACACATACACGCACGCACACACACACACACACACACACACACACACACACACACACACACACACACACACACACACACACGCACGCACGCACGCACGCACGCACGCACACACACACACACAAGCCACACACACACACACACATATATATATATATATATATATATATATATATATATATATATATATATATATATATATATATATATATATATATATATATATATATATATATATATATATATATATATATATATATATATATATATATATATATATATATATATATATCCGCTCCCTCCGACTCTCCCCGCATTTCACAACCCACCCACCCAATAATAATAACTAATAAATAAATAAATTAAAAATAAATAATATGTAAATAAATAAACAAATAACTCCGTACGATTTGCAGATGGCGTTGTTGGCACAAGTGACCACCCACCTCACACCACAACACACCACAACACACCACACCACACAAAGACAGGAGAGAGGCTCTGGTTTGCGTTAACCGCGAGGGGTCAGCTCGGTAACTCATCACTGTCCGTTAATTGCTGGGGTGGACAGTGACCAAGAGTGTCCAGTTTACACGTCACCCGACCCCTATCTCACCCCATCCACCCCTCTCTCTTTCCTCCTCTTCCACCCGTTGAAGCTAGTGCTACGTGTAATTACGCTGACTTTGAGTAATCGGATTCAGCGCCTTGCTTTTTCCACTCTCTTACCGCTCATTACTCCGGTACCCACTTACACCGCTTGTCTCCCTTCATTCACTGCCGTTCAGGGAGACAACCAATGTGGTACTGACTTTGACTGTGAGTGACCAAGGCCCTTAACTGTTGTGGAACCCATGGTCATGGTCATTGTCGTGCTTACTATGGACAAACTGAGTGGCTTTGTGTTCTGTCATCATCGTGTTCGTTTTTCTGTCCCTCTGTCCTGTGAGCGTTGAGCAGACGTTGGGCAGCACTGGGATTATTGGGTTAGGGTGAGCAGACGTGGGTCAGCACTGGGATTGTTGGGTTAAGGTTAGGGTGAGCATACCTAGGTCAGCACAGGGATTATTGGGTTAGGCTTAGGGTTAGGGTGAGCAGAGGTGGGTCAGCACTGGGATTATTGGGTTAGGGTGAGCAGACGTTGGTCAGCACTGGGATTATTGGGTTAAGGTTAGGGTGAGCAGACGTAGGTTAGCACTGGGATTATAGGGTTAGGGTTAGGGTGAGCAGAGGTGGGTCAGCACTGGGATTATTGGGTTAGGGTGAGCAGACCTGGGTCAGCACTGGGATTATTGGGTTAAGGTTCGGGTGAGCAGACGTAGGTCAGCACTGGGATTATTGAGTTAGGGTGAGCAGACCTGGGTCAGCACTGGGATTATTGGGTTAAGGTTCGGGTGAGCAGACGTAGGTCAGCACTGGGATTATTGGGTTAGGGTGAGCAGACGTGGGTCAGCACTGGGATTGTTGGATTAGGGTGAGCAGACGTAGGTCAGCACTGGGATTATTGGGTTAGGGTGAGCAGACGTAGGTCAGCACTGGGATTGTTGGATTAGGGTGAGCAGACCTGGGTCAGCACTGGGATTATTGGGTTAAGGTTAGGGTGAGCAGACGTAGGTCAGCACTGGGATTATTGGGTTAGGGTGAGCAGACGTGGGTCAGCACTGGGATTGTTGGGTTAGGGTGAGCAGACCTGGGTCAGCACTGGAATTATTGGGTTAAGGTTAGGGTGAGCAGACGTAGGTCAGCATTGGAATTGTTGGGTTAGGGTGAGCAGACGTGGGTCAGCATTGGGATTATTTAGGATCGTAATCATCAGCCGGCGTCACAGCCGCAATTGTAAAATAAAATGACGCGGACACATTCTGGTGTTTTTGTAGTGACCACTATCTGGTGTTTTGTAGTGGCCATTATCTGGTGTTTTGTAGTGACCACTATCTGGTGTTTTGTAGTGACCACTATCTGTTATGTGGAGATAAGGCCTTGTCATGCTATGACGTTCAGTCTGGAACTCTAATTAACTGACAGGTGAACCTCTTGGTGTCGTGATTTCTACACTGGTTGATTTCATCCATTCACTGGCACAGATAGCGGTATCGAATCGAAGCAGACACCCAGTGTGCGTGAATTCAGAGCTCTGGAAGCGGCAATTTCTGACCATTGTCCGAAAGGTGGAGTTGTTGCTGCTGTTGTACAAGTGGTCATTGCTGCGTGTTAAGTTATCAAATGAATATGAACAATGTCATTTATCAGGAGGGCTGTAGTAATCACCCCAGTCGGGACTCCGCCCTTTTAGCGTTAGTGACAGTGGCACTAAATTTGATAGTCGGACATGAGAGACAGACAGACCGACAGAGAGAGAGAGAGAGAGAGAGAGAGAGAGAGAGAGAGAGAGAGAGAGAGAGAGAGAGAGAGAGAGAGAGAGAGAGAGAGAGAGAGAGAGAGAGAGAGAGAGAGAGATTAAATTAAATTAAATTAAATTTTATTTTCCAAGGATACAAGAATAGGTGCGCAGACCTTTTTTCATTATCGTCGTTGCTACAAACTACAGGGGAAAAAAAAATCCATACACACACACGCACGCCAACATCGAATAAACTGAAAATAAACTACAAACTATCAAAATTAAGTCAAAAGTATTCGGATTATCCATCTGTTGACTTTCTCTTAAAGTTAAACACACACACACACACACACACACACACACACACACACACACACACACACACACACACACACACACACACACACGCACACACACGAGAGAGAGAGGGAGGGAGAGAGGCCCACAGTGAACAGAGGATAACACCAACACCACCTGGATTATTACTTCTTGAAGTTTTCTTGCGTTCACTTTAAACTCCTTTAAATTGCGTGGCAATCTGTTGTAAACAGTGAACATTACGACCCCCATCCCGCATTCACTTACACTCGATTTCACTGGCAGCTGTTTACTGGTTCCTTTAATTAAAGCAGCGAGTCTCGTGCTTATTAGTACCGCATGAACTAGTCAGCAGAATTGACATGGCTACCTTCCGCGTGGACTGGAGCAAAACTGGGATTCAGCTTAAGGGTAGTGTCTTTTTACCTTGGCGCTGAAGTAAAGGAAGTCAACGTCACAGTCCCCAGGGGCTGACGAGGATCCCTGCCTGTTCCCGAGGTCCAAGGGGTGTGTGTGTGACCCTACGGCGACACAGAGGTTGGTTGGTTAGTTCGGGTTTAACGTCCACAGCACCGAGATGATCATGGACGGCCCAGACGGGCGGGTTATGGGGGACAGGGAAATCTATTGCCTATGGAGTGCGACCTGAACACTGATCAACTCAGGCGCACTCCAACTGTGCCACTTTGGTTTACCGGGACCTTTCAACGGACATGCTATTGAACAAATCCGTTTTCCCCCCTGGATTGTGAGTCCAGCTACCGGGGCCGGGACGGGATTCGAACCCACGACCCGGCGATTCCCTTCGCTCTCCTGCTCCGACGTTTAACCGCCTGAGCTATTTCGGACTCTATGGGACACAGAGTCAACAAATTGAGCTAATCAAGGACTTGCCGTGTCCTGACGGTCACCTCGTGGCTACCAATTCACAGCCTTAACTCCAGTAACTTCCTCTGTGTCGGGAAGACCGATAGAACAAGCGGAAACTGGTGTCACCTGGAGACATAGATCTTCAAGAGCCCGTGCACATGGAGGGTGTGTTGAAAATCTGTGCCTCTTGCAGACGGCTGCCTGTGAACAGCGGACATTGCGCATTGTGTCATCACCGCATGCTGCACCAGCAGGGGACCTGACAAAAGGGTCATGCTTGTGTCTGCTTTCTTTGTCCTTCATGAGGCCCCTTTGTCCCCTAATAGGGCCCCCTGGCAGGGTGTGATGCAGGGATGTGCAAAAGGTCAAGGCTTGTTATCCTTTTTGTCATTTTTGGCGGCTTAAAACAGCAAGAGGCAAAAGCTTGTCATCTTTTGTCTTTTCACAAGTTAACACAGCCAGAGGTCAGTGCTTGTTACTGCTGATAGCCAGAGGTCAGTCCTTGTTACTGCTCTGTTCATTGTGGCCTGGAGGGTACATGAGGCAGATGAGCTCTAAATGAAGCATGTCTCGCTGTGACGGTTAAATGGACTTCGTCGTCATCATTACTGTCATCACCGTCATCATAACTTGAAGAATGCGAGAATTAGGTAGCAGAAAAGAAGGGGGAGGGGTGGTGGTGTTGAGGGTGGGGGTGGTGGTGGTGAACAACGTTACCTAGCACTGTTGCACTCTGAGTCCAGACGAAGGCTAACTTCAGTATGCCGCATGTATCGAATTAGCTGTACGCTGTTTAACTCGCTTTCAAGAAACACAGACGCCGATCAGAGGATGAGTGTATGTACTCAAAGCTGAAAGCGTAGTCATTAAGTAACGGATCAAAATACTAATTGATTGATTGATTGTACATTGCTTAACGTTCCGACAGCAACAAGGCTTTCTCAGGACGTGCCTGCACTGCTTGTGAAAAAAAAAAAAAAAAAAAAAAAACAACAGAATATTGAATATATGTCGCCAGCCGGTCTAATACGTTAAATAAACCTACGACATCGGGCCTAAATAAAGCTAAGACCATGTAGCAACACACATCCAATATCAAGAGCTACAGGCAGCGCAGACAGTAGGGAGAGTTTAAAAAAGGAAAATACAGGTGAATGGAACAAGGGTAGACAGAAACACATGCCCCAGAATAGAGAAGAAAACCCACCCTGTGGGGCTGACCAGGGTGACCCTGGGAACTAAAAAGTAGTTACACCACCCAAGTCCCCCAGGGCAGACCCGGGTGGGGGATCAAAATACTAAGGTTTTGATGATTGTATGTACTCAAATCTGGAAAGCGTAGTCATGAAGTAACGGATCAAAATACTAAGGTTTTGTTTGTCCCCGAACACTGCATGCGGGACATAAATAGGAATAACGTATGGTAGAGGTTTTGTCGTAAGGTAGAGGTTTTGTCGTAAGGTAGAGGTTTTGTCGTAAGTTAGAGGTTTTGTCGTAAGGTAGAGGTTTTGTCGTAAGTTAGAGGTTTTGTCGTAAGGTAGAGGTTTTGACGTAAGGTAGAGGTTTTGACGTAAGGTAGCGGTTTTGTGCAAAACGCCAGCTGTTTGTTGACAGTAAAAGGGTCCCGTATTTGAAATGACCACATCTGTTTTGTCAAGAAAAGGGATTTGTGTACGTAGTTGAACAAGTCCACCAACCTTTGATTGTAACCTGAAGAAACAAACACTGCAGAAAAACAACTAATCATGTTTTTGTAAATGAACCCGAAGAAGACAGCCACTCATTATCTCTGTCCGCAGCTGAGCTCCCAGTGAAACGCGCTCTTCTCATGAGTTGTTGGTCACAACCAATGAATTTATTCTGTCAGATAGAGGACACCAATTATTTTCATACACGTAGTTACAGAAGTTTCCATGATAACGCATTCCGAGTATTATTGCTCTCGGTCTGAAAACGAGTCATCATAGGCGAGATTTGGGAGCGGTGTGTGGGGGAGGTGGGGGGGGGGGGAATGGACAACGATTTCTACTGTCAAGAGGCGTAGATTGTCATGAGTCCCTGTGGCTACAGTGGCTGATGAGAATCTTCGCCTCTTGCAGATGTAAAACTTGTTGAGGGGGTGTGCAGGGAATGTGACCGACGGGAAAAATGGTGCGAAACCCAGGAAGTAATAATTAGGACATAAGAGCCATTAGTTTCTATCAGCCTGGGTGGGAGTTGAACTCGGGTCACGGGTGGCGCAGACCACACGTCATACAATCGCCATTAATATCACGTCAGCACGAGTATCGCGTCAGCAGCGCTAGTATCACGTCACACCACCTGTTTTGCGGGGTGTGTGTATGCTAATTATGGACTAGATGCGATTACTGACGTCACAGGCACAAAGTCAATGTCCAGCAAGCAGTGTGTCATCGGGTGGACGACGAGCTTAGTTGGCATGAGGAACTTTTGTAAACTAGAAGGTGTGTATGTGTGTGTGTGTGTGTGTGTGTGGGGGGGGGGGGGTATCATTGTTAAGCGTTGCAATGAACCATCTCCACACGTCCACCCTCAGTATTCCTGGACACTGCGCACAAGTGACAGGAAGCGGGGAAGCCCTGACCGTGACTCACGGGTAGTGCCTGATTAGCTGCCTGTCCGTATAGGTACCAAGCTGATTAAGCACAGCACAGACCCTTTCTCTTTCATGATCGGCCCCTCATTAAATCTCCAATCTTGATAACAAATTCCCAGATCAGGGCGATGTACCCTGAAAACTGCCTTACATTTCGGGAGACAGATTGATGGTGATAGTTCAAGGGTGGTGCCGGCAGAATAACTCGTCGACCCAGGCGCCAAGCTACTGTGGCACCACCCTTGAACTATAATTTGATCCGTACTGTGTAGGGGTTGATTCCACCTCTAACGTCAAGGGTTGCAGTATGGGTTATCCACACTTGAAAGTGACGAATGTCGTTTTCTGGCCACTCGTGTTCCCGTGTCGTCTGGTTCTCCAATCACGAGCAACTCTACACTGACGCAACGTGTCCGCCTCTTAACCTTGTCTGTTGAACGCGCCCTGGCTCACTCATAATGCTAACTCTTTTGATAATTTCCCATGATAAACGCTCTGGCTGCGTTCAGACATTCATCACGTCAACGGGCGCTGTTCTGAACACCGGTTTTAATACACGTCCCTTTGCTGTTTGGTTTCTACAGCGGGGGCCGGGCCGGAATCCGATACAAACACTCCTCCCCCTCCCCCCCCCCCCCCCCCCCCCCCCCCCCCCCCGTATGTCGCAGGCGACGGATAAAACATGGGTCATTTTGCAACAAGATGTCAGAAGGTCACTATTCACTCTACTGCCGGCATCCTGTTGAGTCGGACAGCTGTTTGAGCCGGCGTTGATTGTAAAGTAACAGTAAGGAAAAAGGAAATAGGTTTGTACAGTAACAATAAGGAGATAGGTTTGTAAAGTAACAGTAGGTTTGTACATTAACAATAAGGAAGTAGGTTTGTAAAGTAACAGTAAGGAAATAGGTTTGTACAGTAACGATAAGGAGATCGGCTTGTAAAGTAACAGTAAGGAAATAGGTTTGTACAGTAACAATAAGGAGATAGGTTTGTAAAGTAACAGTAAGGAAATAGGTTTGTACATAACAATAAGGAGATAGGTTTGTAAAGTAACAGTAAGGAAATAGGTTTGTACAGTAACAATAAGGAGATAGGTTTGTAAAGTAACAGTAAGCAAATAGGTTTGTACAGTAACAATAAGGAGATAGGTTTGTAAAGTAACAGTAAGGAAATAGGTTTGTAAAGTAACAGTAAGGAAATAGGTTTTACAGTAACAATAAGGAGATAGGTTTGTACACTAACAGTAAGGAAATAGGTTTGTACAGTAACAATAAGGAGATAGGTTTGTAAAGTAACAGTAACGAAATAGGTTTGTACAGTAACAATAGGGAGATAGGTTTGTACACTAACAGTAAGGAAATAGGTTTGTACAGTAACAATAAGGAGATAGGTTTGTAAAGTAACAGTAACGAAATAGGTTTGTACAGTAACAATAGGGAGATAGGTTTGTACACTAACAGTAAGGAAATAGGTTTGTACAGTAACAATAAGGAGATAGGTTTGTACACTAGCAGTAAGGAAATAGGTTTGTACAGTAACAATAAGGAGATAGGTTTGTAAAGTAACAGTAACGAAATAGGTTTGTACAGTAACAATAAGGAGATCTGTTTGTAAAGTAACAATAACGAAATAGGTTTTTTGGCGGAAAAAAAAACCCACCCAAACAACAAACAACAACAACAAAACTGCAACGAAACGCACAGCCATAATACAGCCTAACAAAAAGATTCCCACCAGGCAAACGGTGTAGGAATCACGTAAGCCAAGAAATAGTGTGGTAATTAGAGGATTAACCGGGATCAACAAGCGGCTTTGTGGGGCTGGGGTAGAATCATCAATCTGTAGTTATGGTCTTGGCGCTGATTACACACTGGTGCAAGTCACTCCATTACCAGACACAACACCCTGAAGCCAGGATCAAATGGCACCAGCTACAGACGTAGATCCTCATAAGCTCCGGCCGGCTGCGGGGTATCATGAGAATCTACGTCTCTTGCAGTTCTGTGTTGTGTACTGAGCAGAACATAGCACAAGAGAACAGAAAATAGCACCGCACAACAGAACACAGCACAACAGAACATAACACAATAGAACAGAACGTAGCACAACACAACAGAACATAGCACAACACAACAGAACACAGCACAAGAGAACAACTTGACATAGCACAATAGAACAGAACACAGCACAATAGAACAGAACACAGCAAAATTGAACAGAACATAGCACAACAGAACACAGCACAAGACAACAGAACATAACACAGCAGAACATAGCACAACAGAACACAGCGCAAGAGAACAGAACATAGCACAATAGAACAGAACATAGCACAACAGAACATAGCACAAGAGAACAGAACATAACACTCAACAGAACATAGCACAACACAACAAAACACAGCACAAGAGAACGGAACTTGGCACAATAGAACAGAACACAGCACAACAGAACATATCACAAGAGAACAGAACATAGCACAAGAGAACATAGCACAAGACAAGAGAAGACAGTACAAGAGAACATTGCTGAGAGAGTATCGGTCCTTCGGAGTGCATCTGTCATAGGCTACCAGGGTGGAGGTGGGAGGGGTGGGGATCACAAGGGGAGACACTGCAACTCGTATTTCCGTGTACGAACAGTGACCCAACACCCTCACCACCCAACACCCTCACCACCCTAAAAAGGAAAAAAATCTCAGAAGAATTATCGGTCTCTGGAAAGAATGACCAGAAGAGCCCGGGTGTCTGAAAAACGTTCTAGATCACTTCATCGACAGCCTCCCAGAGACAAAACGTGAACATAACGCTTTCAATATGTCGCTGCGCATTATAAAACCTTAGTTATATGATACAGAAACAGAAATATGGTTTCATAATAACGTAAATGGGTGCTGCTTGGGGCAGTGGTTCCGGCTCTGACTGAGGTGACAGGCGATACACGCCGGAGTTCTTGTCGAAGGGCATATCAAATGCTCGATTACATGACCACAAGGCGTCAGCCCGCCGTGATCAGATGCACTCGTCACGTGACCATATGCCGTAAACACATGATCAGAATGCTCCACTATATGAACACAAGACGTGAGCACGTTATCAGATATCCTGGTCACATGACCATATGCCCTAAGCACGCGATCAACTGCCCCGTCACAGTGACTACATGCCTCGAGCACGTCATTAGTAAACGATCAGTGACGGCGACACGCTCTGTGACGTAGGCTTGCACGTGCAGTGACGTAGCCAGGACCGGTGCACGTGCTCCAGACCGGCCGCCAGCCACAGAGCGTGAGGGAACGTTGACCAAGATCTAGCGGCATTGCAGCAGTCACGCCCGCCCATCTGTAAGATGTGTATATCATCATCAGCCACGGCATTAGCATGAGAATCAGTGTCACTTGCTGGCTCCATTTACATCACCAGATTGAGGAAGTCTACGAGGGATTGAGGGGGTGGGGAGAGTTATTAATCAGCTGCTAGGGCGGAAGGACAGTGTTCAGCCTTGGTGGGCAGGCCCTTAGGCCAAGAGTAATGTTATTCTTCCAGCGCCCTGAGCCAGTAGTCACTCAAGGAAGTAGCGCCGTTGCACACTCATTTTACCATATTTGTTTTTTCTATTTCCAATTTGGCTTTGCAGGTTCCTATTTGGCTCTGACGTTTCATATTTGGTGTTGATATTTTGTGCATGCACTTTGTCTGTAATGTGTGTGTTTATATCTACTGTGTCACAGTCTGCTTGACGTCATTCTGCACCGTGACGTCATTCTCGACCTTGATGTCATTCTCGACCCTGACGTCATTCTCGACCGTGACGTCACTCTCGACCGTGACGTCATTCTCGACCGTGACGCCACTCTCGACCTTGACGTCATTCTCGACCTTGCTTCTTTAACCCACTGAACCCCAAGGCCGCATTTCCTAAATTGTGCAAGTGTCACCTGACAATACGTACCAGTTGCCGGAGATGGATCGACCGAAGGCAGTGCTCATCTGGCACTGCCCTTCAAAATATCGTCGATCCGCCTCCTGTAGTGCGTCGGCTGCATGGGTTAAAACCGTTAAATCAGGGCTGCATAGGTTAACCCCTAAAGACTGCTGTCTGTGTCCGAGCTCTCATTTTTTGTCAGAACAAACTTTACACGTGGTTTTATCTGCTACGTAACTGTTGTCAGGAAATTGCACAAGACATCTTGTACGGGGGTCCATCATTATCGCACCGTGTGGTGTTACGCGTGTCAGGTTACGTCTATTTGCTGGTCGCATTGACCAGGTGTCTGACAATACCGCTGGCCGGAAAAGAAGGTAACTGCACGTCCTTTCCGCTGAATGATATCAGCAGTAGCAGTCAAGGGTTCAATCTCTCTCCACTTACGCCTTTTGATATCAGTGTCTGACTCAGTACCGTCTGTCTGGGATGGATTACGTCTGACACGAGGGGACCTCGCTCCACGCCCCTCCCCCACTTACTTATTGTATTAAAAGGGGGTGGGTGGGGGGGGGGCGCCTTCCTCCCAACCCCCCCCCCCCCCCTTTTTTTTTTTTTTTTTTTTTTACAAGGTCAGTAAGCATTGTCGCCTTCAACATTTTTCTTCTAACACGTTTCGTATTTGACGACGGTGTAAGGCCGTTGCCTGGGGAAAGACCTGTGGTGCTAAGGACAGGTTGAAAGCATCTTGGCTCCGATACCTGTGGTTTGATCTTCAGTAACTCTCAGCATGCACGTGAAAACCTTGTCAACTCACGATCCCCTCAGGGGCAGCTAGGTTCTACCGCCGGTGTCGGTCCGACTGGTCTGGACCATCAACACGCACAGTCTCGTGAGTCCCTGCAGCTGCGTGGCTTCATGAGCACCTATGAGGAACCCTTGGCTGTCGGTAGCTGTTTTTGTCGCGATTATTCCTGTCGGATGTCTGGCTGTTGTTATTCCTGTCGGATGTCTGGCTGTTGTTATTCCTGTCGGATGTCTGGCTGTTGTTATTCCTACCCCACCCGGGTCTGCCCTGGGGGACTTGGGTGGGGTTAGGTACTTTTTAGTTCCCAGGGTCACCCTGGTCAGCCCACAGGGTGAGTTTTTCTCTCTATTCTGGGGCATGTGTTTCTGTCTACCCGAGGTCCATTCACCTGTATTTGCCTTTTTAAAACTCTCCCTACTGTCTGCGCTGCCTGTAGCTCTTGATATTGGATGTGTGTTGCTAAATGGTCTTAGCTTTATTTAGGCCCCATGTGTTGGGTTTATTTAATGTATTTGACCGGCTGGCGACATACATTCAATGTTCTGTTTAGTTGTTTTTTTCACAAGCAGTGCAGGCACGTCCTGAGAAAGCCTTGTTGCTGTCGGGACGTTAAGCAATGTACAATCAATGTTGTTATTCCTGTCGGATGTCTGGCTGTTGTTATTCCTGTCGGATGTCTGGATGTTGTTATTTCTGTCGGATGTCTGGATGTTGTTATTCCTGTCGGATGTCTGGATGTTGTTATTCCTGTCGGATGTCTGGATGTTGTTATTCCTGTCGGATGTCTGGATGTTGTTATTCCTGTCGGATGTCTGGCTGTTGTTATTCCTGTCGGATGTCTGGCTGTTGTTATTCCTGTCGGATGTCTGGATGTTGTTATTCCTGTCGGATGTCTGGCTGTTGTTATTCCTGTCGGATGTCTGGCTGTTGTTATTCCTGTCGGATGTCTGGCTGTTGTTATTCCTGTCGGATGTCTGGCTGTTGTTATTCCTGTCGGATGTCTGGCTGTTGTTATTCCTGTCGGATGTCTGGATGTTGTTATTCCTGTCGGATGTCTGGATGTTGCTATTCCTGTCGGATGTCTGGATGTTGTTATTCCTGTCGGAATCATCCCGACAAAAACAGCCACCGACAGGCAGTTGGTGAATCAGCTACCGACAGGCAGTTGGTGAATCAGCTACCGACAGGCAGTTGGTGAATCAGCTACCGACAGGCAGTTGGTGAATCATTCAGGGTGTATAACTTATAATTGTGCAGCAAGCGTGTCCAGTGTGGTAGGTCCGCTTGGTTTGTTTTTCTCCTGTGTTCGTGAAAATCACAAGCTGAATATCCATTTACCCACTTAATGTGGGGAGTAGATATCCAAACGTGCACAGTGCCAGTCCTGCCATTAAGAAGAGTGGGTTGTCGTCGACACCTCAGGTCCGCAATGTGTAAGGACACCAACGCCGCTTGCAGGGACAGTGCTGGGTTATCTGTTGTCCTGGAAACACCTTGGGGCGAGATACATCAGCCAGAACATCCTGTTGAACCTGCCACCTACAGCAGTGCAGAGTCTGATGACAGTCTAGGAGGCCCCGTACAGTGGAGGGAATCTAACAGCGAGACCCTGCTAGCAGGAAATCTACACCGGATAAGCCCACCCGGGGTGATCAAAGTGAAAATAAGAGTGGAGTCACCACTTCAGCCAAGGGAAGGCATTTCCTGTCCCAGGTAGACAAAGCCTGTCTGACGGCTGTGACACGATGCTCGCCGGGTGTCTGTTGTAGCCTGTCTGACTGACACGATACTCGTCTGTAGTCCAAATACACTACTATCAAAACTATTACGGTAGACAAACGTGAACAGTTGTCTCCATTAGTTACTAGTGTGAACAGTTGTCTCCATTAGTTACTAGTGTGAACAGTTGTCTCCATTAGTTATTGTCTCCATTAGTTACTAGTGTGAACAGTTGTCTCCATTAGCTAATAGTGTGAACAGTTGTCTCCATTAGTTACTAGCGTTTTTTTTCTTCCTATCTACCTCTTAACCCTTTTTCGTTGAGGCCAGTGATTCCTGTACAGGAGTCACCTAGACAGAACGCTATTGACAATTAAGGGGTTAAAATGTGCACTCTGTCAGGACTGGGAGCGGCAGCAAATGAAGATTACGTAAGATTCAGAACGTCGTGCCCAGTAAGCGAAGGTCAAAGGCCCACTGCGGCCTGTGATAGCCCAAAGACGTTTTGCTGCTGGGGTGTCGAGCGCGACCAAACACAGATTAACCCTGTGGGTGTCGGCAGCAGGAATCACTAGGCGCGACAAGAACCGCTAGCCACAGCCACAGGCCGGACTGGCAATGCCACGTCATTGTGTTGGGCTACAGCGTCTCCACAGCCACGGCGCACCACAGGCCGGACTGGGAATGCCACGTCATTGTGTTGGGCTACAGCGTCTTCACAGCCACAGGCCGGACTGGCAATGCCACGTCATTGTGTTGGGCTACAGCGTCTTCACAGCCACAGGCCGGACTGGGAATGCCACGTCATTGTGTTGGGTTACAGCGTCTTCACAGCCACAGGCCGGACTGGGAATGCCACGTCATTGTGTTGGGTTACAGCGTCTTCACAGCCACAGGCCGGACTGGCAATGCCACGTCATTGTGTTGGGCTACAGCGTCTTCACAGCCACAGGCCGGACTGGCAATGCCACGTCATTGTGTTGGGCTACAGCGTCTCCACAGCCACAGGCCGGACTGGCAATGCCACGTCATTGTGTTGGGCTACAGCGTCTTCACAGCCACGGCGCACCTGTCTTCACAGTCTCCTGGCAAAGCATAGACTGAATTTCACTTACCTCCGCTGCCTGAGAAAACCAGACTTAAATGCTGCATTGTGTGAGGTGAGAGGAGACCAGTATGTGCCGCCGCATGGGGGAGGGGATGGATGGAGGGGGTGGTGTTCATGCGAATCTGTGGTTTGCATATTGCCATCCGTCACAGATCATGCAAGTGTCACAAGACTCGGCGTCAACGGTACCACTCGACACGTCCGTAATTAAGCCGCGTCTGACACGCTTTAATGATCATCTCGCGTCGATGTCAAGGGTGATAGAGGCTTTATGGCTACTTCAGTGAACATCGTTCTTCCCGGGCACAAGATCCTCAGGAGCATTGTCAGCTTGCAGGTGCTGTAGAGGACCACGACTCCTGATCAGTCAGGTTTACACCTGTGTTGCCCGCACGACGGAGAACATGGGGTGTACACTGTCAGCATGTGTAGCACTTTACTGATGGGGCGTACGGCTTGCTTTCTCCTCTAACAAACTTGTCAGCTGTGTGCCGCTCGGTGATTTTGAACTTTATGGCTAAACGCCGTAACAGGCGAAATCACAAAGCAGCCCATTACTTTTGCCGCTCAGGATATTTCTTGTAAACGTGAGTCTCAAGCGCAGCCCAGCTGACAAAAAATACTTGGCGGCATGTCCGAGGTCGTTTAACCCGCTATAAGATGGGTTTTGTCAGGCTTCCATCGCAAAAAAAATGGCTTGAGGATTCTACAGTGGAACTGTCGAGCCATAACCAAAAACATTCATCTTTTGAATAATTATTTAAACCAATATAATCCCCAGATCGTTTGTCTACAGTCCTTGTTGACAATCAAATCCAAGCTACCGAGTATTACTGGTTTTTACTATCCTCCTATAGTAGAACTAAATAGAAAGTTCAATGAAAATATTTTTACTGCCACATATATAAAGGTAGGGATTGTGCATGAAGTTTTAAATTCTCCTGTTCCCCTACATGAGACGCATCCAATCTATAGTAATTATATTAAAGTTAAAACTATTTCTACATATAAGGAAATAAATATACTAAATTTATATGCTCCAAAATCCATATCGCCGACTGGTCTAGAGTGGATTCAGGCTCTTCCTGTTAATGGGTGTGTTGTAATGGGGGATTTTAACATTCACCACCCGCTTTGGTACACTAATTTTCCCCTCACACGCACAATGGCAAGTAAACAAGCAGATGATATTTTAAATTCCAATTTCATCATCATCATCATCATCATCAGTCCCTTGCCCGAACTGGGCGTTGGGGGGACTGAAAGGCAGCAGCAACAGACAGTGCTCTCCACTGAGTTCTATTTTGGGCGGTGGCAAGCAAGTCTGACATCTCGAGTTCGGTCCATTCTTTTATGTTTGCGACCCAACTCTTTCTCTGACGACCTCGCCGACGACTTCCTTCGAGAGTGCCTTGGAGGATAGTCTTGGACAAGGTGTTGTGTCGGGTCACGTGGCCAAACCAAGCAAGCTTGCGCCGTTTCACGGTTGCCAGAAGGGGTTCATGTGGGCCCACCAGGGAAGTGACGATGCTCCGTACATATTCGTTGGTCTTGTGCTCGCGGTATGAGATGCGGAGCAACTTCCTCAGGCACTTGTTCTCAAAGGCCTGGATTTTCTTTTCTGAGTCTGCAAGCAGTGTCCAAGTCTCACAGCCGTAGAGTAGAATAGACACTACGAGGGACTTGTAAAGCCTGTACTTGATGGTGAAGCTGATGGAGTTACTTCGCCATATCCTGTCCAGCCTGGCCATTGCGGATGTTGCTGTACCTATCCTGATACGGATCTCTGCTATGCAACTACCGTCTTTGGACAGGGTGGCTCCCAAGTACTTGAAGCTATTCCAATTTAATAATTCTGAATAATGGAGACATGACCAGAATACCCGATAGTGACTGTCAGCACCCGTCAGCGGGTTGACCTTACGCTCATTTCCGCAAATTTGTATTTTGATGCTTCATGGGCGCTGGGCGATGACGCAATGGGAAGCGATCATCTCCCGGTATCCCTTGAACTTAAAATGGAACCACAATTGTTACCCAAATCCAACATAAAAGGTAAATTTCTAGATGAAAAGGCAGATTGGCCTCTGTATGTGGCCACGGTTGGACAGTGCATGGGAGGCGTGGACATTTTGGATGTTGACGCCTTCAGCACTACTCTAACCGTGGCCATTATTAAAGCCGCGGAGACAGCCATCCCGCGTAGTAGGGGTGCTCCTCCCGGCAAACCGGTCAACCCCTGGTGGACGGAAAACTGTGACATCGCTGTCAAAGGAAAAAAATGTGCTTATAACCAATGGAAGAAGACTAGAACGTCGGATGACCATGCGGCGATGAAGTCGGCAAATGTCCAATGTAATAAAATAATAGCCACTGCCAAATTAAATTTTCTCCAACATCAAATGCAAAATGAAATACCGTCCCCAACTGATACGAGCAAAGCCTGGAAGATTGTTAAAAAACTAAAAAATAAAATAATTCACCTCCAGTACCATTAATAGTTAATGGAGTTAAATTAATACCGATCAGGAAAAAGCTGAACTCCTGGCCGAAACCTTTGCGGATACTAGCACTACAAATAAATTAAACCTGTTAGCTAGTACCTATAGAATGACTGAAGAAAGTAAATTAGCCTTCCAAAATTCTCTTCTTCAGCCCATGACTCAACTGAGCTTAACCTTCCCTTTACCAACTTGGAACTAGATACCGTACTGTCCCGGGTGAAGGCTACAAAAACCTCCCCGAGACATGATGAGGTAACGTATATGATGGTAAAGAAACTCCCGCAGGAGGGAAGAAAACTCCTTCTTAGTCTATTTAATAAGTGCTACAGTGAGGGCCGCCTCCCACAGACTTGGCAGCACGGGATAATTATCCCAATACTTAAACCAAAAAAAACCCCAGAAATTTACCTACATCATTTCGACCTATTACTCTTACCTGGCACTTAAGTAAGATATTTGAACGGCTCGTAAAAAGTCGACTTGAATATTTCTTGGAGAAAAATAATGTAATACCTATCGTACAGGCAGGATTTCGCAAAAAAAGGTCAATTTCTGATCAACTATTTACGCTTTCATCAGCCGTTAAACAGGCCTTTAAGAACAAACAAAACGTTATGGCCTGCTTCTTCGACGTCAAACGAGCGTTTGACGTCGTTTGGCATAAGAAGCTATTACATAAAGTCAAGGTGCTTGGTCTTACTGGTAACATCTACAATTATATTCAAAATTTTCTTCATCGCACCCTCCAGGTCAGACTAGGCCAGGCCCTCTCTGCAACACATAAAACCGATTGCGGTGTACCCCAAGGTACCTGCCTTGCCCCCATACTCTTTAATATTATGATGGCGGACTTGCCAGCCTATTTAAAAACTAAACTTGATAAATATACAAAAACAACTCTAAAAATATCCCAATTTGCCGATGACATCGCCATATGGAAACCGACGAAAACTGGTAATTCCGATGGTAGGGAAATAATTAAAGAAAAAGTTACCCAGTTTCAGAAAGCTATTGACGCAATTCAACAATATTTAGAAATTAATGGATTTGAGCTGGCCCCGGAAAAAATACAGCTGACAATATTTAGTCCGAGTAAAGTCAGACTACAAGTACAATTGACTGTAAAAAATTATAATATTAAGTATCCTATTAATCCTACAAATCAAATAAAATTTTGGGGAGTACTGTTCACCTCCACTCTGAACTGGACCGTCCCACACATTAATAGTATTATTTCTAAAGCTACTAGAGCGATAAATCTGATAAGAATACTGAGGCATGAAATATGGGGCAGAAACATTAAATTGTTGCTGCACCTTCACCATGCCCTAGTTCGCTCAAACTTAAACTTCGGAGCCGAGTGTTTTGTTTTTTCTGCTCCCAAACGCGCCCTAAGGTTTCTTGAAACTGTGGAAATGAGGTCGCTCAAATGTATTTTGGGCGTACCCCCACACGCGTCGAACCAAGCAGTATATGCCATGACCAATGTTCTACCTCTGGATACCTTTAGGCTTAAATTTTGTACTAATTATATAAACAGAATATTTGGAACCTCTAATAATGCACAGGATCAGTGCATACCATAATGAAATTAAAATGGATCGATTCGAGCGAACATTTAAATCTATACAGAAACGTAATGTCGAGCCATCACTTACCTCAATAACCAGTGTGGTCCTGAAACAGAGTGGAATAGACCCCCACACTATATTTCCTGTTCCGCCTTATCCAATGCCTCCGTGGACCCTCCTCGCCGCCTCTATAAAAACTGAGATACCCAATATTACCAAAAAAAGTAACCCACAATTACAAAGATTTGCAGCCCTGGAGTACCTCGACGTAAATTATCCGCACGCTATAGTTGCCTATACTGATGGCTCCGTCAACGAAGCCGGCAATGTGGGGTGCGGAGTTTTTATCCCATCATTGGAAAAAACCTTAAGTTACTGCCTGGGCAGGGACTGGGCCATATGCACGGCGGAGCTTACGGCCATCTTGATGGCCCTAAACCATGTGTTGGCTCTGCCGTTGCAGATGTACCAGTTCCTTGTCTGTACGGACTCCAGGGCTGCCCTACAAAGTATCCAGTTAGACGATACCTCGGCCCGTCCAGACATCGTGATGGAAATAAAGATAATAATACATCAGCTTGTTTCTAGGGGTGTTGATACTGCCCTCCAGTGGGTTCCTGCCCATGTCGGCATTCTCGGCAACGAAATTGCAGAGCCTGCCTCAGTGGGCGCTCGCGGCGGACAGGGTACCCAGCCCGTCCGCCTATTGTTTACAGCAAAAGAAGCTAAAATTCAAATAGACAAGCAAATTAGAGATAACCATTGTTCTAATAAGAAAGCCTTCGCAGTGAGATATCCCGGTGTCCTAGCCTACAGGATGAATAAAAATCACAGTATTCATAAAATGACCTTTACTGATGATGCAATAAACCGAATATGTACCAATAGCTGGCGGACCCGTTGGTCCAACCCGACCTGTCTCATGCGGTCCTGGAGTGTGAGGCCTTCGCCGAAGAGTGCGGGGAACTTAGAGCGCAGTACCCAGCCGTTACGGCTCTACACATCATTTTAGAATCTGCTGGCCCTGATACTGTTAACAGGGTCAGTATGATAATGAAAAAACAAATATTTGTTAGATTGATATGAGTGGACGACTAGTGTCCCTCTGTTTATAAAATAATGGATGGTATTGGGCTTGTAGTACATGATGCCAATATTATAATCTGCTTATCCACCCTGTGCCCCGTTTTGATTCTGACCTTGGATGCGCACTACCTTATGCCTCGGCACCCTTAGTTTAATTAATATAAAGTACTACTAGAAATACCTGGATTGACTCAGACAAGTTAAAATTACTAATTAATAGGTAAAGTGGTATTGCCAAATTAAAAATATTCAAGTTGTTTGAGTCTTTAATCGACGAAAACATAATCCGGCCTGTGCTCGCTTGCCAATTGTTTTGTGTTTCCCCTAAAATAGAGTCCATTTTTACCCTTACTCTTAATAGTGGTCCTGAAATCTTAACCTTGATTTTATAATTAATAAAGCATTAAAAATCTTGTACATACCGGACCGTTGTTGTTGGTGGATGAAGACAAATATGGAAATGAAGTGAGATATAGCCAGATAGGATAACCATAGATCGATTGCTAAGTCCCCGATCACTATATGTGCCAGCGGGACGTAAAGCTGGAAAAACTAACTAACTTCCATCGCTGTCGTAAAACACGCGCATTACTAGCGTCTTGAAGGAGCTCGCGTGACAGGGGGGGAGGGGGTGTTCATGTTAACTCCGAAAATGGGGAATCTGGGATGAAATGTTAACACGATTTACAACAATGTGAATTAATCTAGAATTAGTCCAGATACGCTTCTAGACAAGCCGAGAGCTAACTTACACCACCTGGCAAAAGAACCTTCCCGGAGTTAGTTTCCAGTGGCTACTGGTGCTGTCAGAGACGAGCCAAATCTGTCTGTTGGATAGGAACACGGCACGCACGCACACACACACACACACACACACACACACACACACACACACACACACACACACACACACACACACACACACACACACACACACACACACACACACACAAACGCGCGCGCGCGCGCACGCACACACACGCGCACGCGCGCACGCGTACACGCACGCACGCAGCGCGCGCGCACACACACACACACACACACACACACCAAAACAAATTGTGTCATATTATAATATTTGGTGGGAAAACAGACTAACACTGAGGTAATATTTTCCTCAGTCATCTTCGCTTCGTTCTCCAAAACATTTTCTCTTCCTTCACAAACATGATGAATGCACTAAATCATATCGCATATTCTTGCCTTGATCACCTACCCGTAAACAATGGCTTCAAAGCTGAGATCTTCATATTTTCAAACAAACTATAATTATTCAAAGGCAGAGAGGGGCGCTCACCCAGGAAGCAGACTCTTTTCCTGCAGAGTTTCTCACCTTGGTGACCCGACAGCACGCGGCGTCGTGCATCCCCTAGAGATCCTCACGAGATCAGCAGCAACAGCATCTGATCATCCGCCTCTGTAGGCCGCAGGGGCTCACGAAGATCTATAACACTGGTTCGTGACAACCAGTATGATTCACACCAGTGTTCTTCAACAGAATTAGGTCTTTCACGCCTCTCAGTTCACCACTGACGATTTTCCGTTTGACAGATTCCTCATCTCGCATGAACGCCATGCAATGTTGAACCACGTCTGTTTATTAGCAAGAGGCATGGATTCACATCACCCAAGGCAATACAGCGGCTCGTGAAAATTTGTCTTTTGCTGAAACTATATCACTGACCCCTTTTCTCTTAAATCATTCTACCCCAGACACACCAGAGGAAGATAAGGATCGACCATGATAGTTCAAGGGTGACGCCAGAATAGCTTGGCGCCTATGGGCTGACTGACTGACCTATGGACGCCAAGCTATTCTGGCATCACCCTTGAACTATCACTTTCGATCTGTGTCCTGCACTGCAGTGTAGTCTTCAGTGGACAACGGCAACATTTAAGGATTTCGGTGTTGGGGTAGAATGAGATAAATGGAGGTAGATAGCAGAAGGTTACATTTCAAAGTGGGACTATGGCTTCTGCCCAAATGAAGCGTGAAGAGGACGTTTGGCTATTGGGACACAAAGCCTCACCGTCACGGTCTCCGATATCACAGTGCTTTATTCCGGAGCGATGACCCTTTTGTTGTGGGAAAAAAAGATACTACGTTGGTGACGGGCGCTTGCAGTCAAAAAGGTACACGCAGAGATCTCGTTCAATGGACAAGATCTCGTACTTTCTAGACTTGGGGACATTTGTGAGAACTCTTTCTGTGACGGAGTTGTGACGCCGCCTTGACAGAATGGGTTTTACCTGTCGACGTTGACACCCAGCTGTCATGGTTGATCCGGACATGTCTCGCCACTCGCTTCTTGTTGCTAACTGATGCTGTGCTTCGTGTTTTCTGTAACAGTGAACAGCGTATATATGTAAAGACAAACACGCACACACACGCACGCGGCACTTACGCACAACACAAAACACACACGCGCCTTTGTTTGTGGTTGTTCCAGTAAATTAAACTGACCACATACTCCAGTGTTATTTCATAAACAGCACCCTTTTATCTCAAGTTGGTCGGTCAAGTTCTGTTCCATGAAAGATTTTTTTTACGAGGGCAGACAATTATTGCCTTTACAGCTTTTCACTTGATCAACCAACTGCAACAAATCGTACGACCATGCTGGCTCAACGATAGAGCCTGTCCAGACGCCAAGCTCTGCCCGTAATCTAACATGGTCTAAAATTCACTGATTTTTCTCAAATGACTCTCTCGTGATCTCAAATCGTGCGTAGCCGCTGATAGTCAGGTTTGCATTTCTTGCCTGTGGACGTGAAATAGGAAAAAGAAACACAGTAACACGGGCGTGTTTGTTCTGGAAGCGCGTGTGAACTGATCAGCCCGGTGTAAGATACCCGGAAAAAGAAGTCCCCGAATTGTAGTGGGAAGGTACGGCCATGTTGACTGTAGGTGAACGTTCCACAATACTGTGCCCGAAAAATCAATTTACTGAAATGTTTACTCGCGTTCACATGAATACAGACGACGCCTCGGGGAAGTTGATTAAAATGGTCCACGCTTCTTTGCCACATTGTCATTGTACAGTCTGTGTGTGGCATTGTCTCAATTTCTTGGGAAGTACTTTTGTCTCCTATCATTGTCCAGAAAGCTGTGTAGATTTCTTTATCACCTTTGAGTGGATTTCTTTAGAAGTACTCAGTAAACAGGTTTAATTTTCACATGACAGAACCTGGCTGCTTTTCGCGCATGCGAATGTGTGAGTGATCCCCATAGAGCGGTAAACGTTTGTGAAAACTTGCCCTCTTTTCTGAACGATCACCTTGGACTGGGGGCCATTGTCTGTTGCGTGCGGTAGTGGAGATGAGCCGAGCTGTAGTCTCTTTGTCGACCTTATGAAAGAGGCATAGATCCTCATGAGCTCGCCCCGGCAGGATGCCCGAACTGTGGTGCAGGATGCCCGAACTGTGGTGCAGGATGCCGGGGCTCATGAGAATCTGTCTCTAACTGTGCCCTTTGACACCCGTGCAGTACATCAGGACTGGAGAGAAGGGAGCATCTAGTGTTGAGTCTACCACTGTCAGTAGTATTCTGGATGGTTGGCAGTTGACATTATTCTGAAGACAAAACTTGCCGACACGAGATTAGTTTCTTGTAGGTTCAGTGAATGGAGTAGGGGCCTTCAAGGTCATAGTGGACACATCCAAGGACACTTTCATTGATTTACTTTTCTTGTTCATTTTTTGTTACATTTATGTTTGTATTTGTTTGTTCCTTTTTAATTAATTAATTGTTTATTTATTTTTTACCTATAACTGTTGCTAATGATGCCGTTTGGCGAAGAGAGCGCTTCGTTACACTTTACGGTCCCGTCAGCAGCAGTCACTGGGTTAATTAGTAAGACATTGTATACAGTTGTCATGTCTCATCGTGTTTTCTTTCTGCTTGCTGCTTGACCCTTTCACACACATCGCAAATTGTCAGAGACACGTCATAAACATCACATCACAGACTGTTCCCCAATGACACCCTTTGTCCTCTGTTTCAGGGCCCGTCCCAAAGAAGTCCTCATCCGAGTCCCGGCGAAGGCAGGTCCCACGCTGACTGACGTCACGTCCGCTATGGCGCCCACGTCATACTTCCTGTGACGTCATCAGTGTGTGCATACAGAGATAATTTATTTTTGTGCTAATGTAAATAGTCTATTGGTTACACGTCAGTGTAAAGCGTTGCTCAAGTCATGTTTGCAGCACAGGTTTGTTCAACTGGCGGTGAATCGTTTCCTTTGAAATGAATGTTTTTTAATTTGAATGCATTAATTCTGTGTTGTCTGTATGAATGAAGTTTGTCATACTTTGGGCAATATGATTGTCTTTAACTGTGCAATCGCTGTACATAAAATCTATGGAGACGTTAATTTTCCGTTTGCAGATTCTAAATACTGTTTGAAGGTGACATTTATACAACCCAGCTGGCGAGGACGAGCACTCCTGTTTGGCCGCGTTCTAGTTTCTTTTTGTGGCATTTACGTCCTTTCATGGGAACAATTTCTGTCGGAAGAGTCACATCAGATGGAAAGTGTATGATTTACTTGTGACATTTCTGTCGTAAGACTTCAGATGGGAAAGTGTATGATTTACTTGTGACATTTCTGTCGTAAGACTTCAGATGGGAAAGTGTATGATTTACTTGTGACATTTCTGTCGTAAGAGTTCAGATGGGAAAGTGTATGATTTACTTGTGACATTTCTGTCGTAAGAGTTCAGATGGGAAAGTGTATGATTTACTTGTGACATTTCTGTCGTAAGACTTCAGATGGGAAAGTGTATGATTTACTTGTGACATTTCCAAGACGGGGGCTTTACAAGGGGGGAAAACAGTTGTTTTTTTTTCTGTTGTAAGATTTTGAATGATGAACTGTACACCGGGTTCTGACGTTCTACAAGGGAGGTGTAGGCCTAGTTCCTTGGTGTAGGCCTAGTTTCCTGGTGTAGACCTGTGTGACAATCATTGGGCAGCAGCAGGTTGTCAGCCGGTGTACACAAGATACTGCAGCCTCATGCTCCTTTGATAACCAGTGCCGTGTGTCTTGGTCTTTGATTGTCGACCTCAGTGTCCCAGGAAGCAATGGACCACGGGCCGACAACAGCCACAGTTGGCCCGCGCACAGCCGTGCGCGGGCGAACTGTGGCGGTTGTCGGCCCGAATGACTTTTGCTATTGGGGTCTGCCACGGATAAGGTTCCAGCACATATTTAAGCGGCATGTTTAAATTGGGACTATAACAAAAATGACGTGAAGCAAAATTGCAGTTTCAGAATTGTGGAAAACTGGAATCAGTCTTATTAACATGGCTGATAATATCATTGTTGTGTTTATGTTACGTGCACGCTAGTATCTGACGTTGAATGTCTTCAATTTCGTATATCAGAACACTTACACTCTAGTTTGACGTCATGAATGAGACTGAATGAGAGAGAGAGAGAGAGAGAGAGAGAGAGAGAGAGAGAGAGAGAGAGAGAGAGAGAGAGAGAGAGAGAGAGAGAGAGATTGATTGATTGTACATTGCTTAACGTCCCGACAGCAACAAGGCTTTCTCAGGACGTGCCTGCACTGCTTGTGAAAAAAAATAAATAAACAGAACATTGAATGTATGTCGCCAGCCGGTCAAATACATTGAATAAACCTAACACATGGGGCCTAAATAAAGCTAAGACCATTTAGCAACACGCATCCAATATCAAGAGCTACAGGCAGTGCAGACAGTAGGGAGAGTTTTAAAAAGGCAAATACAGGTGAATGGACAAAGGGTAGACAGAAACACATGCCCCAGAATAGAGAAAAAAACCCACCCTGTGAGGCTGACCAGGGTGACCCTGGGAACTAAAAAATACCTAACCCCACCCAAGTCCCCCAGGGCAGACCCAGGTGGGGTAGAGAGAGAGAGAGAGAGAGAGAGAGAGAGAGAGAGAGAGAGAGAGAGAGAGAGAGAGAGAGAGAGAGAGAGAGAGAGAGAGAGAGAGAGATTCCCGGTGATTTTCTGTTCCGCTAACAGTTCAGACAAAGTGTAGAAGGGAAGTGTAATGAGCGCACACGGTAAGCAAACATGACGATACTTCATTTATCGGCTGAAAGGAAACAAACGAGAAAGCCAGGTGAATCGCTGTTTGGCCGCTCATCTGTGTTGTTCATGTTTTACTGAATTGTCATATTGACCATGTTCTCATAGTCCAGTTTCCATATTGACCATGTTCTCATCTAGTCCAGTTTCCATATTGACCATGTTTTCATCTAGTCCAGTTTCCATATTGAAAGTGTGCGTTAAGAAAGACTCGACATTTTGCCGGATACCACAATACCATCTTAGTTCTGTGTGTGTGTGTGTGTGTGTGTGTGTGTGTGTGTGTGTGTGTGTGTGTGTGTGTGTGTGTGTGTGTGTGTGTGCGCGCGCGCGCGTGTGTGTACGTGCGTGCGTGCGTGTGTGTTTTCTTTATAAGCGCATATCGAGCACAAGTGCCTGTTGTTTTTACCACAAACGGTCGCCAGTAGATTGTTTAAGAGCACTCATAACTCGCACCCTATAAGTCGACTGGCGCAGGTATTGAGGCGCGGAATAAGTTTTGTGCTGGTCTGTGATTTTGGACCATACACCTTACTGCCGCAGGGTCGAATATCACAGACCGGCACACGCAGAATGAGCAGCCCAACAATTGACCGGGCAAGTCCTGTCCACGTCCCGTCTGCCACTAGTTCCATCCACGCCGTCATTCCATTGTCAGGGCGAGTAGTTTAACCCTTTGACTGTCGGTAGCGCTGTTTGTCGCGATGATCCCTACAGGAATAACAACATCCAGACATCCTGCGGGAATAACAACATCCAGACATCCTGCAGGAATAACAACATCCAGACATCCTGCGGGAATAACAATATCTAGACATCCTGCAGGAATAACAACATCTAGACATCCTGCGGGAATAACAACATCCAGACATCCTGCGGGAATAACAACATCTAGACATCCTGCGGGAATAACAACATCCAGACATCCTGCGGGAATAACAACATCCAGACATCCTGCGGGAATAACAACATCCAGACATCCTGCGGGAATAACAACATCCAGACATCCTGCGGAAATAACAACATCCAGACATCCTGCGGGAATAACAACATCTAGACATCCTGCAGGAATAACAACATCCAGACATCCTGCGGGAATAACAACATCCAGACATCCTGCGGGAATAATAACATCCAGACGTCCTGCAGGAATAACAACATCCTGACATCCTGCAGGAATAACAACACCCTGACATCCTGCAGGAATAACAACATCCTGACATCCTGCAGGAATAACAACACCCTGACATCCTGCAGGAATAACAACACCCTGACATCCTGCAGGAATAACAACATCCTGACATCCTGCAGGAATAACAACATCCAGACATCCTGCAGGAATCATGGCGACAAAAGTGGCTAACGACAGCCAAAGGGTTAAAAGTGTGAATGAGAATGAGGAATATTTGAGAATCTAGCGTCCGAAGCGGGATGAACTTGCGTGCTTTGAGTGAGAGCGAACTCTAAACAATCGCACATAGTATGCATGGACCACTGTCACAACTAGCAATGTGCTCAGCAGGATACGCACCGCACATAGTATGCATGGACCACTGTCACAACTAGCAATGTGCTCAGCAGGATACGCACCGCACATAGTATGCATGGACCACTGTCACAACTAGCAATGTGCTCAGCAGGATACGCACCGCTCATAGTATGCATGGACCACTGTCACAACTAGCAATGTGCTCAGCAGGATACGCACCGCTCATAGTATGCATGGACCACTGTCACAACTAGCAATGTGCTCAGCAGGATACGCACCGCTCAAAAAACGCATGATGAAACGGTAACGTTTCTTTTGAATTGTTGAAAAGTATGACAAAGCATTTCTAATGTGTACAGAAACTAGGAGTGGATGTTGTTGAACCTGTCCATGTAACCCACGAGGCAATAAACACGCCAGTTTCACCATAGCGCTTTATTCCTTAATATGCTTTAATCCGGGTTATTTTGACGTCATTTGTTAGAAACTTTTATGAAGAGTGTGTTATGCTGCGTGTAGATGGAATGTTTAGTCTTAAAAATCTCAAACTGATGACATGACGTCATCAGTAACAATACCATCACGTGATATTCAAAGTGAAATGGGGAGCATCTGCAGAGGACACAGCTGAAAACCAACCAGTGTGAAATGTCACTAGGGGTCCGTGTGAATGAAAATCCGGCCTGTTTAGTCTTGACCTACCTTTCGTTTGTCAAAGGCACCTAAATAAGCATGACCTACAAACGTGAAAATAAAAAGTTGTTTATTTTTAGGTTGTCCGCCAATTATCTCTGTGTCAATCACTGGAGTAAAAAAAAAAAAAAAATGGCTTGAAAGTAATTCACATTACATACAATAAGATTTATTAAGAAAATGATGTGCCGCACCGGAAATTATGGTTCACTAGTAAATTTTGTGAGTCAAATGTCTTTTGAGGCAGATACTAACATCATAAGCAGTCCACACAACATGAGTGTTCAAACATCTCTTAGGAACTTGCTTGTCAGTGTGTCCAGTTTTGCCTATTTTCACTATTAATGAAACCCTGTGTCCTCCAAGGTAGCCACGGGCCTTAACTCTTCCAATTTTATTGTGAAGGTAGCTCAGACAGTAAGCTGAACATCTGAAGTAAACAACAAGTAATATTTTTCTTTTTTTATTGTCAGGGTGGCTCTTTGTTTGTCAGGGTGGCTCTTTGTTTGTCAGGGTGGCTCTTTCTTTGCGGGTACATTTACCGACATTTTTCACGTTTTTATCGCCTCTGAGTATACATGTGTGCGAGTGTGTGTGCGCTGGTCTGTGACTTTTCATCTTACAGCTTGCAGTCTTAAGGTCCACAGTCACAGACCAGCACACCAAATGCCTTAGCATTGTGCAGAAGAGAGACTTTTGGGTGTGATTCTCCGATACGAAGCATCTAGTCATCCCAGTCGTGCAATACTTTTAACCGTCGGTGAATGTTTGTCGTGATACGTTTCCTTGTGAGTGGAATGTTTTCATGAAGTTGTAATTTGAATGTGGACATGTGCTGACCAATGACCAGGTGTTAGCAAGCGGTGGCTTGTGGACGGTGACGAATTGCTGCGGCGTTGTGTCCCGTCACTAAACATGACGGACTTGCTCGTCACAAGCTACACATGTATTGTTATTTTCCCTAGTCAGTATAAACGGACGTTTTGGGGTGTGTGTTTTTCAGCACAACGAAAATGTCATAAAAAGTATGAGAATTATTTCGACTTAAAAAAAAAAAAAAACACCGAAAAACAAAGAGAAGAAATAGAGAATAAAGAAACCCCTTTGCCAGAAGTTGACGCAACGCCCGTGCAACTCTGCACCCGATCGCTTCTAGTCCTGTGTACGTGAGCACGTTGAAGAGCTGCCTAAATGTCAGGTCAGTTCATTGTGCACAACAGTGGAGCGCATGTGTGCCTTTCAGATGTTGAAATGTATTTTCATATGTTGCCTCCCTTCTCCTGCCCCATCACTCCCACACTCATTCCTCCCCTGTGCATCCCAACAAATCTCCGAACCAGAAACCGAAATACGGTGTGTTTGCGCCATCTGAATGAATATTATGTGCAATGTTTATTATGTGCAACTGTGAAGCGTACAAACCAGATGACTGTTCGTACATCCAGAACACAGACAAGGGACGGTCGTTGCGTCATTGCCCCTAACACCACGGGTAGCAGTAAACAGTACCAATGGTACTACATGTATTTACTACTACCCGTCGTGTTAAGAGTAATGACGCAAGCAACATCCCGCGCCCGTGATGCAGAGAACGTATCTGACCACCTCAAGCCTGACATAGTACAACAGAAGACTGATCGCCTATGATATTTCAAAGGTAGTGCCAGACTAGTTGGGCGCCAAGCTAATCTGGCACCACCCTTGAATTATCGTAGCAGATCGAAGCAGTTGTCGGAGGAGGTATGCCAAACATTGAACGAGCGAGAATTTCGTGCCGCTATTCTTCACAGACGCTGTGTAGCGTCTTTCGTATCATAAAACAGAGATACACCCTGAAATATATATGCGGGCTCTTGATGTTTTGTTGTGAGAGGTAAAATATCACTTTATTGTCACGTCATTCGATTTTGAGTATAAAATAAAGTTCCATTTTTTTCACACCGTGTGTTCTTGTCTTGGTACTGTCAACGACGTTACGTGATGCACTCGACTCTATTCTACACACACACGTGCACGCACACACACATGCGCACATTCTCACTAGTAAAACACACATATGAAAACACACACACAAGCTCATCTCTCCGTCAATCAAGAGAAAGAATAGAATGAGAACGAATGGCGGTTTACATGGCTAATTAAATAAAAACACAAACCAAGCAACTCGCGCAGAGACCAAAGAAAACTCAGTATTTCTTTATTGCGCAAGGCAACAACTTTCCACAGTAAATAATGCGACAAGGTAAAAATGAGTGCTGATTTGTGATTTTGGGCCTTACTGCCTAGAGCCATAAGCTCCAAAATCACGGACCATCATACAAATGTGTACACTGAAATGTGTGCTGGTCTGTGATGTTAGACCTTACAGTTGTACTTTCAAGGTCCAAAATCACAGAGCAGCACACCAATAAAGATGGCGTATGGAAAACGCTGAATGACGGGAGAACGATACAAAGCAAAATGTTTCCCTCCGTGTGTCAACACTAACACCCTCGATCAACAGCCTCGTCTAAAATATAACACCAGTCTACAATGCACACAGAACTATCACAATCGATTTCATTCTTATCATGTGTCAATCAGCAGGTATACAGGGACAAAATTACCCCCCCCCCCCCCCCCCCCCGGAAAAAAAAAAAAAACAATAATAATCAGCAGATACTTAACAGTACTACAGCGGCCATAACCTCCACCCCTGCCCCCTCACCACGCGTCTGCGTCTAAATGCTGTCATGGTTCGGAAAGCACAGTGACACTACCAGTACTCCACACAAAGCCAATGAACTATACATAACGACACAGTCCGCATCGCATGGTTACCTCCCTCCATCCGAATCGCATAGTGAAAGCAAATGAAGGGAAGTAATCAGTGTGGACATATTCTGCAATTTGTTGCAAAATACATGTCTTTGTCTAAACATACTTTTTTTTTTTAATTGAAATAAAAATCAACAGAGCTCTACACATCTGCAATCAACCCAAAGTGGAATTAGCAATGAGAGAATGAACCTGCTGAGCCGATACAGTGCAGGACAAAACGGCTCGTGGACAGGCAGACAGTCACCAGCAGATCCCCAGGAGCCTACACAGACTACTGCATCCACCCCCCCTCTACGGCCCCCCTGTATCTAGTCAGCCTTAAAGTAACTACATACTTCAAACTAAAAGAGTTAATTTGACTTCTACTACTTACACATACATGTGCTGCTCTGTGATCTTGGACCTTATGGCTTTTAGCTGTAAGGTCCAAACTCACAGACCAGCACACTTTAATCAGACACAGCTGTCTCAGAACTGAGGCCTCTGAATCTGTATAGTGGCCTCCGAATCAGTATAATTAGTTAACCAACAAAGGTGAATAGGGATGGTTATTAAATAGAAAATACACAATTATTTGTCGTCTCTAAAAACAATCACGTGGAAGGCACACAATATGGACGGTGATAGGTAAAACCTTATATCAAAGTTTACCGCTTTGGTACCCATGTGCTAGTGTGGTTTCTAATTTGAAAAATTGCTACCTAGACATTGTCACAGAAGGAACCAAGAAAGTTTCAGTCCATTTACAACCCAAGGTGCACACACTCGGGACAGCAGACTTGTTTAAATCCAGACCAAAAGCTGACCGACTGCCAAGCGTGTCAAATCAGCTGAGAAATATCCAGCAAAATAAACACTTAGAAGGGACAGGTACAGCACAGTTTAGTAAAAAGAGTGTTGTACTTCTTCTCTGTGTTTTTTCTTTGGGTACTAGAATAAGGGGACAGAACTCGGGTACTAGAATAAGGGGACAGAACTTCACCTAATATAAACAGTCCCCAATCTGTTCTGTCCCTATTAGCAAGCGATACAAATTCAGAGACAATTCCAACGAGTCCCTGCAGCTGCCAGGCATCACTAGACCCTGTGTGTCTTGTTGACCAAGACTGGCTCCAGCTGTTGCTAAAGATGAGAGGTTTAAGCAAATCGCGACAAAAACCGCTACTGACAGCCAGAGTTAACTCATTCTAGCCCAAGACCGAAATACCCCAATGTTGCCGTTGTCCTCTGGACACAGATCGACCATGATAGTTCAAGGGTGATGCCAGAATAGCTTGGCGCCCATAGGCAGTCAGTCAGCCCATAGGCGCCAAGCTATTCTGGCACCACCCTTGAACTATCATGGTGGATCCTTATCTTGCTGTGGTGTGTCTGGGGTAGAAGAGGTTCAGTTACAAGTCACACTGCACCATGGCTGAAGACGGCTAGTAATGCCTTCGGTACGCCACTGAGCTGCTTGCTGGTTTTTTCCCCATCTTACAGAGCAAGATTTTCGTGTACATTGGCAGACAATAACAAAAGAAAAGGCCTGTGGAAAAGGCGGTACTGAATTTAAATGGTGACCAAAACACACAAAAACAATGTACAAATGCTAAAATTTTGGACCCAGCTGTCGGTGTTCTGACCATGAATATATGCAAAGTAAAAAAGCCATTTTCATTTTTGACACACGGACACGCCAGCTGTCATTGACAGCTTTGATCCGTCCAAGGGTATAAAGCGGTTTGGAGTGACGTGATCTCTTTTTAACGTGAAAAATGCATGGGCGACAAAGCGGACACGAAAACTTCATATTTTTGACAGCCAACACCCAAACCCGCTTCCCACCCCCCTTCAAGCCCACACAGAATCAACAGACTGGTGTGGAGACAACTAGACCTGTGAATATGACGTCTGTATCATGGAATGAAATGTAAAGAGATGCCTTGTGATATTTGTCCAAGTATGCCTGACAAACCAAGATCACCGACAGTAAGAGTATAGATAACTTATAGTCATGATAGTTCAAGTGTGGTGGCAGAATAGCTTGGCACCTGTATCACCAAGAGTACGAGTATAGATAACTTATAGTCCCGATTTACTCCATACACAACTCAAACTTGCATGCAATTCGGGTTGAAGCCAACTGCAGGCGAAGGAGGTCCCTGGCCATTCAGCCTGTGAATAAGATGGAGGAATAAGGTATGCATCGTTGTACACAATAAAATGGCCTGTTGTGGCTTGTTTGTAATTTGGTTACTTGGTTACAATTTGAACATTTCACAGTTACGCTGATCCTTGTGGCCTACACTGTATGTGCTGATTGTGATGTTGGACCTTGTGGCTTCAAAGAGTAAGGTCCAATATTACAGACTAACACACACATAATTGTATGATATAGTGAGATATGTGTACCAAGTAGATACATCACATGGTAAAACACTGTTTAACTTTAACTGCACCCAGCAGCTATCAACTGTTGAGACAGTAAGCTGTGGACTCACTACAACACAGCCAAACCCAGCAAGTTTTCTGTATGCATGTTGGTCAAGCAGAATGTATACCTTACATGAACCAGGCAACCCGCACTTGACGGAGCAGAACAGAATAGAAAAGTTCCCATTCTACCTCAACACCCAAATCCCCCAATGTTGCCGTTGTCCTCTGAAGACTGCTTTGCAGTGCAGGACACAGATCGACCATGATAGTTCAAGGGTGATGCCAGAATAGCTTGGCGCCCATAGGCGCCAAGCTATTCTGGCATCCCTCGCGCTGGGACCATACGGCGTTGAGGCGCGTCCCCTGGGTGGTGGATAGGGGGTCCCTCGTGAGAGGGGTGCACCGAATGAAATAAGGTGCCGTGAACCAACATGGTCTAAGGGAAGGTGACCCCGACAGAAAACCCCTGGTCCTCCTAGTAAGGGGGTTGGGCGTGGGGGTAGCTTCCCCACCCTGCAAAAAAGGAAATAGCTACAAAAACGCCGACGAAAAGACTAACAGTAATTCCTTTCCTGGAGGAGGAAGGTTCTTCTACTAGAAGACTTATGACATCCTGTGGTGAAAGCCGGAAGTCTTCGGAAGCCACAGGACCGAGCCGCCTCTCTCTATCCAGGAATACAACCATGGGCACATGGAACGTCAAGACCATGTACCAGAGCGGCAAGGCCGCCCAGATAGCAGCGGAAATGCAAAAGTACAACCTTTCCCTGCTAGGCATCAGTGAAGCCAGATGGACGCAGTCTGGCCAGAAAAGGCTGTTAAGTGGGGAGATGGTTCTGTATTCAGGTCATGAAGAGGAGAATGCCCCCCATACAGAAGGAGTAGCACTCATGCTGTCACCAGTGGCACAGAGAGCGCTGATGGGCTGGGAACCTCTTGGGCCAAGAATTATAACAGCAGCCTTTAGAACCAAGAAAAAGCTCAAGCTGAACGTCATCCAGTGTTATGCGCCCACCAATGACAGTGACGAGGAAGAGAAACAAGAGTTCTACGACCGACTCCAGAGTGCCGTGGACAAATGTGCGGAGCGAGACATCACCATCGTCATGGGCGATTTTAATGCCAAAATAGGGGAGGACAACACCGGATACGAAGAGGTGATGGGGAGACAGGGACTAGGCTCGGAGATGAGTGAGAACGGGGAGAGGTTTGTAGACTTTTGTGCTCTAAACCGACTTGTCATTGGAGGCAGCATCTTCCCACACAGAAGAATACACAAAGCAACTTGGGTCTCACCTGACCATACAACAGAGAACCAAATAGACCATATCTGCATTAGCAAGAAATTTAGAAGATCCCTTCAAGATGTTCGAGTGAGGAGGGGAGCAGATGTCGCCTCAGACCACCATCTGCTTACCTTAAGAATGAAGCTCAAGCTAAAGAAAAGCCGCACAGAGACAACAAGAAGACAGCACTATAATGTAGGCCTCCTGAGAGAAACTGGAGTTAGAGAAGAGTTCAAACTGGTGCTGTCCAACCGGTTTCAAGCGCTACAGGAGCTAGTAAATGAAGAGGAGGCGGTCACCACAGAGCAGCAGTGGAAGGCAGTTAGAGAGGCGCTGAACTCAACTTGCAAAGACACTGTAGGGTTCAGGAAACACCACCACAAGGACTGGCTGTCGGCACAGACCTTGAAGAAGATAGAAGCGAGGAAGCAGAAGAAAGCAGCGGTCAACAACAGTCGCACGAGAGCAGCCAAAGTAAGGGCACAGGGGGAATACTCAGAAGCCAACCGCGAGGTGAAGAGGAGTATCAGGGCAGACAAGAGGGCCTACACAGACAGCCTGGCAGCAGAGGCAGAAAAGGCAGCAGGCAGCGGCAACATGAAACAGCTCTACGACATTACCAGAAGATTGTCGGGTAAGTATGGCCATACAGAAAGACCAGTAAAAGACAAAGAAGGCAAGCCTATTGCAGACAGAGCAGACCAACTCGACAGATGGGCCGAGTATTTTGAAGAGTTACTGAACAGACCTAGCCCACCCGACCCCCCCGACATCCAGCCGGCAGAGACCGACCTACCCATCAGCTGTGACAGACCCAGCCGGGAAGAGATCAGAAAAGCAGTGGCATTTTTGAAGAATGGCAAAGCAGCAGGGCCAGATGGCATCCCAGCGGAGTCTCTGAAAGCAGACCTAGAGACAACAGTTGAGATGCTGTACCCACTGTTTGGAAATATCTGGGAAGAGGAGGTGATGCCAGCTGACTGGAAGGAGGGGTACCTAATCAAGCTTCCCAAGAAAGGCGACCTCAGCAAGTGTTCCAACTACAGAGGAATCACCTTGCTGTCAGTACCAGGAAAGGTCTTCAACAGGATCATCCTAGAGAGAATGAAGAGCTCCGTTGACCCCCAGCTGAGAGACCAGCAAGCAGGATTCAGGAAGAACCGATCATGTACAGACCAGATCGCCACTCTCCGCATCATCGTGGAACAGTCTCTGGAGTGGAGCTCCCCGCTGTACGTCAACTTTGTGGATTATGAGAAAGCATTTGACAGCGTGGACCGAGAGACTCTGTGGAAACTCCTACGACACTACGGTGTACCCACAAAGCTCGTCCGCCTGATCAAGAGCAGCTATGATGGCATGACATGTCGCGTGATCCACGAAGGGCAGTTCACCAGAGAGCTCCAGGTCAGAACTGGTGTCAGGCAAGGGTGTCTGCTGTCTCCGTTCCTCTTCCTACTGGCCATAGACTGGGTCATGAAGATGACCACAGAGCACAGACGAAGTGGAATACAGTGGACACTGTGGACACAGCTTGACGACCTCGATTTTGCAGACGACTTGGCATTACTGTCCCACACTCATCAACAAATGCAGGACAAGACCACGAGGCTTGCTGACATCTCGTCCCAAGTGGGCCTCACCATTCACAAACAGAAAACAAAGACAATGAGGCTGAACGCAACCAGGGAAGAACCAGTCTTGCTTGCTGGCACCCCGTTGGAGGAGGTGGAGTCCTTCACCTATCTCGGGAGCATCATAGACAAAAAAGGCGGCACTGATGCAGATGTCAGAGCACGAATCGGTAAAGCCAGAGCAGCCTTTCTCCAGTTGAAAAAAGTGTGGAGTTCCAGAGAGCTGTCACAACACACCAAAGTCCGGATTTTCAACTCCAATGTAAAAGCAGTTCTCCTATATGGAGCAGAGACATGGAGATTGACAAAAACCACAGTCAACAGAGTACAGACCTTCATGAACAGTTGCCTTAGAAGAATTTTGAAAATCCACTGGCCAGAGAAGATCAGCAACGTCAGACTCTGGGAGAGAACAGAGCAGATAACAGCAGAGAATGAAATTGGGCGAAGAAGATGGGGATGGATCGGTCACAGTCTGAGAAAGCCAGCTTCCAGTATCACTAGGCAGGCATTGTCATGGAACCCCCAGGGAAAGAGGAAAAGAGGTAGGCCGAGAAACTCCTGGCGTCGAGACCTCCAAGCAGACATCAAGAGACTGGGAACCACCTGGAGTAAAATTGAAGGAGAAGCACAGGACAGGAGTTGCTGGAGGTCTCTCGTCGACGGCCTATAACCGGGTAGGGGTGACAGGCGTAAGTAAGTAAGTATTCTGGCATCACCCTTGAACTATCATGGTCGATCCTTATCTTGCTGTGGTGTGTCTGGGGGAGAATGAGTTAATTAAGACAGACCAGACCAGACCAGAATTATACATTACACTCCATCCTTATTTCCATTCAGAATAATAAAGCATCACAAATATGTTATAAAAAGCAAATGCCACTTTTTGCGACAAATGAATGACATTTACAAGTGCTGCCGCCCACACAATGATATCCTGGTAAATTCTCACACACACACACGTTGAATACACCAAGCACGATTTACAGCATCAATTCATGGCATGAAAATGCAGCGCACATTACATCACCATAAAATGTTTTCAAGAATCAGGGCGCGTCCATACACACAAACTGTAGCATGGAGACAAACAATGTTTTTGTTCACAAGAGGGGCAGATTCTCACCAGTCCGTACATTCAGTGGGACTCATGATCATCTACACCCTTGATGTGCCTCAATGACTTCCTCAGACCGAGCGAGCCAATGATTTCCTCAGACTGAGAGAACAAACACTTTGAAGACAATGAAAATGAGGTGAAGACGATGTCAACTAATGAAGCAGTAATAAGGCAAAGCATGGTGCTTTAAAACATAGAGACTGAATGTGCATAGCATGTCACAAGTGACGTTTAAACCGAGTCCATGTGTGAAACCGACACAGGGTTGTGCTGGAATGACTGTAGTAGCCAGTGAGACAGACAGAGCAGGTAGTACGTGTACCAGCTACAATACAACCCTTGTGCAGGCAGCCACAGGCACTGGAAACACTCCTCTCTCTCTCCCTCTCTCTCACACACACACACTGTAAACAGTACTCACATGCAATGTAAACAGTACTCAGACACACACACTGTAAACTGTACTTACACAGTGTAAACTGTGCCTATGGCTGCCTGCACAAGGCGGCTCAGTAAAGTCAGGAAGTTAGGAATACAGAGGGACAGAGAGGGGACAAGGAAACAGCGCGGGCAAGACAGAATGACAGGTAACGGGAACACAGAGGGACAGAGAGGGGACAAGGAAACAGCGCGGGCAAGACAGAATGATAGGTAACGGGAACACAGAGGGACAGAGAGGGTACAAGGAAACAGCGCGGGCATGACAGAATGACAGGTAACGGGAACACAGAGGGACAGAGAGGGGACAAGGAAACAGCGCGGGCAAGACAGAATGATAGGTAACGGGAACACAGAGGGACAGAGAGGGGACAAGGAAACAGCGCGGGCAAGACAGAATGACAGGTAACGGGAACACAGAGGGACAGAGAGGGTACAAGGAAACAGCGCGGGCATGACAGAATGACAGGTAACGGGAACACAAAGAGGCGTACAACAAAAGGAAACAGAAAAACATGCGCGGGCAAGTCGGCAGAGATCATCAGCGATCAGAATGATGGCAGAACAGTCTGTGGTCCTGCAGTAGTTCGGTCCAAACTTACGACTCTTCTGGTCTGTGATGCAGGCCCTTATGGCTATGTCATAGCCTAGGGACCAGTTGCATGAGCGAGCTTAGTCCTGCACCAGCCATACAGCAAGGTGCTCCGCTGTAGCAGGGTGAGTGTCGTGGCGCTATAGCAGGGTGAGTGTTGTGGCGCTATAGCGGAGTTAGTGTCATGGCACTATAGCGGAGAACCTTGCTTAGTGGCTGGCGCAGGACTAAGCTCACTCATCCAAATAGCCTCTGTGCTAGAAGATCCAAAATCACAGAGCAGCATACAGAACGACACAGAATGTGGTGGGCAGGGGAGGGGGTTGGGGCCAGTGCGGAAACAAGCAAAAACAGAGAAAGGTGTGTTCAGATCTGGAAGATAACAACAGCGTGTCTAACGCACGCACCAACAACAGTGTGTCCAACGCAGGCACCAAGGCCAGCATTTGGCCGCAGCTCAGCGTTTGCCTCTCTATATTATTAACACAACAAAAGTCAGAACAACGCAAGACGTGCAACAGATCTGCAGTATCACTCGCATCACCTCTCAACACCACTGTCATCCTGGGACCAAATACCCCTCTCTCACTGACACACACAAATGTATACGAGTTCAGCAAGAGGCCTAGATCCTCATAAGCCCCTGCATATGCGGGAGCTCATGAGAATCTATGTCTTTTGCATTTGTGTGTGCAATGTCTCTTGCGGTCAACACGAGTCACACATGGATGGATTATATGGTACCTGTACATGAGCTGTGCAAACGGTGAACACTGGAAGGTTACACTGGATATCAATGGGTCACTCTTGCGTCACGCTGCCTGTATTGTGTGCACGTCTGTCATTTGGAGCTTACAGCCTCTGGCCGCAAGGTCCAAACTCACAGACCAGCACACAAATACACTGACCTGGTTTCCATGCTAGTTTTGAACACACACAAAAACAGAGCATCTGCAAAAGTGATCAGTTTGACCAACCAAACAATGCAACAACGCAACACCGCAAAACAAACTGAAAAGTTGCATGTATCGGGCATCTGAACTCACTCCAGATGTGCCACATCTGTGTACGTTGCATAAAGCTGCGCAGCTGAATGCAGCACATGCGAAATGCCTTAAGACAATGTCCTTTCATGCCCAGACTACCAGCAGGTCAAATGACGGGCGTACAATGGGATGTTGCCGACCTGACTGGCATCAATCTCTCAAGACAATCAAATGCAAGATGGACAGTTATCACAGTGGTAGACTCAAGTTGACTGAGTGAGCCCCCAGCAGGGGAATAGTCCATGAAATGTCAAAGATGATGAATCAAGGAAATAAACAGTGTGGCCGCACAGCTAACCTGGCCAATAACATCGTCAGACAACAAACATCGGGCATAACAGCATTTCTTAGCGGTCTTTTGCAAACGCACCTTCAATTTCTTCCCTTACCCCATATGCTACCGAGGCCAAAAGCTTCAAATTTGTACACTGCCATATGCAAGCTACATTATAGTACTTACAGAGAAGGACATAGACCAATGGCTTTAGTTCAAGGGTGGTGCCAGAATAGCTTGGCGCCTAGAGGCGCCAAGCTATTCTGGCACCACCCTTGAACTATTTTAGTCAAACTTATTTCACAAAATGATAAGGGTTAACAGACGACAACTTGAGAACGGAACTATCAATGTTTAACATGTTCTTTGTGGTCTGCATCACAGTTCTAGAGACAGATCGACCATGATAGTTCAAGGGTGGTGTCAGAATACCTTGGCGCAGACAGGCGCCAAGGTATTCTGACACCACCCTTGAACTATCATGGTCGAGACACATCCTGTCGTAGCGTGTCAGGGCTTTATGGATTAAAACACAATGTCCTTATATCAGCCGAGTCCCCATGCGGCCTGCTGTGTCTCAGTGTAATACCTAGCAACATGCCTAGAGAACGCACTAGTTTTGTTGTCATATCCAAAGTTCGTTCTAAGCTAAGTAGGAGGCACGCCACGCTTAGTGGCAAGCCCAGGATTTACGCCCACTCATGCAACAGGTCCTGGAAGATGTGCTGTTATAGCCTGGTTTGTCATCGCCGACCTTGTTATTAGCCAAATGGACGATTCAGCCACTTGCAACTCTGATGCAAGAATCTGCCTCAAATTAAACACATGACAAATTTTATTGTTTCTTCTCTGGGTGACAAATCCCATCGTTTGCTGCTGCATATTTGTTCTACATCAATGATGAATGTACGCCTGGTGTATTAATGACAGGGTCACGTACGCCTGGTGTAATGACAGGGTCACGTACGCCTGGTGTAATAATGACAGGGTCACGTACGCCTGGTGTAATGACAGGGTCACGTACGCCTGGTGTAATGACAGGGTCACGTACGCCTGGTGTAATAATGACAAGGTCACGTACGCATGGTGTAATGACAGGGTGGGTATTGACTGGCTGGAATAGGTTACATACAGTCTAGAAGTATATTGGTCTGTGACCTTAGATCTTACAGCTGGAAACTGTAAGGTGCAGAATCACAGACCACCACAAAGTAATGGTCACAAATTTTACAAGCTTTTCACAACCATATAATGCAGGTTTTCATTCACCGACAGATACTGCCATGCTCAGATGTCAAGATATATGTCTCCTGGGACGTCTTGCCTGAACGAGCTTAGTTCCGCACCAGCCACTAAGCAAGGCGCTCTGCTATAGCGCCACTACACTCACCCCGCTACAGCAGGACCCCTTCCCCTAGCGGCTGGCGCAGGACTAAGCTCACTCTTGCAACTGGCTCCAGATCTTGTCCACGTTCAGGCCGATTTAAGTCCTATTTGTCATATGTTACCTATCTCATTACTTTTGTCATATATATATATAACATATCTCATTACTTTGTCATATATATATAACCTATCTAATTACTTTTGTCATATATATATATAAGGTATCTAATTACTTTTACAGTTTTTGTAACTGGCACAGTCATCTTTGTTAACCTTTGTTTTTGCGAATCTGCTCACACCTAAAACTACAGTGCCATTTCTAATCCAACATCCAAATCCAATCTTTAAAGAAAGTATGGTATTATGATTTGGTCAAGTTTGTAACTAATAATTACACATTTTTGTTTCCAACATTGTGGCAATATTTGTGTTCATCAGAACATACATGTTTTTTAATGCAACTATTCCTAAAACTATTCCCCTAAAACTATTCCCCTAAAACCATTCCCCTAAAACTATTCCCTATTTGTTTCTTCAAGATGGACGTACCTTTTGTTGCATACAACCACAACAGCAGCAAAAAGCTGTACACTGAAGTGAAGTGTGTCTATCTGTGACTTTGCACCTTGTGGCCTGGAGCCATCATGTCCAATATCACAGACTGCAACACAAATCAAACTGACCGCAGAGACTGATGCCACAAACTGACCGCAGAGACCGATGCCATTCACAAATATAATACCTTTATTTGTTCTTCAGGTTTCTTTGCACAATATTAAATTCTCATTGGATGTGCACACGTGCACGGGCAGTACACTGTCAAAACACAAGGTCCGCTGTCAAATCACAGAGCCCAACGCACGTCCCAGTCCACCATGATGGACAGATCCTGCGCTCCCACGCCTTTCTTTCACCCCTGAACTGGTAGCAGATTATGTGTCTGAAACCACCGACAACTGACATCAAGCTCCCTCTGTCACAGGAACAAAGTGGTGTCAGCAAGAGGCATGGATCCTCATCAGCCCTCGCAATGAGGATCCATGCCTCTTGCATCTGGGTGGTGTTGCATTTTTCTCGGCAGTGAAGGGGTTAGACACTGGATTATCGGGCGGTCGTGTTTCACATTTCATCAAGTGCTGCACAACGTGTGCGCTAGTTTGTAATTCTGGACCTTATGTCTGTAGGCAGCAGGGTCAAACTCACCGACCATATTCGTCCACTGCCAAACTGCTTTTGCACAAATTACAGGTCTGCATTTGTCCATGCAGACATCAGCCTCACTTTGAGCCCACACTCAGATTTCTTTTGCCGCATTCCATCTTGTGATCATCAGTCGATCTTGAACTGACAGAAGTTTCCTCCACATTTGTCACGTCTGCAGAATCCAACATGGCACCTCAATGCCCACACCGATCTTGATGGTATAATAGTAAACTTTTCCATCCTACCGGTTGTTCTTGTTAGAACAATTTCAACACTCTGTGTTTTACCTGTCAGAACAATTCAACATGAACTGCTGAGACTTAATAAACCTACCTCAACAAACACATGCAAAACATCCAGAGTCACAATGCTGCAGTTTTGTCACCAAACGGCAGAAATCTGCAGACATACAGCTGGCTGCAATGCACTGTGATAAATCAGGACTCAATTCACGAAGCGACAAAAAATGTCCCGTTCAAGTGGCTGAGGAGAGTGGAGAGCTGACCAGCACTCCCAAGATCATCCAGCAAAAGTCAGCGGCAGTTAGCCTGTGCAAGAATGTGTGCGGGCTGATTGCAGCCGATGTTGGCCACATGGCGCAGTGTGCTACGGTAACATCTAGTCCAGAGTGCTGAGCGCTAACAACATTTCCTTGTAGAGGCTGGCCAGTTTGCCGGTGGCATCCTGTCGTTTCTCCACCTGGCTGCGAATCTCCATCAGATTGCTGTAGCACCGTGAACACTTCCTCATTCTGAAACACAAGACATACAACACTTATCCCAATGTTGATGTGTCCACTCCACAATAAACACAAGACATACATAATAATAATAATAATGGCTACTTATATAGCGCTTATCCTAAAATAAGCTCCGAGCGCTTTACAAATAAGATCGATTGATTGTACATTGCTTAACGTCCCGACAGCAACAAGACTTTCTCAGGACATGCCTGCACTGCTTGTGAAAAAAAATTTAACAGAACATTGAATGTATGTCACCAGCCGGTCCAATACGTTAAATAAACCTAAGACATGGGGCCTAAATAAAGCTAAGACCATTTAGCAACACACATCCAACATTAAGAGCTACAGGCAGCGCAGACAGTAAGGAGAGTTTTAAAAAGGCAAATACAGATGAATGGACCAAGGGTAGACGGAAACACGTGCCCCAGAACAGAGAGGAAAACCCACCCTGTGGGGCTGACCAGGGTGACCCTGGGAACTAAAAAGTAGTTAACCCCACCCAAGTCCCCCAGGGCAGACCCGGGTTTTACAAATAAGATTGATTGTATTGATTGTACATTGCTTAACGTCCCGACAGCAACAAGGCTTTCTCAGGACGTGCCTGCACTGCTTGTGAAAAAAAAAACAAATAAACAGAACATTGAATGTATGTCGCCAGCCGGTCAAATACATTAAATAAACCTAACACATGGGGCCTAAATAAAGCTAAGACCATTTAGCAACACACATCCAATATCACGAGCTACAGGCAGTGCAGACAGTAGGGAGAGTTTTAAAAAGGCAAATACAGGTGAATGGACAAAGGGTAGATAGAAACACATGCCCCAGAATAGAGAGAAAACCCCACCCTGTGGGGCTGACCAGGGTGACCCTGGGAACTAAAAAAATACCTAACCCCACCCAAGTCCCCCAGGGCAGACCCGGGTGGGGTTACAAATAAGAGTGGGAGTGGAGGGGGTCATAAAGCCAGAGAAACAAAGGATTCTGCAATACACACGCACACACACACACAAACATGCAGGTACACTGATAATCACGAAGAACTGAACTACATTGGGGTATCGAACAGGTGGGTCTTACGGGCAGGTTTATAGGCAGTGAATGAGGGAGAATGTCTAATGTCTATGGGTAGATAGTTCCAGACAACAGGTCCAACGTGCGCAAAAGAACGGTCACCTCTGGTTTTGTATTGGAAGAGTGGGACTCTGAGAAGGCGCGTGTCACTACATACAACGCTTATCCCAATGTTGATGCCCCCACTCCACAATAAACAAACAAAATCCTAGTTACCTTTCTTCTCGTGAGATGTCCACCCCAATACCAGGGGGCGCTGATATGTTGGATTTGATGACTGAACCCAGGTTCCGCATCACCAGTTTTACCGCCTGACCGGCCGCTACCACATAACTAACAAACACAGTAATATCATCTCACTGAACATAAAATCAACCAATCAATGATCTGTTCAGAAAATAAACCAGCTGTGGATTCCTGTTTGGAAGAAACAAGCGCTTTGTGCATGAAATTGTCAAATCTTTGTTCTTTCAATGCCAGAGATCCTCATCAGTCCAAGAACATGGGCACAAAGTACAGTGTGATACAGATCCTGATCAGGCCCAGCAGCTTTGGTGGCTGATGAGGATCTCTGTTTCCTGCACTGGATTGTGTTGAGTCAACAGGTTAAAGGCAGTTACTGTGACTTGCTGCAGCAATATGATATCTGAATCCTCTACATCAGCTGAGATTCATCACATATATCTTTTTTAACCCACATCATACTGAGGCTAAAAGTTTCAAATTTGCACACTGCCACATGCAAGCTACATTACAGTACTTACAGATAAGGATATAGACCAGTGGCTTTAGTTCAAGGGTGGTGCCAGAATAGCTTGGCGCCTAAAGGTGCCAAGATATTCTGGCACTACCTTTGAACTATTTTAGTCACACTTATTTCACACACTGGTGTATTCTGAATGCTATGGGTTAACACAAGCAGCTCCAGGCAATAAAGAGTTAATAATCTGTAACATCCCCCCCCCCCCCCCCCCCCCCCCCCCCCCCCCCGTAAATGTTGCTAGTCCTGTCCGACAATAAGGCTGGACCAAAAGGCTGAGTGACCAAGTGTCCATGTTGTCACGTGACAGACTTTTCAGCTCTATTTCTCAAGTTGCCTGCCTCTTGCCAGGGGCAATCCAGAACCTCAGTCACGTGCAAACTCACACAGAGGAGAGAAAAGCCCCAGCTGAGGCAAGAATTTATTGTCAATCCACTGTATCAGCATTTGTGTGCCAATAGCGGTGGAGTAGATGGCTGCATGAGGAAACAACTCACCACTCGTACTTGCTGGACAGCAGTTCCTTCAGCTGGGGAAGCAGCACGGTGCACAGGTCCAGATTCCATAAGGACCTGCACAGGACAAAACACACCTCAAGCTGAAGCTGTTCAACCTGGCTAATTTGTTAACCTCTTGCCCTTAGTCGCAGTCAACAACGCACAAAGGCAAGAGACGTAGATCCTCAAGAGCCCCCACATATGCGGGGGCTAATGAGGACCTATGTCAATTGCTGGACTCATTTTTATTTGTTTGCATCAAACAGGGCTATTTGGTCTCAAGCAGACAGGGCTATTTGGCCTCAGGCAGACGGGGCTATTTGGTCTCAAGCAGACAGGGCTATTTGGCCTCAGGCAGACAGGGCTATTTGGCCTCAGGCAGACAGGGCTATTTGGTCTCAGGCAGACAGGGCTATTTGGTCTCAGGCAGACAGGGCTATTTGGCCTCAGGCAGACAGGGCTATTTGGTCTCAGGCAGACAGGGCTATTTGACCTCAGGCAGACAGGGCTATTTGGCCTCAGGCAGACAGGGCTATTTGGCCTCAGGCAGACAGGGCTATTTGGCCTCAGGCAGACAGGGCTATTTGGCCTCAGGCAGGCAGGGCTATTTGGCCTCAGGCAGACAGGGCTATTTGGCCTCAGGCAGACATGGCTATTTGGCAAGGGAATCAGCACATCATTTCTAGCCACTGATGCTTAGTTTGAATATCTCACCCTATCTTGGATCTTTTTTAGGGCTGGCTCTGGCTGTGTCATACACCTTTGCACAAATGGATAGGGTGCAAATACCCTGGGTACATTTACACTCAAGGCATACAAAATCAGTGCCACTGACAGTCGACAGGAAAAGATAAAAAAAGCAAACACAGAAGGTCGCACACACACACACATACACAATCTTTTTCTCACAACAATGCAAACAAACTTTAAAATAGCACGTGAAAACTGCATGGATGAATGGAGAATGTAAATCGCAGCCATATCTCACGTTTTCACGTTGAGAACGTTCAGGACATCCACCAGTACAGCCAGGTCATTCATGCTTATAGCCGAGTCGATCGCCGTCTGCAAAAGACCCATGACACCAGGATAAATAAATTCATACAACAAAATAAGTAACTACAGCCCCCCCCCCCCCCCCCCCCCCACCTCCCCCAGCATGAAATTTCCAAAGGCACCACGGGTAAGAGGGAGTAGGGGAGACAACTCCACACTTGGTCTGACAACCTGTTGCTTCTTGGCAAGGGAGGTAATGATTAACTAATTGAGATCACTCGCACTAGCAGGATCCACAGATATTCTCAGCCAAAAAGGGTTAATAGCATTGTTTATAGGGGTTTGCAAGGCTCCACCAGGACATGTTAACACTTTTAGCCCCAAGGCCCCGTTTCTCAAATTTTGGAGGCGTTGCCCAACGACTATGTACCAGTTGTAGGAGATGGATTGATCATGATCATGATAATTCAAATTGAATTATCATGGCCCATCCATCTCCCGCTGCAGGGTCCCAGGGCTTAAAGGGTTGATACAGATAGATAGATAGATATTGTTTATTGCCTTTTGCCTTAAGAACATAAAGCATAGGAATGTGTGTTGGTGTTGTTACAATTACAAACATCAGAGTCAACAATAAAAAACAATTAATACTCTATCACACAAATCCAATGCCCTACACACTTTAAAATTAAACAACAACTAATATCACACACCAATGTGTACCGTACAGACCCACGCTCATCTTCCACACACACACAAACACACACGCCTATTAATCTAGGAAATCAAAATTAATTAAAAGTATATCATATAAAAAGAAAACAGAATATCTTAGAGTAAATGTCACTAATTTAGTGATCACGGTTGGGTGTAAAACTAGTTAATATATATCATAAGACTAGGCTAATACTGATATACGCTATTCTCTCAACCGTTGGGGGCGCGCCCTGCCGGGGGAGGAGACTCATGGAGTCAGCTCGACCAAGCACCACCAACAGCCAAAGGTATAGCACAAGGGTTAGGCGAAGTGCTCTGTAGGCCGGCCACATGATTTCATGCACATACGCACTCTCACTCATTCATGGACACATCAGTCGGCCTTGGCAATGAAACTCTATGATCGGCCCACAGAGCACATCATCGCACGCTTATAACACTGAACGGGTTCGGACAGCACTAGGATAAAAACTGTTACTAAAACGGTTTGTCCGTGCTTTGAGAGCAGAGTAGGGGCGACCAGACGGAAGCAGGTTAAAGAGACCATTAGCCGGGTGTGTAGTGTCGCATGCAATAAGCCCTGGACGTCTAAGCAGCCACTGTTGGTACACACTGTCAAGACTTGGCATGTCTTTGCCGACTATTTTGGATGCTGTCCTGATGACACGGTTCAGCTGCTACTGGCTGACCTTTCAGAGTTCACACTTGCCCTCTAAACAAGGACTTGTGTTGATCTCATGGCTGTTTGGCTGGCAGCTGTTGCCTCTACTACTAACTAGTAAGGTATCTGCATTATGTACTTCGTCACTAAGTTAATCTGTGAAGAGTTCATGTCTGGATTCTGTGCGTGCGACAGGTAACGGCTTGTAACGACACATTCAGCACTAAATAGGCAAACACACGCACAGCAACTACAGGGTCCGTACAGAAAATAGGCAAACACACGCACAGCAAGTACAGGGTCCGTACAGAAAATAGGAAAACACACGCACAGCAAGTACAGGGTCCGTACAGAAAATAGGCAAACACACGCACAGCAAGTACAGGGTCCGTACAGAAAATAGGCAAACACACGCACAGCAAGTACAGGGTCCGTACAGAAAATAGGCAAACACACGCACAGCAAGTACAGGGTCCGTACAGAAAATAGGCAAACACACGCACAGCAAGTAACTCTGCCTGGACAGATCTGGCAGTGTGCTACGGGAAGTTGTCTTGCCGCGGCTGGAGCCACCAGCCATAGAAAGTCACCAGGAGAACACAACCTGCTCCTGACACAATGCCCGCTGCCTAGAAACAGCGACAATAGTTGCTGCATTGAGTTGACAGGCCTGTGACCACGACTTCAGCGTGGCTTCACAGATGAAAACTGTTTAGCCTACATAAAGCAGGAGAAGAGATTGCCCACCCTTAAAACAATAAACGGTGACAACATGTGCACCTTAAAAACAATAAAGAGATAGGGAATCCAAAAAACAAAATAAAGAAACAGCTGGACACTGACCTTTGTGTTCCCCGAGGTCCACATGGCTCGAACAATTTGCAAGTTGCGACTACGACCTGACATGACAGTAGACATAGGGTCATGACCTTTCCCGATCGCATCGAGTACGCCCTCCTCATCAATGTTACCTGAAGGTCGAGCAGCCTGTTTCTAAAAACACACACACATGCAAATGGAGACATCAAATGTTATTCAAGAGGACACAAAACCCTAGCAATCCCTTCCAAAATCATACAGCAGAAAGATCACATACACACACACACACACAAAAATGAATTTTTCATTAAAATGCATTTTTTTGAAAAATACTTACCGATGGTATTACATATAGGAAAGTCTCTTAGCTAGCATAATTTTAGCCAAATTTTGGTTGTGTCCGTATAAGGGAGTGTTGGCAGGAGTGGGGCGCCATAGACCAGGCCATAACCCAAATAGCCTCCCCTTATTCCCATCCGGTACAAGATTACGCAGCATACACCAGTTTAGTTTCTTAGCGAACTGGCGGCAAGCGGGGCAGGTGGGAGGGACCTTCGAGTAATACCATCGGTAAGTATTTTTTTTAAAAATGCATTTTAATGAAAAATTCATTTGTTTTCTCAAAACACATTACCGATGGTATTACATATAGGAAGAATCCCGAAGAGGAGGTGGGTGCCACTATAGCGCCCCTACTGCCAACAACATTGCCCACAGACCCGCCCTCCCGCAGCAAACTCCCGATAATTTTAGCTAAGATACCTGCGGCGCCTAGGGCGCCGGGAGGGAGTGTTGCGCTGCTGCGATGTCTCCCACCAGCAAGAGGTTCTGTCGCTGGGCGGAGAGGTCCCTCAGGTAGGAGCGGGCGAAAGTGGTCTCTGCTCGCCATCTCACAGCCGCCACAATGTCCTTGACTGCACAGGTGCTGTCGAAGCGGGACTTGGGCCATGGCTCTGACCTCGTGCGCCTCCATGTTCAACATGTGGCTGCATCAGGTCGAGGTCCTGGAAGGCCGGGCAGATCACTCCCCGGAACCAGGAGGAGAAGGTCTGGGCTGAGATGTCACGTCTACCTGGGGACAAAGGGAGAAACAGGCAGGTGCGTCCTCTGCGCAAGGCTTGGTCCGGCGCAGGCACACAGTAAGGCTCTCACCGGTTCCTATTGTCTGGTCTACCGGGTGGAGTCTGTCACTCGTAAGGGCGGAAAGTCACCAACTGTAGGGCCGCCAAGGCGACCACGACTTGGCCCGGAAGGTTGGTACAGTTAGCAGTTGCACGGCGCCTTCCCTCTGAAACTGCAAGCAACCTGTGTGTGACAGCGTACGTTCACTGACCCTGGAAGAGGTGGCTAGAACACACGTAAGGCTCTCACCGGGTTCTGAAGTCTGTTCTCCCGGGTGGAGTCCGTCACACGCGCAGGGTGAAACCTCTGTCGCCGTCAGGAGACCGCGTCTTGGCCAGGAAGATGGTTCAGGTAGCAGTAGCATGGCGCCGGCCGTCTGGTACTGCAAGCAATCTGGGTGTGTGGACAGTGCGCGTAGTTCACTGACCCTGGAGTCTGAGTCAAGGACCGCCAGGAAGCACTTCTTCCAAGATGATCCGTCAAGCGCGTCATGTGCAGGGTTCCAATGGACGGGGTTGAGACCACGTAAGCCCCCATGGTAGATCACTCTTGGCCCAAGCGAAGCAGTGCTGGGCGTTCCAGACCGAAGAGGCCTTCAGAACTGCGAGGTCTTGCAGCTACCCGGGTCGGATGAGCGCAAACGCCTGTAGGTTTCAGCGATCATGGTTAGATAGTCCCGAAAGGTAATCGGAGGCCGTCCCTGGGCGTTGAATAGCCAGAGGAAGCACTCCGTCAGCTGGGGCTTCGTCAAGTCCAGAGGGAAAGAAGGCTGTCAGTCCCGTCACACAGCGCTCGTCGTCTACTCTCGTAACTCGTCTGGTTGAGGGTCTGCGGGTTGTCTCGGTAGCATCCACGGCCGCCCTAGGGAAGCCTCTGTGGTAGAGGGCTGCTGTCCGATCTCTGGGCATGGCGGAGAAGTTCAGGGCTGTCCTGGTTGGTTGAGCATCGTGCGAGTAGTGGGGAGCTGCAGAGAGGGGCATGTGGGGAAAAGCTGACCCCGACTGATGAAGAGACAAAGCGCCCCAAGCCAGGAAAAAGCCCACCTACCTCCGCAAACCTGTAACAAAGGGAATATCGGACAACCAAGCGTATAACTCAGCATTCAATCTCGATGGCGAGCAGGGAAGTTGGAAGATCCATCCCTAGGGACGACTCCCCGCGCAGCTGGCCTCAAGAGCACTAGCATCTCCCATATGTATGCCATTCTTCTCCAAGCAGAAGAGGTGTCAGGCTGAAGGCGATCCACTGGCATGTCATCAGTCCTAAGATAACCGAAGAAAGGTACTGAGGGTCGATCCTACTCTGCCCTGCTCCCGTCCTACTGGAAGTCCCACTCAAACAGGACGACCACGCACTCCATCCTCGACGGAATCCATGCGAAGAACTACGTAGTACCTGTCCCGTAGCGTATGCAGCCTAGTCGACAGCGAAGTGGGCAGGACCCCCGCCTACCGCTCGGCTTGCCAACTGGTTTCGACGTCGAACCTCGAGTTGTCCCAAAGTCCTGGAGACGCACCGCTGCTCTCAGGCCTTTGTCTAGCATCTGCCACGATGCCGAGCAACTTGTGTCGAGTCGATAGGACGAAGATCGTGCACCATATCCACCGTCTAGTGTACGAGAAGAGTCGACCGTACTGCCGCGGAACTGAGCGCAAACCACCTCTCGGGAAACTAAGTTCCTGCCATGCTGTCGTCACGTCTAACTCCCGGTACTCGCGCCCCAGGCCGCAGGATCCACAGCGCCGAGCGGGTAACTTCACAACCGGGCTATCGAGAGCGAGTCCATCTGCTCCGGTCAGGTGCCGTAGAAAGCCGGAACTCCACGTCGTCTCCACCCAGGCAAGCAAAATGCTTCCGCTAGGTCCCGAAGCTGTCGGCTTAGAAGAAGACAGTAGACCTTGGTCGACGCAGAGAACGGCCAGGCCAATGCGATGTGGAGGGTAGCACCCCGCCGGGAGAAGGATGCGAAGAGCCGAGAGCTCGTCCCAGCAGGAGCTTAATCTGAACTGTGTGCGCTAACACGGTGTAGACCGAAGTCGGCGCCCGCAGTGAGGTCGGTTGGACCAGTCCTCACCCCGCGCTGACCTCTATGAAGGTAGACTGCTACTAGCTAGTCATCAGTCGCACGCCGGGAGTATGCTGCCACTGACGTTCCCGGGACCGTGCCGTCGGTGTCACAAAACGTCGCCTCCGTCCCTCGGATGTAAGCCGAAAATTCCGGTGCAGAAGACGAACTGCGCCTCCGCGGAAGAGTGTTCCCTGCCAATCCTGTCCGATGGTCTGCGACGACTGCGAGCATGTCCTGCATCAGTGTTCCTGGAAGACTGCTACATCCAGCAGTGTAAGCAGCGTAAATCGGCTGTGCCAGCAGTCCTCGTTAGCCTCCTTGTCGGTCTGCCAGGGGGGCCAAGGAAGTTCTCCACCGCGCGGTGCCCTGCGTGACTGACTCTTCAAATCGGTCGGCCGCGAGTAAGCGTGCAGGACGGTATCTCGAAGCATCAGATCGCAGTCAGTAGCCGCAGCGCAGCGTTGGCAGTGGTGTGGTTTTGCTTCCCCAAAGCGACAGAGGAAGGGCCGCGTCACCAGGTACCGGAACCCTGCAGCGGCCAGGGAAAAGCGGAAGAGAAGTAGGATCACAAAGTTGAAGCAACCAGTGTCTCCCAAGGCGCCCTGAAGTGGAGACAGAAGACGGCGACAAGGGCCCAGAACCCGAAGGATGAGGAAGAGACTTGAAATGCTTGGACGCGATGAGGGGACCTGCTTCGTCCAAGGCCTGAGGAGACTCCCTCCTCTATCTCCACGTAGTTGGCGGCGAATCCAGGACCTCTCGGTACTGCGCGCGTAGCGACGTGGAGGAGCTATCATCGCCCAGCAACGGCGAACGACGTCCTCTGGAGCCAAGCGGAAGGAGCCGTCTGTCCCGCACGCAGGAGAAGGGATGTCTAACTGCTCCGAAGCCCGGGGAACCCTGGTCGGCGGCGATCCAACGAAGGTGGACACAGCACTTGGAAGGAACAGCGTAGTCTCAGAGGGCCGGTCCCACGAACTCGAATGGCGACGAAGATGCTTCAGAGTGCCGGTCTTCCCATTGCGTAGCGACCCAATGGAACTGGGACGTCGTCTCCTGTACCTCTCATACCCCTGGTCTCTGTGTAGTGAGCACACGCTTCTGAAGTCAGGCGAACTGTAAGATCGAGAGCGATTGCAGGGAACGGGGTCCCATCATGGGGTCGTCTCTCCGCACTGCGTCTGGAGCGGGCTCTCGTCTGCACGGTCGGGGCGAGAGGGTGTGGCCCAACATCACTGAGCCGGGATCTTGGCATGTGAAGTATAGCGGTTCTGTAGCACTTGCGGTCGCCTCAAGCCGTAGTAAGTGCCGGTGTAACCCGCGACGGGAGATGGCGTCAACGCGTGTATAGCCCGGGCGAGGGCGCCCAAAATAATCATATTCATAATAATTAATAAAGTAATTAATTAATGTTTATTGAATGACTTTTATTTGATTGTAATTGCCCTTTAAGGGATAAATAAAGGTATTTGAATTGAATTGAATTGAACTATGAGAGTCAGTATACAACTCTGTTTTCTCATCTCCATTTCTCAAAACTGAAGTAATTGGTTCAGTGGTTCCAGAATTATAGCCTTTTAAGGATAAGAGGTGTTGCGCCCCAGCAGTCTGACAAAACAGCTGCGCCGCTGGGAATGCAACATTTTAACACCTGTGGCAAAAGGGTTAAAACGCCTAGCTGGAACGAAAAGGCTCTAGGTGCCGTACAATGACAAACTCACATACCCAAATCTTGCACGCTACCGCGCAATACATGCTCTCACATAGACACTCGTCACTGACCTGAGCCTGAGAAGTCGCTTCTGCATGTCATGTCTACGATTTGTCGCCTGGGGCGGGACTGGAAGCGTCATAGGTTCGGTTGCCGACGCCAGCCCGGCAGAATTAATTGGTCTTAGCCATCCCAAGAAGGGGGTTGCCAGTTATCACTCCGGCTGGCAAGTGCTCAGGATATGGTATCTCGGTCGCCACGGTAAGGGAACCTTAGGAGGGCCCTCCGCGAAATAGCGACCTACAAGCTTACTGGTCCGGGACGTCTAGGTCAATGCCGGTGACTTGGGTCCCACCTTGTTACTCTGGCCGGCTCTGTCAGTCTGTCGCGCGTCAACTCTGGCCTGCGGACGGGTGGTGGAGCGGTCCTCTCTAGAGGCCGGGTCCCGGTGTGTACGGGTCTCGCTGTCATGTCTATGATCCGCCGACTGAGCCAGGACTGGGAGCGTCGTATGGTCGGTAGCCGACGCCAGCCCGGCGGAAGAATCATTGGTTTTAGCCATCTGAAGCAGAGTTTTGTCAGCCACCCCTCCCGCTGACAAGAGCCCAGGCAAAGGTATCTTGTGCTTTACTGGTCCGGGACAACAAAGTCACTGCCACTGACTTGGGTCCCACCTTGTTACTCTTGGGCGTCTCTGTCCGGCGATCTCTGATAGGCGTCGGACGCTCTCTGTGGGACAACACATTGCTTCTGACTTGGGTCCCACCTTGTTACTCTTGGGTGTCTCTGTCAGGCGATCTCTGATAGGCGTCAGACGCTCTCTGTGGGACAACAAAGACATTGCTTCCGACTTGGGTCCCACCTTGTTCCTCTTGAGCGTCTCTGTCAGGCGATCTCTGATAGGCGTCGGACGCTCTCTGTGGGACAACAAAGACATTGCTTCTGACTTGGGTCCCACCTTGTTCCTCTTGGGCGTCTCTGTCAGGCGATCTCTGATAGGCGTCGGACGCTCTCTGTGGGACAACAAAGACATTGCTTCTGACTTGGGTCCCACCTTGTTCCTCTTGGGCGTCTCTGTCAGGCGATCTCTGATAGGCGTCATACGCTCCCTGTGGGACAACAAAGACATTGCTTCTGACTTGGGTCCCACCTTGTTCCTCTTGGGCGTCTCTGTCAGGCGATCTCTGATATGCATCATACGCTCCCTGTGGGACAACAAAGCCACTGCTTCTGACTTGGGTCCCACCTCGTTTCTCTTGGGCGTCTCTGTCAGGCGATCTCTGATAGGCGTCGGACGCTCTCTTGGGCGCCTCTGATAGGCGTCGTGCGCTCTCTGCGGGACAACGTCACTGCTACTGACTTGGGTCCCATCTTGTTACTCTTGGGCGGCTCCGTCAGTCGGTCGCTGATAGGAGTCAGACGCTCTCGGCGGTAAAAACCCCACAACTGTAACCATCTTTCTTCCAGTCATGGGGCGCACACATCACAAGCATGGGTCGATTCGCATCCTGAACAGGGTAGGCAGACCGCATGCTCGTCAGAGGGCCACTGAAAATCGCCACACATCGTGCAGGTATGAACCTAGTAACTGCAACAAGAGGGTACAATGATGAATGAGCGAGCGTGGACTCTAAGGTCATGCAATAATAAACCGCGCGCGATGGTGAATCGAACATAATCGAATACAATCGAATCAAACGAGTGTACAGCGCGTGCCGACGCTCGGCGCTCCTTCCTACCCCAGAGCGCCGGTCGAGGGCATTCACCGAGATATTACCTGGCCATGGCGGAAAAAAAGGAGCAAACCCACATATCACCAGTGAAGTGGAAACCACCGACAGCCAGTCGTAGCAGCTCGCCGCAAGGCACGACCGGGTAGGATACGCAGGGTCGAAGCAGCGTCCGGTAAGGCCGCAAGCTCACAGTCCCCATGGCAAATTCCAGTCAGCAAGAGACCCCACAGGCTGACGAAGAGAGCACCGTCACAGGCGTGAGCACAAGGAATCCCAACCACGCCACAAGCTCCAAAAGTTCCAAAGTTCCAACGAACTAACAGTAAGCCAAGGTCAAAGTCGACCGGTCCAAGTACAAAAAACGCAGCTCGAAACAGACACAACCTACTCAGTGCCAGCTAAGAACTAAACTGGTGTATGCTGGGTAATCTTGTACCGGATGGGAATAAGGGGAGGCTATTCGGGTTATGGCCTGGTCTATGGCGCCCCACTCCTGCCAACACTCCCTTATAAGGACACAACCAAAGGTTGGCTAAAATTATGCTAGCTAAGGGACTTTTCTATATGTAATACCATCGGTAATGTGTTTTGAGAAAACAAAAACCTGTTCTTTACATGGCACTGATCAACAGTTGATCAAGTGACTGAAATTCGTCAATCTAAAGTCCAGCACACAAGCCACCTGTCCACAAGCCACCTGTCCACAAGTCACCTGTCCACAATCCACGTGTCCACAAGTCACCTGTCCACAAGTCACCTGTCCACAGGGAAGTGCTTTGGTTACCTCATTCTACCCCCAAGACCGAAATCCCCCAATGTTGCCGTTGACCTCTGAAGACTGCATTGCAGTGCAGGACACAGATCGACCATGATAGTTCAAGGGTGATGCCAGAATAGCTTGGCGCCCATAGGCGGTCAGTCAGTCTGTCAGCCCATAGGCGCCAAGCTATTCTGGCATCATCCTTGAACTATCAAGGTCAATTCTTATCTTGCTGTGGTGTGTCTGGGCTAGAATGAGTTAACATCTGTGCTGTGGGCACCATTACTATTTTCCACACACATCTGGCCTGGGAAAAAAGTCAAAGGCTACAGATTGCCTGGGCAGCAAAGGCTACAAATTGCCTGAACAGCAAACACGTTGAATCCCCGCGTACTGGGAAGCTGCTACACTGCGGTCTGTATTATTTGAGACGATCAGTGTAACCCCTTCACTGCCAGTGGACCCCGCGTGATTGGAAATTATAGCAAGTTCAGCATCAACATGGACCCCGCGTGATTAAAATGATAGCAAGTTCAGCGTCAACATGGACCCCACGTGATGGGAAATGATAGCAAGTTCGGCTCCAACATGGACCCCGCGTGATTGGAAATGATAGCAACTTCAGCGTCAACATGGACCCCGCATGATTGGAAATGAGAGCAAGTTCAGCGTCAACATCCCCAGCCATCCAAAGAGCATGGACACGAAGTGGTGTCAGCCAGAGGCAGAGATCCTCATCAGCTCTCCCAATTGCCAGGGCTGATGAGGACCCATACCTCTTGCAGGTGGGTGGTGTTCAACTGTTCTCAGCAGTGAAGGAGTCAATACGGGCACTTCTATTTTGCTACACCACCACAATGTCATTGCACACTTTCACAATTGATACAACCAGTGTACACTACATACTGGCAGAACTTTCACAGTTGATACAACCAGTGTGCACTACATACGGGCAGAACTTTCACAGTTGATACAACCAGTGTGCACTACATACGGGCAGAACTTTCACAGTTGATACAACCAGTGTCACTACATACGGGCAGAAAGTCTTCTGCATTGATCCCTCCCGGGTCTTGTCGCGGGGAGCGTTTTTGTGGGGGTGGCGACCTTTCTATTGGTCGTGCGGGGCGATGGTTCTGTGGAGCTGGCTCTCTGCGATCGCCCGACCGCGGTCTGGAGGATAGGGGCTCTGCAGCAGCTGTAATTAAAGTCAAGACACACCGACGTAGGATGTATGTCAAGACAAAGGGAAACGGGCCTTTGTTTTTTAAAGCATAAGAACATCTGTCAGAAAAATAAGACAGTTTACAAGAACATTTGTTGTTCAAAACACAAACTGATAATGAAAATCATCATACGTATCCATTAACCAATTGAGCCCTACAGCAGGAGATGGATCAACCATGATAATTCATGAGTAGTGCCAGATTAGCTTAGCGCCTGTTGGCGCCAAGCTAATCTGGCACTACCTTTGAATTATCATGGTCGATCCATCTCCAGCAACTGGTGCATAGTCGTTAGATGAGGCCTCCAAAATTGATGAAATACAGGCGTGGGACTGAATGAGTTATGGATACGCTTGGCTGACGGGAGACCAAGGACAGTTCTCATACCCATGGGCTTGACCTTTGACCAAAGATAGGTCAAGTGTCAAAGTGTCTAGGTCAAGTGTCAAAGTGTCTAGGTCAAGTGTCAAAGTGTCTCCATACAATTACAATGTACACGGGTGGTCATAGTACCTGAAAAAGTCATACATTCTGTCGACATGTGAATTGTCACACACTTGTTGACCTCCTAAATGCTGAATGTGTGAGTTACTTACTTACTTACTTACGCCTGTCACCCCTCCCAGGGTATAGGCCGTCGATGAGAGACCTCCAGCGACTCCTGTCCTGTGCTTCTCCTTCGATTTTACTCCAGGTGGTTCCCAGTCTCTTGATGTCTGCTTGGAGGTCTCGACGCCAGGTGTTTCTCGGCCTGCCTCTTTTCCTCTTTCCCTGGGGGTTCCATGACAATGCCTGCCTAGTGATACTGGAAGCTGGCTTTCTCAGACTGTGACCAATCCATCCCCATCTTCTTTGCCCAATTTCATTCTCTGCTGCTATCTGCTCTGTTCTCTCCCAGAGTCTGACGTTGCTGATCTTCTCTGGCCAGTGGATTTTCAAAATTCTTCTAAGGCAACTGTTTATGAAGATCTGTACTCTGTTGACTGTGGTTTTTGTCAATCTCCAAGTCTCTGCTCCATATAGGAGAACTGCATTTACGTTGGACTTGAAAATCCGGACTTTGGTGCGACAGGTCTCTGGAACTCCACACTTTTTTCAACTGGAGAAAGGCTGCTCTGGCTTTACCGATTCGTGCACCGACATCTGCATCAGTGCCGCCTTTTTTGTCTATGATGCTCCCGAGATAGGTGAAGGACTCCACCTCCTCCAACAAGCAAGACTGGTTCTTCCCTGGTTGCGTTCAGCCTCATTGTCTTTGTTTTCTGTTTGTGGATGGTGAGGCCCACTTGGGACGAGATGTCAGCAAGCCTCGTGGTCTTGTCCTGCATTTGTTGATGAGTGTGGGACAGTAAAGCCAAGTTGTCTGCAAAATCGAGGTCGTCAAGCTGTGTCCACAGTGTCCACTGTATTCCACTTCGTCTGTGCTCTGTGGTCATATTCATGACCCAGTTTATGGCCAGTAGGAAGAAGAACGGAGACAGCAAACACCCCTGCCTGACACCGGTTCTGACCTGGAGCTCCCTGGTGAACTGCCCTTCGTGGATCACGCGACATGTCATGCCATCGTAGCTGCTCTTGATCAGGCGGACGAGCTTTGTGGGTACACCGTAGTGTCATAGGAGTTTCCACAGAGTCTCTCGGTCCACCCTGTCAAATGCTTTCTCGTAATCCACAAAGTTGACGTACAGCGGGGAGCTCCACTCCAGAGATTGTTCCACGATGATGCGGAGAGTAAATATCTGGTCTGTACATGATCGGTTTTTCCTGAATCCTGCTTGCTGGTCTCTCAGCTGGGGGTCAACGGAGCTCTTCATTCTCTCCAGGATGATCCTGTTGAAGACCTTTCCTGGTACTGACAGCAAGGTGATTCCTCTGTAGTTGGTACACTTGCTGAGGTCGCCTTTCTTGGGAAGCTAGATTAGGCAATTCTCCTTCCAGTCAGCCGGCATCACCTCCTCTTCCCAGATCTTTCCAAACAGTGAGTACAGCATCTCTACTGTTGTCTCTAGGTCTGCTTTCAGAGACTCCGCTGGGATGCCATCTGGCCCTGCTGCTTTGCCATTCTTCAAAAATGCCACTGCTCTTCTGATCTCTTCCCGGCTGGGTCTGTCACAGCTGATGGGTAGGTCGGTCTCTGCTGGCTGGATGTCTGGGGGGGTCGGGTGGGGTGGGTCTGTTCAGTAACTCTTCAAAATACTCGGCCCATCTGGTCTGCTCTGTCTGCAATAGGCTTGCCTTCTTTGTCTTTTACTGGTCTTTCTGTATGGCCATACTTGCCAGACAATCTTCTGGTAATGTCGTAGAGTTGTTTCATGTTGCCGCTGCCTTTTCTGCCTCTGCTGCCAGGCTGTCTGTGTAGGCCCTCTTGTTTGCCCTGATATTCCTCTTCACCTCGCGGTTGGCTTCCGAGTATTCCTCCTGTGCCCTGGCTTTGGCTGCTCTCGTGCGACTGTTGTTGACAACTGCTTTCTTCTGCTTCCTCACTTCTATCTTCTTCAAGGTCTGTGCCGACAGCCAGTCCTTGTGATGGTGTTTCCTGAACCCTACAGTGTCTTTGCAGGTTGAGTTCAGTGCCTCTCTAACTGCCTTCCACTGCTGCTCTGTGGTGACACCCTCCTCTTCATTTACTAGCTCCTGTAGCGCTTGAAACCGGTTGGACAGCACCAGTTTGAACTCTTCTCTCACTCCAGTCTCTCTCAGGAGGTCTACATTATAAAAAAATATTATACCTGTCTGTCTGTCTGCCTGTTTGTTTGTTTGTCTATTTTGACAAAGGGTATTTACCCGAAATATTAATAAATTGTGTTGTACCCGTCTTTTCTAAGCGTGTTTCTTTCTCCGTTGGGTACTTCTTTGCCTACATTATAGCGCTGTCTTCTTGTTGTCTCTGTGCGGCTTTTCTTTAACTTGAGCTTTATTCTTAAGGTAAGCAGATGGTGGTCTGAGGCGACATCTGCTCCCCTCCTCACTCGAACATCTTGAAGGGATCTTCTAAATTTCTTGCTAATGCAGATATGGTCTATTTGGTTCTCTGTAGTATGGTCAGGTGAGACCCAAGTTGCTTTGTGTATTCTTCTGTGTGGGAAGATGCTGCCTCCAATGACAAGTCTGTTAGAGCACAAAAGTCTACAAACCTCTCCCCGTTCTCACTCATCTCCCCTAGTCCCTGTCTCCCCATCACCTCTTCGTATCCGGTGTTGTCCTCCCCTATTTTGGCATTAAAAATTAATTTTTCTCTAAAATGTATTTTTTCGAAAAATACTTACCGATGACATGACTAACTGGAAATAGTCTACTTGCTTACCAATTTTAGCCTAAGACCCAAAGGGTCCCCCCAGGAGGCTCTCGGGGATCCCTGATAGGGACGAGAGAGCTTTCGGGGATCCCTAACAGGGACGAGAGTAGCCTCCCCTGCCCATCCGGTCAGGCGCCCGGTGGTGTCTCCTTTAGCCAGTTGTCTACGGAGTTACCAGCGGCAAGCGGGGAGGAGGGAGGGACCTCCGAGTCATGTCATCGGTAAGTATTTTTCGAAAAAATACATTTTAGAGAAAAATTAATTTGTTTCCTCAAAACACATTACCGATGACATGACTAACTGGAAGAATGGCAAAGAGGAGGAGGGTGCCGCACAATCCCTTTTAGAAACCTCTTCAGGGACGAAGACGGCCCGTCACTCCTGATCACCCACTCCCGACAATTTTAGCGAAGTGCCGCCTAAGCGCCGAGGGCGCCTGGAGGGAGTGTTGCGCCGCAGAAGTTGCCCACCAGCGTAAGGTTGTCGCGCTGGACTGTCAGGGCGCGGGAGTAGAAGCGGCAATGGTAGATCCGTCCCGCCACCCCACCGCCGCCACAGTGTCCTTAACCACACCGGCGCGGCGAAGGCGAGACATGCGGCCCTAGCGCGCGTTCCATGGGCGCGGATCTTCAGTGCCCCGGCTCCCTGTGGGGAGAGGTCGCGATAGGCGGACCGGAATACCCAGCGGAGCGAGGAGGAGAACGTTTGGGCTGAGAAGCCGGTTCTGCCAGCGGTCGGCGGCAAGGGACGAGACCGTCCCCTCCGCACGGACTTGGAGCAGGTAGATACGAAGTGCCTGTCCCGGATCTTGCTGCGGAGTGCCCCGAGGAACCGGGTCGTGTAAGCGGCCGAGCGGCGAGGGCCGGAGGCGCTGTCAAGGGAGACCTAGGCTGAGCGAGAAGGAAGGATCCGGGAGTAGCTGCACGGAGCCATCCACTCGGAACTGCAGGCCGGTGGGGCGAGACGAGGGCGTGTGGAGCTCGCTGACGCGGGGCGCCGTGGCGAGGGCCATCAGGAAGCAGGCCTCCGAGTCACGTCAGCGAAGCGGGCCAGATGGAGCGGTTTTAACGGTCCGAAGTCAGTCAGGGGAGGACCAGGGAGGTCCCAGCGCGGGCCAAGGGAGAGGAAGACCGGACGCTGCACGCCGAAACGCGCCATAAGGTCGGGCAGGTCCTTGCAGGCGCTGGGTCGGGACGGCCGAGGTGACGGTAGGCGTCGGCGATCAAGAGGGGAAGGAGCTGCCCCAGAGGGGAGCCAACCTTGGTCTTGGACGAGCCAGAGAAGAAGTCCGCGAGCTGAGGAGACGTCAGGCCGACGGTGGAGAGGCGGCGGGGTCAGAGCACCAGGCACGAAGCACGCCACTTTCCCTCGTAGACACGTCTGGTAGGACTGCGGGCTGAAGCGATAGCGTCCGCTGTCGCACTCGAGAAGCCTCCAGCAGACAGAGCTTGCCGCACAATCGCCAGGCGTGTAGGAGAAGTCGCTCACGGCAGGGGTGGAAGAGCGGCTGTCGGCGCTGCTCGAGCATCGTGCGGGGGGTGGGAAGAGGGAGGGTGAGCCCGTGGCGAGACTGAGAAGGTCGGAAGTCCACGATCCGGTCCGGGAGAACGGCTACCCGGAGAAGGACTGCGTTGCATCCCCGGAGGCTGAGCAGGACTTGAGGACCAGGACCGCCGGAGGGTAGGTGTAAAGGACCAGAACGTCCCAAGGGGTCAAGCGCATCGACTGCCCAGGCCAGAGGTCGGGAACGGGGAGATGAAGAGGGAAGCCGGAGGGTCCACTTCGTGGCGAAGAGGACAAGGGGGGAGTCTCCCAACGAGCGCAGAACCAGCGAAGGATGTCCCAGCGTAGGGCGCAATCCGTGTGAAGAAGCTGCCTCCGTCGCAAGAGGTAGTCTGCCAGTACGAACAGGAGACCTGGACTGAGGCGGTCTGGGAGGGAGAAGTCGCTGTCCGCGCACCAGCGAAGGGGGCGATAGAGGAGGAAGCAGAAGTCGGGAGAGCGGGTTCCTCCTGCGTCTGAAGGCAAGCCACGAAGAGGGGTTGTCGGAAGGACGAGGAGGTCCTGTGTCCAAGATCGTATCGCCAAGCGCAGAGGGCCGGCCAACTGCAACCAGTCCCAGCGGGTTGACGTGCCCGCGAAGTCAGGTTCGCGGGCCAGCGGCCGGCCGACGAGCGGAATTCGGGAGAAGAAGAGCGCCCCAACCGTCGAGACCGGCAATCACGCAGAGAGAGAGGGGCAGTGGCGAGGTCAGGGGGGATCCGGGAGCCGAGCTAAGAATGTCCGTCCAGCGAAGCCGATGTGGCGCAGCACAGGGGAGATCGGCACCAGGGTAGAGAGACCGCCGGAGGACAGCCTCCAGAGGCGGAGTACAGAAGACCGAGGGAAGGAGATCAGCCGCTGCACTCATCAGGAGGAGGAGCTGGAGCCGCAGTCAGGAGGGGACCGCCGCGCCCGCAGCCACCCACGGGCTAGAACGGCAAGGACTGGATCCGAGGCTCGTGAAGACGCACCAAGTTGCGGACGGTCACCAAAACCATTCCCCGGTGAACAGACGGCGAGGGCGAGAGGTCGGACCGTAGGCGCTGACCAGGGCGACCAGGCGAGCAACCGGAGGAGGAGAGCATCCCTGCCCTACGAGGAGGAACCACCGACTGATACCGCAGAAGCAGGTCGACCAAGGAGGAGAATGGCTGGCGGAAGATCGAAGGTCCCGGGCAACCAAGGCATCCACGATCCACGCAAGGACCCAGGGCTGAGGGGAGACCACACCAAGGAGGCCGAGCTGGAAACGGTCCCGTCGACGGCAAGCGAAGACAAAGGCGGGGGCGGGAGGCATGGGGACGCGTAGAAGCAACGGGTAGGTCCAGGCTGGCGGTGACAACCAAGGGCTGAAGGCGACGCAAAGGGTCCGAGGCGGGGGAGCCGTGCCGAGCGATGAGCAGCATCGCAACTTCCCAAAGAAGAGCGGAGACCTGCGCGCGAAGGGCGAGGGCCTTGGTCCGAAAGGGCGGGAACCCAATCCACAAGGGTGGCGTTGGGCCCACAGGCCTAGAAGGGTTCCTTCAGAGACTGCCAGGCAGGGCCGACGGGCGCGGATACCCACAGGAGCACGTAGAGCTGCGACGTCGCATCAGGGGAGATGGTCAAGAAGGAGCCAGGCCACCACGAACGAAGGAAGGCAAGGGGCGGAGGGTTCGAAGCCACGCGGAAGATCCGCTAGAGCTGGGAAGGGTTGCCGCAAGCACGGGCGCCGGCGGAACCACCGAAGGCCGCGAGCACGAAGGGAGCGAGAGGCCAGCGAACCGGGGAGCCGAAGGCTAAGACGCCAGCAGGCCAGAGACGAACGCAGGACGCCGAGTCATCCCCCGGAGAGGGTCGGGGAGACGCCGGAGGCGAAGGGTGCAGGGAGCGGGGAAGAGGATGTCCCGAGGAGAACGACAGCGCCGCACCAGGCAAAGGTCGACAGGGACCCCGGAGGGAGTCGAGGGGCGGGCGACGACCGTCGGGCGCCGCAACTATCCAGGCGACGAGGGCGAGGAAGTCGAACCCCACTGCACTGGGTGTACCCCTAGGGGCACCCAACCAAGCGCTAACAGCGCGACGTAGCTTCACTTCGGTGAACAGACGAGAACCGGTGAAACGTGGAAGGTCGTAGGCGCCAGGGGAAACGGCCCGAAGTCCCGAGGTACACGAAGGCCGATCCAGACGCAGTGCGCGAAGCTCAAGTAGGGGGCACGAAGCTGGCTGGGGACTCGACGGCGGAGTCAGCGGGTTGGAGGGAGGGGCCATAAGCCGCGTAGGGTACCAACAGGCGATAAGGGTCGCGGTGCCCGGGGCTCAAGGAGGGGGCACAAGCGGCTAGGCGACTCGCCGTAGGAGTCAGCGGGCCCAGAGACTGAGGTCGAAGTGCCGAAGTGAGAACGAAGGAGACAAGGTCGCGGTGCCCGGCTCACGGAGGGGGGCACACGGACTTAAGCTGGGGCCGAAGGCCGACGCGCGAACTAATTGGCGACCAGGACGCGGTGCCCAGGGCTCAAGGTGGGGGCACAAAGCGGCTCGGCGATTCGCCGGAGGAGTCCGCAGGCTTAGGAGGGGCCGTGAGGCCAACGCGTCAACAATAGGCGACAAGGTCGCAGTGCCCGAGGCTCAAGGAGGGGGGCACGTAGCCGGCTTGGTGACTCGCCGGAGGAGTCAGCGGGCTGAGCAGGTCCGAAGGCCGACGCGTAGACTAGTTAGCGACAAAGTCGCGGTGCCCGGGGCTCAAGGAGGGGGGCACGTAGCCAGCTAGGCGACTCGCCGGAGGAGTCAGCGGGCTTAGATGGGCCGAAGGCCGGTGCTTAAGCTAATTAGCGACAAGGTCGCGGTGCCCGGGGCTCATGGAGGGGGGCACGTAGCCGGCTTGGCGACTCGCCGGAGGAGTCAGCGGGCTCAAGAGGGGCCGCGAGGCCAAGCGTCAACTTCTTCTTTTTTTTTTTTTTTTTTTTTTTTGTATGTAACAGGCGACAAGGTCGCGGTGCCCGGGGCTCAAGGAGGGGGGCACGTAGCCAGCTAGGCGACTCGCCGGAGGAGTCAGCGGGCTTAGAAGAAGGGCCAAAGGCCGACGCTTAACTAATTAGCGACCAAGGTCGCGGTGCCCGGGGCTCAAGGAGGGGGGCACGTAGCCGGCTTGGCGACTCGCCGGAGGAGTCAGCGGGCTTGAGGTTTGGCCGAGGGGCCGACGCGTGAACTAAGGCGACATGGTCGCGGTGCCCGGGGCTCCTTTTTACGGGAGGGGGGCACGTAGCCAGCTTGGCGACTCGCCGGAGGAGTCAGCGGGCTTAACGCGTCTATGAATAAGCTACAAACTTACCAGGGACGAGAGGAGTGGCTATCCCATGTCCGAGGGCAGCTGGAACAATTCCGCCGTGCCGCGGAAGGTCCCAAGGAGGCGGAAGTCGCGGGTCGCTCGGCGGTGGAACACCGGAGTAGAGACCAAGAACCTCCAGTCAAGCAGGGCAGCCAGCGCAGCCGATGACAGAGGAGCAGGTGGCACCCGGTCTACAGTATGGCGGACACCAGGCCACTGGAAGCCGCCGTCCTGGGCAGCAATGCACTTGGTACTGCAACACATACCCATACATGAAAGGTGACGGGCGGCGGGCAACTAACGCCGCCAGATAAAGCTCCGAATTAACGAGCAAAACTCACCGTTAAATGCGGAGAGAAAACAAACAGAAGTCCGAGCCAAGCACGACGTCCGGCCCCGCCGGGGGAGACGTATGTAGCGGACAAGACTTTACCTTTACATGGCGGAACTGCAGAGGGACGAAGCACAAAGCACCGGACACTAGGTCACTGGAAGTCGCCGAACGGGGAAGAGGCGCACTTGGCAACTGCAACCCAAACCCAAACATGAAAGGCGACCGGCGGCGGGTAACAAACCCCGCCATTTAAGGCTTCGAAAATTAAGAGACACGCGAAACTGACGGTGAATGCAAAGACAAACAGGAGCTCGAGCGCAGCCCGACGTCCGGCCCAGCCAGGCGAGACGTAGGAAGTGGCCGATACTCCACCTTTCCATGGCGGAACGGCAGAGTGACGAAGTACAAAGTACCAGACAGTAGGTCACTGGAGGTCGACGTACTGGGGAGAGGCGCACTAGAGAACTGCAGCCCATACCCAAACATGAAAGGCGACCGGGGGCGGGTAACGAACCCCGCCATATAAAGCTTTGAAATCAAGAAACACTCGAAACTCACCGTGAAATGCGGAGAGAAACCAACAGTAGCTCGAGCGAAGCCCGACGTCCGACCCAGCCAGGCGAGACGTCGGAAACGGCCGAGACTTTACCTGTCCATGGCGGAATGGCAGGGAGACGACGACGGGAGCCTAGAAGGTTCCAGGGCCAGCCAAGAGCACGAGGCACAGACGAGGGCTAGCAGAGAAGACGGAGGCCACGCCAGAAGCGGTAGACGAGAGGCTAGGCGAAGGCAGGCCGGTAAGGGACGGTCGAACCGTACACAGTCTTTCCAAGGGTCAGAGGCTCAGGTAAAAGCGTCCGAACGCTAACAGCGAAGTAGACAACTGGCTAAAGGAGACACCACCGGGCGCCTGACCGGATGGGCAGGGGAGGCTACTCTCGTCCCTGTTAGGGATCCCCGAAAGCTCTCTCGTCCCTATCAGGGATCCCCGAGAGCCTCCTGGGGGGACCCTTTGGGTCTTAGGCTAAAATTGGTAAGCAAGTAGACTATTTCCAGTTAGTCATGTCATCGGTAATGTGTTTTGAGGAAACAATCGCCCATGACAATGGTGATGTCTCGCTCCGCACATTTGTCCAAAGCACTCTGGAGTCGGTCGTAGAACTCGTTTCTCTTCCTCGTCACTGTCATTAGTGGGCGCATAACACTGGATGACATTCAGCTTGATCTTTTTCCTGGTTCTAAAGGCTGCTGTGACAATTCTTGGCCCAAGAGGTTCCCAGCCCATCAGCGCTCTCTGTACCACTGGTGACAGCATGAATGCTACCCCTTCTGTATGGGGGCATTCTCCTCTTCATGACCTGAATACAGAATCATCTCCCCACTTAACAGCCTTTTCTGGCCAGATTGCGTCCATCTGGCTTCACTGATACCTACCAGGGAAAGGTACTTTTGCAATTCCTCTGCTATCTGGGCGGCCTTGCCGCTCTGGTACATGGTCTTGACATTCCATGTGACCATGGTTGTGTCTCTGGATAGAGAGAGGCAGCTCGGTCCTGTGGCTTCCTAAGACTTCTGGCTTTCACCACAGGACGTCATAAATCTTCTGGTAGAAGAACCTTCCTCCTCCAGGAAAGGAATTGCTGTTTGTCTTTTCGTCGGCGTTTTTGTAGCTATTTCCTTATTTGCAGGGTGGGGAAGCTACCCTCACGCCCAACCCCTTTACTAGGAGGACCAGGGGTTTTCTGTCGGGGTCACCTTCCCTTAGACCATGTTGGTTCACGGCACCTTATTTCATTCGGTGCATCCCTCTCGCGAGAGACCCCCTATCCACCACCCAGGGGACGCGCCTCAATGCCATATGGTCCCAGCATGAGGTGAATGTGTGCGTGGTCAGCCAAATTTAGTAGATACTGAAAGACCTCATCATCAGCTAACTTGAGTTTGAACTGAAAATTTGCAATAATGACTTGAAAAACCAACATTCTATGCACAAGTAGGCGCAAGAGTTGGACCCCTTGACTGCTCTGACAATACCGTGTGGCAGAAAAGAAGTACAGTTATGCGTCTTTTCTGCCATGCATTACATGTATCATCAATCTGGCAGAAAAGCACAGGTCCGTGTCCTTCCTGACAAGCAGTGTAGCAGTTGAGAGGATGATTTGGAATGGCGTCATCAGACCAGAGACAGGCAAGCCAAAGTCACATCAAGAAGCAAACAATGAGATAATCCAGACCAGAACGGGGACTGCCAAGCGTGTAAAATGCAGAGAACAACCCAACGAAGAAAGAAACACACTTAGAAAAGACAATTACAAGACAACTGTTGTCATTGTCTTTACTGAACGTGTTTCTTTTCGTGCTGCAAGTATCTTTTCTAATCGTGTTTATTTCTTCGTTGGGCTGTTCCTAACAATCTGCTGTAAATGGGACTTACAGTCGTCTGGCGGAGGCTGAAACTTCTCCACTTTCTTGGGGTTGGCATGCGCTGAAACAGGCCATGCAGTTACTAGTAGTGTTAGCTCGAACACCCACATGGCAAACATGGCATTTCTAGTGCACGTTGCAACCAACACGCAGACACACACGCTAGCTCTGCTGCTCTGTCATTTGGGACCTTAAGGCTACCCAGTAAGCAAATATTCTCAGGCTAATGTCGGTCACAGCGTGCTGGTGTGCCAATGTCAGATCCTCAGGCTAATGTCGGTTACAGCGTGCTGGTGTGCCAATGTCAGAACCGCAGGCTAATGTCGGTCACAGCGTGCTGGTGTGCCAATGTCAGATCCGCAGGCTAATGTCGGCCACAGCATGCTGGTGTGCTAATGTCAGATCCGCAGGCTAATGTCGGCCACAGCGTGCTGGTGTGCCAATGTCAGATCCGCAGGCTAATGTCGGTCACAGCGTGCTGGTGTGCCAATGTCAGATCCTCAGGCTAATGTCGGTCACAGCGTGCTGGTGTGCCAATGTCAGATCCGCAGGCTAATGTCGGCCACAGCGTGCTGGTGTGCCAATGTCAGATCCGCAGGCTAATGTCCGCCACAGCGTGCTGGTGTGCCAATGTCAGATTCGCAGGCTAATGTCCGCCACAGCGTGCTGGTGTGCCAATGTCAGATCCGCAGGCTAATGTCCACCACAGCGTGCTGGTGTGCCAATGTCAGATCCGCAGGCTAATGTCCGCCACAGCGTGCTGGTGTGCCAATGTCAGATCCGCAGGCTAATGTCGGCCACAGCGTGCTGGTGTGCCAATGTCAGATCCGCAGGCTAATGTCGGCCACAGCGTGCTTGTGTGCCAATGTCAGATCTGCAGGCTAATGTCGGGCACAGCGTGCTGGTGTGCCAATGTCAGAACCGCAGGCTAATGTCGGCCACAGCGTGCTGGTGTGCCAATGTCAGATCCGCAGGCTAATGTCGGCCACAGCGTGCTGGTGTGCCAATGTCAGATCCTCAGACTAATGTCGGCCACAGCGTGCTGGTGTGCCAATGTCAGATCCTGCAGCCTAATGTCTGCCACAGCGTGCTGGTGTGCCAATGTCAGATCCGCAGGCTAATGTCGGCCACAGCGTGCTGGTGTGCCAATGTCAGATCCGCAGGCTAATGTCGGCCACAGCGTGCTGGTGTGCCAATGTCAGATCCGCAGGCTAATGTCAGCCACAGCGTGCTGGTGTGCCAATGTCAGATCGGCAGGCTAATGTCGGCCACAGCGTGCTGGTGTGCCAATGTCAGATCCACAGGCTAATGTCAGCCACAGCGTGCTGGTGTGCCAATGTCAGATCCGCAGGCTAATGTCCGCCACAGCGTGCTGGTATGCCAATGTTAGATCCGCAGGCTAATGTCGGCCACAGCGTGCTGGTATGCCAATGTCAGATCCGCAGGCTAATGTCCGCCACAGCGTGCTGGTGTGCCAATGTCAGATCCGCAGGCTAATGTCGGCCACAGCGTGCTGGTGTGCCAATGTCAGTCCAAGGACCTTTGCTTACTGGCTAGCCATAAGGTCCCTTATCACAAACCAGTACACATACACACACAAGCACTTTCTGCTCAGGAAGCCCGAGAGCAAAAAAACATTTCTAGTGTACGTCACCCCCCTTCCCCCCCCCCCCTTCCCTTTTGAATCCTCTATTTCTCACACACACACCATGCCAAGTGTACTCATGACTACAGAAACATAAAACAAGCAGCAACAAAAACCTGCATTGCAAGAGCACAAAAGCTTCACAAAATGAAGACAAAAGTAAATCTATCAACATCTAAAAATTTAATGTAATAATAACATTCAACCACAACAGTGCGCAGTGCTCAGTCCAACACTACCACATTAACCAAGCATTCCCACCCAAAAATAGGTAATCCAACATTACTGAAGCATTCCTACTACAAAGATGTGTAATCCAACATTACTGAAGCATTTCCATCCAAAGACGTGTAATCCAACATTAACGAAGCATTCCCACCCAAAGACGTGTAATCCAACATTACTGAAGCATTCCCACCTAAAGACGTGTAATCCAACATTACTGAAGCATTCCCACCTAAAGACGTGTAATCCAACATTACTAAAGCATTCCCACCTAAAGACGTGTAATCCAACATTACTAAAGCATTCCCACCCAAAGACGTGTAATCCAACATTACTAAAGCATTCCCACCTAAAGACGTGTAATCCAACATTACTAAAGCATTCCCACCCAAAGACGTGTAATCCAACATTACTGAAGCATTCCCACCTAAAGACGTGTAATCCAACATTACTAAAGCATTCCCACCTAAAGACGTGTAATCCAACATTACTAAAGCATTCCCACCCAAAGACGTGTAATCCAACATTACTGAAGCATTCCCACCCAAAGATGCGTAAAGCATAACAAACCAGCAGCCCCTGCACAAACAAGCATCCACACATCGACTTGTTCATTCCGATTTTCTTTCCAAAAGGGGGTCAAAATGCACTTCAAAAACACTCAACTTAAATTTGCCCTAACTAGTTACTTGTCCACACAGCTGCTAGGGTGTCCAGACCTGCTGCCAGAGCCACATCTGTTTTACATTCACGTTGCGGCATCTTACTTATACAAGCACTGTCAAGTCAGGTTGATAATATTATTTATCATCTGGTCTAGTCAAAAAAGTTCCTTCCATGTCAAACTCAATGGGACCTAAGTCAGTGAGGAAAAGTTTCACGACATGATGGACTCTAATCTCCAATGTCACGTGGTGCCCCATCACGACATGATGGACTCTAACCTCCAATGTCACGTGGTGCCCCATCACGACATGATGGACTCTAACCTCCAATGTCACGTGGTGCCCCATCATGACATGATGGACTCTAACCTCCAATGTCACGTGGTGCCCCATCATGACATGATGGACTCTAATCTCCAATGTCACATGGTGCCCCATCACGACATGATGGACTCTAATCTCCTGTCACTTGGTGCCCCATCACAACATGATGGACTCTAATCTCCTATGTCAGGTGGTGCCCCATCTTTGCATTCACCTCTATGGCGGCAAGAGACACAACGCTCAAAACTTTCCTTGTTTGTTTTTAAAGAAAATATTGGGGAGGAAATAAGGGGTGAGTAGGTATGGGAGAGGAGGTAAGAGGGCAGGGGGAGGGGGGTGATGGCAACCTACTTTTCCTATGCAGTGTGTTGTCAGGACAAGGTGGTTTGCAATGCAGGGCGCCCCAATGGAGTGGAGTGTGCACTTCAGCTTGCCCACAGAGACAGGAAAAACTGTTATTGCACTCGGTACAATCACAGCTTGCCCACAGAGACAGGAAAAACTGTTACTGCACTCGGTACAATCACAGCTTGCCCACAGAGACAGGAAAAACTGTTACTGCACTCGGTACAATCACAGCTTGCCCACAGCGACAGGAAAAACTGTTATTGCACTCGGTACAATCACAGCTTGCCCACAGCGACAGGAAAAACTGTTACTGCACTCGGTACAATCACAGCTTGCCCACACAGACATGAAAAACTGTTATTACACTCAGTACAATCACAGCTTGCCCACAGCGACAGGAAAAACTGTTACTGCACTCGGTACAATCACAGCTTGCCCACAGCGACAGGAAAAACTGTTATTGCACTCGGTACAATCACAGCTTGCCCACAGCGACAGGAAAAACTGTCTGTTACTGCACTCGGTACAATCACAGCTTGCCCACAGCGACAGGAAAAACTGTTACTGCACTCGGTACAATCACAGCTTGCCCACACAGACAGGAAAAACTGTTACTGCACTCGGTACAATCACAGCTTGCCCACACAGACAGGAAAAACTGTTACTGCACTCGGTACAATCACAGCTTGCCCACAGCGACAGGAAAAACTGTTACTGCACTCGGTACAATCACAGCTTGCCCACACAGACAGGAAAAACTGTTATTGCGCTCGGTACAATCACAGCTTGCCCACAGTGACAGGAAAAACTGTTACTGCACTCGGTACAATCACAGCTTGCCCACAGCGACAGGAAAAACTGTTATTGCACTCAGTACAATCACAGCTTGCCCACAGCGACAGGAAAAACTGTTACTCCACTCGGTACAATCACAGCTTGCCCACAGCGACAGGAAAACTGTTATTGCACTCGGTACAATCACAGCTTGCCCACAGCGACAGGAAAAACTGTTACTGCACTCGGTACAATCACAGCTTGCCCACAGCGACAGGAAAAACTGTTACTGCACTCGGTACAATCACAGGTTGCCCACACACACAGGAAAAACTGTTACTGCACTCGGTACAATCACAGCTTGCCCACAGCGACAGGAAAAACTGTTATTGCACTTGGTACAATCACAAGTTTTCTGCTGCTCTGAGTCTGAACATTATGCCTCTGTGCTGTTCTGTGATTATGGAGCTTAACTCTATGTAAAGCTGTAAGGACCAAACTCACAGACCAGCACATAAATTATTGTAGTTTAACCCAGTTAACCCCAAGGCCACATTTCCCACCAACAACTATGTACCAGCAGCAGGAGACGGATCATCATTCAAGGGTAGTGCCTGATGAGCTTGGCACCTGATAAACAAAGCCAATCTGGCACTACCTTTCAGTTATCATAGTCCATCCATCTCCTGCAGTACAGCATCTGGGCTAAATGGGTGAAGGTCCAAACTTACAGAACACTACCCACTACACATGTGCAATATGAAACGGACCTTGACCACACATCACTATTTCACGCTGCCCAGTACCTCACATCAGTCAACTCAGGTCACTCACGTTGTGGCACCCGACAACACCACACTCATACACTGCGGTACTCATTACCTGACAACACTACACTCAGACATTGCAGTACTCAGTACCACACTCATACACTGTGGTACTCAGTACTTGGTACCCGACACCACCACACTCATACACTGCGGTACTCGGTACCCGACAACACCACGCTCACACACCACGGTACTCAGCGTGTCGCCAACACCATGCACATATTCACCTTGTCGGGAGTTGACCTGGAAAAGTTCCCTGTATTCCGCAGGGTTCTGTATATCCGCAGCAGATGTCTCCTCTAAGTCGTCATTTTTTTCAGCTGGCTCATCAGACTTCTTAGGTTCACTAAATCAAGCAACAAATTACAAAACACAAGAAACTAATAGACATTTCAAGACCACGTTCACCCCCACACCATGCCCTAGTCTTACCGCGCTAAGACCACGTTCACACCCACACCATGCCCTAGTCTTACCGCGCTAAGCTTTATGGGATCGCATGGTGAACCAGTAGAAACTAATAGAACATTTCAAGACCACGATCACACCCACACCATGTCCTAGTCTTACCACGCTAAGACCACATTAACACCCACACCATGCCCTAGTCTTACCGCGCTAAGACCACGTTCACACCCACACCATGCCCTAGTCTTACCGCGCTAAGCTTTATGGGATTGCATGGTGAACCAGTAGACAGTTCGCACGCTGGAGTGTGTGACTGTTTGCAAAAAAAGACATATCCCACATCTGATCCCACATCTGAATGGCCAATGCTCACTTCCTACACGTGGAACGGCCACGCACAATCCAAACATATACTCATTTCACATTATTTATTTTGAAATAAGAAGTTTAGATTGCGCCGAGTACGTAAGAGGTCTACATACTGAAATACCACAAAAATGCGAGCAGTTAGTAACAAGGGAAACAACTTCACATTTGCATTGTAATGTAGATTTTGGTTTATAGATATGGCGTTCAAAATAGTTTTGTATTACACATTGTTGTTTCATATGTTGAAAGTTAAATTTCATCCTATTTTTGTGGTTGTGCAAAATGGACAAACCGCGTGGCTGACACTATAAAACACAGAAGTGGAGTGTTCGTATACTATCATTTCTAGACAAACCGCGTGGCTGACACTTCTGCAACTGTTTGATCTGTAGTCACTGAGCCGTTCCCCACTCAGTCAGTGACAACAGATCAAACAGCTGCAGAAGGGTCAGTCGTGAGGTCTAGAAATGATAGTATACGAACACTCCGCTTCTATGCTATACAGAAGTACACTGACCACTGCAAAGCTACTAGCTCAATAACATAACAAGACAGCTTGTAAAGGCACAGCTGTACCAAAGATATAACATATTTCGCCTGCAAGACAAACAAGATGTGATGAACCATAACCCACAAAGTCCCTTCTATATGAGAGCCGTCTTCGCTGTCAAGGGTCTCTACCTTTTGTCTTTGACTTGATTCTGATGTTGAAATATCTCCTTCAGAAAAAGCCTCTCAGATGTGCCAATGCATCATAGTGAACTCTAGAAGGGGCGCGTGCATTGCATACGCGTCATTGGTTTGTCAAACGTCATTCGTCACGAAGTATTTTTTTGTTTTTGCATAATTTTATATTTAACGTGATATGAGATTTGGTTTCGCTTCAAGACTTGTGAAAATGGTGACAAAACTAGAATTTCACGGTACAATTTCAGTCTTGCTATGTGCTTGGCTTGACTTCGCGAACGAAGATTTTATAGGAGTTGCCCACGACGTCTGCAGGCTTGTTCGTTGCTGCGGAGGCCAATCCGAGACAGGCAGGTTCGACCGCAGTGGCTGCAGGGGAAGGTATGGCCAGGGTTCTGAGCTGCGGCATCTCTGTTTTTTCTCCTGAGCCGCTTGTCCTTAAGGCTAGCTCTGTGAGAGTCCTCAAAGGAGACAGCTGCCTTGTAAATGGTGGAGCGCCAGGTGTCACGGTCAGCAGCAAGCGAAGACCACTGGTGGTGGTCGATTTGGCAGGCACTAAGTGACTTCTTGAGACAGTCTTTGTATCTCTTCTTTGGTGCCCCTCTGTCACAGTGTCCAGTAGCAAGCTCGCCGAACAGGGTGATCTTTGGTAGGCGATGATCCTCCATCCTGGAGACATGTCCCGCCCAGCGGAGCTGTGTCCGCAGCAGCAAAGCCTCGATGCTCACAGTTTCAGCCTGTTCAAGGACCTCGACGTTGGTGACATAGTCACTCCAGTGAATGCCCAGGATGGTACGCAGGCAGCGCTGGTGGAAGCGTTCGAGGAGTCGTAGTTGGCTGCGGTAGAGGGCCCAGGACTCGGAACCATACAGCAGGGTGGTGAGGACCACAGCTCTGTACACGCTGATCTTGGTGCCTGTTTTCAGCTGTTGATTGTGCCACACCCGCTTGAAAAGTCGCCCGAAAGCGCTGTTCGCTTTTGCCAGCCTGCTGTCAAGCTCCTTGTCCAGCTTGGCGTCTGACGTGATAATGCAGCCAAGGTAAGTAAACTGGTGCACTGACTTTAGTTCAGACTCGCCAATGGTGATGTGAGGAGGGCGATACACTGTCTTGGGTGCCGGCTGATGGAGGACCTCTGTCTTTTTCAGACTGACCTCGAGTCCAAAGAGCTGGGCAGCATCTGCGAAGCAAGACGTGATGCGCTGCAGGGCTCTGTGTGTGTGTGCAACGAGGGCAGCATCATCAGCAAAAAGCAGCTCACGAATCAGTTGGTCTAGGGTTTTCGTGTGGGCCTGCAGTCGTCTGAGGTTGAACAGGCTGCCATCGAGACGATACCTGATGTACACTGCATCATCATCATCGAGGTCCACTGTGGCCTGCTTCAACATCATGCTAAAAAAGATGGTGAAGAGGGTCGGTGCCAGCACGCAGCCCTGCTTTACGCTGTTGAGAATAGGGAATGGTTCTGAGAGGTCATTGTTGAGTCTGACCTGGCCTTGCTGGTCCTCGTGTAGCTGGACAATCATGTTGAGGAACTTTGGGGGACAGCCAAGTCGCTCCAGGATCTGCCACATGCCTTGCCTGCTCACAGTGTCGAACGCTTTTGTTAGGTCGACAAATGTTACGTACAGCCCTTTGTTCTGCTCGCGGCACTTCTCCTGTAGCTGTCTCAGCACAAAGACCATATCGGTGGTGCTCCTGTTTGCTCTGAAGCCACACTGGCCCTCTGGGAGTTGGTCTTCAGTGATGGCAGGTACCAGCCGATTCAGGAGCAGCCTTGCAAGGATTTTCCCAGCAATGGACAGCAGGGTAATTCCCCGATAGTTGGAACAGTCAGACTTCTCGCCTTTGTTCTTGTACAGGGTGATAACGACTGCATCACGGAGATCTTTTGGTAGTGTTCCTTCCTCCCAGCAGCAGAGAAAGAGGTCATGGAGCTTGTTGTGCAGTGCTGTGCCTCCATGTTTCCAGATCTCTGGCGGTATTCCATCAATGCCTGCTGCTTTAATCAGATGTACAGGGCAGTATATATTTCACAATGTAATGATCACGACTGCTTCGAGAAGTACTTGAAGAGACTGATTTTGAAATGGGCTAGAGAGGAAGCGGATTTTACATAATCAGGAAGTGTGTTCCAAGTCTGCGTTCCCGCGAATGATAAACTAGATTTGTATATATCAATTCTTGTTTTGGGGACTAAGAAAAGTTGCCTAATATTACCAAGCCTAGATTCCGACTTAGAGAAATGAGTTGTTATATATTCTGGTATTTTCTGTTTCCACACTTTGAACATAAAAATAGCCTTATTGTATTTGAAGTGGTCTTGCAGCGGCAGAAATCCTATTTTGGCGAGTTTTTCTTCTGTTGTGAGTCGTGGGTCAGGAAGGATTAACCAGAGCAAGAGAGAGAGAGAGAGAGAGAGAGAGAGAGAGAGAGAGAGAGAGAGAGAGAGAGAGAGAATTATGTCATATTTAGAGTATCAGTGTGTGGTGACGGAGTTGCTTCTTTTAAGTCACCGGCACTGTCTGACTTTCTCTAGAAGTGAAGGTTTTTTACTGTTTTAATTATTTTCTGAAAAGAATTAATTTTTACTAAAGAAGTTGAAAGGATACAAAGCTGGTTAACAAACTCATCCAATGTCTTTCTCCAAACTAGCTATATGCAAAAGGTCAAGTAAATATGACAAAAATTACGGACGGTTGTTTATGTCTTCAACGAGACATTCAATTACAATATGCTCGGAGGCTCTCTTAGCCACCCAATTAAGAAAGTATTTCACCAAGTTTCAAGCTTGTGTGTACAGAAATATGGGAGATTCTCTTGTTTACATACATACGCACACACACATACACACACATATATATACATACGCGCATACATACAGCGCTGGACAGACAAACAGTTAGATCCCCTGCTCCTGCCTATCAGGCACCCAATCTGTTTGTCTGTCCAGCGCTGAGTGATTCCCCTTGGTTTATGTACAGTTCTGCCAGCGCTAGCCTCACCTATCTGGTTTGTGAGCACATATATACGCACATACGGCGCTTCGCGCCAAATGTACGTTCAGCAGCGAGGTTAGCGTAACTAGACATGATGAAATTTTATTTTGTTACTCGAGTTGTTAGAGGTTTAGCCTGTCCGCCTTTGACATCATGGACATGCTATAAAATTCACCCCACCGCGACGCGTCCTAAAAAGTCCCTTCTATAAATAGAAGGGACTTAAAAAACAACATTGACTTACCCCCCCCCCCCCCCCCCCAATAAATGGCTGTGTGCCCAAATGGATTAAATGGTCATTTACTATACTACAGCCATAAGAAAAAATCAACAGACTGGCTGTGTGCTCAAATGGTTTAAACAGTCATTTACTAATGGGTTAAACGGTCATTTGCTATACTACAGCCAAACGAAAGATCAACAGACTCACCTGTTTTGTCGTGAAGACTGTGTGGGTGGTCGTTCTGTGATGAAGTTTTTACGGCTACTGCAAAAAGAACTGGTGATATATAACATAACACACTATAAGTTACTGGTCGCAGGGGTTTGACACACAGACCCTTGTAGGCCTGAGGCCCTTGTAGGCCTGAGGGAGGTCAATGGAACCATTGTACCCCGAAGGCCTGAGGGGTACACTGTTTCCTTTGACCTCCCTCAGGCCTGCAAGGGTCCGTGCAGCAAGCCCCTGCTACCAATAACGGATTTGTTTTCGTTCCTCCAATGTTTTCGTAAAAGAAATCAAGAAGAAATCTCCCGACCTGGATCACGCCAGACATGACGGACGACAAAGGAATATACATTCATACATAACAGACTTACAACATTATTCAAAATCTTTCATGACTTTGCCATCTCCAGTTGTGTGCCCGTTGTTTCGAACACCACTAAGTAACTTTGTACTTTAGAATGTTTTGCTGATCTTTTACAGAAAAAAACTGGCATCCAAGACGCGTCAGAAAGAGGGCTACAAAATGTCAGCCATTAGTCGCTACAAGGGTTTTTGTATCCCGGTCACATGGTACGGTTCGCGCTGAAGAGATTGGTCATGTGACGTAGGGATGAAAACAAACTGTTTTGTATGACTGCTGGTCTGTGATGTGGACCTTATATCTCTAGGTCATCAGATCTAAAATCAAACACCAGCAGACTGTGATTTATTGCCCTACGCACAAAATGGAGCTTATATCTCTAGGTCATCAGATCTAAAATCAAACACCAGCAGACTTGTGATTTATTGCCCTACGCACCCAATGGACCTTATATCTCTAGGTCAAAAGATCTAAAATCAAACACCAGCAGACTTGTGATTTATTGCCCTACGCACCCAATGGACCTTATATCTCTAGGTCATTAGATCTAAAATCAAACACCAGCACAGACTTGTGATTTATTGCCCTACGCACCCAATGGACCTTGTATCGCTAGGTCATCAGATCTAAAATCAAACACCAGCACAGACTTGTTGTGATTTAATGCCCTACGCACCCAATGGACCTTATATCTCTAGGTCATCAGATCTAAAATCAAACACCAGCACAGACTTGTGATTTATTGCCCTACACACCCAATGGACCTTATATCTCTAGGTCATCAGATCTAAAATCAAACACCAGCACAGACTTGTTGTGATTTATTGCCCTACGCACCCAATGGACCTTATATCTCTAGGTCATCAGATCTAAAATCAAACACCAGCACAGACTTGATTTATTGCCCTACGCACCCAATGGACCTTATATCTCTAGGTCATCAGATCTAAAATCAAACACCAGCACAGACTTGTTGTGATTTATTGCCCTACGCACCCAATGGACCTTATATCTCTAGGCCATCAGATCTAAAATTAAACACCAGCACAGACTTGTGATTTATTACCCTACGCACCCAATGGACCTTATATCTCTAGGTCATCAGATCTAAAATAAAACACTAGCAGACTTGTGATTTATTGCCCTACGCACCCAATGGACCTTATATCTCTAGGTCATCAGATCTAAAATCAAACACCAGCACAGACTTGTTGTGATTTATTGCCCTACGCACCCAATGGACCTTATATCTCTAGGTCATCAGATCTAAAATCAAACACCAACACAGACTTGTGATTTATTGCCCTAAGCATGGACCTTATATCTCTAGGTCATCAGATCTAAAATCAAACACCAGCAGACTTGTGATTTATTGCCCTACACACCCAATGGACCTTATATCTCTAGGTCATCAGATCTAAAATCAAACACCAGCACAGACTTGTTGTGATTTATTGCCCTATGCACCCAATGGACCTTATATCTCTAGGTCATCAGATCTAAAATCAAACACCAGCACAGACTTGTTGTGATTTATTGCCCTACGCACCCAATGGACCTTATATCTCTAGGTCATCAGATCTAAAATGAAACACCAGCACAGACTTGTTGTGATTTATTGCCCTACGCACCCAATGGACCTTATATCTCTAGGTCATCAGGTCTAAAATCAAACATCAGCACAGACTTGTTGTGATTTATTGCCCTATGTTACGATTGTGGTTGTGTTATCCTGTGAGAGCGTACATGTGTTATTCGTAGGTAATGACCCGATGTTTATTTGAGCTATCACGGTTATGATTCACATGTTTTTTTAATAAGATTTTCTTTTGTTCGTGAGTAGAGCCGATTTAGTTTTGTTAAGTTTAGTCCGGAACGTTGTAGACAGGTCGCACTGTCTGGTGGCCTCGTAAGAGTCACGTCGGTTAGTTGACATCGCAACATTTTCGCTACTTTTTGTTTTCCTGTGCGCGTGTATCGAGCAGCCTTTATTTCGTTTGGTGAATGTTCTCGTACCTTTTTGAGCTATCATAGATTTATGTGTCTTTATTATACGCTAGAATTTAGAGCTGAAGTGAGCAGCCGTGTTTTTGTAGCCTGATATATTGTTTCTGGAAAGTTTATGTTAATGAGCTTCGGCTGCGTGTTTCGTTCTGGTTGTTTGAGTTCATGATTTCCGTAGAAGATTCTAGATTTTGATAGTGTATATAAGGAGGGCGCTGGGAAAGCCCGTGAGTACATTGTCTTGCTTTGTCAGTTGTAGAGATACGCAGTTTATTGCGAGAGACGCTGTGTATGAGAAACTTTGTGTCGCAGTGTGGACATCGCAGAAGAGACTTTGTATCAGTAGTTTGTGCATTTGAAAGTGCATTACTGTGTGGATATCGCATCGCTGAATTAAATATTGTTGGAACTGTTACTCCAGTATTGTCTACATCCTTAAGCCACGTGTGACGGATTGCAGCTGAACGAGGTTTATTTTAAAGAACTCTTACGTGCGTGCGTCTGGTGTGTTTATCATACTTCGACTACAACTCCACCACGTAACACCCTACGCACCCAATAGACCTTATATCTCTAGGTCATCAGATCTAAAATCAAACATCAGCACAGACTTGATTTATTGCCCTACGCACCCAATGGACCTTATATCTCTAGGTAATCAGATCTAAAATCAAACACCAGCACAGACGTGATTTATTGCTCTAGACACCCAATGGACCTTGTATCTCTAGGTCATCAGATCTAAAATCAAACACCAGCACAGACTTGTGATTTATTGCCCTACGCACCCAATGGACCTTATACCTCTAGGTCATCAGATCTAAAATCAAACACCAGCACAGACTTGTGATTTATTGCCCTACGCACCCAATGGACCTTATATCTCTAAGTCATCAGATCTAAAATCAAACACCAGTAGACTTGTGATTTATTGCCCTAAGCACCCAATGGACCTTATATCTCTAGGTCATCAGATCTAAAATCAAACACCAGCACAGACTTGTTGTGATTGATTGCCATGCGATTGATTGCCATACGCACCCAATGGAGTATAACCCATTCAGCCCGGCGCACGTGTTTCCCAAATTTAGGAGGTGTCTCCCAAATTTAGGTGTCATTTAACAACTATGCACCTGTTGCAGGAGATCGATCGACCATGATAATTCAAGGGTAGTGCCAGATTAGCTTGGCGCCTGACGGTGCCAAGCTAATCTGGCACTACCCTTGAATTATCATGGTCGCCTCATCTCCTGCTGTAGTGCGTCAGGGTTGAATGAGTTAACCCTTTTAACCCCACAACTGCATTTTCCAAATTATGCAAGTGTCAAAATAACGACTATGTACCAGTCGCAGGATGGACTGACCAAGATAATTCAAGGGTAGTGCCAGATTAACGTGACACCATCAGGCACCAAGCTAATCTGGCACTACCCCTGAATTGTCTTAGTTGATCGATCTCCTGCTGTAGTACATTGAGGCTGAACAGGTTAATCCTAGACCTTCATGACAGAGTGTACCCACTTTGTCAGGCTGCTGGACTCTCGACGATTGCTGTTGGCATTTCCACCGCTGCCCCCTAATGGCAAAATTTTCTGGAAAGCAAAAGGAAAAGTCTGACGTGAACCCCTTTTAAACATCACCAAAGGAACAAGTGATTGCAATCAACTTTGCTAATAATTGGTTTGACATAAACGTCAGATATAACATCACATGCTCTGAGGTCCCCACCACACCATCTCACAGTAATTTACTTCACTCATAACATCACATGCTCCGAGGTCCCCACCACAACATCTCACAGTAATTTACTTCACTCATAACATCACATGCTCCGAGGTCCCCACCACAACATCTCACAGTAATTTACTTCACTCATAACATCACATGCTCCGAGGTCCCCACCACAACATCTCACAGTAATTTACTTCACTCATAACATCACATGCTCCGAGGTCCCCACCACAACATCTCACAGTAATTTACTTCACTCATAACATCACATGCTCCGAGGTCCCCACCACAACATCTCACAGTAATTTACTTCACTCATAACGTCACATATAACAACCAAACAATCTGAGTCCCAATTAACCCTTTATAATGCAAGTTTATTGTATTGATTTGTAACCCTTTGGCTGTCAGTAATGCTTTTATTCCTCAAGGTATCACCTCGCAAAAATATCATGACTGACAGCCAAAGGGTTACACACAAAAGGAAGAACAGAACAAAGCACAGAGCTCAGCGTACAGACAAGTACACAAAATGAGCACAACCCCTTACCTCCAAGTCCACAACGAACGCAGACACGTTGGTCTTGTAGTATGATGCTCCTATCTGAAATGGAGAAAAAGAGCAGAGTAAAGGCATCAACTACCTCACTTCAAAATAAAAGTGGGCAGGCGCGGATGTGCTGCGAGCAACGGGTCCTCGGGCGGACATTAGCCGGCACACAGCAGTGTATGGGCCATCTAAGGCTGATATCAAGCTAGGGACCCATTTGCTTCTTGAGTGTATTCTCTGCACAGCACCAACACAACATGAACACAAATAACATTGTCTGACTTGACAGCTTCCAGGTACACGGCTAATAGTTAACACTTTGGCTGTCCGGAGTGTATTTTGTCACAATGATTCCTGCAGACAGCCAAAGGGTTAAATGGGTCTTTAACCCTTATCATTCGGAATACACCAGTGTGTGAAATAAGTTGGACTAAAATAGTTCAAGGGTGGTGCCAGAATAGCTTGGCGCCTTTAGGCGCCAAGCTATTTGGGCACCACCCTTGAACTAAAGCCAATGGTCTATATCGTTATCTGCAAGTACTACTAATGTAGCTTGCATATGGCAGTGTACACATTTGACGCTTTTAGCCTCAGGATGATATGGGTTAAAGACTGTGGCACACTATGCAAAAGGTGATGATACTTACAAGCTGTGTGTTAGCAACGCTCATATCACCCACGTCCCCCCACCCCACGGGAACAGTGTCGTAACACCGGATGGGCTCCCAGCCGTAAACTTTCAGTGTGTCTTTGCAGCCAGTGTACAGACAAACACCGTCTGGATGGAATGCAATCGATCTGAAACAATAAATCAATACATGTTCATTACTGTATGCAACAGATCACAATAATACACCAATAAATAACAGTATCATATCTGCACCAATACACCAATAAATAACAGTATCATATCTGCACCAATACACCAATAAATGATGTGTCAAGAACAAACTGACATCTACGACTGTGGTTTCAAAAGACAATGGATGAAACTATGTTCTTAAGACTGTGGAAATCAACAGATCGCGGGGACCAAAACAGTGGGAAACCACGGTTTACAACTGTCTTTCAAAAGGATATGCATACAAATGTAGACACGCACGCACACATTTCCTCATAACAGCATCCATCAAAACAGAGTAACCAACTCTGATTAGTTTTTATTTTTCAAATGAATAAATTAAAATCCAAAAGAAAACGTGACATGTCACCTGATAGGTGTGGAATCGCCCTCGGTACTGCTGACCAGCTGGAAGGATTCCAGGTCCCAGAACTTGACCGTTCTGTAAACAAATCACATACCACTTGACAGTTCTGTAAACAAATCACATACCACTTGACCAGCCTGTAAAACAAATCACATGCCACTTGACCAGCCTGTAAAACAAATCACATACCACTTGACCAGCCTGTAAAACAAATCACATACCACTTGACCAGCCTGTAAAACAAATCACATACCACTTGACTGTCCTGTAAAACAAATCACATACCACTTGATCAGCCTGTAAAACAAATCACATACCACTTGACCAGCCTGTAAAACAAATCACATACCACTTGACCAGCCTGTAAAACAAATCACATACCACTTGACCAGCCTGTAAAACAAATCACATACCACTTGACTGTCCTGCAAAACAAATCACATACCACTTGACTGTCCTGTAAAACAAATCACATACCATTTAATCAGCCAGAAAAACAGAGAGAGAGAGGAATATAGAGAGAACTTAGATATGACAAGTACGTAAGTACGAAAGTTATAATGAACGACAGAACCAGACTAGCAGCTAAACATAACACAGCAGAACATAGGTAAATAAATAGTGAACAAAGAAAACATACTATGGAATAACAAACATAACATGGTTTACAGCATTTGTCCAAATCCAAGAATTGACTACTTACTAATCTGTTTTATGTGTCAATGTAGAAAGACAACAGGCAGAAAGATACTGTAACCATTTGGCTGTAATCTGTTTGATGTCTCAATGTAGAAAGACAACAGGCAGAAAGATACTGTAACCATTTGGCTGTCGGTAGTGCTTTTTGTCACAATGATCCTGACAAATTATTGTGACAAAAACAGCTAGCGACCAGCAAGTGGTTAGCAACCCTATAAGGCTTAATAAAATCCACATCTTCTTAAACTATGTAGTTTACTGTTAGTTGTGCTTTTTCTTAAAGGCTCACTACTGTTCAAAGATACAGTTCTGTAAAAGATGGTTATGAAATGCTGCACACAGGTCTAGCTATGGTTCACTCAGACACACGTTCAGCACACGTCGTCTTTATATCAAGTAACCTGACAATGACTCCACTCCGTTCTATAAATACAGCACCTTCAGTACGAGAAACAGCTAAATATAGATCGATACACTAATGGCTGTGCAGAATAAATGTGATTACGCATGTGCTTTTGCTGCCTGTCTCACCTGCTGTTAAAGTTCATTAGGTGTGGGGACAAGGCATAAACAAACACTAACGGTGCTGAAATGTGTCTTCAGATTTTATGGGTAATGGTACTTTAACTCCTTCTCCCCCAGACACACCACAGCAAGATAAGGATCGACCATGATAGTTCAAGGGTGATGCCAGAATAGCTTGGCGCCTATGGGCGCCAAGCTATTCTGGCATCACCCTTGAACTATCATGGTCGATCTGTGTCCTGCACTGCAGTGCAGTCTTCAGAGGACAACGGCAAAATTTGGGGATTTCGGTCTTGGGGTAGAATGGGTTAAGGCAGTTGAGGCAGGAATCACCTGGACACTAATGTCTGTGTGACCGGCAGCCAAAGGGCTAACCCTGCCAGAATCGTGACAAACACCACTACCAACAGCCAAAGGGTTAAACAGTAGTTGTACACCCACCTGTCACTGCTGCCTGAAGCCAGAAGCAGTTCATGAGGATGGAACTCGACAATGTTCACGGAGCCTTTGTGTAGTTTGAGGTCCGTTAGCAGCTTTCCTGCCGTCAAGTCCCACAGCTAGACACAAACAAGCACACAGCACTGTCACACTCTGCCACAGCTTTGCCACTGTATAGGCTGCATATCTATCTTGCAAACAGAGGTTATTTCCCTTGTATCATCAGGAAGGACCAAATGTTCTGTGACACTAGTGACCAGTTGCACCACCACCCAAGTGTATCTGTGAGACCACATAACTTCTGGTAGCCAGAACAATCGCGCGTCTGCACGTGCAATCTGCATTTACAATTTGGACTCCTGGGAACATGACTTTGCCCCGCATGACACAAAACCTCGTCACTTTTGGTGATGAGCAAGCGGATTTGGTCCTCCCTGCATCATAACACAAAGTATGGGTGGTTGGCTACTGACAAGTATCTGACAAATACATGCACAGGCACACACCTATTCCAGTCCATTCATTAGTTACATCCTAACGGGAAATGAAGTGAAAATGTATTTTTCTCTAAAAGATATTTTTTCGAAGAATACTTACCGATGGCATTACTATAAGGAAAATACCCTTAGCTTACCTATTTCAGCCTAAGAACACTTTGTGTGTTCCTACACAATAAGGGGCGCAACTCTAGGGAGTTGTAACCAAGGATCTGGGTAGTCTCCCCTCCCTCCATAAGGTGTGATCACGCCAGTCTTACACTTAGCGCAGTGGCGGCAAGCGGGGTAGGTGGGAGGGCCCTATGAGTAATGCCATCGGTAAGCATTTTTTTAAAAAAAATCTTTTAGAGAAAAATACATTTGTTTCCTCAAAATCCATACCGATGACATTACTATAAGGAAGAACAGCGAAAAGGAGGGGAGTACTGCCCCAAAACCCCGCCACTGCTATAAGCTTAGCCTCGAGGGGCAACCTCCCGACGATTTCAGCTAAGAGTTACCTATGGTGCCCGGAGGGAGTGTTGCGCTGCCGAGAGTTCTCCGATGAGTGCCAGGTTGTCTCGTTGGCCAGAGAGGTCTCGGAGATAGAAGCGGGCGAAGGTGGAATCTGCTCGCCACCCGACAGCCGCTATGATGTATCTGACTGCACAGTTGCGGTCGAACGTGACGCTCATGGCGACAGCTCTGACTTCGTGAGCCCGTATCCGCAGTCTCTTGGCCCCCTCCAGGGAGATATCCTTGTATGTGGAGCGGATGACCCATTGCAACCAGGACGAGATCGTCAGCTCGGCCCGGGGCCAAGGGCAGGAAGAGGTGGGTGCGGCCTCTCCTGATGGGCTTTACTCTGCGCAGGTAGACTTTCAACGCTCGTACCGGGTCCTACAGTCGGGACGTCTGGGACCGGTCAAAACCTGTGAGCGGGCGATGACTCATCACCTGTGCCGCGGCCGAGGGGAGTCTATTCTTGGCCAAAAAGGAAGGATTGGTCAGGAGTTGAACTGATCCACCGGCCCTGAACTGCAGGCCGGGTCCACTGACAGGGCATGCAGCTCACTAACCCTGGCCGCTGTGGTGAGGCCCAAGAGGAAGCAGGTCTTCCTGGTCACGTCCGCGAGGTGGGCCATGGGAAGAGGTTCGACCCGACTGGAGTTCAACCAGGTTAACACCCACAGGAGGTCCCAGTATGGAAGGAAGAAGCGAGCGACCGGACGCTGGAGTTCGAAGTGGGACATCAGGTCTGAGAGGTCCTTGCACGCTCCCGGGTCTGGTAGGCCCAAGTGCCGATAAGTGTCTGCCACCATGGAGAGGTAGCCTTTGATGGTGATCGGGGCCAAGTTCTGCTCTCCGAAATCCTGGAGACTGAGGAAGAGTCTTAAAACGCTTAGCCTGGAACGGGGCGTCCACGGAAGCCGCGGCCTTCCTCTTGAGAGGTGGTGATGGCGGACATGCCTCCAAAGGAAGAATAGTGGAGATCAGACGGGCCGCTTCATCCAAGGCACGAGGGGTCTCGGCAGACAAAGGTGCATCTCCTGCCATGTTGGAAGCGGGGAGGCTGCGGGAGGTGGGGAGAGGGGAAACTGTCGTGAACCAAAAGGGCAGAAGCTGAGTCCTCCAGATGAAGACTGAGGGCGTCCCCGTCGAATTCCGATGCCACGGGAGAGACCGGAAAAGAACTGCCGTCCAACGTTGCTACCCTGTCTGATGGGGTCCCATAGCACCTGTCCCAGAAACATCCTGAGTGCCTGAGTAGAGAGCTAAGGGCCGAGGAAAGCAGAGACGAACGATGAGCGCGGTGCCGTTCCAGGAGTCCGGAAATCACCTAGCACCGAGGCTCGCTCGAGATGGCACAGACGGAGCGGCAGCTACAGTCTGTCACCTTCTTGTCGGTCTCCACCCTCTGGGATAGCCAGGCCCTCCAGACATTCGAGGACTAGCCCTCGCGCTCGACAGAGTCACGACACTCGGAGCCGTTCCCCTAGTTTGCGGGGGAAGTTTTCATAGAGACCGGCGGCCAGACTACTCACAACGTGTCACGAGGTCCCCCTCGCAGCACGATTCTGTTCTGTGCTCTATGGCCTCCTGGAGGGACAGACGCCCCTCTCTCGTCCAGCGAGCAAGAGCGCAGGCGAGCGCTACGGAGAGTTCCGCCGCGTGCTACAAGAGGCTGGTCCGCCATTGACTTCTTATCCCCGCCTGAGCTCTCCTCGTTGAGCTCTGAGTCTCGGTCATCCCTTCTGGAGGACCATTTGAGACGGGCGGTAAAGTCTCGGTCATCCCTTCTTCTGGAGAACCATGCGAGATGGGTGGTAAAGTCTCGGTCATCCCTGCTGGAGGACCATGCAAGACTGTGCGGACTCTCCCGGGCCATCGCTATGTGAGGGCCAACTGGGGTAGAGTCGAGCACCTGGCGAGACGAAGGTCCAACGATCTCCAATGTCACTCATCGGAGCAGAGCTGTTGGGTTTGGTGGAAATGGAGTTGCCAGAGGGTCTTGCACCGACCGGTCCCTTGCCAACGGCCTGGTAGCGTCCCTGGTCTTAGCCGCAGGCCGTCTTCGACGATGGAATCCCCACAGCTGGGACCATTTTCGCTCCTTCCAAGTGGCGCACTCTCCACAGGTACGGGTTGAGGAGCAGCCGGAGCAAAGAAGACACAGCTCATGCGAGTCCATTGGCCACTGGAAGCCCTCACACTTCCTACAAGTGCGTGTTACGTGGTGAGGTCGTAGTCGTAGTATGATAAACACACCAGACGCACACACGTAAGGTTCTTTTAAATAAACTTCATTCAGCTGCAACCCGTCACACGTGGCTTAAGGATGTAGACAATACTGGAGTAACAGTTCCAACAATATTTTAATTCAGCGATGCGATCTCTACACAATGCATTCCCAAATGCACCAACACTGATACAATGTCTCTTCCGCAAAATTCCACACTGGCGACACAAATTTTCTCATACAACGTACACCACTGTTACGCTGCATCTCTCACAATGTACACCCTATACGGGCCACGTACCTACGATAAACTGTGTGTCTCTACAACTGACAATGAAAGACAATGTACATATGTGCTTCCCAGCACCAATCTTTTATAGTATAAAAACTTTCTAGAATAATCTAATGAATTTACACAACACAACCAATCAGAACGAAACACGTTACTGAAACTCATAAATATTAATAAAAGAAGAACTTTCTCGAATAACTTAAATTGTCTACAAAAATTCGGCTGCTCATTTCACCCCAAATCCCAGTATGTAATGATATCACACAAAATATGGCAAACCGTTTACGACTTTTCACAACACACAAAGAAAGGCTGCTAATTTCACGCGCACAGTAAACAACTATGACCAGCAGCTTTGCTACTATGTTACAAAAATGTACCTTACTCTTTTGACGTCACATGTACGAGGTCACTAGACAGCGCGACTCTGTTTCAAACGTTCTGGTTCATTCTCAACTAATCTACACTAAACGAAAATCGACCGCTCTTCTCCGTGCGACTTTTCTAGACGCTTCCGGACTAAAATTAACGTACCATAACAAAGCCAAAACTGCTATCATGCACGAACGATAAAGAATCTCACTGAAAAGGTACGTGATACGTAACCATGATAGCTCAAATAAATATCGGATCGTTTCCTACGATTAACACATGCATGCTCTCACAGGACAACACAACCACAATCGTAACAGTGCGTAACTGCGTACTGCGACAGAAAGCACTATGCCATGAATGCAAACACACGGGGCCACCAACGACTGGCCCCGTGAACAACTCACCAAACTAACCGAGGGCTAAGCCCGGTCGAGTCCTCGAAATGCAACAATTTCACGGGTTATGCTGATGCCAGCGTAAATCAAGATGGTCTGCCCGTATGCATAACCCGAGGCCTTACCTTGCCATCTTCTTAGCCCTTTTCTAGTTGAAACTTGAACGTAGTGCAGCCGTAGAACGTAATCCAAAAACCACCCGGGAAGGCTGAAGCTGGTGAACCGTTCTCACGGAAGCTAAGGGTAAGACTGACGTGATCGCACTGCTCACGTGACCTTATGGAGGGAGGGGAGACTACCCAGGGTCCTTGGTTACAACTCCCTAGAGTTGCGCCCCTTGTTGTGTAGGAACACACAAAGGGTTCTTTGGCTGAAATCAGTAAGCTAAGGGTATTTTCCTTATAGTAATGCCATCGGTATGGATTTTTAGGAAACAAAAGACATTTCCAGGATGTTGTGCCCTTGATCTATGCTGATAAATCATCTCCGTGCTGAACTTAAACACACACTTATTACAGGATGGGCAACAAACATGTCAGAGCCTTACATACTGATGAGCTAAAGAAATGGGACAATCGTCGGAAACACTAGTGTAAGAAATGCGACTTTTCTGCAATCATCAGAAACATTAAAGTGTTTCCGTTGATTATAAAAATGTTGCATTTCTTTTGCTCATCAGCATATACAAGTGTAAAGGTGCAAATAGCAAGCAAGTTGTGAAGTGTGCACGTAGACAATGCACTCACCTTGACTACCCCATCCTCCCCAGCGGAAGCAATCCATCGACCGTCAGGACTGAAGCGCAGACAGTTGACACAGCTGGCGTGGCCCTAAACACAACAACAAGCTACTGATAGGACAGGCATTCGCTTTGGTTCAAGTCTAGCCAATATGGTTCGAGTCTAGCCAATATGGCGGGTGTCTAGCCGACATGAATCAGGGTGTGCCTATCACGGCTTTCGAAAACTGATCATGCAGCATAGATCAGAATAGGTTTGTATCAACTGAACATGACAACTGTACGGGCCTGTGGAGGCGCTACAGAAGACCACAGATTTCATTTTGAGAGCCAAACTCCAAGTGTGACGCCGTTCAAGAAGAAGAAGACTGAACATGAGTCATGCTGATCTGACCTCACTGCAGTGGTTACTTGTTTAACCCCTCGACTGCCGGCAGATGAAAACACCAGTGTGTGAAACAAGTTTGACTAAAATAGTTCAAGGGTAGTGCCAGAATAGCTTGGCACCTCTAGGCGCCAAGCTATTCTGGCACCACCCTTGAACTAAAGCCATCGGTCTGTATCCGTATCTAGTGTCAGTACTATAATGTAGCGTTGCATACGGCAGAGTACAAATGTGAAGCTTTGCACATTGATGTCTTTGAAAGCAAAGGCAAATTCAACACCCACTAATACCAATGGAAGGAACATGAACATAAATAGGGTCAGCATGAGCCGAGAGCCTGACAAGCCCCTGCATGTGGGGGCTCATGTGAGTCTTGGCTTCTTGCATTTGGGTGATAACATTTTCCTGCAGTGAAGGTGTTAACCCTTATCATTCACAATCCACCAGTGTGTGAAATAAGTTGGACTAAAATAGTTCAAGGGTAGTGCCAGAATAGCTTGGCGCCTCTAGGCGCCAAGCTATTCTGGCACCACCCTTGAACTCAAGCCATCAGTCTATACCCTTATCTGTAATTACTATAAAGTAGCTTGCATATAGCAGTGTACACATTTGAAGCTTTTAGCCTCAGTATGATATGGGTTAATCTTGCTACTTCGGTGAACTGGCATAGTAACCTCCTGGTGCAAACAGCCACTGGTACAGTTTACAGTAGCAAAGGTCACGGGCACAAAGAGGTTAATCTTATATTCTTACTACTGAATAACAACAGAAAACAACTGTTATATTTAACCGATGCTTACGGCCATTGGTACAGTCTACAGTGCTCGTGGTCACATGCACCAAGAGTTTTTAAAACCCGACTTGTTCTCACCTTGTACGTGTAGATGCAGCCTTTCCTCCGTATATCCCACAACTGAACAAAAAACAATCAACACAATGAAATAAGTATATCGCAGGGATGTCACTGGAGCTGGACACCTATAGGACAAATGTCCTGGAGGGTGGCAGAGGGATAGGACATTTGTCCTGAATTGGAACAAAACAATAGGACATTTCGCGCGTGACAAAACCGATAGTAAAACAGAAACCACATAAACACAGGCTGAGTGAGATATTTATTGACTGTTGACGAAAAGGACATAAACGTAAAAAGGCAAAGAAAAGTGAACAAGTTATTATGTCATTCAGATAATACTGTCATCGCAGATTCGCATGAAAAACATATCAGGGCCTTGTAACAGAGGTAGCAAATTCTTCATGCTCAGGCTCACAACTCACAAACTAAACTGTCATTTTGGCACTTCAAGGAATTCACAGTGCAAGGAAATGTACTGACTAGAATAGCATTATAAAAATATTAGACCATGTACTGACTAAACGGAAATGTAATGATTAGTAAGCCTAAGGCTATAACAAAAGGAGATGAGCTTTCTGTAAGAAACTGTATAAGAAAAAAAAAATCATTCCAGTTACTATTTTTTTTGTTTACTTGTTCATGTTGTCATTAACCCATTCGCTACCAGAAACCTGCTGTGGCCCATGCTTCCAGCATGGGCCACAGCAGGTTTCTGGTAGCAAATGGGTTAAAGATTTAAATTCTCACACTTTTGTGGCTAATAGACATGATAAACAAATGTAGAAAACTAATGCAGAAAATACTTTAAAAAGGCCTTGTCAATAGGCTACATTTGTTAGATTTATCTGAAACTTCACTACATGTAGTAGGCTGCTACACTGACTTGAAAATCAAAATGACACCCTCAGACTCAGTGGAACTGATATGAGCTGATCACTCAGCAGAAGTGGATGGTTTTTCTGAGTCCTGTTGAACAGTGGTACCCCTCCTAGCTGAAAATAGCTGAACTTTAGGGGCAGCCAATCAGAAGGCGATGTTTACGGAATCACACTCTACACGACCCTCGCTCGCGCAGTCTCGCTTTCTCTAAAAATAGCTGAACTTTAGGGTCAGCCAATCAGAGGGCGTTGCCGGGAATAACACACTACACGTCACTCGCTCACGCAGTGTAAAGCCGACTACCGCAAAGCGCCAGCCTACTCGGAAAGAAATGTCGCTAGCGGTGTCCGCGATCAACGGAAAAACAATCGGACACATGTCCTCTTTTTGAAACAAACAATCGGACATTTGTCCTGCTGATCTTTCTGTTCATCGGACATTAGGCCAAGTCAATCGGACTATGTCCGGTGTCCGACGGCCAGTGACATCCCTGATATCGCACTGTGTGTGTCAACGCAAGGTGTGATTTTACAGACCCCTAAGCCATTTCACTTTTGAGAAACTTTTATCTGAGACATCTTTTTGCACGTGTGCACATGTGTGTGTGATTCATGCACTCTGTTGCTATGAAACCACTAACGCTATTAATAGGAGAAAGTGTTGCAGACAACGTCCAGCCGACTTCATCACGTATTCACCGCTACTGATCATGGAAACTACAGTACACACTGATTTCTATTAAATACTCAGGTGGACTGTGAGTCTGGACCTTACGGTGTAAGGTCGTAAGGTGGAATATCACAGACCAGCAGTCAAATTGTCCTGACCCAAAATGGTTCATATGCAGGGGTGACAGAGAGAAAAAATGGAAATGAGCAAAAACAGACCACAGACTAACTTAGTAACTATGGTCCATGATCCATGGCCTGCAATTCTGACAAGCCTATGGTCCATAATCCATGGCCAGCAATTCTGACAAGCCTATGGTCCATGATCCATGGCCAGCAATTCTGACAAGCCTATGGTCCATAATCCATGGCCAGCAATTCTAACAAGCCTATGGTCCATAATCCATGGCCAGCAATTCTGACAAGCCTATGGTCCATAATCCATGGCCAGCAATTCTGACAAGCCTATGGTCCGTAATCCATGGTCAGCAATTCTGACAAGCCTATGGTCCATAATCCATGGCCAGCAATTCTGACAAGCCTATGGTCCATAATCCATGGCCAGCAATTCTGACAAGCCTATGGTCCATGATCTATGGATAGCAATTCTGACAAGCCTATGGTCCATGATCCAAGGACAGCAATTCTGACAAGCCTATGGCAGGGATGTCACTGGCCGTCGGACACCGGACATAGTCCGATTGACTTGGCCTAATGTCCGATGAACAGAAAGACCAACAGGACAAATGTCCGATTGTTTGTTTCAGAAAGAGGACATGTGTCCGATTGTTTTTCCGTTGATCGCGGACACCGCTAGCGACATTTCTTTCCGAGTAGGCTGGCGCTTTGCGGTAGTTGGCTTTACACTGCGCGAGCGAGTGATGTGTAGTGTGTTATTCCCGGCAACGCCCTCTGATTGGCTGACCCTAAAGTTCAGCTATTTTTAGCGAAAGCGAGACTGCGCGAGGGAGGGTCGCGTAGAGTGTGATTCCGTAAACATTGCCTTCTGATTTTCAAGTCAGTGTAGCAGCCTACTACATGTAGTGAAGTTTCAGATAAATCTAACAAATGTAGCCTATTGACAAGGCCTTTTTAAAGTATTTTCTGCATTAGTTTTCTACATTTGTTCATCATGTCTATTAGCCACAAAAGTGTGAGAATTTAAATCTTTAACCCATTTGCTACCAGAAACCTGCTGTGGCCCATGCTGGAAGCATGGGCCACAGCAGGTTTCTGGTAGCGAATGGGTTAATGACAACATGAACAAGTAAACAAAAAAAATAGTAACTGGAATGATTTTTTTTTTCTTATACATTTTCTTACAGAAAGCTCATCTCCTTTTGTTATAGCCTTAGGCTTACTAATCATTACATTTCCGTTTAGTCAGTACATGGTCTAATATTTTTATAATGCTATTCTAGTCAGTACATTTCCTTGCACTGTGAATTCCTTGAAGTGCCAAAATGACAGTTTAGTTTGTGAGTTGTGAGCCTGAGCATGAAGAATTTGCTACCTCTGTTACAAGGCCCTGAGATGTTTTTCATGCGAATCTGCGATGACAGTATTATCTGAATGACATAATAACTTGTTCACTTTTCTTTGCCTTTTTACGTTTATGTCCTTTTCGTCAACAGTCAATAAATATCTCACTCAGCCTGTGTTTATGTGGTTTCTGTTTTACTATCAGTTTTGTCACGCGCGAAATGTCCTATTGTTTTGTTCCAATTCAGGACAAATGTCCTATCCCTCTGCCACCCTCCAGGACATTTGTCCTATAGGTGTCCAGCTCCAGTGACATCCCTGCTATGGTCCATGATCCATGGCCAGCAATTCTGACAAGCCTATGGTCCATAATCCATAGCCAGCAATTCTGACAAGCCTATGGTCCATGATCCATGGCCAGCAATTCTGACAAGCCTATGGTCCATGATCCATGGCCAGCAATTCAGACAAGCCTATGGTCCATGATCCATGGCCAGCAATTCTGACAAGCCTATGGTCCATGATCCATGGCCAGCAATTCTGACAAGCCTATGGTCCATGATCCATGGACAGCAATTCTGACAAGCCTATGGTCCATGATCCATGGCCAGCAATTCTGACAAACCTATGGTCCATGATCCATGGCCAGCAATTCTGACAAGCCTATGGTCCATGATCCATGGACAGCAATTCTGACAAGCCTATGGTCCATGATCCATGGACAGCAATTCTGACAAGCCTATGGTCCATGATCCATGGACAGCAATTCTGACAAGCCTATGGTCCATGATCCATGGACAGCAATTCTGACAAGCCTATGGTCCATGATCCATGGACAGCAATTCTGACAAGCCTATGGTCCATGATCCATGGACAGCAATTCTGACAAGCCTATGAGAATTATGTCTCTTGCAGATGGAACTGGATGTCTTAACCCTTATCATTCGGAATACACCGGTGTGAAATAAGTTTGACTAAAATAGTTCAAGGGTAGTGCCTGAATAGCTTGGCGCCTGTAGGTGCCAAGTTATTCTGGCACCACCCTCCTTATTTGTAAGTACTATAATGTAGCTTGCGTACGGCAGTGTACACATTTGAAGCTTTTAGCCTCAGTAGGATATGGGTTAAAGGCTGTGGTGTCTGAACCACAAGGCAAATATTCAGCTTTGTGGGATTTTGCAACATCTGAATCAGTCTCCAGGACTGAAAACGCTCACCCATGCATATGTTACTGATCAATATGTTCCGACACAGAAGTAGACTTTAATTTTGTTTCTAATTTCCTCACAGACACACACAATAAGCTTTTTTTTTTCAATCTAAATCTGACCTTGACATTACAGTCCATGGAGCCGGAGGCTGTGTACTCGCCATACGGGTGAAAGTCCAGCGATTTGATCCCGGCTTTGTGGCCAGTCAGTGTACGCAAAACTGAAAATATATGTACACATACATCATTACAAAAGCAGGTCCTACAACATCACACAATAAGAACAGCAAAGCCCTCATGGCTCACATGCATGACTGATCCAGTGCACTAATCTGGCCCTCTGGGACTTGACCTTTCTGACGGATCACTCACATAATTAGAGAAAGTGTTGAAATGTGAAATGGCATCAGCACCTGCCAAATCCTATCAATTGGCCATATATATGTGCATTTTGTACCTTCCTTGACCCTTAATCCTTTCGTCCCGGCAAACCGCTGTAGCGGTTTGCGGTCTTGTATACTGTTCAGCCTGGCAAACCGCTGTAGCGGTTGGCGGTCTTGTATACTGTTCATCCTGGCAAACCGCTGTAGCAGTTGGTGGTCTTGTATACTGTTCAGCCCGGCAAACTGCTACAGCGGTTTCAGGTGTTTCGTTCGCAAGGCCGGTGACGCGCGAGCCTCACTGCGCGCGTGGTGACACCGTCCTTCGTACAAACACATCCTGTTTACACTACAGGGTCCTGACAGTGCGCACGTACTTTCGTCTGTGGTATGCAGTCAGTTTTGTGGGGCTAGCATGGGAATTACGGGCGGAATGGTGAGTGGATGTGTAGATATTCCGAGTGATAAAATTTTGTGTTTGGGGACATGGTTTCAAAAGCAGATAGCTTTGATGTATTGGGACGTGCGCCCACCTACCGTGTGGCAGCATAACCACGTGTTGGCAGTGTCAGCTGGAGCGATCGACAGTTGAGGCACTGACAACGGCAATGACTTGCAGCTTGATTGTGATGCTGAATTCGGAGGTTTTAATTGATATTTGGTTATTTTGATGCCACACCTTGGTGTACCTGTAGGTGACACTGTGGACACCAACGACACACATTGGTCACATGTGTAGTACGTGTATAGTCTTAACAACACTGGTACTTCCATCTAATCGTGTACGAGACACAACACAGACACATTGATCGTCGTTTGATGCCGCTTATTATATGTTGTCTAGACTGGGTGTACCGTATCAGTGGCAGGTGTAAACAATGACATCTGGTGACGAGGTAGGGGCCTTACACTCATCAACAAATGCAGGACAAGACCACGAGGCTTGCTGACATCTCGTCCCAAGTGGGCCTCACCATCCACAAACAGAAAACAAAGACAATGAGGCTGAACGCAACCAGGGAAGAACCAGTCTTGCTTGCTGGCACCCCGTTGGAGGAGGGGAGCATCATAGACAAAAAAGGCGGCACTGATGCAGATGTCAGAGCATGAATCGGTAAAGCCAGAGCAACCTCTCCCCAGTTGAAAAAAGTGCGGAGTTCCAGAGAGCTGTCACAACACAGCCCTGAAAGTCTAAAATTTTGCCCACCAGCCTTTGGCTAGTGACTTCCAAGTTTTACTAGCCAAACTGAAAATGTTACTAGCCAAAATTGAAAATTTTACTACTGAAAATAGCCCTCCAACTCAACAATATAATGTACCACAAGTGTTTGACGCCCAGTTTTAGAGAGTGTTTTCTGCCCAGAGGCATTGAAAACAAATATTTGAACAGACAATCATAACCAAGTTAATGTTTATGTCCTGACTTCAGGCTTTTGATAGTATCAAGTGGAGAAATAACTGACAAAGTCCCCATGTGAACTGTGGTGGGATTTTTTATTTATTTTTTCGTAAGTAGAGCTGGGCTTCTGTTTGCACAACAAGTTAAAGGGTCTGTAGAACCCCAGGTACAAATTTTAGAGGGTACACAGACCCACATCTGAGCATTATAGAGGGTCCGCAGATTTATTTAAGAAAAACTGCATCATCTGTATGTTCCTTAAAATAAATTATCCCCACCCGGGTCTGCCCTGGGGGACTTGGGTGGGGTTAACTACATTTTAGTTCCCAGGGTCACCCTGGTCAGCCCTCATCTTGGCTTGACTTCGCGAACGAAGATTCTATAGGGCTTGCCCACGTCGTCTGCAAGCATTTTCGTGGCTGCGGAGGCTAATCCGGGACAGGCAGGTTCGACCGCAGTGGCTGCAGGGGAAGGTCTGGTCAGGGTTCTGAGTTACGACAACTCTGTTTTTTCTTCTGAGCCGCTTGTCCTTAAGGTTAGCTCTGCAAGAGTCCTCAGAGGAGACGGCTGCCTTGTGAATGGTGGAGCGCCAGGTGTCACGGTCCGCAGCAAGCGAAGACCACTGGCGGTGGTCGATTTGGCAGGCACTAAGTGACTTCTTGAGACCGTCTTTGTATCTCTTCTTTGGTGCCCCTCTGTCTCGGTGTCCAGTGGCGAGCTCGCCGAACAGAGTGATCTTGGGTAGGCGATGATCCTCCATCCTGGAGACGTGCCCCGCCCAGCGAAGCTGTGTCCGCAGCAGCAAAGCCTCGATGCTCACAGTTTCAGCCTGTTCAAGGACCTCGACGTTGGTGACATAGTCACTGCAGTGAATGCCCAGGATGGTACGCAGGCAGCGCTGGTGAAAGCGTTCAAGGAGTCGTAGTTGGCTACGGTAGAGGGCCCAGGACTCGGAACCGTACAGCAGGGTGGTGAGGACGACAGCTCTGTACACGCTGATCTTGGTGCCTGTTTTCAGCTGTTGATTGTGCCACACCCGCTTGAATAGTCGCCCGAAAGCACTGTTCGCTTTTGCCAGCCTGTTGTCCAGCTCCTTGTCCAGCTTGGCGTCTGACGTGATGATGCATCCAAGGTAGGTAAACTGGTGTACAGACTTCAGTTCGGACTCGCCGATGGTGATGTGGGGAGGGCGATGCTCTTCCTTGGGTGCTGGCTGATGAAGGACCTCTGTCTTTTTCAGACTGACCTCAAGTCCAAAGAGCTGGGCGGCATCTGCGAAGCAGGACGTAATGCGCTGCAAGGCTCTCTCTGTGTGTGCAACGAGGGCAGCGTCATCAGCGAAGAGCAGCTCACGAATCAGTTGCTCTAGGGTTTTCGTGTGGGCCTGCAGTCGTCTGAGGTTGAACAGGCTGCCATCGAGACGATACCTGATGTACACTGCGTCGTCATCGTCGAGGTCCACTGTGGCCTGCTTTAACATCATGCTGAAGAAGATGGTGAAGAGGGTCGGTGCCAGCACGCAGCCTTGCTTCACGCCGTTGTGAATGGGGAATGGTTCTGAGAGGTCACTGTTTAGTCTGACCTGGCCTTGCTGGTCCTCGTGGAGCTGGACGATCATGTTGAGGAACTTTGGGGGACAACCTAGTCGCTCCAGGATCTGCCACATACATTGCCTGCTCACAGTGTCAAACGCTTTTGTTAGGTCGACAAACGTTACGTACAGCCCTTTGTTCTGCTCGCGGCACTTCTCCTGAAGCTGTCTCAGCACAAAGACCATGTCGGTGGTACTCCTGTTGGCTCTGAAACCACACTGGCCCTCTGGGAGGTGGTCTTCAGCGATGGCAGGTACCAGCCGATTCAGGAGCAACCTTGCGAGAATTTTCCCGGCAATGGACAGCAGGGTAATTCCACGATAATTAGAGCAGGCAGACTTCTCTCCTTTGTTCTTGTACAGGGTGATGATGACTGCATCACGGAGATCATTTGGTAGTGTTCCTTTTTCCCAGCAGCAGAGAAAGAGGTCGTGGAGCTTGTTGTGCAGTGCTGGGCCTCCATGTTTCCAGATCTCTGGCGGGATTCCGTCAATGCCTGCTGCTTTGCCACTCTTGAGCTGGTAGATGGCTTTGAGGGTCTCTTCGGCGGTGGGCGGTTCGTCCAATTCAACCTTTAGTGGAAGGTGTGGGATTTGGAGGATGACTGTTTCTTGAACAGTGCGTTCAGCGCCGAAGAGGTCCTGAAAGTATTCCGACCAGCAGTTCAAGATGGAGGTATTATCTGTGAGGAGTGCCTGTCCATCAGCGCTTCGCAGGGGACTTTGTACCAGGTGCCTAGGGCCATACACTGCTTTCAGTGTTTTGTAGAAGCCCCTGTAGTCACCGTTGTCAGCGCAGAGCTGGGTCCTCTGTGCGAGTCTGGACCACCACTCGTTCTGGAGCTCTCTAAGCTTGAGCTGGAGACTGCTGCAGATGAGGCGGAAGGCAGACTTCTTCACAGGGCAGGAAGGCTGGGCTAGTTTGGCCTGGTGGGCGGCTTTTTTTGTGCTAGAATTTCCTGGATCTCTACGTCGTTTTCGTCAAACCAGTCTTTGTTCCTCTTTCTAGCAAAGCCCAAGACTTCCACAGAGGATTTTACAATAGCAGTTTTCAGTTGTTCGCAGAGTGTTTCAGGGGAGGAGTCTGCTGGATCAACTGTGTCTTTGAGCATGCGCTGTAAATCGGCCTGAAGGGCAGCTTTCTTGTCGTCACGCTGAAGGCTGGCAACATCAAGCTTTTTCTTGGGGGGGGCCCCCTTTCTTGGGTTTCAGCTTGAGGCGGAGCCTGAGTTTGCAGCGAACAAGGTGGTGGTCAGTGTGGCACTCTGCGCTGGGCATCACTCTGGTGAGGAGGACGTCACTGCGGTCCCTCTGACGCACTAGGACATAGTCGATAAGGTGCCAGTGCTAGGAGCGAGGATGCATCCAGGTGGTCTTTCGACTGTCCTTTTGCTGGAAAGTAGTGTTAGTGATGACAAGTTGCTGCTCTGCACAGAGCTCCAACAGTAGGCGACCATTGTCATTGCAGTTCCCAACGCCATGCTTGCCGAGGACTCCTTTCCAGGCTTCAGAGTCTTGGCCCACTGTGGCGTTGAAGTCGCCAAGGATGATGACTTTGTCGTCTGCAGGGGTGCTCTGCAGGAGGCTGCGCAGGTCAGAGTAGAACTTGTCTTTTTCTGCAGGCTCTGCCAGGAGGGTTGGGGAGTACACACTGAGAAGGGTGACGTATTGCTGGTGTCTCAGTGGGAGGCGCATGGACATGATGCGGTCGGAGTGACCCGTTGGTAAGTTTTCCAACTTAGTCGCAATGGGGGTCTTCACCATGAAACCCACGCCTGAGAGCCGTCTTTCTGATGCAGGCCTGCCTGACCAGTAGAGGGTGTAGCCAGCGCCAAGTTCTTGGAGGCTGCCTTTCTCCGGAAGGCGTACTTCGCTGAGCGCGGCGATGTCGATGTTTAACCTCTGCAATTCATGGGCAATGAGGGCGGAGCGACGTTCAGGGCGTCCGCTGTCTGCTGTGTCGAGCATGGTTCGGATGTTCCAGCATGCTACGTTGAGTCCGGTCGTGGTCGTCATGAGAGTGGATCCATTGTTTTTTCTTGTTTTCTGACCGCATGAAAAGATGCCCGTTGACCGCGGCTAGCCAACTGGGGTTACGAGGGGATGAGCTTTGTTTAGGCCACCTTTTCTAGGCCCCTCTCCATGTGGAGCAAGCAGTGCTGTCCCTAGAGAAGGCTGCTTGGTCATTCAGGGTGTGCCGAGTGACGTTGTCATCCCCAGGTCAACATCAGGCGACCAATATCCTGAACCGCCTGCATGCAGGTTTGAGACTGCGGCTTCCAGTGACATCTTTCACCTGCCGTTTTGCCCCTTGCCCATCGCTACAGGACTTGGAAAGTTCAGTGTCATAGTCCGTGGGCGTTTCCTAAAGCCTGCGCAGTGGAGCTTTTTGGTGGAGTGCAGTGTGCGCAGTACTGGCCCCACCCTTTAAACCCTTGGTTCGTTTGCCATGGCCTAGCAAGCTGGGACGGTGGCATCGAGGTCCTCGGGTCGTAGGTTTTATATCAGACTGTCCTTGTCTTAGTCTCTGGCTCAAAAGCCTTCCCCGGAGACACGGGGGCTTTGATGTCAGGGGTTTCCTCCCTTAGCCTTTCCGCAGCCAAGCGGCCATGCCTGCAAGGCAGCAGGGGACTCGTGGGGGCCGGGGTCGTCTATGTCCCGTGCAGATGTGAACATCTGCCCACTGCCCAGACGGTGACACCAGAGGAGAAAAATCCAATGCCGGAACCCGGTATCGAACCTCGCACCTTTGGCATTGGAGGCAGACGCCTTAACCACTGCGCCACTTCCCCGCCTACAGGTCAGCCCTACAGGGTGGGGTTTTCCCTATATTTTGGGGCATGTGTTTCTGTCTACCCTTGGTCCATTCACCTGTATTTGTCTTTTTAAAACTCTCCCAACTGTCTGCACTGCCTGTAGCTCTTGATATTGGATGTGTGTTGCTAAATGGTCTTAGCTTTATTTAGGCCCCATGGCGTAGGTTTATTTAAGGTATTGGACCGGCTAGCGACATACATTCAATATTCTGTTTCTTTTTTTTTTCACAAGCAGTGCAGGCACGTCCTGAGAAAGCCTTGTTGCTGTCAGGATGATAAACAATGTACAATCAATCAATCATTAAAATAAATTATCTCATTTCGCTCTCTCCTCTTTAAATGTGTTGTGACAGTGTGTGTGTGTCCTTTCCATGATACTGATTCTTTAACTGGTGAGCTATCGTGCAAAAGCCTGTCTCTCTCGCTCTCTCACAAACAGAAAAACATATATCTATTTATTTATTTGTATGATCGTTTGATAATGTATTGTAACAGAGAATATAGCGTTCTCTGCTGAATGCGGCAGATTGACAACCAAAGTGTGACTTGTCTAAACTCTGTGTGTGTGTGTGTGTTTGTGTGTGTGTGTGTGTGTAAACTGATGTACTTCAAAGTTTTTTTCAACCCGTTTAACCACTCAGAAAGACGTTTGTTTCATCAAAAAACATTACCGATGGCATTACTGTATGGAAGTAGCACCTAGCCTCACAATTTCAGCCCGGGATCGTTGTGTACAGCAACGCCACCGGGGAACCCCCAAGTCAGCTGTACCAACGTCCCTGAATAGCTTCCCCTTACTGAGTAGTCTCCCTTACCTTATACGGCACATGCGCAGCCGTTTCCAGTTCTCGCGCTTAGCTTCCGGTTATCAGCCCTAACGGCTCCCTTCTTTGGCTTTCTTTTCGGCCTTTTTCTTAGTGTGTAGCAGTTCGATCTTGGATACTATTTTCAACCGGAGTCCCCGCGTTCCGGCCTGGCTACGGCATTGATCTGTGGATCTTTCTTTGCCTCGTATCGAACGAAAATTCTCGGCGCGTTTCGTGTTCCGACATCGTGACCGTTGCCGGTGTTCCTTTTACGCCGTACTTTCTTCTGTTCCAGGATGCAAGTTCAGACATGTCGGCGTTGTAAGGATTTTCAGTGGCCCACTGATAATCATTACATCTGCCTTCCGTGTTCTGGATGCTCCTCTTCTCATCCGTGCAACGTGTGTGCCTCATGGAGGGAACTTCAATGGTCGCAGTTATGGGGGTTTTACCGCAGGGAACGATCCGCTAAACCCCAGGACCCACACTTGCAGCCTGGTTGTCTGTCTGTCAGGAACACCGTTACTGCTGCTCCGCCTTCTGCCATCACCGGCCCACGGCGTGCGTTATCGGATGTTGTGGTGTCCTTGAGCCGCTCGGAACAGCCGATTACTCTGCGCCCGATCTTCTCGCCAGTGACGGGATATCTTGACCGCGGTGAGAGGCGCCCTTCTGCTCAGCGGTCACGCGACCCCTTACCCTTAGCGGGCACACACGTGAGTACTTACTTACGCCTGTCACCCCTACCCGGGTATAGGCCGTCGACGAGAGACCTCCAGCAACTCCTGTCCTGTGCTTCTCCTTCGATTCTACTCCAGGTGGTTCCCAGTCTCTTGATGTCTGCTTGGAGGTCTCGACGCCAGGAGTTTCTCGGCCTACCTCTTTTCCTCTTTCCCTGGGGGTTCCATGACAATGCCTGCCTAGTGATACTGGAAGCTGGCTTTCTCAGGCTGTGACCGATCCATCCCCATCTTCTTCGCCCAATTTCATTCTCTGCTGTTATCTGCTCTGTTCTGTCCCAGAGTCTGACGTTTCTGATCTTCTCTGGCCAGTGGATTTTCAAAATTCTTCTAAGGCAACTGTTCATGAAGGTCTGTACTCTGTTGACTGTGGTTTTTGTCAATCTCCAAGTCTCTGCTCCATATAGGAGAACTGCTTTTACATTGGAGTTGAAAATCCGGACTTTGGTGTGTTGTGACAGCTCTCTGGAACTCCACACTTTTTTCAACTGGACAAAGGCTGCTCTGGCTTTACCGATTCGTGCTCTGACATCTGCATCAGTGCCGCCTTTTTTGTCTATGATGCTCCCGAGATAGGTGAAGGACTCCACCTCCTCCAACGGGGTGCCAGCAAGCAAGATTGGTTCTTCCCTTGTTGTGTTCAGCCTCATTGTCTTTGTTTTCTGTTTGTGAATGGTGAGGCCCACTTGGGACGAGATGTCAGCAAGCCTCGTGGTCTTGTCCTGCATTTGTTGACGAGTGTGGGACAGTAATGCCAAGTCGTCTGCAAAATCGAGGTCGTCAAGCTGTGTCCACAGTGTCCACTGTATTCCACTTCGTCTGTGCTCTGTGGTCATCTTCATGACCCAGTCTATGGCCAGTAGGAAGAGGAACGGAGACAGCAGACACCCCTGCCTGACACCAGTTCTGACCTGGAGCTCCCTGGTGAACTGCCCTTCATGGATCACGCGACATGTCATGCCATCATAGCTGCTCTTGATCAGGCGGACGAGCTTTGTGGGTACACCGTAGTGTCGTAGGAGTTTCCACAGAGTCTCTCGGTCCACGCTGTCAAATGCTTTCTCATAATCCACAAAGTTGACGTACAGCGGGGAGCTCCACTCCAGAGACTGTTCCACGATGATGCGGAGAGTGGCGATCTGGTCTGTACATGATCGGTTCTTCCTGAATCCTGCTTGCTGGTCTCTCAGCTGGAGGTCAACGGAGCTCTTCATTCTCTCTAGGATGATCCTGTTGAAGACCTTTCCTGGTACTGACAGCAAGGTGATTCCTCTGTAGTTGGAACACTTGCTGAGGTCGCCTTTCTTGGGAAGCTTGATTAGGTACCCCTCCTTCCAATCAGCTGGCATCACCTCCTCTTCCCAGATCTTTCCAAACAGTGGGTACAGCATCTCCACTGTTGTCTCTAGGTCTGCTTTCAGAGACTCCGCTGGGATGCCATCTGGCCCTGCTGCTTTGCCATTCTTCAAAAATGCCACTGCTCTTCTGATCTCTTCCCGGCTGGGTCTGTCACACCTAATGGGTAGGTCGGTCTCTGCCGGCTGGATGTCGGGGGGGTCGGGTGGGTTAGGTCTGTTCAGTAACTCTTCAAAATACTCGGCCCATCTGTCGAGTTGGTCTGCTCTGTCTGCAATAGGCTTGCCTTCTTTGTCTTTTACTGGTCTTTCTGTATGGCCATACTTACCCACAATCTTCTGGTAATGTAGAGCTGTTTCATGTTGCCGCTGCCTGCTGCCTTTTCTGCCTCTGCTGCCAGGCTGTCTGTGTAGGCCCTCTTGTCTGCCCTGATACTCCTCTTCACCTTGCGGTTGGCTTCCGAGTATTCCTCCTGTGCCCTTACTTTGGCTGCTCTCGTGCGACTGTTGTTGACCGCTGCTTTCTTCTGCTTCCTCGCTTCTATCTTCTTCAAGGTCTGTGCCGACAGCCAGTCCTTGTGGTGGTGTTTCCTGAACCCTACAGTGTCTTTGCAGGTTGAGTTCAGCGCCTCTCTAACTGCCTTCCACTGCTGCTCTGTGGTGACCGCCTCCTCTTCATTTACTAGCTCCTGTAGCGCTTGAAACCGGTTGGACAGCACCAGTTTGAACTCTTCTCTAACTCCAGTTTCTCTCAGGAGGCCTACATTATAGCGCTGTCTACTTGTTGTCTCTGTGCGGCTTTTCTTTAGCTTGAGCTTCATTCTTAAGGTAAGCAGATGGTGGTCTGAGGCGACATCTGCTCCCCTCCACACTCGAACATCTTGAAGGGATCTTCTAAATTTCTTGCTAATGCAGATATGGTCTATTTGGTTCTCTGTTGTATGGTCAGGTGAGACCCAAGTTGCTTTGTGTATTCTTCTGTGTGGGAAGATGCTGCCTCCAATGACAAGTCGGTTTAGAGCACAAAAGTCTACAAACCTCTCCCCGTTCTCACTCATCTCTGAGCCTAGTCCCTGTCTTCCCATCACCTCTTCGTATCCGGTGTTGTCCTCCCCTATTTTGGCATTAAAATCGCCCATGACGATGGTGATGTCTCGCTCCGCACATTTGTCCACGGCACTCTGGAGTCGGTCGTAGAACTCTTGTTTCTCTTCCTCGTCACTGTCATTGGTGGGCGCATAACACTGGATGACGTTCAGCTTGAGCTTTTTCTTGGTTCTAAAGGCTGCTGTGATAATTCTTGGCCCAAGAGGTTTCCAGCCCATCAGCGCTCTCTGTGCCACTGGTGACAGCATGAATGCTACTCCTTCTGTATGGGGGGCATTCTCCTCTTCATGACCTGAATACAGAATCATCTCCCCACTTAACAGCCTTTTCTGGCCAGACTGAGTCCATCTGGCTTCACTGATACCTAGCAGGGAAAGGTTGTACTTTTGCATTTCCGCTGCTATCTGGGCGGCCTTGCCGCTCTGGTACATGGTCTTGACATTCCATGTGCCCATGGTTGTGTCCCTGGATAGAGAGAGGTGGCTCGGTCCTGTGGCTTCCGAAGACTTCCGGCTTTCACCACAGGACGTCATAAGTCTTCTAGTAGAAGAACCTTCCTCCTCCAGGAAAGGAATTACTGTTAGTCTTTTCGTCGGCGTTTTTGTAGCTATTTCCTTTTTTGCAGGGTGGGGAAGCTACCCCCACGCCCAACCCCCTTACTAGGAGGACCTGGGGTTTTCTGTCGGGGTCACCTTCTCTTAGACCATGTTGGTTCACGGCACCTTATTTCATTCGGTGCACCCCTCTCACGAGGGACCCCCTATCCACCACCCAGGGGACGCGCCTCAACGCCATATGGTCCCAGCGCGAGGACACACGTGAGTACAAAACCTTTATTATCTCTTATTCGACCTTCCGCAACGGTTACGCGTGCCGCGCCTCGGCGTCTTCGGTCTCCATCTTCTTCAGACAATCGCCATTTTCGTTCTTTGGCATTGGCCCGTGGGGACGGGCCGGCTTTACGATCTCCTTCTTTGCACCATCCTGTGGCTTCTTCGGTTCGGCGTTCTTCCTCTCGGGACCGTTCCTCCCGCCCGCGCCACCGTCTTTCCACGTCTTATCGTTCTAGAAAGACTTCTTCTCCCTGCTTTGTCCCGTCTTCCCGTATATCTTCGGGGGACCATCATCATTCTCGCTCACGTCTTGCGCGTTCTGCGGGGGACTCTTCTCCCACTCCTATTGTTCATTTGCCTAGAGGGACCTCGCGTCCTTCCAGACCCGATCCCTCTCACCGTCGCCGACTTCCGTCGGGTTTTTCTCCTTCCCGTCCCTCCTCTTTGCTTGCCTACCGCTCTCCTTCCCCACCCTTGAGCGTTCATCCCAATGTGCCCTCCCCTGAGGACGTTCTTAGCTTACACCCAGAAGACTCCGCTTCGGCCGTGTGGTCTCTTGACGATCACTCTTCCGCTTCTGACCATGACCTAGCGGCCCTTTCACCTTCCACCCGTGGCGCTTTGGGGTCCGATGTGTGTGCAGCCTTAGACTCGGCCTCTAGACTGATTTCAGGCTTCCTTCCTCGGGACATATGCCCTTCGTCCCCTCCCATCAAGCGGAAGTCTTCGGCTCTAGTGGATGCCCACCTTCAGCCGAAACGTTTTAAGTCGCTGCCTCAGCCACCCGGTTTTCGCGACCTTATGGAGGCCTTTAATACGCATCTCGGACAGGGTCGTCTTGGCGACAAGCATTTTTTCTCTGATTTTCGCTGGTTGGAGAATTTTGATCTTACTTTTCGGCAGCGCTGGTATCATGGACACTCGCCCTACTTCCTCTGTCCCCTTCCGTCAGTGGATTCGGATGCGGAGGCCTTTGTGGGTGGCAGGGCTGCGGTTCGGCGTATTTTGCCTCCCGGCCTGGATACTACGGCGGTTCGAATTCGAAATACGCTCGCATGTACCGGTTTTCTGGAACTGGCGACACAGGCTATTGTTTCTTGCGCTGCGGCGTCTGGGCGCTCCAGCGTTTCCCAATTGGAGGATATTCGCACCATTGCTACCGTAACGAACCGGGCAGCTTACCACGCCTCTTCCAACGCGTTAACGGGCGCAGTTAATTGTGATTTAATGCGTCGCGACAGCCTCCTTCGTTCTTGCCCCGGCTTGCCCCAATCTATTAAAACGCAGCTCCGCCAGGCCCCCATTGGTGGATCGACCCTCTTCGGCCCGACTTGGCAGCGGGTGCGAGAATCCTCCAAGGACCTGTGGCCCAACGCTCCTAGAAGTGACCGCCGTCGTTTTCCTCCAACCCGCAGGTCAGGGGGTCACGCCCTGCGGTTTCCCAGACCCACCTTCCGCCCACCCTCAGGATCCTCGGCTCGTTTTAGTCGACAGCCACAGTTCGGTCGACCCCTTGCGGCCCCGTCCTCCGCCTCTGCCTGGCCCCGACGTTCTCGACGGTCCGGGCGGGGTCGGATCCAATGACGCTCCCCCGTCTCCACCCAAGCTGACACCTTTTGGGTCGCCAGTCGGCGGGAGGTTAGCTCTGCACAGCACCGAGTGGCGGTCGCTGCTGCCCGACGACCCTTGGATACAGTCTGTCGTTTCAGACGGTCTGCGCCTGACCTTTCAACACCCACCCCCGCTCCGACGCTCGCCCTTGTGGACTCAATCACTGGCAGACCCGCTCAAAGCGGCCGCTCTTCGGCTGGAGATTGCGGATCTCCTCCGGAAAGCTGCGACGGAACTGGTGACGCGTCACGACTCACCTGCTTTCTACAGCCGCCTCTTCGTCGTGCCCAAACCAGGCGGCCGTTGGCGTCCCATCATAGACTTGTCGGCGCTCAACAAGTTTATTTCGGCTCCCCCCTTTCGCATGGAGACGGCGCGGGCGCTTCGGGCCGCCGTCCAACCTCTCGACTTTGCGATCAGTCTCGATCTCACGGATGCTTACTTCCATGTCCCGATCCACTCGTCGTCTCGGCGCTTTCTTCGCTTCGCCTTCGAAGGACAGATTTTTCAGTTCCGCGCACTACCCTTCGGTCTCAACCTCAGCCCATGGGTGTTCACGAGGATTATGGATGCCGTATTGGCCAGGGCCCGACGGTCGGCCTCCAGCTCCTCGTCCAACTACCTGGACGATCTCCTGCTTCTTAATCAGGACTCCATCGCCCTCGCGACGGACAGAGACTCGCTGCGGGATCTACTTCGCCGCCTAGGCTTCCAGGTCAACGAGGGAAAGTCGGACCTCTTGCCGTCTCGTCGGTTTATACACCTGGGCATGGAATTTCTGACCGACCTCAACACCGTGTGTTTGCCCGAACCTCGTGTCCAGAGGTTGATCGATCTTTCTCGGACAGTGTACAGTGCCGACGCAGTGTCAGCCCGGACATGGCTCCAGCTGCTCGGTCTCCTAAGTGCGGCGGCGGATCTCTTGCCCCTAGGCAGACTGTTTATGCGTCCACTCCAGCTTCATCTGCTTTTACATTGGCGCCCCTTCTCGGGCGACCTCAACGCCTTGGTGCCCGTCCCCCCCTTGATCAGGTCCCACCTCCTCCGTTGGATGGATCCAGTGTGGCTTCGGACGGGTGTTCCTCTGTCCTCCCCCCTTCCTCGGCTTTCCCTTTGCACCGACGCCAGCCGATCGGGTTGGGGCGCACATCTCCTGCCGAGCTTTGCTTCAATTTCGGGACAGTGGCCGCCGAGCCTATCGGACAAACACATCAATTGGCTGGAACTACAGGCTGTCTGGTTGGCACTCCGTCATTGGGAACTTCGTCTCCAGGGACAGGATGTGTTCGTGCTGTCCGACAACTCGACAGTGGTCTCTTACATCCAGAAGTTGGGAGGGACACGATCTCCTCCTCTCTGCATGCTTCTGTACCAGATGATGCTTTGGTGTCGGGATCGCAGAATTTCTATCCGGGCTCGCCACATTCCTGGACATCTAAATGTGTTAGCGGACTCATTGTCCCGTCGGGGCCAACCTCTCCACACCGAATGGTCCCTCAGTCCGGAGATTTTCAAGATGATATGTGCCCGCTGGGAGACTCCCTCCATCGATCTCTTCGCGACGAGGTGGAACAAACAGCTACCAGTCTTTGTGTCTCCCATTCCGGATCCCCTAGCATGGGGAGTGGATGCCCTGTCTCTTCCTTGGGACGGCCTCGTGGCCTACGCCTATCCTCCCACGGTTCTGATTCCCAAAATCCTTCAGAAACTCAGAGGGTGCAACACGGTCCTCCTCCTGGTCGCCCCATTCCACTGGACCAAGAGCTGGATGACCGACCTGTTGCGCCTCGCCACGGAGCCACCCGTGAGGCTCCCGACGCCTCGCACGATGTTGAAACAGCCCCGACAAGCCCTTTTCCACCCGTGCCCGGAGAGGCTAGCCTTACACGCCTGGCGGTTGTGCGGGCGGCCCTCACAGCACGAGGTTATTCGCATGCAGCGGTGGAAGCTATCGCTACAGCCCGCCGACCATCTACCCGCAGGGTGTACGAAGGGAAGTGGCGCGTCTACCAGTCCTGGTGCGCGGCTCGACGCCTTTCCCCCACGACACTGACTATGCCCCTCCTCGCCGATTTTTTCTTATGGCTTTTTGACGACCAACACTTGGCGCCCATTACCATACGGGGTTACTTGGCTATGATTGCAGACACTTACCGCCATTTGGGGCGTGAGGACCCAGGCGCGTGTAAAGATCTTTCGGACCTGATGGCTAATTTTGACCTCCGTCGTCCGGTTCCACGCTCCCTGGTGCCCCGCTGGGACCTTTCCTGGGTACTTACGTGGCTAAATTCTGCACGCTTTGAGCCCCTACGTCTGGCCTCTTTGGCCAACCTTACGAGAAAAACTTGTTTTCTCCATGCTCTCGCCACTGCCGCGAGGGTTAGCGAACTCCATGCCCTTTCCACAGAGCCCGCTTGCCTTCAGTTCCGGGCGGATGGCACAGTGCAACTCCTCACTAATCCGGCTTTTCTCGCCAAAAACAGGCTCCCTCTGCCCGGCCACAAATAATCACCATCCGGCCGCTGCAGGTTGCTTCCCAGTCCCTGGACTCCTGCCAACAGGACCCTGTTCGGGCCTTGAAGATATACCTCCGACAAACAAAACCTTTCCGAAAGAATCGATCACACCTTTTTCTGCCCTTATATCGTGGCAAGTCGGACATTACTGCGCAGACTATCTCTTCATGGTTGCGGTGGATCATACGCTCCGCTTACGAGGACCTCTCCCCCTCAGGGGCCAAGCGGATGCGAATTCGGGCGCACGAAATCAGAGCTGTATCGACCAGCCTCGCTTTTGACCGCAACTGCGCAGTCCAGGACATTGTTGCCGCAGTCGGCTGGAGAGCTGAATCAACCTTTGCACGCTTCTATCTACGCGACCTCTCTGGCCAGCGGGATAACCTGGCCCTGGTAGGCGACGTCTCAGCGGCTCAACACTCCCTGCCGGCACACCATGCGCATTAGGTACGCTTAGCTGAAATTGTGAGGTGTTGATCCCAGTCTTTTTCACTAATGCGTCCACAATCACGGGGTAGTTGGCGGCGCCCTCCTCCTATTCGCCATTCTTCCATACAGTAATGCCATCGGTAATGTTTTTTGATGAAACAAATTTATTTTTCTCTAAAATATATTTTTTCGAGAAAATACTTACCGATGGCATTACTCGGAGGGCCCTCCCACCTGCCCCGCTCGCCGCCAGTAAGCTAAGTGCGAAAACTGGAAACGGCTGCGCATGTGCCGTATAAGGTAAGGGAGACTACTCAGTAAGGGGAAGCTATTCAGGGACGTTGGTACAGCTGACTTGGGGGGTTCCCCGGTGGCGTTGCTGTACACAACGATCCCGGGCTGAAATTGTGAGGCTAGGTGCTACTTCCATACAGTAATGCCATCGGTAAGTATTTTCTCGAAAAAATATATTTTTGAGAAAAATAAATGTTTCTCCAATTTTTGCCTAATAACTGTGTACCAGAAGATGGATCGACCATGATTAAAAAAAACTGACAAACTTATTTCTGTTCAAATTTCTGGACTTGCTTTTTGAGTTTGCCTCAGTGCTCTTTGCGCATGCCATTCGAGTGCCGTCATGCTTTAGCCATGGAAATACACTCAGCACAGCCATGGACTCTGAAAACTGAGTCGTTGTGGCAGTGCCACACACGGCCCAGGGGTAGCATTTCTGGTACTGTCGCTTGTCGATGGAGATAGCGATGTCGAAGTGCAACTTTCTTCTTAGCGATTATCAAGATCAGACGGTGCCGGATTGAAGAATCCAAAGCATACCAGCTCTCCCTTTGCTTTTTTTCCGCCATGTACAACTTCGTTCTAGATCAAAAGCGAAACGCACGATGCCGTATCCTATAATAGTATGTACGGTGACGTCACAGCAAGTAACGCGTTCAACATGTAGCGCGCACTTTGTAATAACATGCTGACACCACACATAAACTAACAGTTTGCCCACCCTGTTACACTCGCACGGACCCCGGCGTCGGGTCGATTCTGAACGCAGCCGCGACTGAGCGAGCCGCTAAACGAACCAATTTGTCTCTAAAAATAGAACGACTGTCACCGACCACTGTTATGGTACACACAGTTCGAGTGACGTGTTTGGCTACTGCTGCAAAGTGATGTTAGAGGCGACTCGCGGTGCGGTCAGGTCACGCGCCGGCGTACCTGATGTTCGGCTGGCGGTTAGCCGTTGGATTGGAAAATGCACGAGCGCACTCGCATTTGGCGAGTGGGTATTTTTTTTACTCGCCCCCAAAAAATTCACTCACCATGGCAAGTAAATTACTCGCCATTTTCAGGGCTGCAACACACCAAAGTCCGGATTTTAAACTCCAACATAAAAGTAGTTCTCCTATATGGAGCAGAGACTTGGAGATTGACAAAAACCACAGTCAACAGAGTACAGATCTTCATAAACAGTTGCCTTAGAAGAATTTTGAAAATCCACTGGCCAGAGAAGATCAGCAACGTCAGACTCTGGGAGAGAACAGAGCAGAAAACAGCAGAGAATGAAATTGGGCGAAAAAGATGGGGATGGATTGGTCACAGTCTGAGAAAGCCAGCATCCAGTATCACTAGGCAGGCATTGTCATGGAACCCCCAGGGAAAGAGGAAAAGAGGCAGGCCGAGAAACACCTGGCGTCGAGACCTTCAAGCAGACATCAAGAGACTGGGAACCACCTGGAGTAAAATCGAAGGAGAAGCACAAGACAGGAGTCGCTGGAGGTCTCTCGTCGTCTGCCTATACCCAGGGAGGGGTGACAGGCTTAAGTAAGTAAGTAAGCACATCCATTTTCAACAGAAATTTGTCAAATAAAGTCAGGGCTGAAGGGTATATAGACTTCTTATTTACTCAGGGCTGAGAGGGTTAAGGGGATGCCCTGCCCTCCACCTATCCTGCCAGGGTTGGTTGCACAATGTTTGCAAAGTGGCAATAGATTTAGCTTGCATACAAAAGTAGGCATTTTTCACACATTTTCTGACACCTTTTGCAGAGGTCGCCCAATTTTGTATGCAAAACTAGATCTTGTACTAACTACCATAGTCCGATATGGTCATGACTTACTTTTGGCTTGTTCTAGATCCCATACTTTGAGCGCTCCGGACTGAGAACCAGCAACCACCATCTCCTCTGCATGTCCAAAGCGCACAGCTTCTATGGTGGTGGTGTGGCCGGTCAGGCTCTGGGGAAACAGACACAGGTCAGTTCACAGATCTCACATCATCTGCCTTAACTCATTTAACACTAACAGGCAGCATTTAGAGGTTCACCTAACAACTATACATGCAAGGGTAGTGCCAGATTAGCTTGGTGCCAGATGGTGCCAAGCTGATCTAGTATAACCTTGAATTATCATGGTCAATTCATCGCCTGCAGTAAAGCTAAATGAGTTTAAACAATAGAGTTGTAACCACTATGAGTATGAACTAACTAGATGATAGGTGATGAGAGAAAAACACTGCCTACAGGCTTATGAAGGAACCATGCAAATACAGGTTTACAAGCAAAAGGCGCATGGGCTGACAAAGGCCTTTATGTAGGGCGAGTAAGACCCTCCTCTGCCAAGAAAAGTAATCACAATCCAACAGCAAGAGATGGATAATGAGCCACCGCAGTCACAGGGCTGATGAGGATCTATGCCTTATGCTGACACCACTTTACAGCCATGTTCCTGGGAGGGCTGAGGCTCTTGGTGCTAAATGAATCAAGCAGAGACACAAACTGCATCAAGTGACAGTGAATGGGTAAAAATATACTATTAGTATTAGACTATGTAACAACATGTCCAATATCACCATCATGTCAACTACATATAACATCTCTCACCATGATACAGTGTGGTTTGCCCACTGACCACAGGTTGACCTTCCTGTCCTCCCCGCCCGTCACCATTACGCGTCCCGACTTGTGACCCAAACCCACGCAGTTCACATCTGCACCATGGGCCACAAACTCCTCTGTAGGCAGAACAACCACGCTTGTAATGGTGCTGTTTCATAAACAGTCTTGTGCATGCATTTAACCCTTTGGCTGTCGGTAGTGATTTTTGCTGCAATGATCCCTGCTGGAATCACCGTGACAAAACCACTACCAACAGCAAATTGATAGACCTGATGGCTGCGTGACACTTAAACTAATTACAGATGCAATTCTAACAAATTGGCTTTGAATACAGGAATCCAATATCTCAATCTCATACTAAAACAGTCTGGTCATTCAACTAAAACTTGTAAAATGAAAACCACATTAATACAAATTACAATGTATTCTAGTTTCTACTAAATCCATTCAACCCTGACAGACTACATGATATGAATCGACCGTGATAGTTCAAGGTTGGTACAAGAATAACCTGGCACCTCCCTAGGTGCTACTGCTAAGCTATTCGGGCACCACCCTTTAACTACCAAGATCAATCTCATGAACACTACTGTGACTGTGAGGCCAACTCCCACAGTTGTGAATTTCAAACTTAGGGCTCAATGTGTTAACTCGTTAGCTGTCAATAGCTCTCTGACCAGATCATTCATGCAGAACTGTCAATAGCACTCTCTGACCAGGTCATTCATGCAGAACTGTCAATAGCGCTCTCTGACCAGGTCATTCATGCAGAACTGTCAATAGCGCTCTCTAACCAGGTCATTCATGCAGGAATCACCTCAGCAAAATTGCGCCACTGACGCCTTGACGGCCAAATCGTGATAGTGGTAAATATAGATTTCTTTGTCACTGGTTCCACACATGAAATAATATGAAATAATAATAAAAATACACACGTGAGATCGGAACTAGCAATGTTCACTTTACGGTTATGTAGTAGTAGTAGTACTGTCAAAAGAAAATGAAGTAACATTACTGACACAACAAGACCACCCGCTGTCTCCTTCCAATACCTCCTAATCCTTTCCATTCGCTGTCTGCTGATACGGAGTGTGTTGAGAACACAAAATTAGTCCAATCATAAAATGAACATATAGAAGTCTGAAGCAAGCGCTAAATAAAGTTGGTCGTTTACTTACGGAGTTTCCATGCTCTTTTCGTGTTGGCCATGATTGTATGTCAGCTAGAAGGTAGATTACTCTGTGTTCTGGTACATTTCGGTTTCAGATTCTTACTTTGGACGGATTTTCATCCCTAAACTACTAAAATTTACACGGTTTCGTTGAGACATTCGCCATTCGTGACTCAAGGCACTGGGAAGTATGGAGTTACCAAGAAGACATACACAACTACGGATTGGCTTGCGCAAAAAATATCGCCCAATCAAGAACATTCTTTCAAAGTTTACCGGAAGTCTTTCCTGGCGCATGTATTTTGTTCACTTCCGATGTACACAAACAGAACATGGCTTGTCAACTGCTACCTAGACTTTTTCAAACGCCTCTTTCGATCGGCAGCAAGCGCTTTCAGATTAGGACACCAAATCGTCTGGTGCACTATGTACAAGGACAGTCACCTGAACCCGGGATACGCGAATATTTTTATTACATCGATCATCAGGCACAGGTAAACTGAGGTCGGCAGTCAATACTGTGGGTAATAACTAACCTCGGCTCCCTGCATTGCCACTAGTTCATGAATATCAAATCCTCTGTCTGCCAAAACAAGATCATTAGGTAGTAAATTATTTAAGTATCCACTGCAATCAGTAATTTTTTTGTCAGTTGTCCTCCCACCCCAACCCTTGGATATAAATGAAATATGGCCCTGTGGTGTTATGGATATGAGATATTTAATGGTATTGTTGTGTTTGTAGTGTGACCAAGTCATAGCGCTGGTGTCAGAACAGGAAGGCCTTTCAATGAATATTTCAAAACAGTCTATAATTGAAACAACACGTTTCCATGGATAGACTAGAAATTGTTCAGGCAGACTTGCTCTAATGCACTGTCGCTCAGGCCAAAACACCATTGGTTTCATTCGATAATAAAGAATGTTTAGTGTTTCATTGAACACTTTGTAGGCAGTTGTTCTCGATACGCAAAACATGTATGCTAGGTGCGGAAGTGGAGTATTTAATCTTAAATGGATCATTGTCAACATAAATGATTGAAACGAAGACAGAGCACGACGCTTGTTTGATGGCAAATGACTGCAGACAAATGTAAATAAAGTAGACAAGAGAGCGAAATCTGTAAGACCTGTGAAATAACGGACAGTATCATCCTGGTCTCTGAGTGATTCTTGGTTCATTTCTTTCTTTGACAGCTGTTCTTTTAGATCACAGTTTTCTTTAATTACTTTGCTAAGTTCCTCTCTGAGCAGGTTTTCTTCTTGTTGTGTCAGCGTGCTCAGTGCAACAACCTCAGTCTGGCAATAGCTACCTCCATCTTCACCCTGTTCAGGAGGTGGTGTCCCAGCTGCTGCACTGTCGGTCTCATCATTCATGTCATTTGGCTCACTTATCTCCTCACCTCTAGACGCCTGCTCAGCAGCTTTCTTTGTTCTGCGACTGCACAGTCTATTATAACTGAAACAAAGGACATGAAAATATAGCAATAAAACTTGTCATCTCTGGAATTTTTGACTAAACTACTAAACGCCATACACTTATAAGACAGCACCAAAAAAACTTACCAGTTTAATTGGACTTAGCTGCAAATATGAACTTGCATTTGAAGTTAAGGCATCAAAATAGAGGACCTGCATCACTTTCAATATGCTGGACCACTGTGTGGTCTTCAATGCCTTCACAGTACACTTCCTAACAATCAATATTGATCAGGATGTCTTTTTTAAGCCTTCCATAAATGAACAGTATACTTAATATTTTTTAAAAATATAAACTAATCTTAAACACAACTGAGACTGCTAAGTATCTTGAAGCTAAAATCATAAACACAACAAATAAATATTAAAGATACCTTTACTTATTATTTGTCTTGATTGAAAGTTGTATTGTTTAATAATTAAAAGTATCTTTAATATTTCTTTGTTGTGTTTATGATTTAAGCTTCAAGATAGTTTGCAGTCTCAGTTGTGTTTAAGATTTTTTTTCTCAATGCTTGCATCACTGCACTGTTTAGTGCTTTGTTCTTAAATGTCGTTTGCTTTCATCTTATTCAATAAACTCATATAATTTTTGTCATTTTTGGTCTTGTTCTTTTTTTTCTGTTTTGTTTTATATTAGTTTCTATTTCCACAAGTATGCCTAAATTTGCTACTATATTCTTATCTCTGGTTCTTCCTCAAACCTCTCACACAATCAGCTCTTCCTGTGGCTCTTATTGATGCTAAGACATGCTTTGATACATCTGCCTTGTATTGTTTAATAAATAATATCTTTACCATTAACATTATTTTTTTAATATCTTTAATAATATATCTTTAATCGTTTGCCTAGTATCTTTAATATTATTTTCTTTGCTGTGTTTATTATTTTATAATATAGTTTTTCACAGTGAAGACATTACAAATGAGTAAAGAATAGTACCGAGCAGCACTGAAACCCTTGCACAGGGAGTGTCCTAATTTAAGTGTAGGTTTCCAACTGGGACTGTTGACATCTCCAACGTATGCCTTGACACCTGAAATAATATCAATAATAATCAATCATCTTGCTTTAACACTAATGTTCATCATAACAAATTTGTTAATTTATACAATAATCACCGTGTTCTGATTATTATTACAAAAGATGAGTCCATAATAATGGGAGAAACACAAACAAAACCTGGAACCGACACATGACTCCTTGCTTTAGTCAGTGGAATGAATCACTACATATTATTTTACTGGGAATTTAACAATCGAAGTAACTATGCCAAATTTAAAATAACAATCAGTTCTAATGTATTGAATTACAATAAATGAAAGCCAGTCAGCAAGCCTATCTGATGATTGAAATGTAGGTTTACACACTGACTGAGCAGCCTACTGCTGACTAGCTGTAGTCAGTAGGCGTGTACCTAAGTCCTAAGCAGTATGTACAGTACTGTCACAGTGTCAGTAGTCACACAAACTCAATCCAGTTATCCACAATTATCAAGGCCTGAATATTATGACTTAAATTCAAAGACTTAAATGTATTCTGATCTAAGTACAATTTTATCTGATGACTTACCGTTCACAAAATGATCGGAACAAACGTGTTTTCTGCCCTTGGACTCGAAAGTTACTGTCTTCAGTTGCAGTTGTGCTATCCACTCTCTTCGTCGTCTTGTCGTCAATTCTTTCATTGATTCTCCCTTTTTATTTATCACATTGGGAATAGAGTAGAACCGACGATCTGGCTCCCGATCCGATCTGTTGTGACACAACTTTACACAACACTTTTGAACCATTTTATTTGCGCCCAAATGCTAGTCGATCTCTTCTCAAAACCAACACGGAAGTGACGGAAAGGAAACAAAGAAGGCCTACAGTAGGAAAAGACAACTCGTCCCTGCACAACGCGTGTTGCCCCATACGTCATGAAGGAGCTAGAGTACTACGTAACTACAGGCGGCCTCGGCTCGAGCAGCAGCGACAACAGTAATCTGTAAAATGCATGAATTTCACATAGAATGCGATATGCTTATGATATTCAATGAATGGCAGTCTGTTTCTGTGAGATTAAAGAGAGACCTGAAGACGATCGAGTAGTGTACCCCCACTCCCTTTCCACCACGATCACTACTGCTGCGCACACCAAGTGCTATGACAATAAAGATCAAACTTTTTATACCTGGGGTCAGTTGCACATCGTTCTGTGCCAGCCACTAAGCAAGGTGCTTCGCTTTAGCAAATCACCTTAGTGGCTGGTGCAGGACTAATTTATTTAGTTCTGTATTATTTGTTTCAACATCATCTCTGGGCAGTGGGCAGATGTTCACATCTGCACGGGACATAGACGACCCCGCCCTCCACGAGTCCCCTGCTGCCTTGCAGGCCTGGCCGCTTGGCTGCGGAAAGGCTAAGGGAGGAAACCCCTGACATCAAAGCCCCCGTGTCTCCGGGGAAGGCTTTTGAGCCAGAGACTAGGACAAGGACAGTCTGATATAAAACCTACGACCCTGAGGACCTCGATGCCACCGTCCCAGCTTGCTAGGCCATGGCAGACGAACCAAGGGTTTAAAGGGTGGGGCCAGTACTGCGCACACTGCACTCCACCAAAAAGCTCCACCGCGCAGGCTTTAGGAAATGTCCACGGACCATGACACTAACCATTCCAAGTCCTGTGGCGAGGGGCGAAACGGCAGGTGAAAGATGTCACTGGAAGCCGCAGTCTCAAACCTGCATGCAGGCGGTTCAGGATACTGGTCGCCTGATGTTGACCTGGGGATGACAACATCACTCGGCACACCCTGAACGACCAAGCAGCCTTCTCTAGGGACAGCACTGCTTGCTCCACACGGAGAGGGGCCTAGAAAAGGTGGCCTAACCAAAGCTCGTCCCCTCGCAACCCCAGTTGGCTAGCCGCAGTCAACGGGCATCTTCTCCTGCGGTCAAAAAACAAGAAAGAATAACGGATCCACTCTCATGACGACCACGACCGGACTCAACGTAGCATGCTGGAACGTCCGAACCATGCTCGACAAAGCAGACAGCGGACGCCCTGAACGTCGCTCCGCCCTCATTGCCCTTGAATTGCGGAGGTTAAACATCAACATCGCCGCGCTCAGTGAAGTACGCCTTCCAGACGAAGGCAGCCTCCAAGAACTTGGCGCTGGGTACACCCTCTACTGGTCAGGCAGGCCTGAATCAGAAAGACGGCTCTCAGGCGTGGGTTTCATGGTCAAGACCTCCATTGCGACTAAGCTGGAAAACCTACCAACGGGTCACTCAAACCGCATCATGTCCATGCGCCTCCCACTGAGACACCAGCAACACGTCACCCTTCTCAGTGGGTACTCCCCAACCCTCCTGGCAGAGCCTGCTGAAAAGGACAAGTTTTACACTGACCTGCGCAGCCTCATACAGAGCACCCCTGCAGACGACAAAGTCATCATCCTTGGCGACTTCAACGCCAGAGTGGGCCAGGACTCTGAAGCCTGGAAAGGAGTCCTCGGCAAGCATGGCGTCGGGAACTGCAATGACAATGGTCGCCTACTGTTGGAGTTCTGTGCAGAGCAGCAACTGGTCATCACCAACACTACTTTTCAGCAAAAGGACAGTCGAAAGACCACCTGGATGCATCCTCGCTCCAAGCACTGGCACCTTATCGACTATGTCCTAGTGCGTCAGAGGGACCGCAGTGACGTCCTCCTCACCAGAGTGATGCCCAGCGCAGAGTGCCACACTGACCACCGCCTTGTCCGCTGCAAACTCAGGCTCCATGTCAAGCCAAAACCCAAGAAATGGGGGCCCCCCAAGAAAAAGCTTGATGTTGCCAGCCTTCAGCGTGACGACGTGAAAGCTGCCTTTCAGACAGATTTACAGCACAGGCTCAAAGACACAGCGGACCCAGCAGACTCCTCCCCTGAAACACTCTGGGAACAACTGAAAACTGCTATTGCAAAATCCTCTGCAGAAGTCTTGGGTTTCGCTAGAAAGAAGAACAAAGACTGGTTTGACGAAAATGATGTTGAGATCCAGGAACACCTAGCAAAAAAAAAGAGCCGCCCATCAGGCCCACCTAGCCCAGCCTTCCTGCCCTGTGAAGAAGTCTGCCTTCCGCCTCGTCTGCAGCAGTCTCCAGCGCAAGCTCAGAGATCTCCAGAATGAGTGGTGGACCAGACTTGCACAGAGGACCCAGCTTTGCGCTGACAATGGTGACTACAGGGGCTTCTACGAAGCACTGAAAGCAGCGTATGGCCCCAGGCACCTAGTACAAAGTCCCCTGCGAAGCGCGAATGGCCAGGCACTCCTCACAGATAATACCTCCATCTTGAACCGCTGGTCGGAGTACTTTCAGAGCCTCTTCAGCGCTGAGCACACTGTTCAAGAAGCAGTCGTCCTACAAATCCCACAACTCCCAGTAAAGGTTGAATTGGACGAACCGCCCACCGCTGAAGAGACCCTCACAGCCATCCACCAGCTCAAGAGTGGCAAAGCAGCAGGCATTGATGGAATACCGCCAGAGATCTGGAAACATGGAGGCACAGCACTGCACAACAAGCTCCATGACCTCTTTCTCTGCTGCTGGGAGGAAGGAACACTACCAAAGGATCTCCGTGATGCTGTCGTTATCACCCTGTACAAGAACAAAGGCGAGAAGTCTGACTGTTCCAACTATCGGGGAATTACCCTGCTGTCCATTGCTGGGAAAATTCTTGCAAGGCTGCTCCTGAATCGGCTGGTACCTGCCATCGCTGAAGACCACCTCCCAGAGGGCCAGTGTGGCTTCAGAGCAAACAGGAGCACCACCGATATGGTCTTTGTGCTGAGACAGCTTCAGGAGAAGTGCCACGAGCAGAACAAAGGGCTGTACGTAACGTTTGTCGACCTAACAAAAGCGTTCGACACTGTGAGCAGGCAAGGCATGTGGCAGATCCTGAAGCGACTTAGCTGTCCCCCAAAGTTCCTCAGCATGTTTGTCCAGCTACACAAGGACCAGCAAGGCCAGGTCAGACTCAACAATGACCTCTCAGAACCATTCCCTATTCTCAACAGCGTAAAGCAGGGCTGCGTGCTGGCACCAACCCTCTTCACCATCTTTTTTAGCATGATGTTGAAGCAGGCCACAGTGGACCTCGATGATGACGATGCAGTGTACATCAGGTATCGTCTCGATGGCAGCCTGTTCAACCTCAGACGACTGCAGGCCCACACGAAAACCCTAGACCAACTGATTCGTGAGCTGCTTTTTGCTGATGACGCTGCCCTCGTTGCACACACAGAGAGAGCCCTGCAGCGCATCACGTCCTGCTTCGCAGATGCTGCCCAGCTCTTTGGACTCGAGGTCAGTCTGAAAAAGACAGAGGTCCTCCATCAACCGGCACCCAAGACAGTGTATCGCCCTCCTCACATCACCATTGGCGAGTCTGAACTAAAGTCAGTGCACCAGTTTACTTACCTTGGCTGCATTATCACGTCGGACGCCAAGCTGGACAAGGAGCTTGACAGCAGGCTGGCAAAAGCGAACAGCGCTTTCGGGCGACTTTTCAAGCGGGTGTGGCACAATCAGCAGCTGAAAACAGGCACCAAGATCAGCGTGTACAGAGCTGTGGTCCTCACCACCCTGCTGTATGGTTCCGAGTCCTGGGCCCTCTACCGCAGCCAACTATGACTCCTCGAACGCTTCCACCAGCGCTGCCTGCGCACCATCCTGGGCATTCACTGGAGTGACTATGTCACCAACGTCGAGGTCCTTGAACAGGCTGAAACTGTGAGCATCGAGGCTTTGCTGCTGCGGACACAGCTCCGCTGGGCGGGACATGTCTCCAGGATGGAGGATCATCGCCTACCAAAGATCACCCTGTTTGGCGAGCTTGCTACTGGACACCGTGACAGAGGGGCACCAAAGAAGAGATACAAAGACTGTCTCAAAAAGTCACTTAGTGCCTGCCAAATCGACCACCACCAGTGGCCTTCGCTTGCTGTGGACCGTGACACCTGGCGCTCCACCATTTACAAGGCAGCTGTCTCCTTTGAGGACTCTCGCAGAGCTAGCCTTAAGGACAAGCGGCTCAGGAGAAAAAACAGAGATGCCGCAACTCAGAACCCTGGCCATACCTCCCCCTGCAGCCACTGCGGTCGAACCTGCCTGTCCCGGATTGGCCTCCGCAGCCACGAACAAGCCTGCAGACGTCGTGGGCAACTCCTATAAAATCTTCGTTCGCGAAGTCAAGCCAAGAGAGATCTCTGGTTTTGCCCCTCCTTACTTATTCGATCTTGTCCAGCTGTATACACCGTCCCGCTCACTACGCTCTGCATCAGACACTCGTGTTTTCCGTATCCCTAGATGTAATGTCACTCAAGGTCATCGTGCATTTTCGTATTTTGGTCCCATTACATGGAACGCCCTCCCAGCTGATGTGCCTCACTCATCATCTCTTTCCATTTTCAAATCCAAGCTTAAAACACACCTTTCTCTGTTGCATATATACGTAAAGACCATTTTGTCTGCTGGCTCATCATGTGTGTGTGTGTGTGTGAGAGAGAGTTTTCTGTTCCTTGTAAATCAATGTATTTTTGTTGTTTTATGTGCTTGTTTTTATATTTTGCTTTGTGTTTCATTACTGCGATTGTAAAGCGCCTAGAGCACCTTGGTGATTAGGCGCTATACAAATTACCTTGATTATTATTATTAGTTCACTCATGCAACTGGCCTCTGGTCATTACATGAAGATTTAACCCTTATCATTCGGAATACACCAGTGTGTGAAATAAGTTTGACTAAAATAGTTCAAGGGTAGTGCCAGAATAGCTTGGCACCTCTCGGCGCCAAACTATTCTGGCACCACCCTTGAAAAGTTGAACTAAAGCCATTGGTCTACATCCTTATGTGTAAGTACTATAATGTAGCTTGCATATGGCAGTCTACAAATTTGAAGCTTTCAGCCTCAGTATGATATGGGGTAAACGTTGCTATGCAGCAATCAACATTTGTGTTACAAGTATCATTTGTTCACCAATGATGTTATTTTCTACCAAAAGTGGTAAACAAATGCTGATCACTGCATGATAATGTCCTTCTCATAGTTCTAAACAAACTGGCAATCATTCAAAATTCCAAGTATCGCTTTGCATTTGAAAATCATGCAATTTTTGGACAACTGTTGTCTTTCCTGCTTGTGGTGATTACATAGTGATGACATACCCGCAGTGGTCAGTGTCATCTGCACTTTGTGTCCTTGTGTAATGTGTGCCAAGCAGCATAGGCATTGGATGATCATTGCTTGATCACTCACTTCTTTGACACTGCTAGTACTGAAGATCAGTTACCCAAAAATCATCCCGTGCCTGTGCCATGTAGTACTGTACAGTGACCAAATGCAGTTTCTGTTGCAACATATAAACGTTTGTCCTATTGTTGAAAACTAAACTTCCAGCCCTCCAAAACACGCCCAAGTCAAACAGAGCCTCGATTTAGATACCCCTTTAGCCCCGTCACACTCTTCATGAGATGGATGGACCAAGATTATTCAAGGGGAGTGTTAGATTAGCTTGGTGCATGATGTCACTACCTTTGAATATTACGGTCGATCCATCTCCTGCACATCATTGTCAGATGACACCTCCAAATTGGGAAATAGGGCTGTGGGGTTAAGCCAGTTAACCCATTCAGCCCTGACGCACTACAGCTGGAGATGTATTGACCATGATAATTCAAGGGTAGTGCCAGATTAGCTTGGCGCCGACAGGCGCCAAGCTAATCTGGCACTGCCCTTGAATTATCATGGTCAGTCCATTTTTGTAACTGTGCAGTCATTAGATGACACCTCCCAAATTTGGGAAATACGGCCGTCGGGCTGAACGCGTTAATGTCGGACAATATGTGAACAATGTTGACTAGATGTATGCTGTATGCATTTACATAGCTTATGCACAGATTCACTTTGAATGTAGACAGACTTGCAGCAAAGAGCATCAGTGTTATCTGATCACTGCATTGACATCTGCTCGTTTCTGCAAGGCAATTACAGATAACAGCGACTTGTTTCTGTGTGGTCAGGTTTCATGTTGTATCTGCGTTTGTTTCTTTTTTTCTGTTTCAGCTCTTTCTCGACGATGCAAAAATGAAAAATTTCACATCCTGCTATAAAGGTACATCAATTGTGTGTTTGAAAGAGTGTGTTGTATTTGCTGTTGTAATTTGAAAGATCGTTTTGTCAATCTTTTACAGAAGATTGTCGGTTATGATTATTGGCTCCACTACTTCATACAATTTCTGCATAAAGTTAGTGCAGCATACAAAATGACAAATGAATAATCTGGCTCCTATGCGTTAGGGCTGAAATTCTTAAATTTGGAAGTTATCTTCTGAGAACTATATGTATACCTGTTCATGTGACAAATGGATCTGAACAGTTCCAGGGTGGTGCGACCACCAAAATAGACTGGCTATAGCTCTTGGCACCAAACTATTCTGGCACCACCCATGAAATGTCATGGTTGATCCATCTTGTTGAAGCGTGTCATGGCTGTATGCGATATACTGAAGCAGATTTGCATTAACTAAGCTACACATGTACAAATCATTTTCAGCTTGTTCACTTTTCTTTCAGAACAGGACTTTCTAGTGTTTTTCTTCAAACGACTAAGGTTCAATGACACGGATCGCTACAGGGACGACTTCCCTTACCTATCTTTATGCGGGAAAGAACGAAACTTCCTGCGATGTGATGATACACCACTAGTCTTTACACATATTGTGCATGCACCGAAGGCCGGGGAACCCGACAGACTTGCTTACAATGGTGCCGGAGACAGACTTACTGTGCCCTTTGAACCCGAGAAAATGTGCATGTTTCCCAAATCTGGTCCAAAATCGGGTCGGCTGTATCACCCAGCTCCCAAGAAAGTAGGAGGTGTGGGGTTGATTCGCTCCATGCTGGCTCTCGAGCTGAGTACAAAGTTCCTGTTTGACCATGGTGCATGTTCCCCACCCACCCATTTTATGTGGAAGGATTTACGGTATGAGCTGACCAATGAATTATTGCTAATCATGGGACAGACCTCGGGAAAACATGTGTAGTGGTCAGGACTGTATGATTTTCACTCTTTAAGACCAAAAAACTGCGTCCCTCTTTGGATGTGCCTCCAAGTCTGATACAGTGTTCATGTGCCTGTTGTGTAAAGTAGATTGAGGGTGATTGTTCAACTTGAAGGGTAGTGCCAGATTAGCCTTGCTCTTGGGTGCTGCTCTTGAACTGTCATGATCCCTCCGTTTGTGTTGCAGAGCATGAGCGTCTAGTGAGAAAGTAATTAACCACCTGCTAACATTTTGTTAAACATATTTACATGCATACATGGTCTTTTGACCTTTTGGGAGTGATAAACTCTGAAAGTGCACGCTATGGGTTGACTGATGTACCTTGATACATGATGATGCTGAGAACAAGTTACTACGTCTTATGTGACTTGTTTGTTTACATACATTTTGTGTTATACTGTGTCCACCCTTTTTTCAGGGGAAGATGGGGTTGGGGGTGTTTCCAGGGTTGTAGACACGACCCCCCCCCCCAAAAAAAAAAAAAAAAAAATAATAATAAAAATTAAAAAAATAAAATAAATAAATAAAATAAATAAATAAATAAATAAAAATAAAAAAATAACAACTGTAACCCATTTAGCCCTGGCACCCTGCAGCAGGAGATGGATTGATCATGATAATTCAAGGGTAGTGCCAGAAGAGCTTGGCGCCTTCAGGCGCCAAGCTCATCTGGCACTACCCTTGAATGATCATGATCAATCCATCTCCTACAACTGGTACATAGTCATTAGACAACACCTCCAAAAGTTAGGAAATGTGGGGTTAAGATGGTATATATATCAGAGTCCTCTCTGGACTTTTCATCCTCACTCAGCCACTTCTTGACTACTCCTCCTTGTCAATTTAATAATCAATGTGAATGTGTATCAGTCTTCTCTGGACTTTTCAACCTCACAGCCACTTCTTGACTACTCCTCCTTGTCAATTTAATAATCAATGTGAATGTGTATCAGAGTCCTCTCTGGACTTTTCAACCTCACTCAGCCACTTCTTGACTACTCCTCCTTGTCAATTTAATAATCAATGTGAATGTGTATCAGAGTCCTCTCTGGACTTTTCAACCTCACAGCCACTTCTTGACTACTCCTTGTCAATTTAATAATCAATGTGAATGTGTATCAGAGTCCTCTCTGGACTTTTCAACCTCACTCAGCCACTTCTTGACTACTCCTCCTTGTCAATTTAATAATCAATGTGAATGTGTATCAGAGTCCTCTCTGGACTTTTCAACCTCACTCAGCCACTTTTTGACTACTCCTCAATGTCAATTTAATAATCAATGTGAATGTGTATCAGAGTCCTCTCTGGACTTTTCAACCTCACTCAGCCACTTCTTGACTACTCCTCCTTGTCAATTTAATAATCAATGTGAATGTGTATCAGAGTCCTCTCTGGACTTTTCAACCTCACTCAGCCACTTCTTGACTACTCCTCCTTGTCAATTTAATAATCAATGTGAATGTGTATCAGAGTCCTCTCTGGACTTTTCAACCTCACTCAGCCACTTCTTGACTACTCCTCCTTGTCAATTTAATAATCAATGTGAATGTGTATCAGAGTCCTCTCTGGACTTTTCAACCTCACTCAGCCACTTCTTGGCTACTCCTCCTTGTCAATTTAATAATCAATGTGAATGTGTCAAGATGAAGCACACGCATTCCCTGCCTACTACCCCCCCCCCCCCCCCCCCTTCTCCTTTCTCCCATCCTCTGAAGGCTACATTGCAGGACATGACAAAGATCAACCATTATAGTTCAAGGGTGGTGCCAAACAAACAGTTTGGCGCCTAGAGCTGTTAAGCTGTTCTGGCACCACACTGGAACTATCTTGATGAATCTATTTTCTTTTTGTAATACATCTGAACTGGACAGGATAAGTGCAAAGGTAGGCCATTTGTTTGTATAATCCATCACCACACACAAACAGATACTTTCATGCACATTGCTAAACGATAAGTTCATAGTTAACCTTCAATGGTTTAATTTTTGTAAAGTTTTTCTTAATTTATTTTTTAAAATAGTTTTTGTTAACAAAAAATGGAACGTTAAAGCACCAAAACTTCAAAATAAATTGTGAAACAACAAAACACATCGGCAAGGACAGAGAGCAAGAGCAAGCCCATTTCATCTGCAAGAGGCCTAGATCCTCATGAGAACCCGCAACCTGGGGGGAGGGGAGGTCCTAAGGCTCTATACCTTGCAGATGGAATGTGCTCATTCTTGCTGCAGGACTCATGAGGTTCCATGAATCGTGCTCTCCCACTCACAATAGTAGTCCCAGTAAGCAAAGCCCCTCGGCTCCACGACGGCCAGTGCTCATTCTTGCTGCAGGACTCATGAGGTTCCCTGAATCGTGCTCTCCCACTCGCACCCCAGTAAGCAAAGCCCCTCGGGCCCCTGACGGCCGCAGTGGGTCATATCACGGCAGTGCGTGAGCCCATTGCAGCCATCGTGGGCCCAGAGAGATTTTGCTACTGGGGTTGATCCTCAAGATGATGGAATCATTGCAGACAGAGCCTTAAATCACTCAGCGCTAACATAAAATATGTACCATCCACCTGCAAGAGGTACAGCACCTCATGAGTTTCTGCAGGTGCTGGTGCTCGTCAAGTTCCATACCTGTAGCTGGCTCTGTTTGAGTGTCACTGTTCCTTGGTTGCCTGGGTTTTTTATGTTGAATTTTATTAACTGTGATATTGACAGGTTAGGGGTAAAACTAATCTGAAACGGAACTGTTGAGGTTGAAGTCATAATGAGTGATGATGGTCAACACGATGTACACGTTGACGAGGAAGAAGAAGAGCCCTGCCAGCCAGATGAGGAGAAAAGAGTTCTGTCCCTGGAACTCCAGGAGATACGCTGGTAGCAGCCACACTGCCTGAACAGAACAGGAGAGAACAACGAACTCATTACATCATCAGGATCAAATTATCCATTTTTGTTGGGATATCTTTTGAGGTCTACAACACAGTTCTAGAGACAGATCAACCAGGATAGTTCAAGGGTGGTGTCAGAATAGCTTGGCACCAACAGGCGCCAAGCTATTCTGACACAACCCTTGAGCTATCATGGTCTATCCACATCCTGTTGTAGCATATCAGGGCTTTATGGATTAACACACAGAGTATGGTACATTACACCACATGGAAACCCCAGGTGGAAATACGTAAAATTCATGAGTTGTCCTCTAATACCACAGTCGCACAGATTGATTGACCGTGATAGAGAAAGGTGCTGTCAGAATAGCCTGGTGCCTCAAGCTGCCAAGCTATTCCAGCATCACCCTTAAACTGTCATGATGGATCTATGTCTCATTGTAGTGTGTCAGGCCTGAATGTGGTTTTTATTCTCACACCTCAGAAAACTGGTGCAGAAACATTACAGAAATTACACTGAATGCATCAAGGCAGTTTCATGTTCACATCTGCAGTCGAGCCATGCTAAACTGCCAAATCATGATTTCCTACCACATAATCATGCGGCCAAGGAAAGACGCGCACGCACGCGCAGATATGAAGTATTGTAGGTATACCTATCACGCACCATGTCAACTTGAACTATTGCATGAAGCAAGGGGTGAAAAGAAGAACAGTGCCTTTGAGTTTGGCCCGTACACCTTAACCCATATACTGAGGCTAAAAGCTTCAAATTTGTACACTGCCATATGCAAGCTACATTACGGTACTTACAGATAAGGATATAGACCAATGGCTTTAGTTCAAGGGTGGTGCCAGAATAGCTTGGCAGAATAGCTTAGCTTGGGGGCGGTCCGTGGCGCAGTGGTTAAGGCGCCTGCCACCAATGCTAAAGGTGCGAGGTTCGATTCCGGGTTCCGGCGTCGGATTTTTCTCCTCTAGTAAGTGTCACCGTTAATTCGGGCGGACCGTCGGGGGTTCTTTCTCCGGGTACTCCGGCTCTTCCTCCCCCTCCATTTTGGTATCAGTTTCAGCCAACTTAATAAAATTTCAAATACAAAACGATTTCCAAATACCGTGTAGCTCGCTTGAGCTTGCCCTTAGCACCACGTGAATGTTCTGTGTTTACGTACAGTGTGTGAGTGAATGCGTGTGATTCACGTGAGCGTGCTTGTTGGGTTCAGTTCGCGGCTACATTCTGCGCATTGAGTTATATTATAAATATGAGAAATGCGCCATATAAATGCTATGCATTATTATTATTATTATTATTTACCCTTGAAGTTGAACTATTTTAGTCAAACTTGTTTCACACAATGGTGTATTGCGAATGATGGTTAAACACTGTAGTTACATTGGACAAGCATGGTTTTCCGACTGCGTTGTAAAGACAAGAAGCTCTCACCTGTGCCATGAACCAGAGGGATGTTGTGAACACTACTTTCCTCCTGGTGAGGTTGAGACGTGGCACTAACAGAGGCAGCAGACACAGGTACCACAAGAAATACTGGAAACAGACAAAGTAGCGTGGTACTGTTGTGTACAGACTGATCCCACACAATCTGCAACATCTTTTCATGATGGGAAGATGTAACTGAAAAGATAAGGTGCAAACTGCGTACTTGTTTGTATGTCTACTTTGAACAAGAGTTTTAATCTGAAATTTTAATAAACTGTGTTGAAACTGTTTTTTCTGAGCATGTTCCTTTCTTCGTTGGGTTTGTCAAGAATGAAAATCAGTACAAATGTGATGATGGGTTCTGCAAGTGAAGGAGGCACAGAATAGGGCAAGCAAGAGGCATGGAACCTCATGAGCCTCCCGTGAATGCGAGGGCTCATGAGGTTCTATGCCTCTTGCAGTTGGGCGATTCTGATGTGGCTTTGCATCTGAAATTTGCGTCAACGTTTACGTGCTTGTGCGTGATCTCAGACCTTTATGATTTCAAGCCATAAAGTCCAAAATTACAAACCAGCGTCCATCTGATAAAATGTTATCCCCCATGACGCCCCGATGCACTACAGCATCAGATGGATCCACCATGACAATTTAAGGGTAGTGCCAGGATAGCTTGGCATCAGGTGCCAAGCTAAATCTGGCACTACCATTCCATCTCCTGCATCTAGTATGTGACAACTCCAAAATTTAGAATGTGGACTTGGGGTTGAACAGGTTAAGCACAAAGCCATGGGTACCGCGCACAGTATCAGTGGTTGCACAAGGAGGCTGACATTTACGATTATATATAAATGAGTATAATTAAATGACAGACGCATGTACTGAACACACTGCTAGGTCTAGCTACTTGTGGAGTATATAGTGCAAGTGATACATGTGATCTTTGAAGACACTAATCTCACAAATGAATTTCAGATGCAAAGCCAAACCAGAATTGCCCAAATGCAAGAGGCACAGATCCTCATGAGCCCCCGCATTCGCGGGGGCTCATGAGGATCTATGCCTCTTGCTTGGCTTATTCTCTACATGCGTTGGATGTCTGTATCATGATTTACCTGCGAGGTGCAGACTTTGTTCAGCATGACAAAGGTAAAGGTGCATAAAAAACAGCTGAGGGGCAGGTCTCGATGGAAACGCAGCGCTATGGCAACAAGAAGCATGGCTTGTGGGAAGAAGACCATAAACTTGATCACCATGGAAACCTCATCACCAGCTGTGAGATACAGCATGTAGAAGTACGGTGAAAAATTGTGGCGAATGTCTCGCCTCACTATGTGGTAAAAGTAGGTTTCATACAGGAAAATCCAGCCATATCTGTGACATAAGTAATTACAAGTACAAATAAACTATACGCAAGCACTTTAATATGACTAGTGATCAGGGGTCAACTGCATGACAAGTGACCTTAGTCCTGCGCCAGTCACTAAGCAAGGTGCTCCACTATAGCACACAACACTACAGCGGAGCACCTTGCTGTGTGGCCTGTGTAGGACTCGGCTCGCTCGGGCAACTGACTCAATGTGAGTTAACCCCTTCATTGTCAGAACACAGGAACAACAGCCAAATGTCGGAGGCACAGACACTCATATGCACCTGCAGGGGCTCATGAGAATCTATGCCTCTTGTGACCCTTGACATTTTTTGAGGGGTCAACCAAATTAGTATGCATAGGTCTTACCATCCGGTAACTTTGTACCAAGTTTGGCTTTGAAGTTGTAAATAATATATATATATTTTTTAACATTTTTGTAAAAAAATGGCTCTTTTGACCTATTTCCTGATCCATGGTGACCTTTACCTTTGAGGAAGTCTGAGAAATGTGTATGTTTAGTAAGGTCATGCAACAACGTACCATTGGGTCAAGTGACTTGAATGGTCTGAGAAAATGCCAACATTAAAGTTTACTATGGATGACAGATGGACGCCCGACAGACATCGCATGGGGCAGTACATAGTTGAGTCTATGTACTGCTTCATCCGTCATCTGTTGGTTGTCCGTCAGTCATACGTGGTAAACTTTCATGCTGACAAAACGAGTTTTTGCTTTTGCTATGAAACACTCATTGTAAGAAAAGTTTTTTTAAATACTGAACTGCAGAGGAGAATATTCTGACACCTACTTTGCATAGAAAACGGCGGTAAGCATGCTTAGAGTGAAAGCAGCAGTCACTCCAAACAGGACGCGATTCCATGTGGGTCTGAGACACCACAACCACCGCAGTGAAACACCACACCAAGTCCGGCTAGCTTTGACATCTTGGGCACTTTGCCCAGTATTCCTCTCTTGTTCACTATCTAAAAACAAGTACACAACAGGTGCATAGGTCACAGGGTAGATTTTCACATGTACAGCAAGCGCGTACATCAATCCAGCTAAAACTATCCTTCTCTTTTGCAACAAGCTGATTGTCTGCAGCACCAGATAAGCCATGATAGATTCTGCGTTTCCTCGGCTTGACACGGTCATTGGTAAGGGATTGAGCAACCACAGCTGAGCGGATATTTTGGCAGTGCTGTCTGAACATGAGTTGTGTTTCAAGATGGTGTAGATGAGATGTCCAGTCAGGATGTCAAAGGCAATGAAGAGAAGCTTGCCAAAGAAAGGGTGCAGCAGAATGTTGGGGACCAGAGCCCAGGCCAGAAGGGGTGTGTACCGGAAAGTAGCCCGCTTGTATGGAGACTCGCCCTGCAGCAAAGAGAAGATAATTGTAACCCACTTGGCTCCAACACACTACAAGTACAGGAGATGGACCATGATAATTCAAGGGTAGTGCCAGATTAGCAGGGCGCCTGAAGGCATCAAGCTAATCTGGCAACTACCCTTGAATTGTGGAAAGGCAGTACAAGCTGGCCACTTTGGCATACAAACACTATGACAATACGCTTCCTGCATATCTGTCTTCTTCTTTTGCATCACACAATCCTAGTAGAAGTCTACGCTCAAGCTCACAAAAACTGCTCGTTCAGCCCAGAGTCAGCCTAAAAACTGCTGGTGCCCGTTCTTTCAGTTATCAGGCCCCTCACGTCTGGAACTCACTTCCACTGCATGTCCGTCTTTCCCCTACCCTGTTGACCTTCAAAACAAATTTGAAGACCCATCTTTTCCAGGTAGCATATCAAGATTAGCTTAGTCTGGATGTGCTGCCTGGAAATGTTGGTTGTTTCCCCATGTAGATAGGCTGTGTGTGTGTGTGTGCGTGTGTGTGTGTGTGTGTGTGTGTGTGTGTGTGTGTGTTTCGTGTTAGGAATGCGCCTACATGGTGCGAGCAGATGTTTATTTAAAGAGTGAGTGCGTTCTAATTTTTTCTCCTTTTTATTTTTTATGTGCTGTAAAGCGCTCCGAGCTTGCTGTTCGTGGGGAAGGGAGCTATATAAAAACTATGTATTATTATTATTATTATTGTCATGGTGGATCCATCTCCTGCATCTGGTACAGTCATTAGGTAACACCTCCACAATTTGGGAAAATTAATATGGCTGTGGGGTAAAATAAGTTAATTAAAACCTTGTGGTAGATCCATGCAGGTACTGTTGACATGATGGGCAGATGTCCTCTCAAGCCTACTGTACATTAAGTTCAGAAGACAGATTGACCATGACAGTGCAGTGGTAATGCTCAGAAGCACCAAGCTATTCTGGCACCACACTCAGCCATCTTGCTGTATTATTGATGCACAAAAGCAAAAAAAATAATACCAAAATAATGTATGTGCAAAAAACGTTCTGCAATGTCAAACTTTCTTATTTGAATGGTTTACCTCAGTAAGACACTTTGCGGCATCATTGAAGACATAGTAGTCCACATCAGTGTATTTAACAGCCATAGTCTGGTCCTGCCATTCTCCATATAGCAGCAAGCCCACACGAAGGCCGGTGGAAAGGCAGTACCACTTCTTCATGTCAGCTTCAGCTCTCATACCTGCATGTGCATGAAAAGTGAAACGTGAGCGTGTCACGCGAGGCTTACAGTATGACTGAAGTGGTTGCTATAGTATACTTTTTACGACACCGTACCCGTGTACACTGTCGGAGTCTTAAACTGTCCAGAGGTACACTGTCTTGTGTTAAACTGTACACAGTGAACACTGTCCGGTGTCAATTTATATCAAGCTATTCAAATTTAGCTTCCAGCGAGAGGGCTCGCTAAACGTGCTGCGGAACCACCGGCCATGTGGAGAATTGGCATAGATCCACATTATCCAACACATGGCTTAAGGGCTCATGACAATCATTGAGACTCCAGAAGTATTTAAGGGTGTATTTTTACATTTGTATGGTGTTTGCTGAATTTCCTTTAATGATTGCAAACAAACACAACTACTCATCAGTGTTTTTCAGCAGGGTTCATGCAGAACTGTTTGGCTACAAATGGTTATGATAATCTGTTGCCACCTACACTGGCGAATGGCGTTTGCTGAAGGAGTGAAACACAAAAAAATCACAAGAAGAATAGATGCTCATGCGCTAGCTTTGCTGTTGAGATCTGGAGTATCTTTTACGGGTGTCTGAACATATGTATTCTATGCCCTTTTTGCAAACTTGCACTGTGTGAGCACAACTTTGAACGCGAAACCAACTTCTCAGTCTTAATGAGACGCACAGATCATCATGCTCTGACTTTTGCGGCAGGAGGTCATTGGACTCAGTCGTGAGAATCTTCTGGAGTCTCAATGACAGTCATGAGCCCAGAGTTACGCCACGTGCAGGATAATGTGGATCTATGCCAATTCTCCACATGCCGGTGGTTCCGCGGCACATTTAGCGAGCCCTCAAGCTGGAAGCTAAATTTGAATAGCTTGATATAAATTGACCCCGGACAGTGTTCACCGTGTACAGTTTAACACAAGACAGTGTACCTTTGGACACTCGGACAGTGTACACGGGTACGGTGTCCTAAAAAGCATCCTATAGTGACCACTTCAGCTACAGTATGGGTTTAGAATTCACATACAAAAAAACACATGTATACAAATAAAGACATGATAAAGGATAGAAATTAGTTTTCACGTGACCAAGAGAGACAGACTAAAAATCTTGCTGATTACGTCCATCGTACAGATCCCAGCGCCACCAAGCTGCTCATTTCGCCTTCCCCCATAGAAACTTTTGGGACTGGAATTACCATCAACCGCTGCAGCTCATATCCCTACCTTGACTCCTCCAGGGCCCGATTCGACAGCAGCCTTTCTCTTCTGCCCTTGACTGGCCACAATTAACACACTAGATATCAAATATATTTTTGTCAGACATGAAACAACTGAATGCCTGCGTTTTGGACTGGAAGTTCTAAGCAGCAAGTGTCGTCTGCTACGTGGATGCTCGATTAAGCAACGAAACCAAATAAATCAAGGACGTGCGACCAAGATCTGACCACATAGCGATGTTTGCATTTAATCAATTGCTTTAACTTACTTCAGCGTGGTCTGATGACTTCTTTTTTTTTAAATGGAATGCTAGACACCAAGAAAATAAACTATTTCTCTAGTCCCTCGCCGACGAACGAATCCGCCGCTATCAAAAGTAACTCTCTTTACCAAATATATTATTTATATCACAGCAGAAGTGAATATAGATATTCCAAATGTCTTTCTTATATAAGATAATATAATTGTTTTGAGAACAAAAGAAATATTTATCTTTTATCTGTTTTCTCGGCTCAATAACCAGTTCACGAACACCAGATGTGAGAGTATAGACTGATTTCCGGTAACCTGCACGTGTCAGGACTGTGGAGAACGTATATCGAGTTGACATGGACTAATTTAGGGTGTCTTGTGTGAAGACGACTGCAGACGAATGAATGCACACGCCCTCTGTACGTTTGTATTCATTAAATCAATCAGCAGTGTCTAGGGCTACCTGACTTAACTAGATTTTCCAGCAGCACCAGTGCAACTGAAACGTCGTCTGCTGCAGAACATCTGTCAACACAGCAGTATGAGTACACACGATGTGCAATAGTTTGTAGATAGCCAGTAAGATGGGGATCCATGGATTAACCTCATTTATAGACAATAATCCTCATCTCTTGAAGGATCATCATCTACATGATTGTCGTGTTGTGATTGATGGTAACAATTTTTTCCACTTTCTGTACTTCTATTGTAATGTGCGATTTCAGTATGGCGGAGACTATGACACTTATCACAGGAAAATTGCCATGATAATTTCAATGTTTAAATCGTGCAATATTGAACCATACATAGTGTTTGATGGTGCATACACAGTGGATGGAAAGAAGCTGATGACAACAATATCACGAGCCAGAGACCGCATTTATGCCGCCAAGCGCATCGTGAATGGCCAGAGAGGGACATTGATACCATGTCTGGCACGAACAACATTTCGTCAGACGCTGGACAGTCTTGGGGTGCAGCATGCGACGTGTGACTTTGAGGCGGACAATCAGCTGGTGACTCTTGCCAACAAATGGAACTGTCCCATCATTAGTAACGACAGTGATTTCTACATCTTCGATCTCAACGCTGGCTTTATGCCTCTTGACTACATTGACTTCCGTCCAAAGGTGTATAAACCAGCCTCAGTCTCGCGGCCTGAAGGAGGAGAGCATGATTCTGACTCGCACACCTTTGAAGATGATGCTGGCTCATACACCTTTCTGGCTTGTCAGTTCTACCATGTAGACAAATTCATCGGATGCTTCAAGTCACTTAACAGATCTGTGCTGCCACTTTTTGCCACTATGCTTGGGAATGACTATGTGGAGGCTGCAGCATTTGAGAGATTCTACAACAAGAAAACCCCCAAAAATGCAGCAAGACGCTATTCTGCCTCCAAGAAACATTCTAAGATCGTTTCCGTCCTGTACTGGCTAGAGGAGAAAGGAAATTTAGAGGAGGTATTGCCAGAAGTTTTGACTTTTATCAAAAAAGACCGCAGACAAAGAGTGGAAAAGCTGCTCACAGATTCCATTAAAGGTTATGTGGAGACAGAGGTGTTTGAGTCTTTCAGCCTGTCTGAGTATTTTGAGGGAAACAGAGATGCCGCATTGCAGAGGACAGAGATTGTCAGGAGTTGCCGCGGAGACGAGTTGCCAGCCTGGTTCTTGAGGGGTGTGCGATGTGGGGAGATTCCAGTCTTTTTATTGAACGCTGTCCTGCTACGACGCATCATTCTACAAACTCAGGTCAAGTTATAAGAATATATTATATATAATATATGTGATTATACCTTGACCCTTGTGCATAAGTCATATAGTACACTAGTTTATATAGTACACAAGTCATTTGGCCAGCGTCGGCACGGTTAGCTGGCTTACCCGGTACATCTGTGCAAAGCCAACTGTTAACCTGATGACCTTTTGTAAACTGGGTAGCCAGTAACGCTGAAATCAGCTGTAGTTGGTCTGCACTGGGGAGCCAGTAATTACAAGGCCATCAAGCTGACATCAGCCATAGTTGGTCCATGCAGGTCTGTGTGCACTCTAAGTTGGGCCAATGTCTGGCTGTCAGTAGCTGTTATTGTCGCGATGATTCCTGCACTATGTCAGGATGTTGTTAGTCCTGCAGGAAACCGATACCCACAGCTACTGCAGGGATGTCACTAGAGCTGGACACCTATAGGACAAATGTCCTGGAGGGTGGCAGAGGGATAGGACATTTGTCCTGAATTGGAACAAAACAATAGGACATTTCGCGCGTGACAAAACTGATAGTAAAACAGAAACCACATAAACACAGGCTGAGTGAGATATTTATTGACTGTTGACGAAAATGACATTTATATAAACGTAAAAAGGCAAAGAAAAGTGAACAAGTTATTATGTCATTCAGATAATACTGTCATCGCAGATTCGCATGAAAAACATATCAGGGCCTTGTAACAGAGGTAGCAAATTCTTCATGCTCAGGCTCACAACTCACAAACTAAACTGTCATTTTGGCACTTCAAGGAATTCACAGTGCAAGGAAATGTACTGACTAGAATAGCATTATAAAAATATTAGACCATGTACTGACTAAACGGAAATGTAATGATTAGTAAGCCTAAGGCTATAACAAAAGGAGATGAGCTTTCTGTAAGAAAATGTATAAGAAAAAAAAAATCATTCCAGTTACTATTTTTTTTTTTGTTTACTTGTTCATGTTGTCATTAACCCATTCGCTACCAGAAACCTGCTGTGGCCCATGCTTCCAGCATGGGCCACAGCAGGTTTCTGGTAGCAAATGGGTTAAAGATTTAAATTCTGCTAGGACTCTTTCATCACCAAATTGCTGCCTCTTTCACTTGCAGCTCCATCATAAGGACCATGGAAGGATACTGGCTGATTGCTGGTAGTTCCTGGAGAGGCCTCCAGCTAATGAGTCACTGCCATGACCATGTTTAGCTCACATTCAGCAACTCTTGTATGCACACATCTGTGTTTGTGTGTGTGTGTGTGACTGTGGAAGGAGTGTATGTTTGTATGTTTCTGAACATATATGAGACTTGGGATTGGGGGTGGGAGGGGGAGGGGGAGCGGTTAGATATTTGTGTACAAGAGTTGAAGTTTGAGATTCTGTTTAGATACTTATTTTTGTCATATTTTCCCATTTCAGGTGGAGAGTGTCAAACTGCCAGCATCATTCTCGACATCTGCTGCACTAAGGCATGTGATGTATGGCATCCTTTTTGATGATGGCTCTTCACAACCAGAAGAAAGCACTGAGGGCGCCTCAGACACAACCTCTGCTGACCATCAGTCATCATCAGCAATTTTTCAAGACAAGTCTCCCATTGTAGAAGAATACACTCGTCACAATATGGAGCTGCGGAAAGTTCCAGTGCAACCCTGTCGATCACTTCCCAAGTATGGTCAACTGCCAGTGTTGGAAACCGTTCCCCAGCTGAGTTCTGCAGACAAGCGAGCTCTCCTTACGGAGACGCTAGGGTCATCAGAGGAGTTTGTGCGCAAGTTTGAATCATCCCTACAGCTGTTTTCAATGTGTTTGGTGTTCTGGGTTAGGAATGCCTCACCTCGTGTGACTGTCCACCACTTACAAGGACTCTTGCTGTCGGTTATTTTACTGCAAGTCCGCAAGGAGCTTCATGACAGGGGTGATAGTAAGGATATTCACGACAGGGGTGATAGTAAGGATATTCATGACAGGGGTGATAGTAAGGATATTCATGACAGGGGTGATAGTAAGGATATTCATGACAGGGGTGATAGTAAGGATATTCATGACGGGGGTGATCAGCTGCTGGGACTGGATGGTAAAGATCATACAACACAGATGTGTTCTGTGCAAAATGAGGGGTCTGCACCAAAAGACTCGGAGTCAAAGGGAGAACGGCTTCAGCCCACTGTGCATGCAACCAATGGCAATGACAGTGGTACAGTCACACACACTGCTGTCAACATGACCAGTAGCTGTTTGCAAAAAGGAGTTGATGGCAGTGGGAGTGACAAGCTGCAGCACTGTTATGAGGAGGATGTCGTCGATTGTGATTCTCAACAACACAAATCTTTGTCTGATGATGACTCGAGTCCAAATGCCAAAGATAGTATGCAACTGGAAGAAACTGACCAGAGTGTTAGCGCAAAACAAGGCGTGCTTGTAAGCGTCTCATCAGTCTGTCACTCTGCCAGTTTCAAAGTTCTTCAGAAGGTGAGGGACAACCTGAGAAAGTATTACCACGAGCCCGCCAAAGTGAGCAGCAAGAATCCCTCGGACCACCCAGCCTACCACGCTGTGGCCCAACTTCTCGCCTGCCTCCTTGACTCTATATATCTCAACAGTCTCCTGATGTGTCCATTCTCATCTCCACAACCATCCTTGCTTTTTAACGGCTCTTTTGTCTACAGCATTATACAGGAGTTACAGAATCGCGCTAACCCTGACCTCTTCTTGTTTGAGATGTTAATCAAAGGATCCCCTCTGGCCGCGCTGTTCGACACCTGGTGTTCCAGCATTGTCAGTGAGATAGGGGAGGGCTTTCTTGTCGAGCAGAAAGTTCAGGGGAAAAAGTGCTGCAAGAGTGCGCGGAGGAAGAAAAAGCGAACGCTGGCAGATTGTGGGGCGGAGGCTGATGGTGGTGACCTGGGTTCTGATGTCGGACAGTCCAGGGAGAAGGTTGTGGCCACATGCGACTTGAGCAATCGCTTCGGAGCTCTTTGGCTTGGGGGATTTGACGATTTGTGAGTCTGTGATATTTGATAACACCTTTGCTATCAGTAGTGTGTTTGGCAAGGCGATTCCTGCAGAAAACACTAATGACAGTCAGAGAGACACTATATCGCTCAGGTCTGTTATTTTGAACCTTACAGCTGTGAGCCCTTAGGTCTAAAATATAAGATATGCCTGCACACATATAATATGCGTTGATTGTACAGTATTGTGGAAAGAAGGCAACGTCAGGTATATTGCAAATAGAGTGGGATTTGTTTCTGTTGGTTGAAGTAAAGAAACACTTTAGGTTTCCACTGATAGGAACACGTTCGGTGTCCTCCGCCAGCTTCTGATCTGGCTTGCAAGCAGTCTCTTCTCATCTAGACATCCCCCTGGGGGAGGGGGGAAGAAGCCTCAGTTTCTGTTTTTGGCTGTTGGTTTTCACTCCATTTGTGTCATAAAGAAATGAAGAGCTGTGTGGCGAGATAGGCTGGGGTTTGTGTTGAGACATTTTTTTTTTTTTTTTATCAATCTGCCAAACCTAAGTATTGTATCTATTATGACACTGAAATACAACGATGGTTAACTGATTGACTGGCTGATTGATTCATTGATTTACTCACTGACTGCCAACCAGACTGATTGATTCATTTATTTGCCTCTGTCTTTACCCGTGAGGCCCCATGCCAACTAACTAATGTGCTCTCTGAGCTCTAATAATCAAGGGAATTAATGATTTGCGCCTATGATATTTGATCTTTCCAAAGTTGTTTCCCTTGCAGCTCTTTACGGATAGAGGACGAAGGGCTAGTAACGTGTGTGCGTAGTCCTACATCAGCCACTAATCACTTTGCCTAATGGCTGGCGCAGAACGAAGCACACTTGTGCAACTGACCCTAGTTGCATAAATGAGCTTAGTCCTTGAGCAGCCACAAAGCAAGATCCACTGCGCGGCTATAGCACCTCAACACAACAACTGAACTCCGTTACGTGGAGCACCTTGCTTAATGGCTGGCGCAGGACTAAGCTCACTGGTGCAAATGACCCCAGAGGCTAGCTGCATGAGTGAACTTAATCCTGCACCAGTCACTAAGCAAGGTGCACCACTATTGCGCCACAACACTCGCCCCGCTATAGCGGCGCATGTTGCCTAGTGGCTGGCGCAGGACTCAATATGGCATACTGGTGCAACCCACCCCAGGTGTATACATTATACAGTTGCTCAGTTCTGCCTGATGAGCTAGCTGCATGACCAGGGACAGATCAGTTACCTCCTTAGGGGAAGGGGCGTGGGGGGGCACTCCAAGCTTAACCTCAGACGAAAGGCATCCACAAGCCAAACCTTCCATCCCACTGAATGGCCGAAAATTTGAAGTGTGGGGTGGGGGTGGGGGTCGCATTTTAAAGCATTTCTGGGCTGTAAAGGGGGAGTGGGGGCGGGTCCCCAGAACCCCTCCCCCCCCCTACCCTCCCCCCTCCTCACCCCTGCCATGCCCCTCTGATCCGCCTTGATGTCGGATTGATCAGACACTACTCCGATGAACGATCTCAGTGTAGCCTTTGGTGCTTGGCATTATTGAGAGAAATACACATTGTCAGTAAATTTCATGTCACCTAGTTCGCATGATACAGATGACTTTTTGTAGGGTCTTTGATCAGAATGTACACTTGCTGTGCAATTTGCTTTTTAAAACATAAACTAAAGAGCCCTTTATTGATCGACAAAAGACGTTATGTAGCAATATTGGGTTCAGCTCAGGACAGCGGTTTGATCCAAGTTGTAGTTGAGCACTTATCGTTGTGATAATATGATAATAGTTATGCCCGCATGGTTTCTGCTATTTGTGATCGTTTCTTTAACTTTTGCTGTTGGTCGCGGTTTTCGTCACGATTTAACCCAGCGGGAATCATCGCGACAAGAACCATTACCGACAGCCAAAGGGTTAACTAATTTTGTTTCACATGCATGCGGTTCTTCTCCCACACACTACAACAGAAGATGGACCGACCATGATAATTCAAGGGTAGTGCCTGATTAGCTTGGCACCTGATGGTGCAAAGTTAATCAGGCACTGCCCTTGAATTATCGTGGTCGATTCATCTGCTGCAACTGGTATGTATAGTGTTTAGATGCCACATCCGAAATGTGAACATTTGGGAAATGTTGCCTTAAGGTTAAATGGGTTAATTTCATTTTCTGTTTGCTAGTCTGTGTTTTTGAATTTACGGCACAACTATAAGGTTAAAAATGCTAGGTTCGCACACATGTAAGCATTCTTCTAATGGTTTTCATTTAATGTCATGTTTCTGCTTTTATGAACATCCTCATCAAACATTACATTTGTGATGCTCCAATTCAAACAGTAAATCAATCGTGGTCTTCTCTGCAAACAGTTTCATCTTTTTTATGTTGAGTGTGTTTAATATATTATCATTCTGTTTAGCCAACAGTGGTCTTTGTAAATTGATGTCCTGTGTCCCTCCATGTATCCACTGCGTCTTTATCTGCATGTGTCTGAGAGAGAGGGTGTGCTGTTGTGCATGCGCAGTGAGTCCAGTGTTTTCCAAGAGAACAGCGCTATGTAAGAACTATGTAAGTTATAATAATAATAATAATAGTATATAATTCTTCTAGTTCTATAGTGCAATATCCCCACAAAGAAAGGCTCAGAGCGCTTTACATCTAGATAATCTAACTAATTGAAATTAACTAACTAAAGTACTGACAACGTACAAAAACACAATCATCCATGCACACTGACACAATACTAAACTAATAAACATAACATGTCAAGAGCCTGATCAGATATATACATGTTGATGGGAAAACGTAGGGTTGATCAATCCCTTTCAAAGGCCAGATTGAGAAAATATGTTTTCAATCTAGCCCTGAAAATGGCTAAAGATGGTGCATGGCGAATATCATGGGGAAGACCATTCCACACTTTGAACATCTGGGAACACTGTAGTAGGAATGATCAATCACTTTAACCCATTCAGCCCCTAGCTCCTACAGTGGGAGATGGATTGACCGTGATAATTCTAGGGTAGTGCCAGATCAGATTGGCGCCAAGCTAATCTGGCACTGCCCTTGAATTATCATGGTCAATCCGTTCCCTGGCACATAGTCGTTACAGTCTAGCGACAAAGTACTGAAGCTGGATGAGTGGGGAAATGCACCCCCTTCCTCCCCAACACGTGTCCCCGCCACACTTGACAGCTAAACACCAGCCGTCTCCATGAAGCAAGCCCGTCGAGTTTTAATGAAACTAATGCCTGCCTGCCGGACGGACACCTTCTGCATTTAAACAGCATAGATTCTCATACGCAGGTATAGAGGGGCGTTCGTTATATTTGTGCCAGAATTTACAGCTGTGCTCACTATAGTGAGGGAATCATTGCTGTTGAATCTGCGCTCTGCCTTGTAGGAAGCAGCAAAACTTTCTGAAATGAAGGAGGCACATGAGTAAGTGTCATGCGGGTTCATTTTAATTGACAGTTACTGCATCTAGAAATTATGCAGCTGTGTTCATCAGACTGAGTTGATTTTCAGTTTAGTACTTATGAAGACAGCATGAGAGGTGAAGAGATACCAACCAACCGGGCGATCGGTCCCCGGCTCTCACTGCACACACTTTTCTCTCCTCTTATTGATACAATCTTTAATTTACAGGGAGAGTTTGGAATTTATTGTAAAATTTTAGACTGAGCCACGCAAGCTGATTAAAAAGTGTAAAACAAAGAGATGGTCGCCAGAGAAAAGGGCAAAATAAATAAATAAATAAATAAATGCGTCTCAACTTAAGCCTCATTCGGGAAAAAAATGCAAAAAAACTTCGCCCACAAGTACGATGTTTCAGACTAAAATGTTGCGCAGTTGTAAAACATAAGGGTACATCAGTCTTGAGATTTAACAAACAAGTGTATTTGAAACTGCCGTCGGCATATTTCAGCTTCAGGAATACAGACGTAAATGCCAGTACATTTACTTCTAAGTATCTCTTTATGCTCTTGAATCCTGCTTAGTACTTTTCGTAACCAGGAAGGGGGACGCTCTTCGATAGACCGTGATTACAAACTGTCAGTATCACTCGCATAACACATCAATGGCGAACTCTACTTCTCTGTTACATTAACATGCATAGATAACGCCGTGTGTGCATGACCCTTCCTACGTTTGCTGTATGCCCTTTGGCAAATGGGAGGGGGCTGTTCTCAGTCTGTCTACTCCGACGGTGTCAGGGTATAATCATGGATAGGTTTCAGTTGCGCGCCTTACTCCCGTGATATATACCAGCTGTGCATTCAACTCATGGCAAGTTGCTGGCTCGGACTTTGTCGCAAGACTGGTTAGGCAACACCTCCGTCCAAACTTTGAGAAATGGGACCTTGGGGCTAATGGGGTGAATAAGGTTGTACAGTTGTTTCTGTTGCATATTTGGTACACACACGGGGAGGATTACTAGTTCTGCAGCTGCTGCAAAGCCTACTGATGGCCTTACTACAGTTTGATGTCAGGACCATTAGCCTCATTAAGTGCCAGGGCAGTGCCATCTCCAGCTAACTTCCAGAGGCGATGAGCGGGTGCAGGCACTGGCGCTTATAGTGATTTATAATGTTATTTGTCTCTTGCGCAACACAAACATATTTAGTTTGTTTGGGCAGAGGTCCGCCTGCATTAGTTTTGAATCAATTTGTCCGTGACTGCACTACATCAAGATAGGGTTGAATCATGATAGTTCAAGGGTGGTGCCAGAATAGCTTGGCGCCTGTAACAGGCGCCAAGCTATTCTGGCACCACCCTTGAACTATCATGGTCGATCTGTCTTCTGAATTGTGTTGTAATCTGCAGTTGACAAGGTTTAAAGTTCTTCTGGCCTTCCCCAGGCAATGGTTTGAGTGCTACCGTAACGCATGCCGACAAAATGGTTCCCCAATGTTGTCATGATTTAACGAATACTTCCCTGCCCACCTTTTCACAAGCCATGGGAGTAGACACGCATAAAAGAGATGTTACTGCCTGTGCTTTTATTGGTAAACTGTCCTACTTAACTACTGGGGAACTCTCCTACGTAGCAAAGGAGACGAAGAGCAGACGGCTTTCATTTTACAACAGTCAAACTTCAGGAGCCAGTCATTTTGTGCAGCAGTATCAAAAGATGTTAATATATATATATATATATATATATATATATATATATATATATATATATATATATATATATATATATATATATATTTTTTTAACCACAGTTATAATTGAGATTTTGTGAAATTTAACCTTTTATTGGCTGGAGAAAGTTGCTATAATGACCATTCATGGCCTCTAGCCATAAGCTACTACATTCTGAGACGGTGCACAAGTGTTTGTTGTGTGCGCATTGTGATCCACATGATGTCATGGAGACATTGATGATGCCAGGGGCGTGCTCTGTTTGCAGTTTCTGTACACATGGGCAGTGCACAACACACACGCTGGTACTGCGGAAAACGTGCTAACTCAGTGACGACGCCACAGCGCGAGATGGTTTGCCCGTGATCGTTCGAGGGTAGTGCCAGACGCGCTTGGCGCCTGGGAAAGGCATCGAGCAAATCCGGCACTACCCTCGATATATCATGGTCGATCCAACTTGACCAATTTAACCCCCGACGCGCTGCCGCAGGAGATGGATCGACCATGATAATTCAAGGGTAGTGCCAGATTAGCTTGGCGCCTGAATCTGGCACTACCCTTGAATTCAACTATTATGGTCGATCCATCTCCTGCAAGTGGCACATGGTCGTTGGGTAACGACCTCAACATTTGGAAAAGCGTCCTTGAGGTTAAATGGGCTTAGACGAGCTATCACACTCCTTTATGGATGTTGTACTGAGTTGACTCTTAGATGCCTGTATCTCACCCCTATAGGGCTCGGGAAGCTGACGCCGTCATCACGCCAGTCGTGGCGACCATCTTGTGAGGATACGGGACTAAGGCGCTCTATAGGGAAATCGCTGTTTTAGTGTAATATCAGAAAAGTCCTGACGTAGTACTATAAGCAATAACAGCAAGTCTTGCCATCAGTCACTGTAGGAAACCGCTCACCAGAATCTATTTTCGTTTCGTTTCCAAAGAGGAAGAAAAACGTGTTGAAACACTATTTCGCTACTATCTCATGACTATGGTATCCTCTTAAGATGGCGGCTGACGCGCCCACGCTGCTAGGCAACGCGGGGCCGAACTTCCCGAGCCCTCGCCCAGCATAATGATGAGCTGCACCCTTGCTACATCCGCCAGCACGCTCTCTCCCCACTCTCTTCCATCTCATTCATGTAAACGCTCCAGTTCTGCAATAAATACTCTCAACAATAGACGCCTCCAGTCATCATCATTTTACGGATGCCGGGGTCTTGACACAGTTGTCAGCTACAGCAGAACTGACTTGTCAGTCTTTGAGGGCAACAAATGTCACCTGTCATTACAGACCGCCCTGTAGGTGGCTGCAGCCACACGGTGATAGCCTTTAATGACAGGTGATCTTTATAAGGATCGGGTCGGTCAAAACAGGTTCTGCTGTGTATGTGAATTTAACCCCTTTCATCCCGATACACCCATTGCTTGAAATAAATTTGACACTGATAGTTCAAGGGTGGTGCCAGAATAGCTTGGCGCCAGAGGCGCCAAGCTATTCTGGCACCACCCTTGAACTAAAACGGTTGACCTATCTCCTAATGTGTAATTTAGCTTTCATGGGACAATGAGCAATTTTTACAAAATCAACCCCAGGATGTAATGGGGATACATTTATTTCATTGTAATGTCGTCTATGGTGACAGTGCATATGGTGTCAGCTGGGTCCATATTCTATGTATTATTGTATGTTGCAATGTACGATTGGTTTAGTGAATAAACAAAAGCTGGGTCCATATTCTATGTATTATTGTATGTTGCAATGTACGATTGGTTTAGTGAATAAACAAAAGCTGGGTCCATATTCTATGTATTATTGTATGTTGCAATGTATGATTGGTTTAGTGAATAAACAAATTGCGGTGTGCCGTACCGGTCTCTTGTTGATTACTTGCCGTCTGCTCTACGTTCAGCTGGAGACATCGAGCTGTCACAGTCAGGTTTATGATTGGCATTTGAAAGGGATTGATACTGAAACCCAACGTTTTCCCATCAACATGTATATATCTCATCAGGCTCTTGAAATGTTATGTTTATTATTTTAGTATTGTGTCAGTGTGCCGCATTTGGGCCTATGAATCATGGATTGCGTTTTTGTATGTTGTCGGTACCTTAATTAGTTAATTTCAATTAGTTAGATTATCTAGATGTAAAGCGCTCTGAGCCTTTGTTCGTTGTGGGGATATTGTGCTATACTGAGAAGAGTTATATTATTATTATTATTATTATTATTATTATTATTGGCCGACCGAATAACATGATGTAGTGCGGCCAGCTGTTCACTGAGACAGACATTTGATATTTCATTTGATGCAGGGGCGCCTGAACAATTCATTATACCACGGAATCGGTTTCCTTCATGACAAGTTTTAAAAACGACGACAACAGAGTTCTTCAAGTGTAGTGCTGCCTCTCCAGACCGCTTGTCAGGCGCAGCAACTCCCAGACACTCTGGTTATCTCCCGCGATTCGCTACCAATATATGACTCAGGGATACTATATAACTGATCAGCGGTAGCGAATTGCGGGCGACACTGAAATGGAGTGACTTTGATGCTGGTGGGGCTGGTTTAGCGAGTAGAAGAAAAAGAGAGAGAGAGGGAGGGAAAATGGCTTGGTAAATTCATCCATTATCTGTCCGTAGCACTTTTTGTCCAGGTGATTCCCGCAGTGAAAAGCGCCGCTCAGTATGCCAAACATCCAGTGGGTTGACGCGGTGAAACAGTGAGGGACAAAAAGCGCCGCTCAGTATGCCAAACAGCCAGTGGGTTGACGCGGTGAAACAGTCAGGGACAAAAAGCGCCGCTCAGTATGCCAAACAGCCAGTGGGTTAACGCGCTGAAACAGGCAGGGACAAAAAGCGCCGCTCAGTATGCCAAACAGCCAGTGGGTTGATGCGGTGAAACAGTCAGGGACAAAAAGCGCCGCTCAGTATGCCAAACGGCCAGTGGGTTGACGCGGTGAAACAGTCAGGGACAAAAAGCGCCGCTCAGTATGCCAAACATCCAGTGGGTCGACGCGGTGAAACAGTCAGGGACAAAAAGCGCCCCTCAGTATGCCAAACATCCAGTGGGTTGACGCGGTGAAACAGTCAGGGACAAAAAGCGCCGCTCAGTATGCCAAACTGCCAGTGGGTTGACGCGGTGAAACAGGGACAAAAAGCGCCGCTCAGTATGCCAAACAGCCAGTGGGTTGACGCGGTGAAACAGGGACAAAAAGCACCGCTCAGTATGCCAAACAGCCAGTGGGTTGACGCGGTGAAACAGGGACAAAAAGCGCCGCTCAGTATGCCAAACAGCCAGTGGGTTGACGCGGTGAAACAGGCAGGGACAAAAAGCGCCGCTCAGTATGCCAAACAGCCAGTGGGTTGACGCGGTGAAACAGTCAGGGACAAAAAGCGCCCCTCAGTATGCCAAACATCCAGTGCGGGGTTGATGCGGTGAAACAGTCAGGGACAAAAAGCGCCGCTCAGTATGCCAAACGGCCAGTGGGTTGATGCGGTGAAACAGTCAGGGACAAAAAGCGCCGCTCAGTATGCCAAACGGCCAGTGGGTTGACGCGGTGAAACAGTCAGGGACAAAAAGCGCCGCTCAGTATGCCAAACGGCCAGTGGGTTGACGCGGTGAAACAGTCAGGGACAAAAAGCGCCGCTCAGTATGCCAAACGGCCAGTGGGTTGACGCGGTGAAACAGTCAGGGACAAAAAGCGCCGCTCAGTATGCCAAACGGCCAGTGGGTTGACGCGGTGAAACAGTCAGGGACAAAAAGCGCCGCTCAGTATGCCAAACGGCCAGTGGGTTGACGCGGTGAAACAGTCAGGGACAAAAAGCGCCGCTCAGTATGCCAAACAGCCAGTGGGTTGACGCGGTGAAACAGGGACAAAAAGCGTCGCTCAGTATGCCAAACAGCCAGTGGGTTGACGCGGTGAAACAGGCAGGGACAAAAAGCGCCGCTCAGTATGCCAAACAGCCAGTGGGTTGACGCGGTGAAACAGTCAGGGACAAAAAGCGCCCCTCAGTATGCCAAACATCCAGTGCGGGGTTGATGCGGTGAAACAGTCAGGGACAAAAAGCGCCGCTCAGTATGCCAAACGGCCAGTGGGTTGATGCGGTGAAACAGTCAGGGACAAAAAGCGCCGCTCAGTATGCCAAACGGCCAGTGGGTTGACGCGGTGAAACAGTCAGGGACAAAAAGCGCCGCTCAGTATGCCAAACGGCCAGTGGGTTGACGCGGTGAAACAGTCAGGGACAAAAAGCGCCGCTCAGTATGCCAAACGGCCAGTGGGTTGACGCGGTGAAACAGTCAGGGACAAAAAGCGCCGCTCAGTATGCCAAACGGCCAGTGGGTTGACGCGGTGAAACAGTCAGGGACAAAAAGCGCCGCTCAGTATGCCAAACGGCCAGTGGGTTGACGCGGTGAAACAGTCAGGGACAAAAAGCGCCGATCAGTATGCCAAACTGCCAGTGGGTTGACGCGGTGAAACAGTCAGGGACAAAAAGCGCCGCTCAGTATGCCAAACTGCCAGTGGGTTGATGCGGTGAAACAGGCAGGGACAAAAAGCGCCGCTCAGTATGCCAAACGGCCAGTGGGTTGACGCGGTGAAACAGTCAGGGACAAAAAGCGCCGCTCAGTATGCCAAACAGCCAGTGGGTTGACGCGGTGAAACAGTCAGGGACCTTGTCACGTTGTTTTGGCGTAGAAAATGTAACCTAAATGTCCATCGGCAGTATTTTTTTAAAATTGCGTCTAACACTGAGCTGTTAGCATTTGTAAACGCGGCAATATGAAGACCACGAAGCGCGAGCCATTATTCGGCAGTCATTGATTCTTCAGTTTTGTTTTGCAAACGGCGATATAGTGTGCTGTTATTGCCGTGTCAGTGTGTCAGCGAGTATGCGTGCGTGCGTGAAAATGCAGTTACTGAAATGCAGTCCGCCGGAGACTCAACTGAGGCACAAACTACATTTTGGAAATCAGACCTTGTGTGATTGTGACGCTGTTCGCCTCTCAAGGCCCCAAAATACTTTGGCACTCCAGCATGCTATGCAATTTTCCCTTTAGGGATGTTATCCCTCCTCCACCCCACCCCCACTACTTTTGGCCAGAGTTGGCGAGTAAGGGTCCTTATAATGAGTGACTGTGCAGTGAAAGCATGGTCTGACCTCTCAACTGACCGCCAGGAAGGGGGGGGGGGGGCGTTCAGTTTTGTTTGTTTCGTTGTTGATCAGTGCTTCTTCCACAGCTCCCACCTCCTCCCCTCTTCCCCTGCCCCAAAGCATTCTCCCAAATTACCTAGCCCCGCCTTTTCACCCTTTGGCTGTCTGTTTTTGTTTGTCGCGATGTTTGAGTCCTGCAGGAGTCATCGCGGCGATAGTAAATTTACTGACCGAGCTAAAGAGTTGAGGAACCGGGCTGCCCTCCACTGACTTGTTTTGTTTTTCTTCAGTCTTTCTTGCTTGGTCCGGGCTTGTGTTCGTTGACTTTTTAAGATGTAAGACCTATTACATGTAGAACTTTTTCAATCCGCAGGTCTGCAGCAAGTCAGCCGAGCACAGCTGTAAGTAACCGTAAATCAGCCCGAATGTCCGCTTGTCACTGACAAGGGGACAATATCCGGCCCGGCAAAGCCGCGCGCGGCAAGAGTTGACACGCCGGAGAACACTGAACTGACACCGCCTAGCACGTTAACACTGAACAGTCGGTCAAGCAAAGTAAAGTCAGTTTCACTTTTTAAAATGGTCTTTAACGTAAACTCACAGACGCATTCATCAACTTTATGGCAGGAAACGCGGGCTCGACCACTGACTTCGACAAAAAAATAGTTCAGTCAACGGCTCGGCGGCATTCAACGAGACGTGCCCACTCAGACTATGACGCGGCTGGTAATGCGGCACGTCTTGACTGTATTCAGAACTCATTTAACCCCAAGGTCGCCATTTTGGAAAATTTGGAGGTGTGGCCGAACGCAGACTCGGACTTTGTACCAGCTGCAGGAGATGGCTCGACTATGATAATTCAGTCAAGCCTGGTAGTGCCCGATTAGCTTGGCGCCATCGCCGGGGCGCCAAGCAATCTGGCACTACCCCGGCCTTGACTGAATTATCATGGTCGACCCATCTCCTGCTGTAGTGCGTCTGGGCTAAATGGGTTAAATCTTTCGAGACGTGCCGCACTCCGGATTCGCGCCGAAAGACGCCGCGAATCGTCTGCACTGACTGATGCGGCACGTCTCGAAATGGTTAAGCCTTCACGCCAAACAGTCATCAGTTCTGCGCATTCAATTGGCAACTTGCGATCTTCTCAGTGGCGGAATTATCGTTAGTATCGGGTCGGCCATCGCTCTCCACCTTATAACCTGGCCACCCTACCCGGCCCCGATCGGCCGCCGCACAAATGAACTACACTGACACACATGGCGCCAGTCAGTTACACGTTCTGTGGGCCTGCGTAGCCACAGACGCCTGTCTTCCTGATCAAATTGTCGGAAACAGAGAGCATTAGTTCAACCCATACACTGACATGAATAACTGGATTTTCGTTCTTTGCGTCAATTAGGACTGAATTGTACAACACTGACGTGTTTGACGCTTTTACGTCACTGTCATTATCCGAGTCAATCGGTGAAAGGCACGCAAGGGTCTCTTCCACTGACGCAGGGTTGACTCCGCTTTGGTGGGCGAGTGAAACGTGGTTCGAAAATTGTCAAAAATGAATTAATTATCATTCAAAACGCGGAAGGCTGGCTAACGAACTCATTCAATGTCTTCCTTTAATCTAGATATATGCAAAATACCTAGTATGAATAAGACAAATCATTACGGACTCCGATGCGGATCCACCGGTTTTTGTGACTGAAACCGGGTCATTTTCTAAAAAAAACGTGTGAACTATTTTTTAAAAAATTAAAAAGGTCTCGAGATAAATCTTTTAAAGACAATATCCTAAAGTTCCAAGCCCCATGTCAAAGTCTACCGGCCATATTTTCAATACGACAGTGCACCGGGCGCAACACTGACGGACGACTCGCTGCAGCAATCGTCAGAGCGGTCATCCTGCAACAGTAACAATATTCACCATTTGCCGCGTGTCGGGCGCGGTTTTAGTAGTCGCCGCGATGATTCCTACAGGAATAACATCCAGACATCCTACAGGAATAACATCCTACAGGAATAACATCCAGACATCCTACAGGAATAACATCCAGACATCCTACAGGAATAACATCCAGATATCCTACAGGAATAACATCCTACAGGAATAACATCCAGATATCCTACAGGAATAACATCCTACAGGAATAACATCCAGACATCCTACAGGAATAACATCCTACAGGAATAACATCCAGACATCCTACATGAATAACATCCAGACATCCTACAGGAATAACATCCAGATATCCTACAGGAATAAAATCCTACATCAATAACATCCAGACATCCTACAGGAATAACATCCAGACATCCTACATGAATAACATCCAGACATCCTACAGGAATAACATCCAGACATCCTACAGGAATAACATCCAGACATCATTGTAACGCACGCAGACTTGCCCACAGTCGTACGCACAGACTCTCACGCAACAGACGCATACACCGCCACTGACTCAGACGGGCGCATTCATGCGGTAAAACACAACACACGGGCTCCCTTTCTAAAGTAACCTTTATACACTATAAATGAAAAAGAACGACTTAAATGATTATCAACTATGTACACTGTTCTATTATCTCACACACACGTATCACAATATCTTTGCCAGGCTAGGTCTTAGTCTCACATTGCCTCCAACCTGTTTGATGTTGTTGCCTGGTTACGTTGGTCCTTCTCACGTCTAGGCGTGAAAGTCCTTCGTCGTACGCTTATTGCCGTCCTGTCTCTTTGGCACGGACGTCCTCGTTCTCGTACGGTACTCAGTTCTCGTTTTGACTTGGGTGTCTTGGTCCCAGTCAGACTCACTCTCAGAAGAGCTGGAGGGATGACATCACGTAGGTCCCACCTGTGACTACTCGACGTCTCGGCGTCCGTCTTTTCCACTCTTTACAAGAACTCTGAATAGACAACAAAAGTCCCAACGTAACACTTGCTAAACACACAACATATTGGATCAATGAGAAACGTCACGTAACCTGGCTGATAGAAATAACTCACACGTTCATTCACACACACACACACGTGCTTCATAACTATTTTCGTATCACCCCCATATCTCTGTCACTATCTTGAAACAGACTATAGCCTAACTGACACTCTTGCTATACCTTACTCTATACCCTGGAAAGACTATGCTTACCCAACCACGTACTATCTTCATAGCGGCTTAGACATACACACTTCATATTCCATTAGTCATCTAACTCGGTAAACAACTGTATACAAAACACCGGTTACTTCACCGAATTCTAAACATACTATAACTAAACCAAACCGGAACACCGCTATACAACCACATTAATCTTACCACGCATACTGTCTTTAACTAAACAACTATCAATACTACGTTTATAGAAACATACCTGAAATCTAGGCTTCAGAGTCTTGGAATGCGGGCTAGGTAACTCAAACACAACCATTCCATACGACAAAACAGCCCGCACTCCCGATCTAGACCTCTGACAGTCACAGCTTCCGCCTAGAACTCACTAAACAGAACTCACTAAAAATCCCGTGCTACTGAACCATGTCTTACAGATTCCACATGGACAGCAGGCCCCACGGACTATCGGCACAAACAAACCGTTAACAAAAACCGTACCGTACTAATCCTACTGTGCGAGCACTATGCACAAGCATAGAGCTTCATCACAATCATACAGGAATAACATCCAGATATCCTACAGGCATAACATCCTACATGAATAACATCCACACATCCTACAGGAATAACATCCAGACATCCTACAGGAATAACATCCAGATATCCTACAGGAATAACATCCTACAGGGATAACATCCAGACATCCTACAGGAATATGGCTTGGCTTGACTTCGCGAACGAAGATTTTATAGGAGTTGCCCACGACGTCTGCAGGCTTGTTCACGTGGCTGCGGAGGCCATCCGGGACAGGCAGGTTCGACCGCAGTGGCTGCAGGGGGAGGTATGGCCAGGGTTCTGAGTTGCGGCATCTCTGTTTTTTCTCCTGAGCCGCTTGTCCTTAAGGCTAGCTCTGCGAGAGTCCTCAAAGGAGACAGCTGCCTTGTAAATGGTGGAGCGCCAGGTGTCACGGTCCACAGCAAGCGAAGACCACTGGTGTTGGTCGATTTGGCAGGCACTAAGTGACTTCTTGAGACAGTCCTTGTATCTCTTCTTTGGTGCCCCTCTGTCACGGTGTCCAGTAGCAAGCTCGCCGAACAGGGTGATCTTTGGTAGGCGATGATCCTCCATCCTGGAGACATGCCCCGCCCAGCGGAGCTGTGTCCGCAACAGCAAAGCCTCGATGCTCACAGTTTCAGCCTGTTCAAGGACCTCGACGTTGGTGACATAGTCACTCCAGTGAATGCCCAGGATGGTGCACAGGCAGCGCTGGTGGAAGCGTTCGAGGAGTCGTAGTTGGCTGCAGTAGAGGGCCCAGGACTCGGCCGGAACCATACAGCAGGGTGGTGAGGACCACAGCTCTGTACACGCTGATCTTGGTGCCTGTTTTCAGCTGTTGATTGTGCCACACCCGCTTGAAAAGTCGCCCGAAAGCGCTGTTCGCTTTTGCCAGCCTGCTGTCAAGCTCCTTGTCCAGCTTGGCGTCCGACGTGATAATGCAGCCAAGGTAAGTAATACAGGAATAACATCCTACAGGAATAACATCCAGACATCCTACAGGAATAACATCCAGATATCCTACAGGAATAACATCCAGACATCCTACAGGAATAACATTCAGATATCCTACAGGAATAACATCCTACATGAATAACATCCAGACATCCTACAGGAATAACATCCAGACATCCTACAGGAATAACACCCAGATATCCTACAGGAATAACATCCTACATGAATAACATCCAGACATCCTACAGGAATAACATCCAGACATCCTACAGGAATAACATCCAGATATCCTACAGGAATAACATCCTACAGGAATAACATCCAGACATCCTACAGGAATAACATCCTACAGGAATAACATCCAGACATCCTACAGGAGTAACATCCAGACATCCTACAGGAGTAACATCCAGATATCCTACAGGAATAACATCCTACATGAATAACATCCAGACATCCTACAGGAATAACATCCAGACATTCTACATGAATAACATCCAGACATCCTACAGGAATAACATCCAGACATCCTACAGGAATAACATCCAGACATCCTACAGGAATCATCGCGATTAAACTGACCGCGACCGGCACGCAACGGGTTTACTGTCCATATTCTACACCTTGGTACCGATTTCCGGCCACTCAACTTTATAAATTTCAGATACAAGCGATCAAACTTTCCAAAATTCTCAATGGCTGAGTTGACCCTTCGCACCATCATCTTGTACTGTGTTTATCGTCTTGTACTGTGTTTATCATCGTGTACTGTGTTTATCATCGTGTACTGTGTTTATCATATTGTACTGTGTTTATCATCGTGTACTGTGTTATCATCGTGTACTGTGTTTATCATATTGTACTGTGTTTATCATCTTGTACTGTGCTTATCATCTTGTACTGTGTTTATCTTCACAGAGAATGCGTGTGTTTCATGTCAACGTGCGTTTTGGCTTCAGTTCGCGGCGCTCTGAGCCGATTCACAGACTTGGGAAAAGCGCCTATATAATGACCGGATTATTATACGTTGGAAAAACGTTTAGGGCTTAACGTCTTTTGTCCACCACGAAGGTGATTTCAAAGACGGGGCACCGAAAAGAGGCCTGTACACATTTGGACCCCAGCTGGGTTTGAACCCCCGACCGGCTTTTGGAGAGCGCCGGAACGCTTTACCACCGAGTTCCCCGATTCCCCATTATACGTTGGGGGAACCAGAGCCTTGTGGGCTTTGCCGTATCAGGCCGTACCGCATATACTCAAGCCGAGGACACTGAGGCTGACTTTTTTTTTTTTTTTTTAATCATTATTATCTGATTCTGCCCGCGACACACCACAGCAAGATATGGCTTGACCAAGTTTGGCGCCTATGAGGCGCCAAGCTATTCTGCCACCACCCTTGAACTACTAATCATGGTCGATCTGTCTCCTGAATTGTAATGCAGTTCTCAGAGGATAACTCCAAAATGTGGGTATTTCGTACCTCGGGCACAGCAAGTTATTAGTACAGTGCGTCAAGGCTAAGTAAAGCCGTGTTTCCATATCTCGGCGCGACACGTAAGCGTTGGCGACTGACAGAGACAAAAAATCAAGAAATCAGAGAACATAGAAATAAAGAAGGTGTGTCCCAGGTACAGAATACCCACATTTTGGAGTTATCCTCTGAGAACTGCATTACAATTCAGGAGACAGATCGACCATGATTAGTAGTTCAAGGGTGGTGGCAGAATAGCTTGACGTATGACAAATCAATGACGCGTATGTCCCGCGCCCCTTATAGAACTCACTGACGCATTGGCACATCTGAGAAACTTTTTCAATAGGAGATAATTCAACATCAGAATCAGGTCAAAGACAAAAGGTAGAGACCATTGACAGCGAGGACAGCTCTCATATAGAAGGGACTTTGTGGGTTATGGTTCATCTTGTTTTTTTCTGGGGCGCGTTTCTACCATTGGTCCATTCGCCTGTATTTTGTTTTCGTCTATCGTATTATTTTTTTTTAAAAACCAAAAAAACAACAAAAAAAAACTAAAAATAAAAAAAAAAATAAAAAAAACGGTAGACTTGAAATTGGGCTGGACGCACACACTGGTTGTCTCCTTCAGGCGCCAAGCTATTCGAGCACCACCCTTGAATATCAGTCAAATTTATTTTAAACAATGGGTGTAACAGAACGATAAGGATTAACCAAGACTGGACAAACAACGAGAATCCGTTTTTTTTAATTGACAGCGTTTAGAAATAAACTCGTTTTCTGTCCAATGTCCCTATAAACACAGTTACGCCGGTCAGTCCTTTTGAGCCCCCCCACACCCCCCCCCCACCCCCCCACCCCCCCACCGCCCAAGCACCCGGGTCTGCCCTGGGGGACTTGGGTGGGGTTAACTACTTTTTAGTTCCCAAGGTCACCCTGGTCAGCCCCACAGGGTGGGTTTTCCCCTCTCTATTCTGGGGCATGTGTTTCTGTCTACCCTTGGTCCATTCACCTGTATTTTCCTTTTTTAAACTCTCCCTACTGTCTGCGCTGCCTGTAGCTCTTGATATTGGATGTGTGTTGCTAAATGGTCCAAGGTGCTCCCATATCATTACGGAGCACTTTGCTTACTTCCTGGTGCATCACTAAACTCACTCATGCTGCCCACGCCAGTTCCAGGAGACGGATCGACCATGATAATTCAGCGCCAAAGACCCCAGGTGTCCAGTGGAAATGGACACAAAGTGGTGACCTTAAGAGGAGGGTCTTCAACACCCCCCCCCCCCCCCACCCCCGCAATTTCTGGGGCCCATGAGGAAGTTGGATAGTCTTCACTTTTCTTCTCGGCAGAACACGGGTTAAAATGTTGACAGTTCACAGTTTGTTTACTGGCCGCAGAGAAGTCCGCAGAACCACCCCACGCACATCGCCGCCATACACTCCCCGCATCCTACGCAACATTTCTCCAGCGAGACGTTGGAGCATGAATTGCAGCACGACAAACACGAGTCGCCACAGCACGTGCACGTCTCGCCCCAGAAGTCGGCGCAGCACAGGCAGAGGCCGGGACAGCAGAAGAAGACGGCAGTGCACCGGACGCAACAGGCCTCGCTGCAGCAGTCGTAACGGAAATCCTGCCAGTAACAGAATTCAAGACAATGGCCGCCGCGAGGTTCATTTGCAACCAACGACTTAAAACAACGAACGAGAGCGCGGACGTCAAGGCGGACGGTCAGCTTGGACCCTGACATAAACCTAGACACCACTCCGCCAAAGAGGGCTCATGAGGATCTATGCCTCTTGAAGTTGTTTGGAGTGTTGTCGCTAGGTCAATGTGACTTCGGTCTAGTTCGTTGTCGGGAGTCGTTCGTTTGAACACCAACAAACATTCACTATTTATGCTGAATTAACTCATTCATCCCGACGCACGTATTTCCCAAATTTTGGAGGCGTCATCTGGCTAACGACTATGCGCCTGTTGCAGGAGACGGGATCGACCTTGATAATTCAAGGGCAGTGCCAGATTCGCTTGGCGCCGACAGGCGCCAAGCTAATCTGGCACTGCCCTTGAATTATCATGGTCGACCCATCTCATGCTATAGTGCGTCAGGGCTGAATGGGTTAATGTTTGTTTTTGTCTTTTACAAAAGGGTAAACAAACATAATAATACCAGAAGAGGTAGTAGAACGATAAAGACACTCAAAGAATCACCGTTGCCGGATATGTTTGACCTACAATTAACCCATTTAAACCCCAAGGTCGCATTTGCCAGATTTTGGAGGCATCATGTAACGACTAGATTGCATCTTGCACTAGCTTTGAACTATCATGGTCGATCCATGTCATGTTGGAGAGCGTCTGAGCTAAATGTGCTTGTGGATGCCGAAAAAAAAAATGACCAAAGGTAGCAAAACCCATGCACCTGATGCATACCTCCACACGGTCCACAACAGCAAGCTTTTGGGTGGTGCCATCATGATTTTAAAAGCTTTAGGTATCGTTTGCAAAAACTACGTAATAAACTTTCTTTTGATGCGTAGTATATTTACGTCATAAAGCCCTGACCTGACGTTTTGGATAGACCATGATAGGTCAAGGATGGCGTCGGAATAGCTTGGTGCCTGCAGGCACCAAGCTATTCCGACACCACCCTTGACCTATCATAGTCGATATGTCTTCAGAACTGTGACGTATACCTCAGTGGATTTCTACCCACAAAAATCCACTAAGTTCTATCATTTCATCAATCCTCTGTGCCGTGTAAATCCGTCTTTTTCTACATCGCGCCATGGGTAACTAGTCAGAGGTAACTTTTCGTACCGACTGAAAATCGCCGTTTGCGTAGACTCTGTCTTGAGGCGGATTTCTCCGAACAAGTTCTCTCCAGTCATTGTCATCACCATGAACCTTCCCTTCATTTGAGTCGATATTCGAAGAATGACTATTGTTTTTGGGGTCCGGCGCTGTGGATGACAGCGAAACAGGCTGGCGGTCACACAGCGTAGAATGGATTGGGTCCCCAGTTTCGAGGCCGTTAGCACCAGCCGCTGAAAGCGAAACAGACTGGTTTGGGTGAACTGTGTCTAGACTGCTCCTGGTCTCCAGGCTCACACCATGAGAGAACGGAGATAGAACAGGCTGCTGTGTGTACACTGGACTTTGTGAGATGACACTCTCGTAGCTGGGCGGAGGAGGGCGATATGGGTGGGCGGCTGCGGCCGAATGAAGTCGATTTGTCCCTGGAATGTCTTCCATAATGGAGGCCTGAACAGGAAATCACAATCAATCTTGTAGCATTTCAGTAGGAGCCCGAGTCATAGGTTTATTATTATAAATCTATTATTACTTATACTAAAATGTTCGTCTTGTGACGTACCGGCATTCAGTTGACGTCATGTAATGTGTTCTAGGCATGACATTTTGAAGGAATACTTTTGTTGTACAGTGCAGGATCGTGTGTGGTATGCGCGCACGCGAGCGCACCTCTGTGCGCGCGCGCGCGCGTGTGTGTGTGTGTGTGTGTGTGTGTGTGTGTGTGTGTGTGTGTGTGTGTGTGTGTGTGTGTGTGTGTGTGTGTAAGAGGAGGGACTAGGAGGGGGAGCAAATGGCTTCTCCCCGTCACTGCCAGACGACGCAGACTGTTTTGGAAGTCATTGTCAAATCCGCGTCACAGGTCCCCAGCCCTCACAGGAACATGAATACTAAGTGTCACAGATCCCCAGCCCTCACAGGAACATGAATACTAAGTGTCACAGATCCCCAGCCCTCACAGGAACATGAATACTAAGTGTCACAGATCCCCAGCCCTCACAGGAACATGAATACTAAGTGTCACAGATCCCCATCCCTCACAGGAACATGAATACTAAGTGTCACAGATCCCCAGCCCTCTCAGGAACATGAATACGAAGTGTCACAGATCCCCAGCCCTCACAGGAACATGGATACTAAGTGTCACAGATCCCAAGTCCTCACAGGAACATGAATACTAAGTGTCACAGATCCCCTGCCCTGACAGGAACATGAATACTAAGTGTCACAGATCCCCAACCCTCACAGGAACATAAATACTATCACAGATCCCCAGCCATCATAGGAACATGGATACTAAGTGTCACAGATCCCCAACCCTCACAGGAACATGGATACTAAATGTCGCAGATCCCCAACCCTCACAGGAATATTAAGTGTCACAGATCCCCAACCCTCACAGGAACATGGATACTAAGTGTCACAGATCCCCAGCCCTCACAGGAACATGGATACAACTGAAGTGCTGTCAGCAAGAGGCATAGACCCTCATGAGCCCCCGCGAACGCGGGGGCTCATGAGGATCTATGCCTCTTGCACTTGGGTGTGTGTTCCATGTTCAGCCAGTGACGGGCTTAAAAAAAAACATATTAATGGCTGCCGCGCTCTCTCTTTCTCACAGACATGATCGCATTTCCAAGAGGCATAGATCCTCGTGCGCCCGGAGAGCGCATGACGGATCAATGTCTCTTGGAGAAGTTTGGAGCGCGCGCGCATGCACACCCTAACAGGCATGCACACACACACAAACATCGTCACGCTTTCAGAAGAACATCCAGGTGACCCGATATAGCTAGTTTGGAGAAAGACATTGGATGAGCCAGCTTTGTACCCTTACAACTTCTTCAGTAAAAATTAATTCTTTTTAGAAAAAATATAAAGCAGTATAAAATCTTGACATCTGGAGAAAGTCGGACATGGCGGTGACGTAAAAGGGGCAACTCCGTCACCACGCAGACATTCTACGACGTAATTCTCGTTCTCTAGCTTGCTTGTTCTTTCTCTCACATATGCGTGCATCTCCAAAAGGCATAGATGCTCATGTGCCCGGAGGGCCCATGAACATCTATGCCTCTTGTGGGTGTTTGGAGCGCGGGCGCACACACACACACACACACACACACACACACACACACACACACACACACACACACACACACACACACACACACACACACACACATCGACACGCTTTCAGAAGAGCATGCAGGTGTACTTAATGTAGCATGTACCTAGGTGAAGTCAACCTGTTTTCACACAAATTATAGCAATACTGAAATCAGTTGTATCGTGAAATTTTAGTTTTGTCACCGTTTTCCAATGTCTTGAAGCAAAAGTGAAACTCATATCACGTTAAATATAAAATTACGTAAAAACGAAAAAAAAAACACGACATGACAAATGACGTTTAACAAACAAATGATGGTCACGACACACACTGAAGACAAACACAGTACAAGGCAAACACAGGACATTCATGTGGTGCGAAGGGTCAGCTCAGCTACTGAGGTTTCGGAAATTTTAATCGCTTGTATTTCAAATTGTACAAAGTGGACTGAAACCGGTACCACAGTGGTCGGGGGGAGGAAGAGCCGGAGTACCCGGAGAAAAAAAACCCGAGATTAGATCAACCATTTTAGTTCAAAGTTCATTTTACTTTATTATGCCTTGTCGACACGCCTGATGAACTTTAACAGCAATTGGGACACGCAGTACAAGTACACGCGTAATCGCACTCATTTATTCTGCGCAGCCGCCGGTAGCGTGTCAATCTATTTTTAGCTGTTTCTCGTACTGAGAGCGTTGTATTTATAGATCGGAGTGGAGTCATTGTCAAATTACTTGGCATTAAGACGACTTGTGCTGAGCTGGATTGTCCTGTGTCTAAATGAACCATAGCTAGACCTGTGTGTAGCGTTTCGTTACCATCTGTTACAGAACTGTATCTTTGAACAGTTACGGCGGTAGTAGGCCTTCAACTCATCCAAGGAGCCCCGCATCAATAGATGCGGAAGTGTCGTATAGCGTTGCCGCCGGCAACGCTATACGACACTTCCGCAGCTAACGATGCCTCTCTCACCTTGAATGAGTTAAACTGACATTGAGCAGGTAAGGCCAGTAACAGCGCCTACTCACCCACGGCTTGTTTAAATCAAAGCAGGGAAAACAAGAACTCGTACCATTTTATTGGCAACTCTTAGTAATTAAATAAAAGCATTTTTTTGTCCCATTATCTTATTTATCATATTTCTGCCCACGACGTGTCGCGAGGATTAACTCACAAAAGGCGCCACGCATCAATAGCTGAGGAAGTGTCGTATGGTTTGTGAAAAGAAGGGTGGACACGTTTAAATAAAAGCAGGGAAAATAATGAGAACTCGTTTTATTGGCAACTTTTAGTAATTAAATAAATGCATTGTCTGTCCAATAATCTATCATATTTTTACCCACTTTTCGCGAGGATTAACGCATTAAAGGCCCTCCGCACCAGTAGCTGCGAGAATGTCGTACAGCGATGCGTGAGGCTGAATTTGTACATTATACTTATTGATTATGAAGGCTATTTTTTAGATTAGGAGATAGATCAACCATTTTAGTTCAAGGGTGGTGCCAGAATAGCTTGGCGCCACGGGCGCCAAACTATTCTGGCACCACCCTGGAATTATCATAGTCAAATGTATTTCAAACACTAGTGTATCGGGATGGAAAGGGTTAAATTCATTGATCCACGCAATATAAGCCCAGAAATCGGCGCGGCCGGCTCAAGCAGAGACCGGGACAGCAGAAGAAGGCAGGAGTGCATCGGGTGCAGCAGGCCTCACTGCAGTAATTGTAGCGGTAACTCTGCAACAGGAACAGGGAGCTAGAAGTAATACGGTGTGCTGGTCTATGATTTGGATTTTAGCAGCTTTTTTTTTTATCCGGATACACGATTGCTTGAAATTAATTTGACTATGATCGTTCAAGGTTGATGCCAGAACAGCTTGGAGCCTGAGGCGCCAAGCTATTCTGGCACCACCCTTGAACTCAAATGGTTGATCTATCTCCTAATCTGTTAATCAATCCAGACCAAAAAGGTGACTGCCAAGCGTGTAATATGCAAAGAAGTACCCAACGGAGAAAGAAACACGCTTAGAAAAGACGGGTACAACACAATTTATTAATATTTCGGGTAAATACCCTTTGTCAAAATAGACAAACAAACAAACATAGAGATTAGCCGCTACTTATCTTCAATGGCAGAAGGAATGTGGCAACTGAAGGAGGTGACGTAAAATAAAAGAAAAGGAAGAACACAAAAGTGCGGAAAAAGTAAAAATTACGTCAACGAAAAATCGCGTAAGAGAGAGACTCGGAAAGAACCTGAACACGAGAGACAAGAGTGTGTGCAAGCACGTGCAGGAGCGAGCAAAAGAAAAGGCGTGTAGATGAGGCCAGAGAAAGAGAGAGAGAGAGAGAGAGAGAGAGAGAGAGAGAGAGAGAGAGAGAGAGAGAGAGAGAGAGAGAGAGAGAGAGAGAGAGAGAGAGAGAGAGAGAGAGCGAGACGGAGAGAGAGAAAGAGAGAGAGAACGAATGGGGAGTACCCTTGGGCACGAAGTAGGCTGAGTGTCTAATACACAAAGCCTGCTAAACACCAACCCGAAGGCAAACTTTATATCACCTTCAAGTTGAGGACTACCTCGGGGAAAAACGGGAGGACCCCGGGAAAAAAACCCCAGCATTCAGCACGGTACACAACAAGTAATAAGTCATGAAAACAAAGCAAAGAATCAAATTCAGTAAGAGAATATTGGTATAAGTGGAGAGTAGGTAGTTGTGAAACCGTCTTCAAGGGTAACTAAAAAAATAAGGGGGGAGAGAGAGAGAGAGAGAGAGAGAGAGAGAGAGAGAGAGAGAGAGAGAGAGAGAGAGAGAGAGAGAGAGAGAGAGAGAGAGAGAGAGAGAGAGAGAGAGAGAGAGAGAGAGAGAGAGAGAGATGGGGCGGGGGGGGGGGGGGGAAGGAGTAAGGAGGAAGGGGAAAAAAAAAAAAAAAAAAAAAAAAAAAAAAGGGAGGGGGGGGGGGGGGGCGGAAGACAACCAGCCAGAGCCACCAACCCCACCCAACGGGCACCCACCAGCCCACAGAAAAACACACAGGCACGCAACAAGACGACCACATACATCCCCAAGGGATGCACACGATCGCCCCGCCCCAAAACCGCGTATCAAACCGTGAGCCGGAGACCCGGTGCCCGAAATATTAATAAATTGTGTTGTACCCGTCTTTTCTAAGCGTGTTTCTTTCTCCGTTGGGTACTTCTTTAATCTGTTAATGGCTAGACCATCGAAAACCGATGATGTCGTCATTGTGCATGACTTCTATTTGTGGGTGCGGGTGTGGCTGGCCAAGCCAATCCTGGAGCCACACCTGCGTGGGCAATGGGGGCACTGGAACGTAGCTGTGGGGAGAGTCGACGCTGTCTTTCTGCGAGCTCTGGCACTGGTGATCCGTTCGCGCCGATTGTGTTCAAAGAGCTTGCAGGCTTTCCTGGTGGCGGCACGCCAGCCAGATCTGTCTTGTGCTTGTGCTTCAAGTTCCTTTACCGGGAGGCGCAGTACTTGAGGCTGTCTTTTATGTAGTCTTTGAAGCGTGTTTTGGGCCGTCCTTGCTTCCTGTGGCCTTTTGAGAGTGCACCTTACAGGAGTTGGCGTGGCATACGAGAATCATCCATGCGTATGACATGACCTGTCCAGCGAAGTTGTGTCTTTAAGATCAAGGCTTCAACACTCACTAAGCTAGCATTATCCAGGACTTCCAAGTTTGTCACCTTGTCTTGCCATTTGATGCCCATGAGTGAGCGCAGGGATTTCATGTGGAAACGTTCAAGCTGTTTGAGGTGCTTTCTGTACAGCGTCCATGACTCACAGCCGTAAAGGAGGCTGGGGAGGACTACTGCTTTGTAGACTTTGATCTTGGTGGAGAGCTTGACGTTGTTGTTATTCAACACACGAGTGCGCAGACGACCCAGGGCGCTTGGCTGGCTTTGCTGATGCGAGCTGCGATTTACTTGTCGATAGTACCGTCGGAAGAGATGATGCTTCCCAGGTACCTGAACTGGTTGACAGTCTTCAGCTGGGTGCCTTCGAAATACACTTGGGGGAGGGGGCGGGGGGGGGGGGGGCTCTTGTACCTGGGGCTGGTTGGTGCAGGACCTCGGTCTTGTTGAGACTGATGGTGAGGCCAAACAGTAGAGAGGCTTCCGAGAACCTGTTGACGATGGTCTGGAGGTCAGACTCCGTGTGCGCAATCAGCGCACAGTCATCGGCAAACAGTGCCTCAAGGATCAGTCTCTCGATGGTCTTGGTCCTGGCGTTCAGTCGACGGAGGTCGAACAGAGAGCCGTCTAGTCTGTACTTCAGGTACACTCCCTTCTCAAGGTCACGCACTGCTTGGGTCAGGACACACGTGAAGAACAGGTTGAACATCACGGGGGCAAGAACACAATCTTGTTTGACACCGTTGGATATGTCGAAGGGTGCGGATGTGTCGCCGTTTGACTGGACAACTCCTACCATTCCATCATGGAAGAGGCGGATGATGTTGGTAAACTTCCTGGGGCAGCCGAGCTTTGCGAGGATGACCCAAAGCGCTTCTCTGTTCACGGTGTCGAATGCTTTGGTCAGATCTATGAAGACAGCGAAGAGGTCCATGTGCTGCTCAATGCTTTTCTCCTGGACCTGTCTCACAGAGAAGACCATGTCGACTGTGCTGCGGCCGGGTCTGAAGCCACAATGAGCCTCTGGGAGTGCTTCCTCAGATACAAAGCTGATCAGGCGGTTGAGGATGACTCTCGCGAGGATCTTGCCAGCAATGGACAAGAGTGAGATCCCGCGGTAATTGGCACAGTCTGCTTTGCTGCCCTTGTTCTTGAACAGGGAGACGATTGTAGCATCTCTAAATTCCTGTGGCATGTTCTCCTCCGCCCAGATGCATGTCAGAATGTTGAAGAAGGCATCAAGGGTCTCAGGTCCAGCTGCTTTGAAGAGCTCTGCGGGGATGCCGTCCATGACTGCAGCCTTGCCGGAGCTAGTCTGGTTGATCGCTTTCTTGACCTCGTCCAGGGTAGGCGGGAGGTCAAGTTCATCCAGTGTCAGCTTCTGGGAAATCATGTCCAGGGCCGCGGGGTCGACAGTGGAAGGCAGGTTCAGCAGATTTGAGAAGTGTTCTCTCCAGCGCTCAGTGTAGCTGCCTTTGTCTTTCAGCAAGGTGAAACCGTCAGAAGAAAAGAGAGGGGTTGTGCTGGGTCTGGCAGGGCCGTAGACAGCTTTCACTGCGCTGAAAAACTCCTTAGAGTTGTTGGATTCAGCAAAGTGTTCAAGTTCCTTTGCCTTGCTGTCCCACCAGGTGTCCTGCATGTTGCGGAGCTCTCTCTCTCTAGGCTTTTCTCTGGAGGTGTTTGAAGCGGTCTTTTTTGGACAAGGAGTTGATGTCGTTTTGCCACTCGATGAAGGCACTGCGCTTTTGCTCCAGCAGCTTGTTGATCTCTTCATTGTTCTCATCGAACCAATCCTGGTGTACCCTCTGCTTGGGTCCAAGCACGTCTTTGGCAGACTCCGTCACCATCCCCTTGAACTGGTTCCACATTTCAGTTGGGTTGCCAGTCAACGGTCCATAGGCAGTTAGCATGTCATCAAGGTGGAACTGGAAGTTTTCCTTGACGTCTGGGCGCTTCAGCTTGGCCAGGTTGAATGAAGGTCGGGTGAGCTTCGGCCTCTTCCTGTGTGCTGGTGCAATGTGCAGGTTGAGGACAGACCGCACCAGCCGATGGTCGGTCCAGCAATCGGCTCCTCTCATGGCTCTGGTGATTCTGACATCACGAGTATCCCGCTGGCGGACATAGTCTATGACATGCCACTGCTTGTACCTGGGATGCATCCATGTTGTCTTGTACTTACTAGCCAGCCTGAAGAGGGTGTTGGTGATGGCGGGTCCATTCTCAGCGCACAATGTCAGCAGCAGCAGGCCATTGCTGTTCATCTTGCCCAGCCCGTATGGGCCCATCCTTCCCAGCAGTCACATTCGCGCCCAACTCGAGCATTGCAGTCACGATGAGTTTGTCACTTGCAGGAGTGGACTTCAGGAGGGAGTCGAGGCTCTCATAGAACGCCTCCTTGTCGTCATCGGCGTTGGTGAGTGTCGGAGCATAGGCGCTGATGATAGTGACATGTCGGGTGTGGGAGATGGGGAAACGGAGCTTCATCACTCGTTCGCTGATGCCAGAGGGAAGAGAAGGCAGCTGTCGGAGGAGCGTGGTGCGGATGGCGAAGCCAACTCCGTGTATCCTGTCCTCGTTCTCAGCTTTGCCCTTCCAGAAGAAGGTGTACCCACCCTCAGGTTTACAGATCGAGCCTTCGTCAGCAAATCTGGTTTCACTAAGAGCCGCAATGTCGATCTTATATCTCGCCAGCTCCCTGGCTATGAGGGCTGTTTTGTAATGTAGCCTAATAGGACAATAAGCAAATTATGAAAAATCAGCCCCAGGATGTTATGGGTTAAACACCGAGAGCAGTGGCCGGTTTTTAATCCCGGTCACATCTCCAAGGCCACGCGGTCTGATACTCCAAGGCCACGCGGTCTGATACTCCAAGGCCAGGCGCTCTGATACTCCAAGGCCACGCGCTCTGATACTATAAGGCCACGCGCTCTGATACTCCAAGGCCACGCGCTCTGATAATCCAAGGCCAGGCGCTCTGATACTCCAAGGCCACGCGCTCTGATACTATAAGGCCACGCACTCTGATACTCCAAGGCCACGCGCTCTGATACTCCAAGGCCAGGCGCTCTGATACTCCAAGGCCACGCGCTCTGATACTATAAGGCCACGCGCTCTGATACTCCAAGGCCACGCGCTCTGATACTCCAAGGCCACGCGCTCTGATTATTTGTAACCAAAATTACATGGCAAGTACTCCTCTAAATTCGCGTGTTTTTTTTTTTTTTTTTTTTTTTTTTTAAATGACGTTTCAGTCACGGTTATTCGCGTTGTGTTTTGTTGTTGCTGCTGCTGTTGTTTGATGGTGTTCCTCTGAAATTTGCGGTTTGTTCCTGCTTTTTGTGTTCTTTGTCATCTTCGATGTCAGTCAGAGACAGTACTATGGAATGTGATTGACTGTCGCGTTTGCACTCAGGGGAGAATCTGGGGGTGGGGTGTGTGTGTGCGTATGTGTGTGTGTGTGTGTGTGTGTGTGTGTGTGTGTGGGGGGGGGGTTACAGGTGTTCCCCCTCCCCCGACTCTCCACACCAAAAATTGTTAAAAATGCTATAACGAAGTTCCTTTTTGGGGTGTTTGAACCACCTCCCACCCCCCTCCTCCCGTTGTTTGATATTTTGGCGAATGATGAGAGTCTTAAGACGCCTCTATACCCCCCCCCCACCCCCCCCTCCACCCCGCTTTTTGCGCCAGGGAGGCCTTTTGTATCAGGTTGAAGGTCCCAAACAAAAAGTTGGACCCCCCCCCCCCACACACACACACACACACACACACTCGAGGTAACTGATCCGCCTCTGGGACGTGACGCACGACTATGTTGATGGATTTTGGTTGGCTTTATTTATGTTAACAATAAACCTGTAAACAATTTGATACAACGCGACATGTTTCATCAGATGATTTACAGCGGGTTTGTAGTCAGCGGAGCGATCTCCGCCATGGCGGACCTTCTCCGAGACAGCCCGTTGTCAATGTTGTCTTGCGTCAACTAAGACATTTCTGCTCTTCTTTTCACAGTCCATGCGAGTCGGCAGTCAAGGGGTTACCGACTATGTTAACTCCCTTGTGGCGGGTTGCAGCCGACGACTATGTTAACTCCCTTGTGGCAGGTTGCAGCCGTCGGTGCACTATAGCATATTTTACAGTACCGATGAATGGCGGCACACATAAGAGGTTTAACTCATTGGAGACGTGCCGCCTCCGGATGCGCGGCATACGCCGCGTATCCGGAGGCGGCACGTCTCCATTGAGTTAACCCATTTAAACCCGAAGCCGGATTTCCCAACTTTTTAAGTGTTACCTAACGACTATGTAACGGATATGGATCGACCATAATTCAATGGTAGTGCCACTGAGATTAGCTTGGCGCCATCAAGCGCGAAGCTAATCTAGTACTACCCTTGAAGTTTCATGGTCGATCTATCTCCTGCTGTAGTGCATCGGAGCTAAATGGGTTAATAGAACAAATAAAATTAACGTTAAAAAAATGAAACTAGTACCGTTGTAAATAACCGTTTGGGTGGACTCCCTCTGCTGGCGGGTGCATCAGAGCATAATCGACATGAGTCGTACCTTTTGGATCATCATGCCGCTCGACATTATCAGGATAATTGTCCATTTAGTCCTCGGCCCCCGGGCCTACAGTACTAATCGACGGCACTGAGCGAAAGAGGCTGATGGTCACACATCGTAAAATCTTTTGGGTCCACCCAGTTCTCGGACAATTAGCACCAGTCGAGGACAGGGAGTGAAACAGGTTGATGATCACACACTGTGGCCCATAGGGATTGTCGAAATATGCCTGGGTGGTTCCTGGTTCCCAGGCCGGCTCTCGGGATGAGTGGACGGTGATGGCACATGCTGGTGTGTACACACTCCGGCGTACACACTGACGTTTCTGAGCAAAGGGGAGGAGGTCCGGGTGAACGGCTGCGGCGGAGAAGTCGGGCCCATCCGAGCTCAAGTTCAAGAATACGTCATTCTGAATGAAGCGTGTGACGTACAGTGGCGGATTTGCATTTAGTCACCATCGTCAGGTCTCTATAGTAACAACTGTGCTGTGCTCATCTTCAGTTTTCCGGCAAACCTTGTTTACTTCCTTTGCTTCTTCAGTCGCATTTTACCACTTGGCAGTCAGCTTCCAAGTCTGGTTGGTTAGTTCGGGTTTAACGTCCACAGCACCGAGGTGATCATGGACGGCCCTGACGGGCGGGTTATGGGGGACAGGGAAATCTATTGCCTATGGCGGAGTACGACCTGAACACTGATCAACTCACGCGCACTCCAACTGTGCGACTTTGATTTATCAGGACCATTCAGTCAACGGACATGCTATTGAACAAATCCGTTTTTCCCCGGCCCCTGGATTGTGAGTCCAGCTACCGGGGCCAGGACGGGATTCGAACCCACGACCCGGCGATTCCCTTCGCTCTCCTGCTCCGACGTTTAACCGCCTGAGCTATTTCGGACTCCTCTTCCAAGTCTGTTCAGTCTGGGTTGTTTTGACACTGACTGATTTGGCGGGTCGACGTGCCCGGCTGATTTGGCGCAGTCCGGGTCGACGTGCCCGGCTGATTTGGTGCAGTCCGGGTCGACGTGCCCGGCTGATTTGGCGCAGTCCGGGTCGACGTGCCCAGCTGCGCTGCTGATGTGCCGGAAATAGAAAACGATCGCCCAGACAAACACCCAGTGCGCAAACTGCCATCGCGGGGCCGATGTCGGCCCGATGATCTTTTGCGCATTGTACACGTGGAGCCGGTGTATGTTCACAGTCTCAGTGGCAGCCGGCTCAGTAAATGAGCAAAACACGGCATGGTGGACGCGCTGCGGTGCATCTATGGTAGCCTCCGTTTCTATCTTAAGGCCCCGCCACACATGCCGGTTGTGCCCCGATTTTGAAGCCGATTCCGATCCGATTGCGATCGGATGACGTCACATATCCGATCCGATCCCAATCGGCTGGGAATCGGGTGTCTAGACTGAACCTGCTCTATTTTTCCGCCGATCCGAATCGGCCCCGATTGTAAGCTTCAACCAATCAGAGCGCGTCTCGCAAAGCTCGTCGTTTCAGTTTGAAAATGGCGGAAGATCATTTCAGTACCACCTTCCTTGCCGATGTTTCGCCCGCCTCTTCCACAATATGATGCAAAACTGCTGATAATGCAAGCACATCATCATCACTGTCAAAACTAGCAGCCATTTCAGAACAGGTACGACCTTGATCTTCGATTCAAACCGCCGGTCGGCTAAAAAAAAGCGGTCGGGGAATGTGTGGCAGTGCACACGTTTTGGTAGTCCGGTCCGATCACACTCCGATTCGAAACTGCTCGAGAATCGGCCTCAAAATCGGGCATGCGTGGCGGGGCCTTTACTCCAGGTTGTAACATGTTTCACAATATCTACAGACAAATACGACATAAACGTGCGCGTTCCTGTGTGTGTGCGCGTTTTAAGCGCTTTTAGTTGACGTAGTCTACTTTGTGCTTTGTGCCCCCCCCCCCCCCCCAACATACCCGGGTCTGCCCTTGGGGGACTTGGGTGGGGTTGACTACTTTTTAGTTCCCAGTGTCACCCTGGTCAGCCCCACAGGGTGGGGTTTCCCCTCTATTCTGGGGCATGTGTTTCTGTCTACCCTTGGTCCATTCACTTGTATTTTCCTTTTTTAAACTCTCCTTATTGTCTGCGCTGCGTGTAGCTCTTGATATTGGATGTGTGTTGCTAAATGGTCTTGGCTTTATTTAGCGTATTAGACCGGCTGGCGACATACATTCAATATTCTGTTTTTTTTTTTTTCACAAGCAGTGCAGGCACGTCCTGAGAAACTGAGCCTTTTTGCTGTCGGGACGTTAAACAATGTACAACCAACCAACTACTTTGTGGCGATCCTGCCCTGATGACAAATTATTACTTTTATTATTCTTATTATTATTATCAACCGCAAATGCCGCATCACTTTCCGCCGATCAGCTCAGGGGCTGATCAGCTCAGTTCCTCGATCGCCAAAACATCAAACAAAGGGAGGGGGGGGGGGGGAGTTAAGTAACGTTTGCATTTGCGGTTAATACTTATAATAGTCTCTTTCCTTTCTCCTTCGGCAAGTTCTTCATGACATGGCAAGTTCTTCATGACACCGCTGATGAAATGTGACCCTCCAACCCCTGGAACACCCCTTCCCCCTGCCCCCCCTCCCCCCAGATCCGCGCCTGCGAGTCTCTTATGCGCGAAAATCATTGCGGCTGCACAAAATGCCAGTACAGGAAATAATATGTAAATAATACGAATAACTGAAGCGCATTGGACGCGAATACATTAAATGATTAGACTACTGACCCTTTCTTCGCGCTCCGACTACTGTGTCCACTGCTTACATTGACTGTTGGCCTAAACGTTGGGACTGAGACAGTATTTCTGATATCTCAGTTTCTCCACCATTTAACTCTGTTTCGATAGCGGTTTTTGTCGCGATGATCCATATAGGAATTATAGCGACATAAACCGCTAACGCCGGACAGCCAAAGGGTTACCGGTAACTGAAGCGCGCAGGCCGAATATACTATAAATTCTCCATGACTGGGAAAACGGGACTTTAACTCATTCTACCCCAGACACACCACAGCAAGATAACGATCGACCATGATAGTTCAAGGGTGATGCCAGAATAGCTTGGCGCCTATGGGCGCCAAGCTATTCTGGCATCACCCTTGAACTATCATGGTCGATCTGTGTCCTGCACTGCAATGCAGTCTTCAGAGGACAACGGCAAAATTTGGAGATTTCGGTGATGGGGTAGAATGAGTTAACTGAAGGCCAAGGAACACAGTGCCGTTTCCGTACTGTCCAGTCTCTTAGCCTTTGTCAGTCCCAGACATCCCCTCATTTTTCAATCCCCTAAAAAAACACCGCCGGCTACCGCCTACCAGCTGCACATTTGCCATGCATAAAATACCCCAAAAAAACAGCACATTGACAGTCTCATTTTTTGGCTATGAACCCGATTCCTTACCAACCCCACACCCAAGCACAGCTGAAATCAGCGTGCCCCTCAAATCACCATGACAGCGGCAACTCAACATAGGCCCACAATTGTCCACTGGATAAGCTCAGGTTGTTATGAATCAACGGCACCAAACATGTCTCCTCTTAACTAACCAGAAATGTCCAGCAAATTCCAACATCAGTTGAGCCCTACAAACAAATTTTCAAACAAGGCAAAAAGTTATTTTTAAAAACACCGGTCCTTGCACTGCCGCCTCACCTACCTCACTTTGAATATGTAACGACCTGAAATGAAATTCACCGTCAGTCTTTCTAGCCGCATATACACAAGAGCCATCGCGGCAACTAAATAATTTGGAGTTGATGAGTTTTGTCCCCCCCCCCCCCCCCCCCCCCCCCCCCCCCAGAAAAAGGGAGAGTTGGGGTCCGGCATTTAGAGGTCAGTTTTCGGCACAAAGTTGAGGCCCAAAGATTATCCCACTTGCGCAAAAGGCCATCAGGCCGAGGTCGGCGGCCGTTGGCCCGCGGCACAGCCGTACGGGGCCCCTGCTGCCGTCGTGGGCTAACGCTAACCTCTGACAACTGAAGTAACAAGACAACAATTACATCATGTCCAGTTACGTTAACCTCTGACAACTGAAGTAACAAGACAACACTTACTACTGACCTCATGTCCAGTTACGCTAACCTCGCTGCTGAACGGCCCGCGTACATTTGGCCAGCGCCAAGCGCCGTATGTGGCGGCATAAACGGTATACATGTGTGTGTGTGCCTGTGTGTGTGTGTGTGTGTGCGTTCGTGTGTGTGTGTGTGTGTGTGTGCGTTCGTGTGTGCCCGGGGAGTGTGTGTGTGTGTGTGCGTTCGTGTGTGTTTGTGTGTGTGTGCCTGTTTGTGTGCGTGCGTGTGTGCGTGCGTGTGTGTGTGTGTGCGTGCGTGCGTGCGTGCATGTATGTAAGCAAGAGAATAGTCTCCGATATTTCTGCCGTCACTCAGTGACGCCGCACAAGCTTGAAACTTGGCGCAAGACTTTATTCAAGGGGTGGCTAAGAGAACCTCCGACGAGCATATTGTAATGGACCTCACCGGTGCGCGCATTTTCAGCCAATAGTCAGAAAATAGGAGAAAAAAAAAAATTGCCGCAGCTCGGTTCTGTTGCTGGGTGCCACAAGCTTTCCCGTAACTAAGCAAGGAAATGGCGAAGCGCGATACTGTTTGTGCGTATACATTTCACTGAAATGGTCAGGCATTGCCATTGGGGTACCTGCAATCGGGACGAAAGCTACCCTGAAACCATCAAAGAAAAGCTTCTGGCTTTTTTTCCCTCCCAAATCCAACGCAATGGGCTGAATAAAACTGAACTTAATTCCTGTAGACCGCACACTGATCATTTCAAAATCGGGATACTACGCCCCCCTTAGAGGACAAGAGCAAACGCAGAGCTGTTTGTATGCGGTAAGTGTCATTTTTCTATTTTGTTCTGAAAATGGTGACAATTCACTTGCGAAAGTGGTAAATAAGTCAGTGATCGAGTCGGAGCGTACTGTAGACCTACTGCTCAATAATGTGCAAGCACTCGCTATCAGGCAGTGCCGCTACACTGATCTGCACACTTGGTGTGAGTGTGAGTGTGCGTGTGCGTGTGCGTGTGCGTGTGCGTGTGTGTGTGTGTGTGCGATTTTAAATATGGAATTAACTCTCCAGAAGCACCATAGCCAAAGGTTTATGTCCTTGCGTTTCTTCAGTCTGCACTCTCTCTCTCATTGTAACAAATCACGACAAGCACAAATAGACACATCCGACTCCTACAGTAACACAATTCATAAGATCTCTTTATGATGAGCATATATTCATGCAAAGTTTTTCTTCTCAGCAGTTTCAGTTTGGGATGGCGGGGAACACAGTGAATTGCACCCTTACCCAATTCCAGCAGACGCGTCACCTGCCTACAAATCCAGACTGCTCACAAAAGGAGGCAGTACATATTCTGTAAAATCTTCGCAGGAAGATCAAGTCTTGCAACATACACCTGACACTGTAGGTGGCAAGTGTGGGGCAGCAGGACAATGAGGCAAGTATATCTTTGTGTATATATGCTGACAATAAAAGCAGAGGTGCATACCTAACATTTCGCTTACGCTCTGTGATGACATTTCACTTTCCAAGTAAGGCTTTCAATGTTCTTTATAGAAAGCTGACAGTGTCAAACAGTGATGTCATGAATGGAATGTCTGGTGCGATTTGCGATACATTTAATAATAATAATAATAATAATAATAATAATAATAACAATAAGCGCATTAAATAGGCGCTTTATCCCAATTGAAAATCGGCTCAAAGCGCCGCCGCGAACTGAACCCAACAAGCACGCTCACGTGAATCACGCGCATTCACTCACACACAGTACATAAACACAGAACATTCACGTGGTGCTAAGGGCTAGCTCAAGCGAGCTACTGTTGTTTTGGAAATTCAAAATCGTTTGTATTTGAAATTTGATTAAGTGGGCTGAAGCTGATACCAAAATCGCGGGGGAGGAAGAGCCGGAGTACCCGGAGAAAGAACCCCCGACGGTCCGCCCGAATTAACGGTGACACTTACTAGAGGAGAAAAATCCGACGCCGGAACCCGTAATCGAAACTCGCACCTTTAGCATTGGTGGCAGGCGCCTTAAAGCTGAGGTGCAATGAGAAAAACCCGCCCAGCGCGTGTTTTAAAAAGACTCTACAGGACCCAGCTTGGGCCCTGCCCCTAAGTGGGTCAAATCGGTTCGTAACACAGTTGACGGAGTTGGCAACTGCGTATCCCGAGCTTGCAAAACTCTCGGAAAACGACAGACCATTTCCTGTTGCACGGAAAACATCGCGATTAGCAGATCGGACAACAGCAGACGATTCTGTGACACTTTGAAACTGACCAACAGCCACGGATTTTACGCGTTGGGGACTATGATGGCAGAATGTACGGCTGTACATGCTGTAAGTATGACTCCTGACACTTTGTAGTTGTGAACGAATTTTTTCAACACGTACCTCCAGTCCAATATAGGCTAATATAAATAAAGAAGCATTGTGATGTACAACCAACACAGTAAATTGGATGAGAGAGAGAGAGAGAGAGAGAGAGAGAGAGAGAGAGAGAGAGAGAGAGAGAGAGAGAGAGAGAGAGAGAGAGAGAGAGAGTGAGAGAGAGAGAGAGAGAGAGAGAGAGAAAATCGACTGTTTACATAGATGCCAAAAGATACAAGGTCGCCATGGGTCGAGCTGAATTTTAGTAGCTGCCCTTCGTATGGAGAATTATTTTCGCTGTACGGGCCACTCCAGATGAAAAGATATAACAACAAACACAAAACGACAAATAACCCCTCCTTCCTCACCCTTCCGATATCGAATAAAGCTTCAGGCTGTGCTGTGTAACTTACGGATAGCTCGGCCTGGTCCATATCCAGTGTGCGTCCAGGCAAGACAAATGGCCTGCTCTGTCCGTCGGGTGGTCGAGTGTCGTCTGCTACTGTTGCTGTCAGTAGAAATATCGCTGGTTTAGATCAGTGAGTCGCGGTTCCCACTCCGCGCTGCATACAGGAAGTGGCCTGTCTTTTTCACGGGAGTTTTGCCAGCACGACAAACGCAGTTGAAAACTGAGTCAACTGAGTTCCAAACCGGTTTGCCGAAGTTAGCCGAACGTTCACGACAGGGCCCTCGCTGGGTCCTGCAAAGTTTTTTTTAAAACACGTGCGGGGCGGAGTTTGACTGTTTCTCAGCTTTAACCACTGCGCCACGGACCGCCCCATTTACATCTGTAACGCACGCAGACTTGCCCACAGTCGTACGCACAGACTCTCACGCAACAGACGCATACACCGCCACTGACTCAGAGGGGCGCATTCATGCGGTAAAACACAACACACGGGCTCCCTTTCTAAAGTAACCTTTATACACTATAAAAGAAAAGAAAACGCTTTAAAGACTATCAAACTATATATACAAGGCTCTCTATAACACACTCAAATCACAGTATCTTTGCCAGGCTAGGTTTTAGTCTCTCAATGTCTCCAACCTGTTTGATGTAGTTGCCTGGTTACGTTGGTCCTTCTCACGTCTAGGCGTGAAAGTCCTTCGTCGTACGCGTATTGCCGTCCTGTCTCTTTGGGCACGGACGTCCTCGTTCTCGTACGGTACTCAGTTCTCACTTGGACGTCTTGGTCCCCAGTCAGACTCACTCTCAGAAGAGCTGGAGGGATGACCTCACGTAGGTCCACTCCTGCGACTCGACGTCTCGGCGTCCGTCTTCCACTCTCGTTACAAGAACTCTAAATAGATAACAAAAGTCCCAACGTAACACTTGCTAAACACACAACATATTGGATCAATGAGAAACGTCACGTAACCTGGCTGATACAAATAACTCACACGTTCATTCACACACACACACACACACACACACGTGCTTCATAAACTATCTTCGTATCACCCCCATATATCTCTGTCACTATCTTGAAACAGACTATAGCCTAACACTCTTGCTATACATTACTCTATACCCTGGAAAAGACTATGCTTAACCAACCACGTACTATCTTCATAGCGGTTTAGACATACACACTTCATATTCCTTTAGTCATCTAACTCGGTAAACAACTGTATATAAAAACACCGGTTACTTCACCGAATTCTAAACATACTATACCAAACCGGAACACCGCTATACAACCACATTAATCTTACCACGCATACTGTCTTTAACTAAACAACTATCAATACTACGTTTATAGAAACATACCTGAAATCTAGGCTTCAGAGTCAGGGAATGCGGGCTAGGTAACTCGAACACAACCGTTCCATACGACAAGACAGCCCGCAATAACCAAACTAGACCTCTGACAGTCACAGCTTCCGCCTAGAACTCACTAAACAAAACTCACTAAAAATTCCCGTGCTAACCATGTCTTACAGATTTCACGTACGTCTAATGCCACACGGACTTTCGGCAACAAACCGTTAACAAAAACCGTACCGTACTAATCCTACTAAATGAGCACTATGCCCGAGCATAGAGCTTCATCACAATTCCCCCTTCCTCGGGAAAAAAAAGAAACGACCGAGTTTCTTTTTAAGACTACTCGACGTAATATTATCCAAAAACAGGAAAGGACTAACTCTTACTACCTAGAATACAAGAAAAAATATTACAGCCTTACGCCTCAACGCACAACTTAAGATCGCACAGCGAACGCAAAAACAGAACGAACGCGCTAAAACCTCCAGAAACGAAATCGATCCAACGACTGCCCACACACACACTCGCGAGACCCCCGTCTCTGACCTACCGACAATCGCGAGACCCCAGTCTCCGACTTGCCTACAATCGCGAGACCCTAGTCTCCGATCTACCTAAATATTGGGTGCTGAGCGGCATTTCTGTCCGCAACAGAAGTATGCCGTCTCAGACCAACCCGACTGTTGGGCCACACCCGCCGATCGACTCCCTGTTTCTGGACGGAAATAACACATTCCCTCTGCCCACGAGCACGCTTGCTCTGAGCTCTCGTCGCCACTGATGCGACTACACTGCGATTACCCTGAGCTCGCTTAACCGTCACGACTCTACTGATAACTGGCTGCACACCCTTCATATTACCTAGAACTAAATCAACGACTGGCTCGTCGATGACACACGAAACCAGACTACCTGTAAAAAACTCCGTGTCAACTTCTATCTTAGCTAACTGAAAAACTTCTATCTTGCCTCCAAACGAAACTACTTTCTGTGACTCGCCTGTGAACTGATCTTCTCTAACTAAGCTACGTCTGACCCCCGCGGTCGTTGTACCGGAGTCACGGAGAACAGAAACGAGACATCCGGTTTACAACCCCGTCTACCAGCGGTAGGCAACCATCTCCGTTAGCTGAACACACCGCGCCCAGCTGTGGTTCCTCCCCGACTGGGACCGCAAAACTGGCTAAGTGAGTGGGCTGCACCGCCCCATCCACCATACCAGGATTATTAGGACCTTGATGAGCCAGATGGCCGTGCTCCTGATAACCAGCATACTGCGCGCCTGCACTGTAGTACGGACAGCTCCGACTGAAGTGCCCGTACCCACGACAAGAAAAACACTGCGTGTCCGAACTCGCAACACGACCACGACCATACCCACGCAAAGAAGCCCCTCCACGTGCGTACGAATCGTTACCGCCATTGCTGTTACCTCGATCACCGCGTCGAAAACGCAAAGTACCTCTACCGTTAATCCGCTGGCCTCCACGTAAAGTATTGACCCCCCGGTAACCCCCAGACGTGTTAGCAGCGACCAACCCGACTGGCGGTGTCTCAGTCCTACGCGCGAGGTTTTTCGTAGGATGCGCCATCCGAAAAGCCTCCGCGTGCTGCACTAACTCGTCCGTAGTTTTGAGGTTACGCTCTCTCAAGAATACCGCTAGATCCTTGGAAACGCTTCCAAAGAACTGTTCAGCCAACATGAGATCGAACAATGCGTCGTACGTGTGGTCGATCTTTGACAGTTCGACCCAACGCACGAGCAAATGGGACAATCGTTTGCCAAACGACATAAACGATTCCCCTGTCTCTGGCCGACAAGCTCTCAAGCGTTCCCTAAAACCTTCCGCATTACACTGGAACTTCTACAAGAGACACTCCTTCAAAGTCTCGTAATCTATGGTCCCCGAAACGGTCAAACTATGGTAAAGACTCAAGGCCTGTCCCTCAAGCACAGATGAAAGCAAAACGGGCCAGTTGGCAGAAGGCCAACTCAACGCCTGCGCATGAGACTCAAAACGACACAAAAAAGCGTCAATAGAGTCTACGGACTCTTTAAACATCGGCAGTTTAGGAAAATTGCGTATGCCTCGGCCTACTGAATCACTATCTGGTCTAGATCCCGCATCCCGAGCTAACTGTAGTTGCACTTCCCTATCTTTCTCTTCTTTCTCTCTCTGGTACTCTAATTCCTTCTCTCTTAAAGCATGTTCCCTCTCGTCCTTCTCTCTCTGAAACGCTAGAGACTTCTCGTCCTTCTCTCTCTGAAACGCTCTCTCTTCTCTCTGTACTTCTAATTCCTTCTCTTTTAAGACCCTTTCTTTCTCTTCTCGCTCTCTCTGAGCTTCTAACTCTTTCTCCTTTAGGACTCTTTCTTTCTCTTCTCGCTCTCTCTGAGCTTCTAACTCTTTCTCCTTTAAGACTCTTTCTTTCTCTTCTCGCTCTCTCTGAGCTTCGAACTCTTTCTCTTCTCTCAGTATCTGCATTTCTAACTCTTTCTCCTCTCTAAGTCTACGCATCTCCAACTCTTTCTCGTCCCTCACCCTCTGAACTTCTAACTCTTTTACCTTTAAGGCTTTCTGAACCTCTAGTTCCTCTTTCTTAAGTACTCTTTCTCTCTCTTCCCTTCCTCTCTGAGCTTCTATCTCTTTCTCCTTTAGGACTCTTTCTTCTCTCTGAATTTCTCTCTCTCTTGCCCTATCCTCTCTATCCCTACATTTCTCTACGTAATCAAAAAGCTTCTCATCCCTAAGTCCTAACCTTTCCCCCTGTTTAATGTAAGCCTCTACCGGGTCTGACTCCATACTTACAACTTCCCAAAAAACTTGAAAACGTACAAATACAAACCACAAGCAAATCAATTTGCAAAAACTTAAAATTACAAACTCACAACAATAACTACCTACGCCGAAACAGTGACCTACTTTGACGTCCACTTACTTACGCCTGTCACCCCTACCCGGGTATAGGCCGTCGACGAGAGACCTCCAGCAACTCCTGTCCTGTGCTTCTCCTTCGATTCTACTCCAGGTGGTTCCCAGTCTCTTGATGTCTGCTTGGAGGTCTCGACGCCAGGAGTTTCTCGGCCTACCTCTTTTCCTCTTTCCCTGGGGGTTCCATGACAATGCCTGCCTAGTGATACTGGAAGCTGGCTTTCTCAGACTGTGACCGATCCATCCCCATCTTCTTCGCCCAATTTCATTCTCTGCTGTTATCTGCTCTGTTCTCTCCCAGAGTCTGACGTTGCTGATCTTCTCTGGCCAGTGGATTTTCAAAATTCTTCTAAGGCAACTGTTCATGAAGGTCTGTACTCTGTTGACTGTGGTTTTTGTCAATCTCCATGTCTCTGCTCCATATAGGAGAACTGCTTTTACATTGGAGTTGAAAATCCGGACTTTGGTGTGTTGTGACAGCTCTCTGGAACTCCACACTTTTTTCAACTGGAGAAAGGCTGCTCTGGCTTTACCGATTCGTGCTCTGACATCTGCATCAGTGCCGCCTTTTTTGTCTATGATGCTCCCGAGATAGGTGAAGGACTCCACCTCCTCCAACGGGGTGCCAGCAAGCAAGACTGGTTCTTCCCTGGTTGCGTTCAGCCTCATTGTCTTTGTTTTCTGTTTGTGAATGGTGAGGCCCACTTGGGACGAGATGTCAGCAAGCCTCGTGGTCTTGTCCTGCATTTGTTGATGAGTGTGGGACAGTAATGCCAAGTCGTCTGCAAAATCGAGGTCGTCAAGCTGTGTCCACATTGTCCACTGTATTCCACTTCGTCTGTGCTCTGTGGTCATCTTCATGACCCAGTCTATGGCCAGTAGGAAGAGGAACGGAGACAGCAGACACCCCTGCCTGACACCAGTTCTGACCTGGAGCTCTCTGGTGAACTGCCCTTCGTGGATCACGCGACATGTCATGCCATCATAGCTGCTCTTGATCAGGCGGACGAGCTTTGTGGGTACACCGTAGTGTCGTAGGAGTTTCCACAGAGTCTCTCGGTCCACGCTGTCAAATGCTTTCTCATAATCCACAAAGTTGACGTACAGCGGGGAGCTCCACTCCAGAGACTGTTCCACGATGATGCGGAGAGTGGCGATCTGGTCTGTACATGATCGGTTCTTCCTGAATCCTGCTTACTGGTCTCTCAGCTGGGGGTCAACGGAGCTCTTCATTCTTTCTAGGATGATCCTGTTGAAGACCTTTCCTGGTACTGACAGCAAGGTGATTCCTCTGTAGTTGGCACACTTGCTGAGGTCGCCTTTCTTGGGAAGCTTGATTAGGTACCCCCTCCTTCCAGTCAGCCGGCATCACCTCCTCTTCCCAGATCTTTCCAAACAGTGGGTACAGCATCTCAACTGTTGTCTCTAGGTCTGCTTTCAGAGACTCCGCTGGGATGCCATCTGGCCCTGCTGCTTTGCCATTCTTCAAAAATGCCACTGCTTTTCTGATCTCTTCCCGGCTGGGTCTGTCACAGCTGATGGGTAGGTCGGTCTCTGCCGGCTGGATGTCGGGGGGGTCGGGTGGGCTAGGTCTGTTCAGTAACTCTTCAAAATACTCGGCCCATCTGTCGAGTTGGTCTGCTCTGTCTGCAATAGGCTTGCCTTCTTTGTCTTTTACTGGTCTTTCTGTATGGCCATACTTACCCGACAATCTTCTGGTAATGTCGTAGAGCTGTTTCATGTTGCCGCTGCCTGCTGCCTTTTCTGCCTCTGCTGCCAGGCTGTCTGTGTAGGCCCTCTTGTCTGCCCTGATACTCCTCTTCACCTCGCGGTTGGCTTCCGAGTATTCCCCCTGTGCCCTTACTTTGGCTGCTCTCGTGCGACTGTTGACCGCTGCTTTCTTCTGCTTCCTCGCTTCTATCTTCTTCAAGGTCTGTGCCGACAGCCAGTCCTTGTGATGGTGTTTCCTGAACCCTACAGTGTCTTTGCAGGTTGAGTTCAGCGCCTCTCTAACTGCCTTCCACTGCTGCTCTGTGGTGACTGCCTCCTCTTCATTTACTAGCTCCTGTAGCGCTTGAAACCGGTTGGACAGCACCAGTTTGAACTCTTCTCTAACTCCAGTTTCTCTCAGGAGGCCTACATTATAGCGCTGTCTTCTTGTTGTCTCTGTGCGGCTTTTCTTTAGCTTGAGCTTCATTCTTAAGGTAAGCAGATGGTGGTCTGAGGCGACATCTACTTTGACGTCCAGATGGAACGAAAAAAAGAACGATAGAAAGAAGAGCAAGGAAAAAGAACACTACCTATACAACAGGAAGAAACAAGAACTAGCTCCTCGTAAGATCCCGAAAACTACAGAAATAACGGATCTTACCCCCTAGAATCGGAGAGGGGAATCTAACACAACATGCACATATCAACAAATCCTACTCTCAAATCGCTATCGCCCGCAGATACTTTAACCTACCGCTAAAACAGGGTCACCACTGTAACGCACGCAGACTTGCCCACAGTCGTACGCACAGACTCTCACGCAACAGACGCATACACCGCCACTGACTCAGACGGGCGCATTCATGCGGTAAAACACAACACACGGGCTCCCTTTCTAAAGTAACCTTTATACACTATAAAAGAAAAGAAAACGCTTTAAAGACTATCAAACTATATATACAAGGCTCTCTATCACACACTCAAATCACAGTATCTTTGCCAGGCTAGGTTTTAGTCTCTCAATGTCTCCAACCTGTTTGATGTAGTTGCCTGGTTACGTTGGTCCTTCTCACGTCTAGGCGTGAAAGTCCTTCGTCGTACGCGTATTGCCGTCCTGTCTCTTTGGGCACGGACGTCCTCGTTCTCGTACGGTACTCAGTTCTCACTTGGACTTGGGTGTCTTGGTCCCCAGTCAGACTCACTCTCAGAAGAGCTGGAGGGATGACCTCACGTAGGTCCACTCCTGCGACTCGACGTCTCTGCGTCCGTCTTCCACTCTCGTTACAAGAACTCTAAATAGATAACAAAAGTCCCAACGTAACACTTGCTAAACACACAACATATTGGATCAATGAGAAACGTCACGTAACCTGGCTGATACAAATAACTCACACGTTCATTCACACACACACACACGTGCTTCATAAACTATCTTCGTATCACCCCCATATATCTCTGTCACTATCTTGAAACAGACTATAGCCTAACACTCTTGCTATACATTACTCTATACCCTGGAAAAGACTATGCTTAACCAACCACGTACTATCTTCATAGCGGTTTAGACATACACACTTCATATTCCTTTAGTCATCTAACTCGGTAAACAACTGTATACAAAAACACCGGTTACTTCACCGAATTCTAAACATACTATACCAAACCGGAACACCGCTATACAACCACATTAATCTTACCACGCATACTGTCTTTAACTAAACAACTATCAATACTACGTTTATAGAAACATACCTGAAATCTAGGCTTCAGAGTCAGGGAATGCGGGCTAGGTAACTCGAACACAACCGTTCCATACAAGACAGCCCGCAATAACCAAACTAGACCTCTGACAGTCACAGCTTCCGCCTAGAACTCACTAAACAGAACTCACTAAAAATTCCCGTGCTAACCATGTCTTACAGATTTCACGTACGTCTAATGCCACACGGACTTTCGGCAACAAACCGTTAACAAAAACCGTACCGTACTAATCCTACTAAATGAGCACTATGCCCGAGCATAGAGCTTCATCACAACATCCCTTTGGGTAAAAACAATAACCTGTGATATTTAGTTGGCCTTGCACCTGTGTGTAGCGGCAGGAATATGATTTCTTCAGTCCCATGACTGGTGTTGTCAGCTAATTTCACACAAATTCCTGGGAACTGACTTGTCTCGAGTATGGTGTAATTTCTGGATGCGGGTGGGCATTTGACTTTGATTATGCCTGTCTGGCCACTGTTGCACACTTTGAGTTGCTCGTAGAAATAGAAACTGTGGATTAACCACAATGCTGCGCTTGTGCAGGTGTCTGTCAGGAAGTACTTCTAAATATTTACTCTTGGCATTGTCCTCATGTCTTTTACATAAAATGTGGCTGCAGCTGCGAAAAAAAGTGTGTGAAAAGATTCTGTCAAGACATTTGTGAGAAACGTTTGCTTTTCTATTTAGATCTATATGGAAGTTTGATGTTGCAAGTTTCTCGGGTTTTTGTTGTTGTTGTTGTTTTTTGGGCTGTTGTTGTTTTGCCTCTACCCAGTGATTAGAACTGGTCAGTTCTCTGTTCTTTCCTCACGTTTCTCATGGTCAAGCAAAGGCGATCCAGTTCTTGTAGGAGATCAACTGGGGACCTCGTTGTGACACACATGTCAGCAATCCTGTTGATTCCCTGGCATTGGCTCTCTTTTCAGTCTCCTGGTCTGTGGACAAATATTGAGTGCATCATTAGAAATACGTTTGACGTTTTACGTTAATCATATACATATACTGTTTATAATTTTTTTTTTACTTTCTCTTTTAGGGATTTTACCATTAGACTACCTGGCCATGGCTGCAGAGTGCACATTCTGAAATAGCAAGCTAGAAGATAAAGACAGACCTGCTGGAGGAGGAGATCAGATCAAGAATTTGAAAATCTGAATGACCCCATCTCAAGGCTGCAAAGAACTAAAGGTGTGCTGGCGCAACCAGCAGAAGAAGAAGTATTTGGAGTGGACTTTGTGATAAAAAGGAGAGACAACTAAACAAGCTGTTCCAGTTCTACACTGAGTTAACATATATTTGGTTTTTGCTTTGTCGTAATTTTTTTGTTGCCAAAAGCAGAAGTATAGTAAAAAAAAAAAAAAAAAAAAAAAAAAAAAAGGGCAGACTTTCAGCACCTACAGCCACACAATAGATTGTTTCTCACTCTTTGCTGATTGAGCAATTTTAAAGACTTCATAATAAAGTGAAAATGAGTTTTGAATCTAGTATTCCTGTGCTATCAAATTGTAAGTGTCACTATGAATCAGCCATTTGTGAACTGAACCATTATTTCTGCTTGTGTTGTGTTTTAGCATGTAAACCATTCATATTCCAGAATAAAATATAATTTACCAGTTAATAATAGTTTTGATTTTATTTTAGGTAATGCTTACTTCTTGCTTGTGTTGATGTGGCATGTTATGGGACTTTTCGTCCGCTTCTCCTATGGCCTGGCTAGCACACCATGGTTTTATTATTGGGACAGAAGCTATCTTGGTGCCTTTTGATATTGCTGCTTACCAGGCTTGTGGCATGCCGCTGCAGCTCAGTCGATTAGGCACATGGGCCAAACAGTTTAGCTGCCTTGAAATACTGAAGAGTTTTCTGAAGCCCAATGACATGAGAACAGTGACCATTCAATCTAAAATACAAATCATACATGCATGGTTATTTATTAATAACTGATCTCTCTCTCTCTCTCTCTCTCTCTCTCTCTCTCTCTCTCTCTCTCTCTCTCTCTCTCTCTCTCTCTCTCTCTCTCTCTCTCTCTCTCTCTCTCTTCGAACGAATGGTAAAGGAGAACAGAGAAACATCTTCTCTCTGGCGAGCGCTATCACCAGAAGCAACAGTAGAAGATCATCAGCTATCCCCTCTCAGCTCAACGCAGACACTTTTAACGAACACTTTCTCTATCGGTCGCACAGTCAGTAAACTCCTCAAACGTCAAGTACGTATTCGTGTCCTGAGGCTCTACTTAACCTTTGTTCGCAAAGGACAGTGGGTAACTCATCCTTTTGTATTCCCCCTTTAGCAGTGCACGAGGTTGGCAAGCTTATAAATTCACTTAAAAAAAAACAGAAATCGTCCGGACCTGATGAGATTAGCCCCAAAATACTTAAACTTTCCCTTCCTTACACAATTGAATCACTAAACTACATTTATAATTTGTGTATTCAACACAACACGTTTCCTACTGAGCTTAAACATGCTAAAGTAATACCCCTGCCCAAATCAAAAGATCTTACGGACATGAATAACTACAGACCTATATCCCTTTTTGTCTTCCTTGTCAAAACCACTTGAAAGACATGTTCACAAACATCTCTACCAGTACCTTGATACCTGTAATCTTCTACATACCCATCAGTCAGACATTAGACCAAAACATTCGTGCCATACGGCATTAACAAGACTTGTTGACACATGGCTAACTTCTATGAATAAATCTCGATTTAAAAAAAAAGCATTTTGATCTTGTAGACCACAGCATCCTTTTGTCTAAACTTCAAGCATATTTGTGCAATGTAGATGCCGTATCGTTTTCTAATTCCTACCTGAGCGGTAGGAGGCAAAGAGTGTTCTTAATGGTAATTACTCGTCCCACGGTATTGTCACGAGCGGCGTGCCTCAAGGCTCTGTCCTCGGGCCATTGCTCTTCTGTGTCTTCATAAATGATCTACCACTGCACCTGAGTAGTAGCCAAACCTCGTGTGATTTGTTTGCGGATGACATGACACAACTCTTCATACGCCTGATCACAGTGTTAATGCGATTAATACACGTCTGCAAAAAAGCATGCAGGAGGTTTCTCACTGGTGCGATTCTAATTCAATGGTTCTTAATCCATCTAAAACAGAACGCATGGTGATAGCCACACGTCAAAGACATCAGCTGCGCCCACTTTCTCTTAATAACAGTAAACGGCAAACCAGTCCAACAGGTATCTCAACACCGTCTCCTTGGGGTCACGGTAGATGATCAACTTAAGTGGAAAACTCACATCAGCGGCGTATGTAAACGTGTCTCAAAAATCTTTATATGCTATCAAAGTTGAAATTCATTACCGATGTAGAGACGCGTACAATTTTCTATAACGCCCACATAAAGTCGCACATAGACTACGCATCAACAGTGTGGGATGGTTCAGGTGAAGTGCATTTAAAGAGGCGGAATACTTTACACAGGAGGGCTGCTAAACTTATCCTACCGAATCCTCAAATAGCAACGGAAAAGAAACTTGAAGTTCTTGGTATGCTTTCTCTGAAGCAGCACCTTATATGTAACAAAGCCATCTTTATGTATAAGCTGTGTAAACAAAAAGGGCCCCGTTAGTCTTGACCCATTTTTTTCAGTAATTTCCTCACAACATCCCAGACTGGGGCGGCACTATCAGGTTCCGCAGCCTCGCATTGACATCTTTAAATCTAGCTTAACATACTCAGGTAGTACTCTCTGGAATTCGATTCCATGTAACCTTAGAAGTATGTCCCTGCCCTCCTTTAAAGACGGCCTCTTCAAATATCTAAAATCCAGCTTTACATGCGGAAACTGCATGTTCTCAGAGTACATATATCGGCATGTGCATTGACTCCATGTCTGACAAGTAATACCTGCTTTGATGTACTGGCATGCGTACACACACACACACACACACACACACACACACACACACACACACACACACACACACACACACACACACACACATCGATTTTATTTGTGAGTGAAAGTAATCAGCTCAGCCTGACACTGAACACAGCCAGCAATAGAGAGCGCTGAGCAGCACTGCCATCTTGCTACGACTGATGAGACAAGATGGACTAAAATGGCTCGGATAAGTGTGCTAAGTTGTTTTTTTTTTCAAAGCAACAAGAATAACAAAAACACCTACCTGGCTCTGCAGGCACTGATAGCTTCTGTGACCTGTGCTTGCTGATGCTCATTTTCCACGTACAGTTTGTGTGGATCGGCGCGTTCTTGTAGATCTGCGACCGGTCAAAACGGATGCAACTTGAACGGCACGACAGCCAGTTGTGTGATAAATACGAACAGCATCAATGAAACTTGATGCAAACTAACTTGCTTTGCCTCGATCTGGGGCCGATTTTGACGGCATAGCTTTGTATCCTGGCATAAATGTAGGCTTGTAGAATTTGCAACGCATTCAGTCAAATCACGCGCCGGCTACCGTCCGCCATAATTATTGTCCAAGGGACAGGAAAGCTTGTGGGACCCAGCAACAATTGCTAGGGGAAGGGCGGGGGTGGGGGGGGGGGGGGGGGCTTTTGTGGCGCGTGCTCGGTGAGGTCCATGGGAGGGCGCATGAGGATCTATGCCTCTTGGAGATATTTGGAGCGCGCGCCGGCGCACGCAGGCACGCACACCGCACACACGCACGCGCACACACACAGTCGACGCGCTTTCAGAAGAGCATGAAGGTGTACTTAGTATATCATGTAGCTAGGTAAAGACAACCTGATTTCACGCAAATTGTAGCAAAACTGAAATTGTCCCGTGAAATTCTAGTTTTGTTACCATTTTCTCAAGTCTTGAAGCGAAAATGAAGTTCATCTCAGGTTAAATATAAAATTACGTAAAAACAAAAAAAATGCGTCATGATAAATGACGTTTGACAAACCAATAACGTATGCACTGCACCTCTTTTAGAATTCACTGTGGCGCATTGGTAGATCTGCTAGGCTTTTTCAAACGGAGATATTTCAACATCAGAATCAGGTCAAAGACAAAAGGTAGAGACCCTTGACAGCGAGGATATCTCTCATATTGAAGGGACTTTGTGGGTTATGGTTTTATCCCATCCTGTTGTTCTTATTTTGCTTTCGCCGCACCGTTTTCAAGTCATTTACTCTCGACGACCCGTCCTACTTTTGTTTTCCACGGACTAACCGTTCTTACGAAACACCAAGACATACCGAAGAGATGGACAGAGTACTGCTCAGATTTGTACAACCACCGAGCTACAGTGGACCCAGGCATACTTGTCAACCCACCCGTGACCAACATTCCAACAATGGCAACTATCCCATCCTCCGAGAAGAAGTAGAGGCTGCAGTGAAGTCGCTGAAAAAAGGGAAGGCAGCAGGAGCAGACAACATCCCTGTAGAACTGGTCCAAGAAGGGGGAGAAGACATGATAAGCGCATTACTAACAATCTGCAATAAGATCTGGCAGTCTGGGGATTGGCCCACACCATGGACCCAGTCACTTATAATAACTCTCCCCCAAAAAGGCTGAAGCCACAGGCAGAGGAAATCATAGCTGAGGAACAGGCAGGCTTCAGACCAGGGCGCAGCACAACTGAGCAGATCTTCAACCTGAGAGTTCCATGTGAGAGGTATCTCCAGCACCAGCAAGACCTCTATCATGTTTTGTAGATGTTAAGAAAGCGTTTGACAGGGTGTGGCATGCAGCCCTTTGGTCCAACATGAAGCTATACCACATACATACCAACCTGATCAAAGTCATAGCAGACCTTTACAACAAGGCCACTAGCGCAGTCTGCTTCAATGGTAAAATAGGAAACTGGTTTAGGACTACAGTTGGAGTCGGACAAGGCTGCTTGCTCTCACCTACTCTTTTCAACATCTTCCTGGAAAAAATCATGACAGACGCTCTGAAAGATCATGAAGGAACTGTCAGTATTGGAGGCAGAACAATCACGAACCTTCGTTTTGCGGACGACATTGATGGCCTCGCAGGAACAGAGAAGGAGCTAGCTCAGCTGATGGAGAAGCTGGACAGTACAGCCATTGCGTATGGGATGGAAATCAGTGCAGAGAAGACCAAACTGATGACAAATAACACCAGTGGCATTGACACTGACGTCATGATTGGAAGCCAAAAACTAGAAACAGTTAATAAATTCAAATACTTAGGAGCCATTGTGACAGATGAGGGATCAAAACCAGAAATACTGTCCAGGATTGCGCAGACAACAACAGCACTGACAAGATTGAAGACCATATGGAAGGACAGAAACATCACACTCTGCTTCAAGATCAGACTGATGCGCTCCTTAGTCATCTCAGTGTTCTTGTATGCCTGCGAGTCATGGACCCTCACAGCAGACCTTGAAAGGAGGATACAAGCCACTGAAATGAGATGTTTTCGAAGGCTGCTTGACATTTCATACAGATATCACATCACGAACGAGGACGTGGGAAGCAGAATCAGGCAAGCCTATGAAGACCTATGAAACTCCTACGACACTACGGTGTACCCACAAAGCTCGTCCGCCTGATCAAGAGCAGCTATGATGGCATGACATGTCGCGTGATCCACGAAGGGCAGTTCACCAGAGAGCTCCAGGTCAGAACTGGTGTCAGGCAGGGGTGTCTGCTGTCTCCGTTCCTCTTCCTACTGGCCATAGACTGGGTCATGAAGATGACCACAGAGCACAGACGAAGTGGAATACAGTGGACACTGTGGACACAGCTGGACGACCTCGATTTTGCAGACGACTTGGCATTACTGTCCCACACTCATCAACAAATGTAGGACAAGACCACGAGGCTTGCTGACATCTCGTCCCAAGTGGGCCTCACCATTCACAAACAGAAAACAAAGACAATGAGGCTGAACGCAACCAGGGAAGAACCAGTCTTGCTTGCTGGCACCCCGTTGGAGGAGGTGGAGTCCTTCACCTATCTCGGGAGCATCATAGACAAAAAAGGCGGCACTGATGCAGATGTCAGAGCACGAATCGGTAAAGCCAGAGCAGCCTTTCCCCAGTTGAAAAAAGTGTGGAGTTCCAGAGAGCTGTCACAACACACCAAAGTCAGGATTTTCAACTCCAATGTAAAAGCAGTTCTCCTATATGGAGCAGAGACATGGAGATTGACAAAAACCACAGTCAACAGAGTACAGACCTTCATGAACAGTTGCCTTAGAAGAATTTTGAAAATCCACTGGCCAGAGAAGATCAGCAACGTCAGACTCTGGGAGAGAACAGAGCAGATAACAGCAGAGAATGAAATTGGGCGAAGAAGATGGGGATGGATCGGTCACAGTCTGAGAAAGCCAGCTTCCAGTATCACTAGGCAGGCATTGTCATGGAACCCCCAGGGAAAGAGGAAAAGAGGTAGGCCGAGAAACTCCTGGCGTCGAGACCTCCAAGCAGACATCAAGAGACTGGGAACCACCTGGAGTAGAATCGAAGGAGAAGCACAGGACAGGAGTTGCTGGAGGTCTCTCGTCGACGGCCTATACCCGGGTAGGGGTGACAGGCATAAGTAAGTAAGTAAGTATGAAGACCTATTAGCCATTGTGAAAAAACGCAAACTGAAGTGGTATGGGCATATCACGCGTTCAGCAGGGCTTGCCAAAACAATCCTGCAAGGCACTGTGCAAGGAGGACGAAGGAGAGGAAGACAGAGGAAAAGATGGTAGGACAATATCTCACAGTGGACAGGACTGAGGCTGGGTGATACGCTACGAATGGCAGAGAACAGAGAGGGAGCTGGTTGCCAAGTCATCAGTGGTGCCCCAACGGTCGGCAAGACTACGGGATATTGATGAGTAGTGTTCACGTTCGCCTTGCAGGCTTGATGTGGCTCTCTCCCAATGTTTCATTGTTTTTTCGTTGATTACGTCCATTGTTTCTTCGTGTGATGTTCAACACTGACTTCGCAATGTTCTGGCCTACATTTTGGTGCCTCTTACTCCATCTTTTGATGGCCGATGCAAGATTCCTGGAGAATTTTCTGATTCTGACCCAGTTATCGGGACTCTATGCGATTTTCCCGACCCAGTTCGCTGACCTACCTGTGTTGTCCACACAGTCGTGCGGACGTGCGTGTCCTATTTCACACGGCCATGGCGACATGCGGATCACACGACCCGTATATACAGTACGACCGGAGAACACTTCTTGAGGTGAAACAACAATCAAGTCCTGCGTTGTCTGCGTCGACCTGTCATGGACCGCCTTCACGAACTTTGCCTGCATGCCTCCGACCTACCCTGTCTACGACTTCGAAGGAGGAAACGCCCCTTTCGTGGCGGACGACGGAAGCAAGGCCGGCGCATCACGGTTAGAGTTACTTCCCCTACATCTGCTTCCGGTGTATACAAACCAGCGTTCGAGGCGTCGATACACGGAACTTTATCTATGTGCCACTTGCGTCTTCCATCGCTAAAACCAAAGACATCTGCCTCGCTCTCTACAACGCCCGCAATGGACAAACGCTCTGAAATCAGCGAATTCATCGTTGATAACGACCTGGATCTGCTTTTCCTGACCGAGACTTGGCTAAGGCCGACTGGTGACGAAGCTAAGTGTAGAGACCTAACTCCGCCCGGTTATGTAGTCAACGCATTCCCTCGTTCTTCTAGAGGAGGCGGAATTGCAGTGGTCTACAGAGACGTTTTCGCACCTTTCATCTCCTGCTCCTCGTTGTTTAACTTCGCTCACGAGTCCTTCGGGAGCTTTGCCATGTCAAACTGACTCTTCCACAACAATCACTCCACTTTTTCTGTGTTTACAGACCGCCGCCAAGCCGTAAGAATAAACTCTCTGACTCCATGTTTATGGACCAGTTTCCAGATCTTCTTGAGCTTGTTAATTCACTCAGTGGCGATCCTGTGCTCTTGGGCGATTTTAATTTCCACTATGACTGTCCATCCAATCCTTCAGTGTCAAAACTGTTGGACCTTTTCTACATGTTCAACCTGTCACAGGTTGTTGACAGGCCTACACACATCCACGGACGCATTCTTGACTGGGTTGTTGTGAGATCAGACGGTGACTACCTATCCTCTACTGCAGTTACTGATGCATTATCGTCTGACCACTACTGCGTCACAGCCCGCCTTAACGTGCTTCGACCTTGTGTAACTCCAGTGTTCAAGACAGTTCGAAACATTCGGGCTCTTGATCGACTTGCATTTGAGGCGGATCTTTTGGAGCGGCTTCCCACTGTTACCGAGGTCACTGCTGAAGCACTGGATAAATGTCTACGGTCGGCACTGGACCAACTTGCTCCTGCGACACGTCGTAAGATTCCAGCCCGTAGATCAACCCCATGGCACAATGCTGTAGCGAGTACTCTGCGCACCGCCAAACAGGAACGTCGTAGGGCAGAAAGACAGTGGCACAAATCTGGGCTTACAGTACACAAGCAATTGTTTTCTGCTGCCAAGAAAGCTGTAACCAGGTTAGTGAGCACAGCAAAAACGTCCTTCTACAGTATGAAGATTGCTGCATGCAACACCAGTAAGCAACTGTACTCAGTGGCTGATCAGCTGCTGGGCAAAGTCAAGTCTTCTCCTCTTCCTAGCATATACTCCATGACAGAACTTCCATTTCGTTTTCCCACATATTTTATGGAAAAGGTCCAAGCCATTCGCGACGATCTTGACTCACAGTCTTTTCAGACAAAAACAGTCTCTTCTATTGACTTTTGCTTTCATGGTCAGACTATGTCTGTGTTTAGACCTGTATGCTGTGACGATGTACGCAAGTTGTTAATGAAGATGACCCCTAAGTCATGTGAGCTCGATCCTGTGCCTACCACTTTGTTGTATAACTGTTTGGATAAGCAATCCAGACAAAAAAGGTGACTGTTTGGATAGTTTACTGCCGTATGTTACTCACATTGTCAATGCTTCGCTTGCATCTGGTGTTTTCCCTTCAATGTCTAAAAGTGCTGTTGTGAAACCCCTACTGAAAAAACCCTCATTAGATCACAACGACCTTAAGATTTATAGACCTGTCTCAAACCTACCGTTTCTGTCAAAGGTGATCGAAAAGATTGTGCTTTCGCAACTTTTGGATCACCTGGCCTTGAACAATCTTATGGATCCATTTCAGTCAGCCTACAGATGTTGTCACAGTACTGAAACAGCACTTCTCAGAATCATGAATGACTTGTTACTTGCTCTGGATGATGGTAAGGTGTCAGTGCTCGCTTTACTTGATCTTTCTAGCGCGTTCGACACAATCGACCACACTACCCTGATTAATCGTCTCCAGCTTGTTTTCGGCATTGATGGCACTGCCCTGTCTTGGTTCCACTCTTACATTACTGAGCGATCACAGACTGTGTCTGTCGATGGGCATGTCTCTGCACCTGCCAGCCTCCGTTTTGGGGTCCCACAAGGCTCAGTATTAGGCCCAGTGCTTTTCCTACTGTATGTACAGCCTTTGTCCAGCATTATTGCTGGACACTCTGTTTCACATCACGCATACAGTGATGATACACAGCTTTATAAGTCAGGTAGTGTGAGTCAGGTCAACGAAATCATCCAGAGCGTGTCACTTTGCATTCTTGATGTGAGGCTGTGGATGTCAGAAAACAAGCTCAAACTGAATGAAAGAAAAACGGAAGCCATGCTCATTGCATCACCCAGAATGTCTTCTTCTACCGCTTTGCCTCAGCATATCATGATTGAGAACACGACCGTCAGCTTCTCTCAGTCAGTGAAGAACCTGGGTGTTGCAATTGAGCAGGACTTGTCCATGGATAAACAGGTGATAAACATTTGCAGGGCAGCCTATTTGGAGATGCGTCGTATTAGCTCTATTAGACAGTTCCTTACCTCAGAGGCTACAAAAACTCTGGTTTGTTCATTTGTTCTGTCTCGCATTGACTATGCCAACTCACTCATATCTGGATGCCCGCAGTATCTATTTGATCGGCTCCAGAGAGTCCAAAATTCAGCCGCACGTCTGGTCATGAAAGCGAAAAGGTCAGACCATGTGTCCCCCATCCTGCACGCTCTCCACTGGTTGCCAGTGAAGGAGAGAGTCAAGCACAAAGTCTTGTCCATTTGTCATGTTTCTCTTTCTGGCACTGGACCCATTTATCTCTCAGAGCTCCTTCACTGTTATATCCCTTCGAGGCAATTGCGCAGTTCGTCTGACAATAAAATGCTTCGTATTCCTACAGTAAGGACTAAAGGATTTGGGCAGAGATCTTTTTCTTACCAGGGTCCATCAGCCTGGAATGATCTTCCTAAATCATTGAGACACAGTGAGTCTAGTGCCAGTTTTAAACACAGTCTTAAAACCCATCTTTTCCCACTTTGATTATCAGTGTTCATGTATTTAGTCATAATTCTGTTCTTTTGTGTAATTGTACATGTGGTTTTGTCACTTTTTGTGTAATATTTGTATGTTTTGTTCATATGTACGGCGCCTAGAGCATATTACCATGTATTGGCGCCTTATAAATCTTCCTTATTATTATTATTATTATTATTATTATTATTATTATTATTATTATTATTATTATTATTATTATATTGATAGACCAACCGTTCTTTCGACGACCCGTTCTCATTTTTTTTTCTTCCACTGGCGACCCGTTCTTATTTTCTTTTCCGCGACGACCCGTCCTCCTTTTATTCCCGACGAATAATTCTCATTTTGCTTTCGACGACCCATTCGGCGGCGCTTTTCGACGACTTCGAGGGACTGTTCACATTTTAGTTTTTGTAGGCCTCCAAACCGTTCTGTTTGTCTTGTCTTCGACGTACCGTTGTTTCGATTTGCACGACCGGGCCGCTCTAAGTTTTGTTTTCAACGACGCCCGGTTCTCAAGCTGATTTGCACGAACCCGTTAAATCATTGAGCAGGAGATGGCTTGACCATGATAATTCAAGGGTAGTGCCAGATTAGCTTGGCGCCGACAGGCGCCAAGCTAATCTGGCACTACCCTTGAATTGTCATGGTCGAACCATCTTCTGCAACTGAACAATTACGCTCATGCCCATCTCTCCAACTTACTTCACCCCTACACTCCTTCCCGCTCCCTCCGCTCCGCCTCCGACCCTCTCCGCCTCCACATCCCCCGCACCAAACTCAGCACTTTCGGCCCCCGCTCCTTCTCCGTCTACGGGCCATCCACCTGGAACCCTCTCCCACTCTCTCTCCGTCAGAAACACTCTCTCTCCTCCTTCCAGTCCGCCCTCAAAACTCACCTCTTTCAACAGTTCTAGCACTATATCACCACACTCCCCACCCCAAGCTGACTGTCGTAATGTATTTGTGGTACGCGAGTCATTGTCTAAAGCGTGCGCATGCGTGCGCGAGTTGTGAGTGCGCGCTTAGAGTTATTATTATTATAAGATAAGCGCATTATAAATACCGTAATTATTATTATTATTTAACTGGTGCACAGTCGTTAGATGACGCCTCCAAACTTTGGGAAATCAGTACGCTATACGGCCTTCGGGTTGAACGAGTGGATGATAGGAGTGACATTCTGACCAATGACTACACTGACGCGGCTGCTGGTAGAGTTCCGTTGACTTCCGCCAACTTTGTAACCCCTTCACCATATAGGACAACAAGCAATACCCAACTGCAAGAGGCATAGATTCGCAGGGGATGAAGGGGGGGGGGGCTCATGAGGATCTATGCCTCTCGCTGAGCCAGGCTTACTCGCGTAGCATCTCAGTGGTTTCAGGGTTGCGGCCCTTTGGCGTTGAATCAAAATTAATGAGTCCAGACGCGTGCGGAAAACCGCAGTGATGCGCATCAGATAACCTTTTAGCCCGGCCCAAGGTCCCATTTCTCAAATTTGGGAGGTGTTGACTAACGACTGTGTACCGGCATCAGCGCGAACTCTACCACAACTTCATTGATTTCAGGAAAGCATTTGATCGCGTCTGGCACGACGGACTCTGGCAAGTCATGAGATCGTTCAACATAGAGGAGGGACTGATCCAAATGATAGAAGCGCTTTATAAGAACGCCTGCAGCGCGGTTCTACTTAACAATCAGTCAGGCGAGTTCTTCAGGACGACGATCGGTGTCCGTCAAGGATGCCTGCTCTCTCCTGTCCTTTTCAACATATTCCTGGAGAAGATCATGCAGGAAACCCTCCACGACCACCATACTTCAATCTCTATTGGTGGCAGATCCCTGTGCAATCTTCGATTCGCAGACGACATTGACCTCATGGCAGGCAGCAATAGTGAGCTCCAAAACCTGACAGACAAACTTTCAAGTAGCGCAGGGTCTTATGGCATGGAGATCAGTACGGATAAAAGCAAAGTGATGATCAACACCACAAGCGACAGCAGCAGCAACATTCACATGAACGGCCAGAAGCTAGAAGAGGTCAATAGCTTCAAGTACTTGGGAGCCACCCTGTCCAAAGACGGTAGTTGCATAGCAGAGATCCGTATCAGGATAGGTACAGCAACATCCGCAATGGCCAGGCTGGACAGGATATGGCGAAGTAACTCCATCAGCTTCACCATCAAGTACAGGCTTTACAAGTCCCTCGTAGTGTCTATTCTACTCTACGGCTGTGAGACTTGGACACTGCTTGCAGACTCAGAAAAGAAAATCCAGGCCTTTGAGAACAAGTGCCTGAGGAAGTTGCTCCGCATCTCGTACCGCGAGCACAAGACCAACGAATATGTACGGAGCATCGTCACTTCCCTGGTGGGCCCACATGAACCCCTTCTGGCAACCGTGAAACGGCGCAAGCTTGCTTGGTTTGGCCACGTGACCCGACACAACACCTTGTCCAAGACTATCCTCCAAGGCACTCTCGAAGGAAGTCGTCGGCGAGGTCGTCAGAGAAAGAGTTGGGTCGCAAACATAAAAGAATGGACCGAACTCGAGATGCCAGACTTGCTTGCCACCGCCCAAAATAGAACTCAGTGGAGAGCACTGTCTGTTGCTGCTGCCTTTCAGTCCCCCCAACGCCCAGTTCGGGCAAGGGACTGATGATGATGATGATGACCGGCCCTGAGTTGCAGGAGATGGCTTGGCGCCAAGCTAATCTGGCACTACCCTTGAATTATCATGGTCAAGCCATCTCCTGCTATCTGGCACTACCCTTGAATTATCATGGTCAAGCCATCTCCTGCTATCTGGCACTACCCTTGAATTATCATGGTCAAGCCATCTCCTGCTGTAGGCGGGGATCCGGGGCTAACAGGGTTCAGAAGCGCTCGGGAACTGAGCGACTAGCCTGGGACTAATGACACGTATAGTCCACAAGCTAGGAAGGTCTACCGTGCACCCCCCCCCCCCCCCCCAGTACTCAATAAGATGGATTTCAAAGTGTTCCTTAGTATGTCCTGAGATGTTTAAGCCATGTTCCCTGAAAATCCTTAGGAACACACCAGAGATATAGCCGATGGCGCAAGGGTACCCCAATTCACGCTCTTCGCGGGTGCTAAAATGAGGCTGAGAAACATTTTCCTCTAAATAAATCAGAATTCATTCCAGAAGCCCAAATCAGGCAATATTATGTTAAGGCACACGTTCTGCAGCCTCTGCAAAAAACAGAATGAAAAAATATTGAATCTCTGGCTCACAGTGAAGGTATTTGTGGACCCAGCAAACGACCATTTCCGCGAAATCGCAAAAAAAGACAAAAATAATGTGTCAGATGCCTTCAGACATTTTCTATAGTGCTGGCAGTCCATTTTCAGGCTTACATTATTAAAACAGGATGTTACAATTATTATAAACTTGACTAGGTGATGCTGTGATCACTGTGAGTGCCACAGTGGTTGATTTTGTATCCCTACCCCCAAGTTGCAAAAATACACAAACTTAATTAGAAAAAATTTCTAAATTTATTCCATTTCATTTTGACCTTTCTTTACCTATTAAGTTTCAATAATGTGAGCATAAAGTGCAAGAAAATAAGGAAAGTCGGCATCCTTTACGGTACATTCGTGGTGAATGATAGCTTTTTCCCCATTTAAAATTGCCAAATTGGGAAATGTACGTTGTTTCCGGTGCCCTCAGAAATTTTGTATACTACCGATAGGTCTTTGTTAGGTTTTATTGGTTAGGATAGAGTACCACAGTTACTCCCAACCTGATTTTGTGATGCTATGATGCATTTAGGGGCCACAGTGGCTGAATCTGCTGCCCTACCCCCATTTTACCAGTATGCAAAGTAACGCAAAATAATCATAAAAATTGCTTACGTAATAGTCCTCTGTTTAAATATTTTTTGTTGCCAGTTGTTTTTTTTTTTTAAAGTATGCATACTTAGCATAAAAAGTTGTGATCATTTCATTAATTTCAATGTAACCCATCAATTTAATTGTAACTATTTTTAACTGGCTGGTCTTTTAGGTGATATTTTACCTAGCGTAAGGCGGGTCTAGTAAGGTCTCCCCTTTTCCTTTCATTTATTTTTATCTAGAAATGTGTAAATATGAATATGCGTAATAAAGTTTCATGGTTCCTAATAGCCAAAACAATGTTATCAAAAATACTTAGTTTCCACATGTCGACCACAAGATCTCCACTTCCACCTTCTGCAACGTTCAATCTTTTTTATGGCCGTCTTTAAATCTTATATTGTTCTGGCTGCCAATAAGTGAGCTGTCAAGAGCTAGGCAGCATGTTTTCAGAGTTTGGTGTATAGGGGCGTGTCTTCTGGTCAGAACTGCCAGCAGACCGCTTCTCTGTATGGACATGTTTGGAGAATGTGCTAAGGAGACCGATTTTCTACGCCAAATTCGCATAGGGCTGTTTCCACATGACCCAGTCTCACGAGGTGAGTTCAGCAGGGTCCTTACGGTCTGTGAACATTTGTGAAAGTTGTAAAAAAAATGGCAAGGCTTTTTGAGGGCCCTGGAAAGTCTGTCAATTTCAGTCTTTTTCCTTAAAGTCTGTGAAAGTTTGTAAAAAAAATGACAACGTACTGGCAAACTTTTGTCTACTTCTTTTTTTTTTTTTTTCTCCCTCAATTTGTGACTATTCCCATTGCAAACGATCATGCTGACGCTTGTTGCAAGTGATCTATATTTAGCTCTGATCATAAAGTGACTTCATGGCGAACATTCTGATTGGTTGTTTACGCTTCTACCGAAGTCCGCCATTCACTAAGCGTTCTTTTATTTTGGTATCTCTTCACGCATTAGGCACGGAAGCTTCAAATAATTGCTGATACAGAGTGATCTGATTAAAGTGTGTAAAGCTTCAGGCTTCAGTTTGGGTTTGTGAAACGTTCCTGCTTTTCTGGATGGACCCAGTCCAGAGTAATCAGTGTGTAGATGAAAGATGGTGGCCTGGCTCTCCCTGTTCAGCTTGTTGATGTCATCTGCCCACGGGCTGCAGCCGCCATTCTGCTTTTGCCAATCACTTTGTTGTTGTAGTGTCTCCATTCCCAGCTAGTCCAAAATGCACTGGAATCCACTGCAGCACTATTTTGTGGACAGGGCATCCAGTCTATCTTGAAGCTTCCTGGTGAGATCAGTGGATCAAGCTGCTGCCTTTCCCTAGCTAGTGCTCTGCTGCTGTGTTGAGCACCTGCAGATCTGTACGATAGTTGGAGCTGCTGCCGCTAGCTGGTAAGGAGAGGGAGGTAGTAGTGCGGTCTGCACAACAGATGTACACGCCACTTCCTTCATTCAACACAGCATCTTGTGTGGTATCACAGCTGCCGTGAGGGTAGCGCTTGTGCACAACCTCCAGCAAGATGGCTTTGTGCAGTGCCGTGACCTTTGGCAAAGAGTCCTGGAACATTATGTTGTCTTGAAGGCTCTTTCGAGATGTCCAGGTATCTGAAGGGAGCTGTTCACACATCTTTGGGCTTGGTTCCAGGACGTCAGTGTTAGCCCTTTGCAGGACCTTCAGTTGGCAGTTCAGATTGGGCATTTCTGACGGTTCTTGGTCTGCTCCTGTAGACTCCCATGCTGTCGGTGTTTAGTAAGTCTCTTCATCGTGTGTGCTGTTCTGCATTCCAGTGGCTCCAATGTCCTCCATTTCCTAAATTGGGGTGCTCCAGATGGCTCTAAGAATTTTGTCACTGCATCATGAGAATGACCCATGTTCTGCATCTTGTCAAGCCTGGCTTTTTGGGTTTCAGGCAGTGTTTCATGTTGTCGATGTATCTTGGTACTGCACAACTGGTCTGACCGAGCATGTGTTTGCTTGTGCCAGGATGCTGTAATTTGCGCCAATGTGGTCCCCACCAGTTCTTCATCAGAGACTCTCTTTCTTTTTTGCAGCTCTAGCTTCCATGGTTTCAATGTGAGGCCTCCACGTGAATCCAGTAATTTATTTGTTGCCAGTAAAGTTGGCCTGTCTGTCTTTGGTACTGGAAGATCTCCAGTTTTGAGGTGACATCTTCCATTGATTGAAAGAGATTGTCACGTAACGGATGTGACATGTTGTTTCATTTTTTCGTCAAGTCGTTTTCTTGTTAATAAATGTAGGTCGCCGACTTCTGTAAATAGCCTTAGTTTAGGGAAGTTAATAAATGTAGTGTGAGCGTAATCGTAAAGCCCGTGCAGCAAGCTTAACGGTGAGCGAGTACAGCGGTTGCACGCTTTAGCCAAGTAGCTTTAACCGAACAGTGTTCAGAAGTAAAGTTAAACTGCAAGGTAGCAGAAGGATATTACAGTCAGTCAGCGGAGTTAGCCAGCGAAGTGAGAGTCTGGGTCAGGGTGCGGCCTCGTTTGGAGCCCTTGACAAGCTGTGTGAGGGTTGTTTTACCCTCCCTGCAAGACCACGACCAGTGTTCCTGGGTGTGGGTGTCCCGAGAGACTTGTGACCACGGCTGCTACTCACCAGAAGACCCCTCCGGTTCGTCTTCGTCTTGTTTGTCTCGTCCTGCCGGAGGACTCACCAGTGACAGGTATTTATTCATGCCATTTTCCTCAGTTAGCTGCTGTGCTCTCGGGTGTTTGAATGTGTACGTAGGTTCGGAAGTGTATGTTCGTCTAGTTTTTTAGTGATGTTTTAATCAAGTCTTTAACCATGTTTTTTAGGTTGGGTTGTAATGTGGTGGGTGTCGGATTTAGTTTATGTTCGGCTGTCGCCGAGTATCAGTATATTTAAAGGGCCATGTTGTAACTGAATTAAAGTGGGTATCCTTTCAAATATATTTGTATTAAGTCCTAGATGCAATGTAATAAGATTGTCACGTGGGGTGGTTGCTGGTGATTATTTCATATTGTATGTACATGTGGATATTTTGATAATGTTGGTTTTAGCAGTGGCAATGTTATTATACAAAAGTGGTTGTGCTAGCTTAATGTTAGTGTAATGGAATAGTGCAGACCTGGTGAATGTTGAATGTACATAGGAAGCTTTTCATATCCATGATTGTATATTTAATATGGCCAAGGCGGGTATTAGGTTGAGACGAGACACAACTCACGTGGTTTGTGAGTAGGTGCGTGTCAAATAGGCCAGAATTGACTGTGTTGGCACTTTGACTGACAATGCGCCCTTTTCCAGTGCACTGGCTTCGAAGATTGGCTTCAAAGACTGGCTTCGAAGACTGGCTTCAAAGACTGGCTTCGATCATTGGCTTCGAAGATTGGCTTCGAAGATTGGCTTCGAAGACTGGCTTCGAAGATTTCGTCGTTCTTCGATCTCTTCATCATCCACGACCAACGGTGACGCATCATCGGGAGTCGGAACGCCTTCGCTAGCCGGTCCTGTTGGATAAGTACGTTGGGCTACAGCAGGCTGATTCTACGTTCTGCGCGTCGGTCACAGGCGTGCGTGGGCAAGCGCGGCTACGGTGCTCTGTGGTGTAGGGGTAGTACTCTTACTTTACGAGCCACCCTGTCTAGTGTGGGACAGAGGACAAAGTTACCCGCCTTGTATAGCCGTTGGCCATATTAGTCATTATCACCTGTTAGTCATATTCACCTGTTAGTCATATTCACCTGTTAGTCATTTTCGTCTGTTAGTCATTTTCACTTGTTAGTCATTTTTTTATATGTTAATCTTTTTTAAGTGTTAATACGTTATGAGTGCATGTGTGGGTATGTGTGAGTGTGTGGGGCGTTAGTGGGTTGGGGTGGGGGTTAGAGTAAGAGTAGGTAATAAAGGATTTGTTTGTTGTTTATCACTGGCGTTGTGTGATTTATTTAGAGTGGGTGGGTTTTCTCGAGTGTCTGCACTCATATTGTCCACGGCGCCCTGACTCCGTCAGGCGTGTCGTGACATATTTAATGGCAGCGGTGGGATAAGGATTAGGGGGAGGTAACAGATTAGGTAGATTAGGGTATTTTTGTGCGCCAGTGACCGTTTGTTCGTGTTGTGGTACGAGTAAGATTTAGCGGGCGGTTGGCGGGAGTGGGGGCGTATTGCGCCAGGGGCCACGGCCAGAGAGTGCAGTGCGCATAAACGGGGGGTGGCATGAGTGGTTGCCTCTCATTACTCAGGTACCGAGTGGTGAGGACCCTTCGGCTCTTGTCACTGTCTAGCCCTTATTCGTTGTTTGTATTCTGTGTGTTTATTTGTTTTATTTTTTCTTTGACAGGGGTCCTGCTGGGGAGCAGTTGTCGTCGCTGCCTCCGGGACACCCACATCAGGATGCCCCCTAAACGGGAGACCAGGGCCACCCGTGCCACGTCGGGGCACGACCCTGAGTCCGAGGGTGGTGGTGCAGGGGATGAGGGTCCAGGAGAGAGAGGAGCCACTTTGGCCACTCCTTCTCGGAAGGAAACGGTGGTGAGTACCCTTACCCGTATTCTCACTGCAGCAGGACTGACACCCAGTAGGGATCAGGAAAGTAAAGGGGGGTTAGGGGTGATGGTAAACCCATACGAGCAGTATAAAGTGATAGGAGAGGGCCTAGGACTTAGTGGGGGAGCTCTAACCCAGTTCATCCTGTCCGAAGTTAGGAGAGAGGAAGAAAAACGGGAACGTGACCTAGACCGTGAGGCGGCTGAGCGGGCTAGGAGGGATGACTTAGCATTGACCGAACGTAAGCTAGCTGCCGCGGAACTAGCACGGAAAGAAGAGCTCGTCGCGGCCGAGACGCGGCTCAAATTACAGTTAGCAGCATCGGAAAAGAAGTCAGTTACGGAGTCTAGTCAGCATTACTCGCTCAAGATGCGTCCTTTAGAGGATAAGGAAGATGTGGAATCTTACCTTCAGCTCTTTGAGAGAGTAGCCGAAACCCAGGGGTGGCCGAAAGAGGTATGGGGGATCAGGTTAGCACCTCTATTGCAGGGGGAGGCCCGTGATGCATACCTTAGGCTGACCGTAGAGCAAGGGAAAGATTTCGAGGTGGTGAGGGAGACCTTACTGAGAAGATTCAGGCGTGACGCTGAATATTACAGACGCCAGTTTCGCGAAGCTAGAAAGGAGAGTCTCGAAACGTTTCCCCAGTTGTTCGTTAGGTTAAAGACCTCAGTCAAGCGTTGGTTCACTTTAGCCCATAAGAACATAGAGGACGTAGAACAAGTGCTAGACGTGTTTCTGTCTGAGCAACTTTATGCTATTATGAATGCAGACCTTGAAATGTTCGTTAGGGAAAAACGTCCTAGGAATGGTGAAGAGGCCGCGGAGCTAGCACAGCTCCATATCGACACCAAACGGGCAGTCTCGCGTCCATTGGGTGGGGGGCCGATTCGTCCGCCGTTCAAAGGGTCGAATAAACCCCCTGAGACCAAAGCAGAACATAGGACAGAACCAGCTAGTTCAGGCAGGGGGACTGGTGAACGGCTGTGTTTTAAGTGTAACAAACCAGGGCACTTAGCAAGGAACTGTCAGAGTAAGGCGTCAGTTAACCAAGTCACCATTGCCCCTGAGACAGTAGCCGTAATGACAGAGCCCGTAACCGTAGGGATGCGGACGATCCGGCCCTACGACCCGTGGAGTAAGGGATTAGCCAAGGGAAAGGAAGTTCGTATCATGCGTGATACCGGCGCGGATATGAGTGCGATCGCCGCCAAGTGGATAGAACCCAGGGATTTTACAGGTCGGTTCATCGACGTCAATCCCGTCGACCATACTAAGTCCGATAAGTATCCGACTGCATGGGTTGAAATCGATTCCCCATTCGTGCGAGGGACGATCGAACTTATCGTAATGGAGCGCATGGGACCAGACGTAATCCTAGGAAACTGGGTGACTTTTTCAGACGGGAAACGTAGTCCCGTATCCATCGATGCCAGTGAGTGTGCTATGGCAGCAGCGGTCCAAACTCGAGCTCAGGTTCAGAGGGAAAAGGAGGGAGAGAGCGCGCTTAAAGTCGTTAAGCAGGCCGATCTCAAGGTGACTCCGGCCCAACTGATAGAGTGGCAAAACCAGGACGAAACTCTAGCTCGCGCTAGGAAGTTGGCCGAAGAGGGCCGAGCAATTCCGTCAGGGAAGAGTCTGATAGAATTTTGCAGGAGGAAGGGAATTCTGTATCGGGTTTATAGCAAAGGAGGCAGCCAATCGTCCCAGTTAGTCGTCCCGAAGCCTTTGAGGGAGACTGTAATGCGTTTAGCGCATGACCCACCGATGGGGGGGCATTTGGGAGGCAAGAGAACCCGGGAACGCATTTGGGGTACTTTCTATTGGCCGGGGCTGTGTGCTCAAGTTCGCAGGTACTGTGAGTCATGCGAACAATGTCAGAAAGTAGTACCAAGAGGGAGAGTACCACGGGTTCCTATGCAACAGCTTCCGCTAGTAGAAGAACCATTTCAGAGAGTAGCGGTAGACATTGTAGGGCCTATTGCTCCAGCTTCCGACAGAGGAAACCGGTTCATTCTCGTGACCGTCGATTACGCCACTCGATACCCCGAGGCAGTACCTTTAAAGGGGATCGAAGCAGAAAGGGTCGCTGAGGCATTGTTAGAAATCTGGTCTAGGGTGGGGATTCCGAGGGAGGTACTCACCGACCAAGGGTCCCAGTTCACTTCACAAGTGATGTCTGAAGTCAACCGTTTGCTGTGCATACAAGGCAAGTGTACTACTCCTTACCATCCGCAGGCAAATGGCCTAGTAGAACGTTTCAACGGTACCTTGGTGTCCATGTTGAAGAAGTTAGCTAGCGAGCAACCTCGATGTTGGGACAGATACATTCCCTCATTGCTGTTTGCGTACAGGGAGGTTCCTCAGGAATCGACGGGGTTCGCGCCGTTCGAGTTATTGTACGGCAAGACTGTAAGGGGGCCCATGTCAGTTCTACGGGATCTGTGGACGAAAGAGCAGATGGGAGAAGAGGTGAGAGATGCAAGCCAGTACGTAGTAGATTTACGGAATCGCATTGAAGAGACGTGCAGGTTAGCGCAACAGAATTTGAAGCTAGCTTCGAAAAAGCAGAAACAGCACTTTGACCGCAGAGCCAAACCACGCAGTTTTAATGCAGGAGACAAGGTTTTGTTACTTCCAGTTAAACACAACAAGCTGGAGATGGCTTGGCAGGGACCATTCGAAGTTCTAGAGAGAGTCGGAGAGTGTGACTACAGGGTACGGGTGGGCAGTAAGAATAAACTGTACCATGCAAATCTGTTGAAAAAGTTCCAAGAACGAGTGTCAGTAGCTACAGTAGTGATAGATGAGGAGGACGAAGATGAGGGGGGAGAGGCGTTCGTGGTGGTAAAGGGAGTACCGACCATTCCTTTGGTAGCGTCTGAAGGACCCTCCGACGTCCATCTTGATCCTAACTGTCCAGAGATCCATTCTAGTATAGAAGCTCTGACTGTCCAGTTTAAGGATATTTTGACAGATTATCCGTTGAGGACGACACTAGACTCATGTGAAATCCATTTGACTGATGAAGTGCCGGTGAGAACGAAGCAATATCCTCTACCTCATTCTCAACTAGAAGTAGTGAAAGCCGAAGTAGATGCTATGCTAGAGATGGGAGTAATCGAGAGAGCCAATTCCCCATACAGCTCACCGATCGTCTTGGTGAAGAAGAAAGATGGCACTGTTAGGTTTTGCGTGGATTTTAGAAAACTGAACCAAAAGGTCGTGTTCGATGCGGAGCCAATGCCTGACGTGGAGTACCTATTTTCCTTACTGTCCAAGGCTAAGTACTTGAGTAAGTTAGATCTAGCTAAAGGCTACTGGCAGGTACCCATGTTAGAGAGCGACAAACCGAAAACTGCCTTCACCACACCGGCAGGGCAATTTCAGTGGAAGGTAATGCCTTTCGGGTTAAAGACGGCAGGGGCAATCTTTTCCCGAATGATGAGGATGTTACTAGAACCTTTGCGATTGACAGAAGTTAGCAATTTCATGGACGATGTCATGATTGCTTCCTCCACTAAAGAACGTCACTTACAGTGTATTGCCCAGCTCTTTGGTAGGTTAAGAGAGGTCCAGTTGGCGGCCAGACCTACAAAGTGTTACTTGGGGTTCAAGCAGTTGGAATATCTGGGGCATACAGTGGGTAACGGTCAGATAAAACCAGAGGGAGACAAGATGCAGCGGATAAAAGACGCGCCGCGACCACAAACAAAGAAACAAGTCAGATCGTTTCTCGGGTTGGCAAATTATTACCGCCGGTTCGTTCCTAACTTTGCGGCCATAGCAGCCCCACTAACCGACCTGACCAAGGGAGGGAAGACCGGACAGATCGGTTGGAACGATGCATGTGAGACAGCATTTGAGACGCTGAAGGCGCGACTGTGTTCAGGTCCTGTGTGCTCATTGCCAAACTTCGATCGTCTCTTCGTGTTGCAGACGGATGCGTCCGAAGGGGGTGTAGGAGCCGTATTATGTCAGGACCATGGTAACGGTTTACAGCCTGTTGCATGCGCGAGCAAGAAACTATCCAAAGCAGAGCGTAACTACTCCACCATCGAAAAGGAGTGTCTTGCAATCGTGTCAGGGAATTCACAAATTCCGTCAGTATCTGTATGGTAGGACATTCGTCGTACAGACCGACCATAGACCATTGCAGTACTTGCAACAAGCTAAATCCACAAACAGTCGACTGATGAGTTGGGCTTTGCAGTTGCAGCCATTCTCCATTAGAGTAGAAAGCATAGCCGGTAAAGTAAATGTACCTGCTGACTTTTTGAGTAGGACAGGGTGGTAGAAACCGTAAATGTGGAAGCAGTATTGGGACAGTCATATAGGAATCAAACCCGGGTGTTTGATCTGGGAGGGGGGTATGTCACGTAACGGATGTGACATGTTGTTTCATTTTTTCGTCAAGTCGTTTTCTTGTTAATAAATGTAGGTCGCCGACTTCTGTAAATAGCCTTAGTTTAGGGAAGTTAATAAATGTAGTGTGAGCGTAATCGTAAAGCCCGTGCAGCAAGCTTAACGGTGAGCGAGTACAGCGGTTGCACGCTTTAGCCAAGTAGCTTTAACCGAACAGTGTTCAGAAGTAAAGTTAAACTGCAAGGTAGCAGAAGGATATTACAGTCAGTCAGCGGAGTTAGCCAGCGAAGTGAGAGTCTGGGTCAGGGTGCGGCCTCGTTTGGAGCCCTTGACAAGCTGTGTGAGGGTTGTTTTACCCTCCCTGCAAGACCACGACCAGTGTTCCTGGGTGTGGGTGTCCCGAGAGACTTGTGACCACGGCTGCTACTCACCAGAAGACCCCTCCGGTTCGTCTTCGTCTTGTTTGTCTCGTCCTGCCGGAGGACTCACCAGTGACAGGTATTTATTCATGCCATTTTCCTCAGTTAGCTGCTGTGCTCTCGGGTGTTTGAATGTGTACGTAGGTTCGGAAGTGTATGTTCGTCTAGTTTTTTAGTGATGTTTTAATCAAGTCTTTAACCATGTTTTTTAGGTTGGGTTGTAATGTGGTGGGTGTCGGATTTAGTTTATGTTCGGCTGTCGCCGAGTATCAGTATATTTAAAGGGCCATGTTGTAAAATGAATTAAAGTGGGTATCCTTTCAAATATATTTGTATTAAGTCCTAGATGCAATGTAATAAGATTGTCACGTGGGGTGGTTGCTGGTGATTATTTCATATTGTATGTACATGTGGATATTTTGATAATGTTGGTTTTAGCAGTGGCAATGTTATTATACAAAAGTGGTTGTGCTAGCTTAATGTTAGTGTAATGGAATAGTGCAGACCTGGTGAATGTTGAATGTACATAGGAAGTTTTTCATATCCATGATTGTATATTTAATATGGCCAAGGCGGGTATTAGGTTGAGACGAGACACAACTCACGTGGTTTGTGAGTAGGTGCGTGTCAAATAGGCCAGAATTGACTGTGTTGGCACTTTGACTGACAATGCGCCCTTTTCCAGTGCACTGGCTTCGAAGATTGGCTTCAAAGACTGGCTTCGAAGACTGGCTTCAAAGACTGGCTTCGATCATTGGCTTCGAAGATTGGCTTCGAAGATTGGCTTCGAAGACTGGCTTCGAAGATTTCGTCGTTCTTCGATCTCTTCATCATCCACGACCAACGGTGACGCATCATCGGGAGTCGGAACGCCTTCGCTAGCCGGTCCTGTTGGACAAGTACGTTGGGCTACAGCAGGCTGATTCTACGTTCTGCGCGTCGGTCACAGGCGTGCGTGGGCAAGCGCGGCTACGGTGCTCTGTGGTGTAGGGGTAGTACTCTTACTTTACGAGCCACCCTGTCTAGTGTGGGACAGATGACAAAGTTACCCGCCTTGTATAGCCGTTGGCCATATTAGTCATTATCACCTGTTAGTCATATTCACCTGTTAGTCATATTCACCTGTTAGTCATTTTCGTCTGTTAGTCATTTTCACTTGTTAGTCATTTTTTTATATGTTAATCTTTTTTAAGTGTTAATACGTTATGAGTGCATGTGTGGGTATGTGTGAGTGTGTGGGGCGTTAGTGGGTTGGGGTGGGGGTTAGAGTAAGAGTAGGTAATAAAGGATTTGTTTGTTGTTTATCACTGGCGTTGTGTGATTTATTTAGAGTGGGTGGGTTTTCTCGAGTGTCTGCACTCATATTGTCCACGGCGCCCTGACTCCGTCAGGCGTGTCGTGACAGAGATGGTCTAGCTCAGTTTGAGTGGCCTCTTTCAGTCCAGCTGCTGACTCTATAGTCAGCATCCTGGATTCTGGAGGATGCTATTTTTTTATGTTCTGGAGGATTTCTTTATGCCTCCACGTGAATCCAGTAATTTATTTGTTGCCAGTAAAGTTGGCCTGTCTGTCTTTGGTACTGGAAGGTCTCCAGTTTTGAGGTGACCTCTTCCGTCGATTTGAAAGAGATGGTCTAGCTCAGTTTGAGTGGCCTCTTTCAGTCCAGCTGCTGACTCTATTGGCAGCATCCTGGATTCTGGAGGATGCTATTTCTTTATGTTCTGCTGCGCTCCACACTGCAAAGTCATCTGCATGGAGGATGTTCAAGACGAACCTTGGTACTGTTGTACTGATGTCATTAATGTAGACCAAAAACAGCATCAGACACAACATCTCCCTGAGGTACACCTTCCCCGAGTTTGACAAGAGTGCTGAATGTGCAGACGATAGAAGCTTCAGCGGCAGCCCCTGTTAAGCATGCCTTAAATAAAAAGAATTACAATTAAATCGATGGGTCACATTGAAATTAATAAAATGATCACAAATGTTTATGCTCAATATACATATTTTGTTAAGAAAACTGGCAACAAAAATATTTAATCAGAGGAGCAATTGTTATGATCATTTTTCGTTCCTTTGCGTACAGGTAAAATGGGGGTAGGGCAGCAGATTCAGCCACTGTGGCCCCTAAATGCATCACAGCATCATAAAATCAGGTTGGGAGTAACTGTGGTACTCTATCCTAAACAATAAAATCTAAAAAAGACCTATCAGTTGTATACAAAATTTCTGAGGGCATCAGAAACAATGTACGTTTCCCAATTCAGCAATTTTAAATGGTAAAAAGCTATCATTCACCACGAACATACCGTAAAGGATGCCGACTTTCCTTATTTTCTTGCACTTTATGCTCACATTATTGAAACTCAATAGGTAAAGAGAGGTCAAAATAAAATGGGATAACTTAAGCAATTTTTTTCTAATTAATTTTGTGTATTTTTACAACTTGGGGGTAGGGATACAAAATCAACCACTGTGGCACTCACAGTGATCACAGCATCACCTAGTCAAGTTTATAATAATTGTGACATCCTGTTTTAATGATGTAAACCTACAAATGGACTGTCAGTGCTATAGAAAATGTCTGAAGGCATCTGACACATTATTTTTGTCTTTTTTTGCGATTTCGCGGAAATGGTCGTTTACTGGGTGCACAAATACTTTCACTGTGAGCCAGAGATTCAATATTTTTTCATTCTGTTTTTTTGCAGAGGATGCAGAAGGTGTGCCTTGACATAATATTACCTGATTTGGGCTTCTGGAATGAATTCTGATTTATTTAGAGGAAAATGTTTCTCAACCTCATTTTAGCACCTGCGAAGAGCGTGAATGGGGGTACCCTTGCGCCATCGGCTATATCTCTGGTGTGTTCCTAAGGATTTTCGGGGAACATGGCTTAAACATCTCAGGACATACTAAGGAACGCTTTGAAATCCATCTTATTGAGTACTGGGGGGGGGGGGGGGGGGGTGCACGGTAGATCTTCCTAGCTTATGGACTAGTACGGCTGACGCGAGACTCGGGGATTTCAGCGGCCACTCTGCAGACGACTCTGGACTCAATGCGTTTACACACGCCGGTCTACACAGGTCTGTCGACGTCTGGAGCCGGGCTGCAGCCACCCGAGTAGTCTACACGCCAGTCGTTTAACGCATTGACACTTTGTAATGACTTTCTCGTCACAACTTTGGAGGGCGCCTGTACCACACTTGTCGCCTCGCTCCATTCGTAGATCGCTGATGTTACTTTCTACAACTGAAGTCAAATGGGGTGGGGGAGTGGGGGGGGGGGGAGGGAAGAGTGGGGTGGGGGTGGGGGGCCGGAGTTGGATGCGCTCTCCATCGGCATTGTAAAATTTAAATTAAAAAAATCAAACAAAACAGTGACAATCAAAATCTTATGACATTTTCAATATTTTGTCTTCAGTCTGAATAACAAATAAAAATATATAATTTTAATATTTATTTATTTATTTTTCTAAAAAATGTTTTTCCTCCCCCAAAAAGTATTTTCCAGAATTATTGGAGGGGGGGGGGGATACTCTCCCCCCACCTACTTTATTATGGGGGGGGGGGGGGGGTTTGAGGGGGGGGGGGCTGGGCTTACCCAGGCGGCGCTTACGTCTCTGAGCTAACATCTGACATTTTTCTGCAGAACGTGCTTTTGGCGCCGAGCGCCGCTCTCTCACTCTCTCTCTCTCTCTCTCTCTCTCTCTCTCTCTCTCTCTCTCTCTCTCTCTCTCTCTCTCTCTCAGTCAGGCTGTGTGTGTGTGTGTGTGTGTGTGTGTGTGTGTGTGTGTGTGTGTGTGTGTGTGTGTGTGTGTGTGTGTGTGTGTGTAGTGTGGCCATGCATGGAGTCTCCCGGAGAGCCGAAGGTTGTGGTTTATTGGACATTGGATCATTGATTGATGAGACTTCTATCTATCATCTATCTATCTATCTATCTATCTATCTATCTATCTATCTATCTATCTATCTATCTATCTATCTATCTATCTATCTATCTATCTATCTATATCTATCTATCTATCTATCTATCTATCTATCTATCTATCTATCTATCTATCTATCTATATCTATCTATCTATCTATCTATCTATCTATCTACCCGTAGTCTTGCTGACCTTTGGGGCACCACTGATGACTTGGCAACCAGCTCCCTCCATTCCTCTCTGTTCTCTGCCATTCTTAACGTATCACCCAGCTTCAGTCCTGTCCACTCAGAGATATTGTCCTCCCATCTTTTCCTCTTGCAAAGTGCCTTGCAGGATTGTTTTGGCAAGCCCTGCTGAACGCGTGACATGTCCATACCACTTCAGTTTGCGTTTTCTCACAATGGCTAATAAGTCTTCATAGGGCCCGATGGCTTGCCTGATTCTGCATCCCACTTCCTCGTTTGTGATGTGATCTCTGTATGAGATGCCAAGCAGCCTTCGAAAACATCTCATTTCAGTGGCTTGTATCCTCCTTTTCCAGTATCACTAGGCAGGCATTGTCATGGAACCCCCAGGGAAAGAGGAAAAGAGGTAGGCCGAGAAACTTCTGGCGTCGAGACCTCCAAGCAGTCATCAAGAGACTGGGAACCACCTGGAGTAGAATCGAAGGAGAAGCACAGGACAGGAGTTGCTGGAGGTCTCTCGTCGACGGCCTATACCCGGGTAGGGGTGACAGGCGTAAGTAAGTAAGTATCCTCCTTTCAAGGTCTGCATCGAGGGTCCATGAGACTTGATGAGACTTGGTCCTTTCAAGAAACTGGTTGACCCGCATTTGAGTCTGTAGTGTTTGTTATGTTCGCGGCTTGACATTTTGCATATCTCGGCTAGATAGATTTTATGAGGACACTGGATGGCTTCGTTAGCCAGCATTGTAGCTCTTCGACTTTTTGATTGAAAAGTAATTCATTCATTTCGGGAAAAATATACAGTCTGAAAGTCCGAAAATATGATTCAGAAAACGCAGTGAGCTCACAACAGTTTTGTTTTTTTAACAGAGTTGCCATTGTTTGGAATGATTTTCCAGTTTCATTTTTTTTAAAAAGCACCTAACATAACTGATTCTTTTAAATCCAGCTGGATGAATTATCAAAATTTAAAGAGATTTTCTATTGCTATGATGAATGATTTGTAGGAAAATGTTCATGCATAACAGACCCATAAAGTAATTAAACTTGTCCAAGAAATGACATTTGCAAAGGCCTCGCGGCAGTTGTCCTCACACATACTACTACTACTACTACTACTACTACTACTACTACTACTACTACTACTATTACTACTACTACTACTACTCTCGCTTTTGACAAGATTTGAGTGGACTTTCTGTCCTTCGCCTCCACAGTGCTGAAGTCAGTCTTATGAAACCCAGCATCCCTTTCAATCCACCAACCCCTTTCCGTTCCAGAATCATGTGGATGACGGATGGATCGTGATGGCGTCTTGGCGATTAGCTTCTGAACAGTGCCGAGAAAATTTAAACATCACACAACTGCAGGAGGTATAGATCCCCATGAGCCCCCTCAGTTGCGGGGGCTCATGAGGATCTATACCTCTTGATTACACATCCATGTTCCTGGGACATTTCACCCACACGGTTCCTTTCACTTATTACGCCAACAGTAGGATATGCTCTGACCGACCATGATATCTCAAGGGTAGTGTCACGATAGTCTTGGATCCTATTAGATAAATAAATCAAGCATTACCCTTGAGCTGTTTCGATTGACCAACCGGCTTCCACGGCTCGGGAGTTTTATTTTTCAAGAGAAGGAGAAAACTCGGTGATTGACGGCAGGTTGAGGCCAACAGCACCGCGACCTGCCACAGGCGACCAGCATGGACGTAGTTGGGGTGATTCCTAGTACCAAGCAAATGTCCTAGGGCCCACGACGGCTGCAGTGGGCCCAAAGACTGTTTGCTGCTGGGGACCATCGGTACACTGTAGTCCCTACCCGTATGGCTGGGCTGATCATATAAATACCATGTAATAATCATAAAGGTCTGATGCCGGACTCCGGCAAACGGATTCTGCTTCAAGAGCGCCGAGTCGTGTTAGTCGGCCAGCGAAAAGTGGAATCGACCCGGGAACAAATATTGCGGCGGGGTCTTGGCGGCCGAAATAAATCGATGCCCAGAGACCCCGCTCCTTTTGACTTGCTGGGCACGTCAGCCAACACTGGCGCCCCTTCCCTCTACCCCGCTACCACCCCGACTACTCTGCTTTTCTGTACCGGACACATAAGGGGAGGAAATCGAAGACATTTGCGACAAGAGTTGTGTCAGTAGCGGCCTAACCACAGCGGGGCGAAATCGGATCGGCATTAGCGTGTGCCAAGAGTTGTGTCCCCTGACCGGCTCCGACTAGTTCTACTAGTAATAAGTAGTATAATACCTATACTGCCGTTCGGAAACTGACATAACCCTTTGACTGTCAGTAGGAATCATCGCGACAAAAACCGCTACCGGCAGCCAAAAGGTTAATTGTCAGTGAGGGCAGGCTGTTGCACTGATAGCTGATTCATTTACCCTAGGACAAAACTATATTTAATGCTAGGACTGACTAAATGATATTTCTTAGGTGTAATTCGATTTAATGTTAGGAATAAATAATTATTCCTAGGACTCATTTCAAGCAATCAACCATAATGCCTCGTGCGAAATCGTCCAATGAATGAACGTATTTTCCACGAATACTCGTAGGAGGGGACAAACCGGCCGGCTTCCCAGCCCTGTGTTACAACACGCACGGTATGAACAACGACGCAGCCGGACACTGACAGCCCTTGATACAGTGCTGCTGACGAGACAGTCGGTTTGCGAAGTTACCTGTCTTGATGAACTTCAGCGGGACAGACGGGTAACTACGCGACTTCTCCACCGAACCGGTCTCGTCAGTGGCAGTCAAGACTGAGACGGATATAAAGTCCGGTTTATCATGCGTAAGATCGCCTGGTGTGCATGTAACATGCGCCATTTGCACCAGCATGGGAGTACCAGCATGGGAGTACCAGCGTGCCTGACATCAGTGTTACTGAAAATGCCTTTCAAATATCAAACAGTGGTGGAGGAGGAGGAGGCGATGGCTGTCCAGACTCAAAATTAAAACAAAAAATGAAAATATACATGACTGTTTTTTTCTCCAAAGAATTAGGAGGGGGAATCTACCGAAAATACAGTATTTTGGGGACAGGGGATACTCCCCGCCCCACCTTCCCGGTTCCAAAGCCACTGTCCCCTGATTTTCACTGTAACTGCGCCGTCCAGATGACCCGTCAGCCCGTCCCTACCTTGACAAGGACTGAGCAGGGGCCAGTTGCATGAGTGAGCTTAGTCCTTTGCCAGGCACTAAGCAAGGTGTGTCGCTACAGCGGAGCACCTCGCGTAGTGGCTGGTGCAGGACTAAGCTCGCTCATGCAACTGGCTCCCGGTCTGTATCGGCACAGCAGTCTGAGCTGAATGCTCCAGCGTGGATGAGATTAGGTGAGCAAACTGGCGGACCGAAATCAGTCATCAACAGTGACTGACTTAAACTGAGTTTACCTTACACTTCGTCACACTGCAATAAAAGTCAGACCAGATCACTGTTGTGTGTTGAGTCAGTCCTGTTGTCTGCTTGTGGCCGCGGTCTGAAACTGATTACGGAAGATGCCGGGAAGCTGTGTTGTCACTTGCTTGCCAGGGAGAGCCGCACTGACACTGGCTGTCTCGATTCGCTACGGCAGCGGTAGGGAGACAGAATGGAAGGAGACAACCAGTGTGCAGGAAGGAGTTGTGGGTAATCGGATATTGCGTGATGGAGGGTGTTAGAACTCCTCACTCCAGTCAGTCAGGGCGGGCGGCTGCGCCGACCCTCGGGCGCCTGCTGCAGTCTCAGAATAGATCTCTTCACTTACGATTTCACACTGACTCTCCCTCGCCCTACTGCGTTTGCTGGGTGGTAAATATTGTGTGCTAATCTGTGATTTTGGACCTTACGGTTTACAACCTGTAACAAGATGTACTGAGTAGTCTAAAATCACAGACCAGCACACATGCTACTGAGTTGCCGGAATACTTGAGGGGTTACGAGCTGGTAAAAATCAATTTGAGCGCGGGGGGGGGGGGGGGGGGGGGGGGGGGATGGGCGGGGGGGAGGTAGGGGGGCCGGCTGGAGGTAGAGAGGAGAGGTTTGGGGCGGGGAGGGGTGGAGGTGTTGTTTGGAGGTAGAGAGGCATGAGACATGAAGTCCGTGCTTCTGGAGCCGAGATTTTACTCTTCGGCTGTCGGTAACGGTTTTTGTCGCGATGATTCCTGCACGAAGAACAACATCCTGACGTCCTGCATAAATCATCGCGACAAAAACTGCTGCGGAAAGCCAAAGGCCTTGCTTTCACAGTGCAGTGAGTTGGAAGATGCAGAATTATGTGAGTGCCGAGGGTGGGGGATTTGCTATATTTCCCTGTAGTGCAATAATTTCAGTATTAGCGACCGTGACTATACTGTGCAATCAATAAAAGAGCCAATAAAAACAAACGGTTTGTTTCTCTGCAGAAGGAATGGTGGTTATTTGTGAGGCGCCATCTGGCAGTGGTTAGGCCATGAATGAGTGCGGCTATAAGAATGCTTTATTGTCTCTTCATATCAGTTAGGAGCTTGTACATTGTACCTCAGTAACTTTGCGTTTTTTATTACTGAAATGAACACAGGAGTAAATTACCCTACAACCTTGGTAAGCCCCAACGTGGCGCCGCCGGGCCGGGTTGAAACTGGTTCAGTTGGCCTGGAGTATGGACGTGTTGTGAAACGGATCTAAGGCGAGAACGGCCGCGGCGTGGTTCAACGCAGTCTCACATTAATAATCAATTAATTCCATCTCTGACAGCAAGAGGCATGGATTCTCATGAGCCCCTGCGTCCGCAGGGCCCATGTGAATCTATGCCTCTTGCACTAGATGAATCCTGCAAGTTGGCCGAGGAACAGTGACCGATCTCCTGCATGCACGTCGTCACAGTCGTTTTCTTGTCATCAGTTTCCAGTGCTGAGATCGCTCCAGCCAATCACGCTGCAAGTGCCTCATTCGTGCAAACCAATCGTTGAGCGGTTTATGCTCGTCAAACGCAATCACTGCACGTTTCATTCGTGTCAAACTTGGCTGATAACAAAAGTGGTTGGCCTTGAGAGATCTGCAGTTTTGGCGACGAGATTAGTCCCGGCGGTAATATTTTTCAGTCCCGGCAGCCGTTACACCAAAACTAGAGGTCTGTGGACTAGAGGTCTGTGGACTGCTTGCGCGCTGCCGCCTCACTGAGTGACAAACTGGAAGCCGGTAGAAGCGTAGTCTACCCGCAAATAGTTTCAGTGCTAAAATTAACCCCTTGAATGCCGAGAAAAACTGCATACGATCCAACTGCAAAAGACATAGACTGATGGAGAGTCCACACGACCCCCCGCATTTGCAAGGGCTCATGAGGATCTATGCCTCATGCTGACAGCACTTTGAGTCCATGTTCAGACTGGGCCGGCCCTTTCACGTTGAATTACTTGAGGAAGACTGCGCCGGGAAGCACAGTGTGCATCAGGTGACAGTGAAAGAGTTACTAGTACAGGAGGCTGGATTGCCACAGTCTATCCGCCATACACGTCTCCTTTGTCAAGTTTTGATGGAAGTTCATTAGCATTAAATATTCGCTGCCGAGACGAAGAATTGAACACCACTTAACAAGAATAAATCCCCATGAATCCTCCCTCCCCCCCCCCCGGGGGGGGGGGGGAGGGGGCTGATGAGGCTCCACGCCTCTTGCTGAGCTATGAGCTACATTGTATGGGTGACGTTGAATTAACACAACTGATTTGCGTCCGTTGATAGCCAGTGGCAAGGTTAACTCATTCGAGTCTTGCCGCCACCGGCCGATAGTACGCGGCTTGAAGCCACACGTCCCGTATGAGTTAACTGTCGGCTTGAAGCCGCGTATCCAGAGGCGGCACGTCTTGAATGAGTTAACCTGTCTACATTGCTGAACCCCCAGCCCCACCTACTCTCTCTCTCTCTCTCTCTCTCTCTCTCTCTCTCTCTCTCTCTCTCTCTCTCTCTCTCTCTCTCTCTCTCTCTCTCAGTGAGGTACATTTAAAAAAACTTAACTCATTGTATCGTCGAGGGGTAAAGTTAACTGTGCCTGGTCCCTCTCCCACCGACGAAAAGTTTAGAACTATCCGACTGCTAAACCTAAACAAACAGTTCACATTTAATCGATGCATACTTATGCATAAAATTCTTCAGCATAAAACCCCATCTTACCTTCGAATGTTATTTTGGGATAGTCAAAGACAAAACACGAGAAACAGTTTGTTACAGTACCATGGGCCAGGCTCGATATATATAAAACCAGCCTTTCGTTCTCAGGTGCCAAAGCCTGGAACGAACTACCACTGACCCCAAATTAAATCTATTTCTAACTCTAGAACCTTCAAAACTCGTTTATATAACATCTTGTTACAATAACTTAATACCTGAACGGACTACTTATATTACATTATATATATATATATATATATATATATATATATATATATATATATATATATATATATATATATATATATATATATATATATATATTATATATATATATATATATATATATATATATATATATATATATATTATATATATATATATATATATATATATATATATATATATATATATATATATATATATATATATATATATATATATATATATATTATTCACTGTCAATACAAATATGTGTGCGCATTATTTGCATTGCTTTTTATTGTTTTGTTTTTTGTTTTTCATTTCAGTTTATTTCTTCATGTTTCGATTTATTGTGTTATTGTGTTTCTCTTACTCATTGCTATTAATGTTTCTTTTCTAACAGGACAGTTTGTAAGAGAGGCGTTTCGCCTAAAACTTTATCCTGTCAATAAAACGTTTCATCATCATCATCTCTCTCTCTCTCTGTCTGCGTGTGTGTGCGTCAGTGTTTTTGCGTGCGAGCGTGATTGTCAGTGCAGAAAAGTAGAGATGTCATGATACCAACAGTTGTAGCATGCATGATGTAGTGCCAGTCACTCTGCCCATCAGGCACACCGCCGTGTTGGACTGATACGTAATTGGTACAGCCGAATTGGACTGATACGTAATTGGTACCGCCGTGTTGGACTGATACGTAATTGGTACCGCCGTGTTGGACTGATACGTAATTGGTACCGCCGTGTTGGACTGATACGTAATTGGTAAGTCTTCCCCGAGGTCCGAGGGATGACTTTGTACAAATGTTTATTGAACTGAGTTTCTCCAGCAACACTCCAAGAAACGGATTTTGCGAATATTTCATTACGGACCCCCGAAGTTTCACTGCCGATATGTTTCAACCTGTGTGTCTTGCCGGTCAGGACCTACATTTTGAGCTGGACCTTTTTATAATTATTCAGTTTTAATATATCATTTTCATGCTAAACTCTAAGATCTGAGTTATGTGTTCAAACCGGCTTGTCACATGCTGAGCAGGATGCCTTGTATCAGCTGAATAGATTAGTTTAGATCATTTTACATCTACCGGCCTCCATTATTCATCATAAGACTCAGTTCATGGTACTTTTACATCACAGTTTCTATTCATCATCTTCAAATCGATTTTGCCCACAGTTTGTTTTCAATACGCACACGCACACAGACGCACACAAACGCGCACACGCACACACACACACACACACACACACACACACACACACACACACACACACACACACACACACACACACACACACACACGGCACACACACACACAGAGACGTAAAAACGGCGCACAAACGCGCACCCACCATGCTGATTCGCCATATGTCGTATTCTTGTCAGTGTTGTTTTTTATGATCATGTACTAGCATGACTTCAACTGGAGTTTTTGGACACCATCCATGGACAGACCAGCATTGGTCATGCGTGTGCGTGTGCTGGCTGCTGATTTGGCGAATTCCTGGTCATACTCGGTACAGTTTCCGTCAGTACGCACTCGTCAGACGAACATGTCTTATGTTCAGCCGAATACTCACACTAAAAAAACAAACATTCACATACAAACTACATTCACGGAAATCAACCCGTACGTCCTATCCCGTTAGACTGAATCGCCGCTCCTAGTCACTGGAGAACACACATTTAAACTGTTAGGTCTGGCCGAGTGTCTAGCATTTTGATCTGAGTTGGGGGAGAGGACGCGAGGGTTGGAGAGGCCGGGCGGGGGGGGGGGGGGGGGGGGAAGTTCAGTAACGTTTAACCTATTAAACCCCGACGTAGTGCTACAACAGGACTGAGACGGTTCAACCATGATAATTCAAGGATGGTGCCAGATTAGCTTGGCGCCATCAGACGCCAAGCTAATCTGGAACCACCCTTGAATTATCATGGTAGATCCATCTCCCGCAACCGATACATAGTACTCAGGTGACACTTTCAGTTTAAACTTTGGAAAATGCAGCTTTGGGATTGGTTAAAATGTTAAAATGACATTTCTGCGTTTTCCAGTGCAGATAAAAATGTCCAGTCTAGGACGTCTTGTCTTCACTAATTTCTGTGACGACAGCATGATGGACCACGCACGTGCAAAGTCAATTCAGTTCTTCTCCGGCGTTGACATTTCTCGCCATTTTTGCGGTTATCTGCTGTGGCATCCAGGGCACGCCACACCGAGTCAGAAAGTGTGGGCCGCCAAAAACCTGCCGGTGAGCGCTGTTCTGCAGTGATTTTTTGAAATGTTTGTGGTTTTTCTGCTCCGCATTTGCATAAAATGGATCGATCATGATAGTTTAAGGTAATCTGCGTGACCACACGTAGGACTCACAGAGTTCGTCAGTCACGCCGGCACAGGCATGGGATACTTAGAGATCTCGTCACGCCGGCGCAGGCATGGGATACTCAGAGAACTCGTCACGCCGGCACAGGCATGGGATACTTAGAGACCTCGTCACGCCGGCACAGGCATGGGATACTCACACAGCTCGTCACTGACGCCGGCACAGGCATGGGATACACGAAAACGACCGCGTACACATCTCTAAGCGAGATGTGCTGTTGCCAGCTGCCCGTAACACAGGGGGTCGATGTCTCCAGGATCAACACAATCCATGCCTGTGTAGTCACTAACTGTTAGTTGAATGTTATGCTATGAAATTCCTAGTTGTTGTCCTCTCATTAAGGAAGGGGGGGGGGGGGGCTGGGAGAGAGGCCAAACTAAAAAAGAAAGGGACTTATTCCGCGTTACAGAACGTTAAAGAATTTTCGGCTTGATGGTTGAAAGAGAGTTGAAAGGGGGGGGGGGGGGCTGGACCTCCTCGGCCCTCTCAGATCCTCCTGAAAAGGGAAACACTCCAAGCTGGACAAGAGCCTCGGAATGTATTGCTGTTTAGATCTATGAGCACTTGCCCCATATTGCTTGGCAAGGTGTGCTTCCGGCTTGATCATGCCTCCATATAGCCAGGTCACTTTGTTTTTTCTGTACCTCATTGTGGCCCGGGTGAAGGCCAAACGGTTATGTGGCGCGTGCACACGTGACTTGTGTCAGTAACGCGCTGACCTGTGGCACGTGCGGTCGTGCGGTGCACCTGCATGCTGCTTTCCGTTTCCGTTTGCTAGTATGAAAAGAGGCAGGCCTAGTGTAGTTAGAGTTATCTGGCGGTCCACAATACCGTGCGTCAATACACTGCGCATACTTACACCTGCTGCCTAGGAATGCCATTAACCTTTTGCGTGTCGGTAGCGGTTTTAGTCGCGATGATTCCTACACTCAGGACTCACCGCGACTACTGGAACTGAACCGCTACCGACACGCAAAGGATGACGTTGAGGGTGACTGAGATGCTGCCCGGCAAGGCACGCATGACAACGGTACTTTGGTAAATAAACATGCCCCGCTCGGTTCGTCATCAGCTAGCGACTCAACTCTTGCCAGTGTAGACTGCACGCCGGGACTGGGGTAGAGACGGACTTTGCCTTTTCAGTCACGATGTGAATCAGTGGTCAGCAATATGCACTGATAGTTCTAGCGGTATTGATTTTTTCTGATAGTCACTGTAAAGCAAAACACAGCGACTGGAAGCAATACCAAACTGCACGTTGATAAAATTAGTCGTGACCGACTCGCACATTTCTCTACCCCACCTTAAGGGAAATGGTTACCAGTGTTCGTAAATGATTACCCTCCACCGACTACACTGCCGGAACAGTCGCTGGCGCAATACCTGGATCCCGGAGCCTGTGGGCTCATGTGCGGCCTTCGTGCACTGGCGGCACAATTTTGCTCATGCAGCCGTTTACATGTGCAAGAGGCATAGATTCTCATGAGCACCTGCGACCGCGGGGCCGCGCAGTGGCCCATGGAGTGAGAATCTTTGTCTCTTGCTGGCCGAGACTGTCAGAAAGTCAACTTGTATTATTATTTCGTCACATCACTGACGTCAGTGACGTCCACAACGTCACGTCAGGTCCGATTGTACAGAGTATTTTATATAGATACCCAATGCGCAAAAGGCCATCGGGTCGACGTCGAACGCCGTTGGCCAGCGCACGACCGTGCACAGACACACAAACACGACCGTGCACAGACACACAAACACGACCGTACACAGACACACAACTGAACACGACCGTGCACAGACACACAAACACGACCGTGCACAGACACAGACACACAAACACGACAGTGCACAGACACAGACACACAAACACGACCGTGCACAGACACAGACACACGAACACGACCGTGCACACACACAGACACACAAACACGACCGTGCACACACACAGACACGTAAACACGACCGTGCACAGACACAGACACACAAACACGACCGTGCACAGACACAGACACATAAACACGACCGTGCGCAGACACAGACACACAAACACGACCGTGCGCAGACACAGACACACAAACACGACCGTGCGCAGACACAGACACACAAACACGACCGTGCGCAGACACAGACACACAAACACGACCGTGCGCAGACACAGACACACAAACACGACCGTGCACAGACACAGACACACAAACACGACCGTGCGCAGACACAGACACACAAACACGACCGTGCGCAGACACAGACACACAAACACGACCGTGCGCAGACACAGACACACAAACACGACCGTGCACACACACAGACTCGTAAACACGACCGTGCACAGACACAGACACACAAACACGACCGTGCGCAGACACAGACACACAAACACGACTCCGTGCACACACACAGACTCGTAAACACGACCGTGCACAGACACAGACACACAAACACGACCGTGCGCATGCCAACGGCGACCGACGTCGGCCCGATGGCCTTTTGCGTGTTGGGTATATACCTTGTACGCAAAAGCGGAAGTCCCGGGGGGCGGCCGCAGTCGCTGGACCAAGCAAGCAATGGTCCTCGGCCCTAGAGTCTTTTGCATACTCGGCAGCAGGCTCAGTACCACATGGCGGCCGCGGTAATCAGGGTAGTTTGACGTCATCAGTATAAATCGGGGGCATCTCTTCACCGCGTCCCTCGCTAAGAAAAGCAAACAGATGATGCGCCCCAGACACTGAGCCACCCCTCCACCCTCCACCCCTCCACTCCTCCACCCCTCTACCCCTCTACCCCTCTACCAGTCCCGTAGTGCTCACAGAGGCTAGCGGGGTGTCTGGCACCTGTACAGAAATGTCACTGTTGTTTTCAACATCTTCTCAGCACTGTAGATAATATATTTGAAGGTGAAGATTGCGTATGTACTTTATCCCCCTGTATTTGAGGTTTTTTAAAACATTTTTGTAAAAACCTGATGATTGCTTCAGACGATACCTTTCGGCGAAAAAGACTCGTAATTACGTAGTTAGGTAGGGACGTAATTATGTAGTTAGGTAGTGGCGTAATTACGTAGTTAGGTAGGGACGTAATTACGTAGTTCAGTAGGCAGTGGCGTAATTACGTAGTTAGGTAGTGGCGTAATTACGTAGTTCAGTAGGTAGTGGCGTAATTAGGTAGTTAGGTAGGGACGTAATTACGTAGTTCAGTAGGTAGTGGCGTAATTACGTAGTTAGGTAGTGACGTAATTACGTAGTTACGTAGTGACGCAATTACGTAGTTACGTAGTGACGTAATTACGCGTCTTTTCCGCCGAACGACCGCATCGTCAGCAGTAGTGAAGGGGTTAACCTGGACAAGAGCTCGATGTCATCCAGCACTGAGGAATGTGCCACATGCGGGATATTTTGTTTTTTGATGGTTGCTTGGTTGTTAGACTGGCAAACATTCAACGTTTGGTTTTGTTTTCCACAGGCAGCGCAGGCGCGCGTCCGTGCCAGTAACTCGTGTAGCGTAAGGACTGAAAGGGTTAAAGATAGGTCAAGGCCACAAGGATTAATATTTCGAATTTTTCCTTTATAAATGTTCATAGTATGTCTTACGATGGTGTTGGCAAAAGTATTAATTAACTAATGAAATTTGAATGTCGTACAGTATAATAATATAATGACATTTGAATGTCGTACAGTATAATAATATAATGACATTTGAATGTCTTACAGTATAACAATATAATCAGATTTGAATGCCGTACAGTATAATAATATAATCGTTTGCTTTTCTTCTCTTGTGTACGCAGGAAAGTCACCCTCATGCACATAAGGGGCAACAGAAAACCGGCCTGTGTTAGATGCTGTGTTAGATGCTGTGTTAGATGCATCTGTTCAAACAAATTGTGAAAAGAAGGGTAGACAAATGCTAGCTGAGGCAAGACAACATTGAGAGCCGTTGAATCGTGAAAATGTTACCGGCCACCCTTTAAAGCCCGCCCTGCAGCAGATGGCTGTAACCCCTTCCCCGCCACTGTCCATTTTTGTTTCTGAAATCTGTGTTCATTCAACGACCAGCACTCTAACTCCCAAGAAGCATGGGTACAATGGGTACAAGTGGTCTTAGCAAAATCAAGAAGCATGGATATAAGCGGTCTTAGCAAAACCAAAAAGCATGGATACAAGCAGTCTTAGCAAAACCAAGAAGCATGGATACAAGTGGTCTTAGCAAAACCAAGAAGCATGGATACAAGTGGTCTTAGCAAAACCAAGAAGCATGGATACAAGTGGTCTTAGCAAACCAAGAAGCATGGATACAAGTGGTCTTAGCAAAACCAAGAAGCATGGATACAAGTTGTCTTAGCAAAACCTAGAAGCATGGATACAAGTGGTCTTAGCAAAACCAAGAAGCACGGATACAAGCGGTCTTAGCAAAACAAGAAGCATGGATACAAGCGGTCTTAGCAAAACCAAGAAGCATGGATACAATCGGTCTTGGCAAAACCAAGAAGCATGGATACAAGCGGTCTTAGCAAGAGGCATTGATCCTCATGAGCTCCTGTGAGGATCTATGCCTCTTGCAGTTAGCTGGTGTTCATGTTTTCTCGGCAGTCAAGGGGTTAACCGTTCTGGCCTCAGTTGTTGCCAGTCACATCTTCAGCTGCTGCCAGTCACATCGTCAGTTGCTGGCAGTCACATCGTCAGCTGCTGCCAGTCACATCTTCAGCTGCTGCCAGTCACATCGTCAGTTGCTGGCAGTCACATCGTCAGCTGCTGGCAGTCACATCGTCAGTTGCTGCCAGTCACATCTTCAGCTGCTGCCAGTCACATCGTCAGCTGCTGGCAGTCACATCGTCAGCTGCTGGCAGTCACATCGTCAGTTGCTGCCAGTCACATCGTCAGCTGCTGGCAGTCACATCGTCAGTTGCTGCCAGTCACATCTTCAGCTGCTGCCAGTCACATCGCCAGTTGCTGGCAGTCACATCGTCAGCTGCTGGCAGTCACATCGTCAGTTGCTGGCAGTCACATCGTCAGCTGCTGGCAGTCACATCGTCAGCTGCTGGCAGTCACATCGTCAGCTGCTGCCAGTCACATCGTCAGTTGCTGGCAGTCACATCGTCAGTTGCTGGCAATTACATCGTCAGTTGCTGCCAGTCACATCGTCAGTTGCTGGCAGTCACATCGTCAGTTGCTGCCAGTCACATCGTCAGCTGCTGGCAGTCACATCGTCAGTGGCTGGCAGTCACATCGTCAGTTGCTGGCAGTCACATCGTCAGTTGCTGGCAGTCACATCGTCAGTTGCTGGCAGTCACATCGTCAGCTGCTGGCAGTCACATCGTCAGTTGCTGGCAGTCACATCGTCAGTTGCTGGCAGTCACATCGTCAGTTGCTGGCAGTCACATCGTCAGTTGCTGGCAGTCACATCGTTTTGCTGCCAGTCACATCGTCAGTTGCTGGCAGTCACATCGTCAGCTGCTGGCAGTCACATCGTTAGTTGCTGGCAGTCACATCGTCAGCTGCTGCCAGTCACATCGTCAGTTGCTGCCAGTCACATCGTCAGTTGCTGGCAGTCACATCGTCAGCTGCTGCCAGTCACATCGTCAGTTGCTGGTAGTCACATCGTCAGTTGCTGGCAGTCACATCGTCAGTTGCTGCCAGTCACATCGTCAGCTGCTGGCAGTCACATCGTCAGCTGCTGGCAGTCACATCAAGTCTTTGACGCGTTCACAATAATAGTTTATACTTTCATGATATTGTTTTCCTATATTTTCCATTAACTCACTGTGTCCCAGGTACGAAAACCCCACATTTGGAGTTGTCCTCTGAGGACTGCATTACCATTTAAATCGACTATGACTGGTGGTGCCAGACTAGCTTGGCGCCTATCTAGTAGACGCCAAGCTATTCTGCCACCACCCGGGCTTGAACCTTCATGGTCGAACCATCTCTTGCTGTGGTGTGTCGGGATTGAATGGGTTAACCTAGTGTATTTTACTCTGTCTTCGAGTTCAGTGGAGTTGTTGACTAGCGCGTACAGAGTCTATGTGGGACTGTGTTTGTCAGGCAGATCCGGCAGCAAATCCAACAAGACTGAGGCTGCGCACGCGCAAGAACAAACATGCATGCCGTGTGGAGTTAATTAAGGCCCGCAGAAGCCTGGTATTTAGCCAAGCTGTCTCTGCCTGTATTACGCGCGGGGGAAAACTGGATATGCCAATTCAACCCCTGCAATAATAATAATAACAACAACAGCAGCAGCAGCATCAACAGTAACAGTAATAATAATATAACGTTTAGCTCAAACTGCCAGGCATGAATCTAATCAGGTACCTCCCTTCAGCCATTATGGATGATCCGTGTGTGACAAGACAGGACTGCCGTGGCGTAGGAACCGCCGCCTTCCACCCACACCCCTTTGACATTGACTGACATTGACATGTAACATTTATTCACCAAGTACATTTGTGTGGCATGGCGACCATATAATACATCCTCACTTGTCCCTTGTAGGGCTGCATCAAGTTCATCACGTCAAACACTCTGTTGCTGATCATCTTGTATGCAGCATTAAACACACACACACACACACACACACACACACACACACACACACACACACAAACACACACACACACACACACAAACACACACACACACACACACACACACAAACACACAATATTAAACACAAATCAGTCATAATGATGTCCGTGGCGCAGCGGTAAAACTTGAGCGCCTGCCACCAGTGCTAGAGGTGCGAGGTTCGATACCCGGTTCCGGCGTCGGATTTTTCTCCTGTAGTGTCACCGTCGGGGGTTCTTTCTCCGGGTACTCCGGCTTTTCCTCCCCCACGACTTTGGAATCAGTTTCAGCCCACCTAATCAAATTTAAAATATAAAAACGATTTGAATTTCCAAAACTTCAGTAGTTCGCTTGAGCTTGCCCAGATAACAGGTGTCGTTTAAATAGACTTTAAAAAGGACTTTGACCTAATCGATCACACCACTCTAATAACAAAGATTCAGAAATACTTGAATAGTACAGAAGTAGTTTCATTTTGTAGATCATACCTAACCGATCGTAAACAGAAAGTTCTAGTGAATGGATCTTACTCTTCTCTAAAAGATATAAAGTATGGAGTTCCCCAAGGATCCGTGCTTAGTCCCTTATTATTTTGTATATTCATCAATGACCTGCCTCTTCATTTAATTTGCAAGAACGTACAATGTGATCTTTTTGCTGATGACACTTCCATTCATATGACTAACAAAGATATACAGGTAATATCTGCCAACTTGCAGCATATTCTTGACGAGGTGTCTGAATGGTGTCACAGTAATTCTATGATTGTTCATCCAATTAAAACCAAATCGATTATAATCGCCACTCGTTAAAAACACCAGTTAGCACTCCTGTTACTTGACCATTTATTAAAGGGCAGTCAAATAGAACACGTTAATGAACACCGCCTACTAGGGATTACAACTGACAGTCAGCTTAAGTGCAAGGCTCATCCGGACACTTTATGCAGAACTGTAGCCAAAAATCTATTCATGTTGTCCAAACTGAAATATTACACCGACTCGGACACGCGCAAACTATTCTATAACGCTCACATACGATCTCATATTGATTACGCGTCAACGGTGTGGGATGGCTGCAGTGAAGTCCACTTGAAGAGACTCAACTCATTACACAGAAGTGCAGCAAAGTTAATCCTTCTCGACCCACGACTCACAACAGAAGAAAACTCGCCAAAATAGGACTTCTGCCCCTGCAAGACCACTTCAGATACAATAAGGCTATTTTTATGTTCAAAGTGTGGAAACAGATAATAGCAGAATATATCACAACTCTTTTCGCAAGTCGGATAAAAGGCTTTGTAATATTAGGCAACTTTTCTTAGTCCCCAAAACAAGAATTGATATACAAATCTAGTTTGTCATTCTCGGGAACGCAGACTTGAAACACGCCTCCTAATCACTATGTGAAATCCGCTTCCTCTCTAGCCCGTTTCAAAATCAGTCTCTTCAAGTACTTCTCGAAGCAGTCGTAATCATTACATCGGTGAAATATATACTGCCCTTTAAATCTGATTATGTTTGCTCCCAGTTATAAACGCTGTGTGCGTGTGTGAGGGTGTGTGTGGCAGTGTGTGTGTGTGTGTGTGTGTGTGTGTGTGTGTGTGTGTGTGTGTGTGTGTGTGTGTGTGTGTGTGTGTGTCTGTGTGTGTGTGTGTGTGTGTGTGTGTGTTTTGGAGTGCGAGATCATCGTGGGACTTCAGTTCTTGCCCTAAACTAGCAATCTGACTTGATGCATCATCAGCATGGTGTGGACAGAAGGCACACCCGCAGAAAGGAGCACTTCAGTATCTGGGGTCTTGGCCTGCCACCTAATCTTCTGGATCTTGCACAGGCATGTTAGGTGAAAGTGGTCCAGTCTGCGTGCATGCCTCCTGTACACAGTCCAGGTTTTGCAAGCGTACAAGAGGTGGGCAAGATAACTGCGCGGTATATCTTAAGTTTCGTCTCCAGACTGATTCCCCTGCGCTCCCAGACAGTCTCCCGCAGCTTTCCGAAGTTGGCGCTGGCTTTTGCAATCCTGCAATTAATTTCGTCGTCAATGTGGACTACTCTGGAGAGGGTGCTGCCGAGGTATGTGAACTTGAACTGGAGCTTTTGTCCATTCACCGAGATGGAGGGCTCAACATAGGGTTGGTCTGGTGCTGGTTGGTGCAGGATTTCGGTCTTCTTGGTGTTGATGGTTAGGCCGAAGTTGTCGCATGCTAAGGAGAACTGGTCCATGCTGGCTTGCATCTCCGGCTCGGAGCCTGCATTAAGAGCGCAGTCATCAGCAAAAAGAAAGTCTCTCAACACAGTTTCCTTAACTTTTATGGCCTTAAGTCTGCGCAGGTTGAACAGCTTCCCGTCAGTTCTGTACTTGATACACTGAGATTCCCTGGTGGCTATCCCTAAAGGCATCAGTCAACATAGCAGAAAACATCATGCTGAACAGGGTGGGAGCTAAAACACAGCCCTGCTTGACCCCATTTGAGACAGGGAAGGCTTCGGAGCAGTCGCCGTCATCAAGGACACGGGCCGTCATACCATCGTGAAACTGCCTGACCATGGTGATGAACTTGTCAGTACAACCGAACTTCGCCATGATCTTCCAGAGGCCCTCTCGGCTTACCGTGTCGAAGGCCTTGGTGAGGTCGATAAACGTTGTGTACAGCTGGCTGTTCTGCTACTGGCACTTTTCCTGGAGTTAGCGAGCAGCAAATATCACGTCTACAGTTCCTCTTCCCTTCCGGAAACCACACTGGCACTCTGGGAGATGGCCCTTCTTTAGATGGGCATTTAACCGGTTCAGTAGGACTCTAGCAAAGATTTTGCCTGCTATGGAGAGTATTGAGATGCCTCTGTGGTTGTCACAAACCTGACGGTTACCTTTTCTCTTGTTTAGGTGAATAATGGACGCGTCTTTGAGCTCTTGGGGGATCTCGCCCTTGTTCCAGAACGTCGTGAAGAGTTCAGTCAGTTTACCGATGACCACCGATCCACCAGTCTTGTAGATCTCTGCTGAAATGACATCAGCTCCAGGAGCTTTGCCGCTTGACTGCTGGTCAACAGCGTTTTGCACTTCACTTTCGAGGGGAGGATAGTCCAGCTCTAGATTAAAGTCTACTTGATCGAGGCGGTCAATCGCCTCATCGTTTGTCCTGGACGGTCTGTTCAGCACAGCTTCAAAATGTTCTGCCCATCTGTCCATGATCTTGGCCTTCTCAATTATGAGGGTGTTACCGTCAGAGCTCAGGAGGGGGGAGGGGGGAGGTCCTAGAAGAAAGAGGGTCGTAGTGAGTCTTGAGAGCATCGAAAAATCTCTTGGAGTCGTGAAAAAAAAATTGTCTCGTAGTTTTGTAGCAACGGCAGGTTTGAAAAATGGCTATGCCTATGACGATGTCAATGCCTCAACCGTTGATAAGTAAAGCTTCATTGAATCATTGAGTCATTGCCCTTAGCACCACGTGAATGTTCTGTGTTTGCGTACAGTGTGTGAGTAAATGCGCGTGATTCACGTGAGCGTGCTTTTCGGGTTCAGTTCGCGGCGGCGCTTTGAGCCGATATTCAATTGGGTAAAGCGCCTATTTAATGCGCTGATTTATTTATTATATGTCGCAAATCATGGAATCACATTGCTCCATGGATGATGATGTACTGAGGACAGCTTCTGGAAAGAAACTGCATCTGAATCGAGACTCTGGCTTTCAAAGCACGGGACCGCCGCGAAGGGGCCGGGCAGACACTCAAAGAGATAATTGGCTGGGTGTGACAGATCGCGAACGATCTTTCCTGCCTTCCGTTCCATACGCGTTTTGAAAATGGAGGCGACAGATGGAAAGTCGCAACCAGCTATTTGGGAGGCAGTCTTAACAATGTGCTCGAGCTGGTTCTTTTCTGTCGCGGTTGTTCTGCCATACCAGACAGTGATAGAGAAGCACAAGGTGCTCTCCGCTATCACCGCGCGGTAGAACTGTGTCAGAGACTAAAAAAAACAAGGGGGTGGGGGTGCGGAGGGGGGTGGGGGGTGGGGGGGGGATAGAAGAGAAATTCCGGTCCTTGACGCCCCCTTGCAGTCAATATTTTTGGAGAACAAAGATCATATATTTTATGTTCGACTTGTTTCAAGGCTTGACGACTGGCCGACTCGCTCCCCTCCCCCCCCCCCACTCCCCCCCCCCCACCCCCAGTCGTTTTCTGTCACGTCCTGGCAGTGTTAAAAAGTTAAGACTTGAAGTCCCTGGCAACGAGCCCAAAGGGTTAACCCACTGCGCACAGAATGTCAGACACGCAAAATACCAATGTTGTTGCCACGCTGGCTTGATTTCAAACGCAGAAGAGAATGCGAACTCAGCGGGACGGTATTCGCGCGACATGCTACTTACACTTAGCGAGATAAAGGTGAACAGCCGAATAAAAACTGGACAGAAGTAGAACAAGTTGGTAAGATTTCGGGATTCGGCGCTGGCGATGTTTCATGTGTTTTGAAAAGATCGGCTTATGAATTTCTACATTATCTAGACTGAAAAAAACAAAGGCCGCTAATCTTGGATAATGAGCTGTGGTGAACCTTCACCCCGATCTGGGCCCCGCCTCACCCTAACTATCCACACATGCGTATTGGCACAGGGCTTACGTCTAAACACCAACTCAACACACATTTTATTTGATTTGTGTGTCGGTGGGCTGGTTAGTGTCACTGTTGGCTTCTTTCAGCTTGGTTTACTATGGTGTTGTGTTAGTTGTTTTCTTGTTTGGTTGTCTGCCCATTCTGTGGCTGGCAAACTCAGTGTAGGACTAGGCAAAACTTGAAACGATGATCGAAGTTCTGAGATTTTTGTGGTCACTGGAAATATTCCTGTCCCACGCTTGCTGCCAAGAAAGACAATATCGCATACCGCTCCCAGTCACAAAATTACAACATGATAATGATACTGTGACGTAGTGTGTGACGTAGTGTGTGCCTGGTGAGCAAAAGGTCGTTGGGCCGACGCAGTTTTAGCTGGCCAGCTAACACTGACATCGGCCCTAGAGTTAATTGCTTGCACTGCGGCACCGACATGCACCCGTCTCCATTTTTGGTCTCAACGCCTCAGACGCGGCAATATTGTCAGTATTCAGTGCTTGTTGTTGCTTCAATCTCAGTGTCTGTTCGCTGGTTGTTTTGTTTATTTTATAATTTGTGTAGCGCAGACACGTTAACTCCTTCTACCCCAAGACCGAAATCCCCAAAATTTTGAAGTCGTCCTCTGAAGACTGCGTTCAGGACCCAGATCGACCATGATAGTTCAAGGGTGATGCCAGAATAGCTTGGCGCCCATAGGCGCCAAGCTATTCTGGCATCACCCTTGAACTATCATGGTCGATCTTTATTTTGCTGTGGTGTGTCTGGGGTAGAGTGAGTTAATGTGTAAGCCTTTGCCGGTACGTTAAGCAACGATCAACCAACCAGCCGAGTCTACTGTAGCTGAGTGAGGTCAAGAGCGGCAGCGCATGTTTAGCGCCCGGGCCGGCTACGCCCGAGAGGAGGGGTGGTGGGCAGCTGAGGGGAGGGCGGTCCGCCGGCACTGCAAGGTCGTGTATAGTCAATGCACATGTAAGCAGTAACTGCCGAGCTAAGTAACTGTCTTCATCAGTGATCGAGTAGTCCCTCAGCCACCAGCACCCTTCCTCTGCAAGATGCGCAGAGTCTCATGCGTCCTTGTAGCAACAGCAAAAATGGTCTCATGAGGATCCACGCCTCTTGCTGGCTGAGATGGGTTCATTTATAATGTCACCTTAACCCTTTCAGCCCCACGGGCGCATGTCCCAAATTTTGGAAGTGTTACGTAACGACTATGTACCAGTTGCAGGAGGTGTATTGACCATGATAATTCAAGGGTAGTGCCGGATTAGCTTGGCGCCTTCAGGCGCCAAGCTAATCTGGAGCTACCCTTGAATTATCATGGTCGATCCATCTCCTGCTGTAGTGACTCGGGGCTGAATGGGTTAAGAGAATCACAAGTGTAACTGTAAGTCTGTAACTGTAAGTCTGTAACTGTAAGTCTGTAACTTTAACTGTAAGTCTGTAACTGTAAGTCTGTAACTGTAACTCTGTAACTGTAAGTCTGTAACTAAGATCTGTAACTGTAAGTCTGTAACTGTAAGTAAGTCTGTAACTGTAAGTCTGTAAGATCTGTAACTGTAAGATCTGTAACTGTAAGTCTGTAACTGTAAGTCTTAAGTCTGTAACTGTAAGTCTGTAACTGTAAGTCTGTGATTGTAAGTCTGTAACTGTAAGTCTGTAAGTGTGTAACTGTAAGTCTGTAACTGTAAGTATGTAAGTTTGTGTCTGTAACTGAAAGTCTGTAACTGTAACTCTGTAACTGTAAGTCTGTAACTGTAAGATCTGTAACTGTAAGTCTGTAACTGTAAGTCTGTAACTGTCTGTAACTGAAAGTCTGTAACTGTAACTCTGTAACTGTAAGTCTGTAACTGTAAGATCTGTAACTGTAAGTCTGTAACTGTAAGTCTGTAACTGTAAGTTTGTAACTGTAAGTCTGTAACTGTAAGATCTGTAACTGTAAGTCTGTAACTGTAAGTCTGTATCTGTAAGTAGGTCTGTAACTGTAAGTCTGTAACTGTAAATTTGTAACTGTAAGTCTGTAACTGTAAGACTGTAAGTCTGTAACTGTAAGATCTGTAACTTAAGATCTGTAACTGTAAGTCTGTAACTGTAAGTCTGTAAGTGTGTAACTGTAAGTCTGTAACTGTAAGTATGTAAGTTTGTGTCTGTAACTGAAAGTCTGTAACTGTAACTCTGTAACTGTAAGTCTGTAACTGTAAGATCTGTAACTGTAAGTCTGTAACTGTAAGTCTGTAACTGTCTGTAACTGAAAGTCTGTAACTGTAACTCTGTAACTGTAAGTCTGTAACTGTAAGATCTGTAACTGTAAGTCTGTAACTGTAAGTCTGTAACTGTAAGTAAGTCTGTAACTGTAAGTTTGTAACTGTAAGTCTGTAACTGTAAGATCTGTAACTGTAAGTCTGTAACTGTAAGTCTGTATCTGTAAGTAGGTCTGTAACTGTAAGTCTGTAACTGTAAATTTGTAACTGTAAGTCTGTAACTGTAAGACTGTAAGTCTGTAACTGTAAGATCTGTAACTTAAGATCTGTAACTGTAAGTCTGTAACTGTAAATCTGTAACTTTGTAACTCTAAGTCTGTAACTGTAAGTGTTAAGTCTGTAACTGTAAGTCTTTAACTGTAAGTCTATAATTGTACGTCTGTAACTGTAAGTCTGTAACTGAAAGTCTGTAAGTTTGTGTCTGTAACTGTAAGTCTGTAACTGTATGTCGTTACGCCTGTAACTGTAGGTCTGTAACTGTAAGTCTATACCTGTAAGTAAGTCTGTAACTGTAAATCTGTAACTGAAAGTCTTTAACTGTAATTATGTAACTGCAAGTCTGTAACAATAAGTCTGTAACTGCAAGTCTGTAGCTGTAAGTCTGTAACTGTAAGTCTGTAACTGCATGTAACTATAAGTCTGTAATTGTAAGTCTGTAACTGCAAGTCTGTAACTGTAAGTCTGTAACTGTAAGTCTGTAACTGGAACTGTAAGTCTGTAACTGTAAGTCTGTAACTGCAAATCTGTAACTGTAAGTCTGTAACTGTAAGTCTGTAACTTTAACTGTAAGTCTGTAACTGTACGTCTGTAACTGTAAGTCTGTAACTGTAAGTTAGTAACTGTAAGTCTGTAACTGTAAGTCTGTAACTATAAGTCTGTAACTGTAAGTCTGTAACTGTAAGTCTTAAGTCTGTAACTATAAGTCTGTAACTGTAAGTCTGTAACTGTAAGTTTGTGTCTGCAACTATAAGTCTGTAACTGTAAGTCTGAAACAGTATGTCGTTAAGTCTGAACTGTAAGTCTGTACTGTAAGTAAGTCTGTACCTGTAAGTCTGTAACTGTAAGTCTGTAACTTCACGTCTGTAATTGTAAGTCTGTAAACTGCAAGTCTGTAACTGTAAGTCTGTAACTGTAAGTCTGTAACTGTAAGTCAGTAACTGCAAGTCTGTAACTGTAAGTCTGTAACTGTAAGTATGTAACAGGAACTGTAAGTCTGTAACTGTAAGTCTTTAACTGCAAGTCTGTAACTGTAAGTCTGTAACTGTAAGTCTGTAAGTTTGTGTCTGTAACTGTAAGTCCTTAACTGTAAGTCTGTAACTGTATGTCGTTAAGTCTGTAACTGTAAGTCTGGTACTGTAAGTCTGTAACTGTAAGTAAGTCTGTAACTGCAAGTGTGTAACTGCAAGTCTGTAAATGTAAGTCTGTAACTGTAAGTCTGTAACTGTAACTCTGTAAATGTAAGTCTGGTACTGCAAGTCTGTAACTGTAAGATCTGTAACTGTAAGTCTGTAACTGTAAGTCTTTAACTGCAAGTCTGTAACTGTAAGTCTGTAACATTACTGTAAGTCTGTAACTGCAAGTCTGTAACTGCAAGTCTGTAACTGTAAATCTGTAACTGTAAGTCTGTAGTGTAAAGTTTGTAACTCTAAGTCTGTAACTGTAAGTGTAAGTCTGTAACTGTAAGTCTGTAAATGTAAGTCTGAAACTGTAAGTCTGTAACTGTAAGTCTGTAGCTGTAAGTCTGTAACTGTAAGTCTGTAACTGTAAGTGTAAGTCTGTAACTGTAAGTCTGTAACTGTAAGTCTGAAACTGTAAGTCTGTAACTGTAACTGTACGTCTGTAACTGTAAGTATGTAAAAACTGTAAGTCTGTAACTGTAAATCTGTAACTGTAAGTCTGTAACTGTAAGTCTGATGTTGAGAGTTGTACAAACTGTTTTGAGCGACCATATTTTATTGCAAAAAAGAATTGATCTTGGACAGGTCAGTGCTGTCTCTCAAGAGACGTCTTGTGGCAAGGCAAGAAGCGCCACCTGTCAATAACGGTCATCATTTAGGTGGCTACAGTCACAGTCACAGCTAGTCACCTGTCATTAACGGTCATCATTTAGGTGGCTACAGTCACAGTCACAGCTAGCAACAGCCACACCGAGTCACAGCTACAGCCATAGCCACCTAAATGATGGTCTCTAACTGATTCAGTCCCGACACAGCACAGCAAGATTATGGATTGACCATGATAGTTCAAGGGTGGTGCTAGAATAGCTTGGCGCCTATAGGCGCCAAGCTATTCTGGCATTGACCACCCTTGAAATATCATGGTCGATCTGTCTCGTGAATTGCAATGCAGTCCGTCAGAGAAAAACTCCACAATACGTGTCTTTTGTACCTGGAACACACTGGCTTAATAAAGCGCCTGCCAACAGTTGTGCCTGGAACACACTGGCTTAATAAAGCGTCTGTCACCAGTCGTGCCTGGAACACACTGGCTTAATAAAGCGCCTGCCACCAGTCGTGCCTGGGAAAGCGCCTGCCACCAGTCGTACCTGGAACACACTGGCTTAATAAAGCGCCTGCCACCAGTCGTGCCTGGAACACACTGGCTTAAAAAATGATAAAGCGCCTGCCACCAGTCGTGCCTGGAACACACTGGCTTAATAAAGCGCCTGCCACCAGTCGTACCTGGAACACACTGGCTTAATAAAGCGCCTGCCACCAGTCGTACCTGCGGAACACACTGGCTTAATAAAGCGCCTGCCACCAGTGAAAAAGGTGCGAGGTTCGATACCGGGTTCCTGACTTTTCTCCTCTAGTAAGTGTCACCGTTAATTCGGGCGGACCGTGCGTCGGGGGTTCATTCTCCGGCGCTTCCTCCCCTTCACTTTGGTACCTGTCTCAGGCCACTTATAATAATACAATCGATCAGAATTTCATCGGTAGCTGAGCTGACACTTCACACCACGTGAATGTCCTGTGTTTGTCTTGTACTGTGTTTGTCTTCAGAGTGTATGCGTGTGTGTCACGTGAGCGTGCGTGCTGGGTTTAGTTCACGGCGCTTTAGAGCCCATTCGCAGAATTGGGTAGCGCCTATATAATGGCCGGTGTCATTATTATTAGTAGTTGTAGTAGTAGTATTTTTGACTTTTTATTTTAATTTGTCGCCGCTTAATAAAGGGTTCCGCTGTATTTCAAACGTAGTCAAACTGACATACTGTATGAAATGCCGACCGTCGGCCTTGTGTTCCCAAGGCAACAACTAGACAAAAAGCCGGATATGCACGTGTTAACCAATTCATTTCCAGAGCCAGGGGGCGATAGGTCGGCCCCAACATCTCGTGGGTGGTGCCCAACAACTCCGGGACATGCTACGGATCAACGTGTTCAACCATACATCTCTAGGGAGTATTTTTGTGTGAGCATAGAGTCGGTATATTGTCAGTTTTTAGAACACAGTCCGGCATAGTAGCAGACAGTCGTTCTGACCTGCTAGGCGTGCGCTCAGCCGATTGTGTGAGAATTTCAGTCCGTTTGTGTTTGTTACTTGCATGGTCATGTGAATTTTAAATTACGGGCCATCACACATGTAAGAATATGCAATAATACACACAAGCGATGTAGATGATCGTCTTGTTCTATACCTGCGTATTTTTCTGTGGCCTAGCGATTGGGTGCCTGATAGGCGGGGGCAGGGGATCTAACTGTTTGTCTGTCCAGCGCTGAGTAATTCCCCTTGGTATGTGTACGGTTCTACCAGCGCTAGCCTCACCTATCTGGTTTGTGAGTAGACAATGGAAAGCCCTTGCCGGCAGTACGGCCGGAGAATGTGAATCACAATAACCCATCGCACTGCCAGTTTTCCCTTTCCATACTGAGATACTATTGCTTGAAATAAAATTGACTTCGATAGTTCAAGGGTCAGTGGTGCCAGAATAGCTTGGCGACTGAGGCGCCAACTGAGCAGGCTATTCCAGTACCACCCTTGAACTAAAATGGTTGATCTCTCACCTTGTAACCGGTAATTTAGCCTTGATAGGACAACAATATCAGCCTCTGGATGCGACGGATTTACAAAGACGCTGTGCACAACTCGCAGCTGTAGATCAACCATTTTCTGTCAACCCTTTACATCGTGAGGCCGATTGGTAAAAGAAATTGCTTATTGTCCTATGAAGGATACATAACAGATTAGTCGACAGATCAACCATTTTAGTTCAAGGGTGGTGCCAGAATAGCTTGGCGCATAAGGCGCCAAGCTATCCTGGCACCACCCTTGAACTATCATAGTCCTATAAATTTCAATCAGGAGTGTATCAGGATGAAAAGGGTGAACAGCCACCGGTGCCGCATGCACAAAGGAGAGGGTTAAAGTGATATAATGACGGCCACTTGTAATACGCAGTCCACCATGTTTCCTCTTTCCGGCCAAACATACCCACAAGCACCCTCAAAGAAAAACAATCCACTCGGGACTGACTTGGTGCCAACAACGTTAATCTACGGAAGCTTACAACAGCGTCAGTCACCCCGGCGTACAAACGATTACTCGGCCACGTGTGGTCAAACTAACAGAGTTGATGACGTCAGTACCGGCTTCCATTTCCTTTAAACCCGTTGTGTGCCCACCCACAGGCATTGTTCACAGTCAAGCATTGTTCACAGTCAGGCATTGTTCACAGTACCAGTGGCTGAACGTACAACTGACGAGGTTAATGCGATACAATCAAACAACGATTAACTGTCTAAGGTAGTGTGTCTGCTGCTAGGTGATTGTGGACCTCGCGATAAAGGCTGGTAGTCCAGTGGCGTGAGCGAGGTTAGTCCTGCGCCAGCCATTAAGCACTGAAGGTGCTCCGCTATAGCGGAGTGAGTGTGTGTCACAAGTTGTGGCGCTATAGCGGAGTGAGTGTGTGTCACAAGTTGTGGCGCTATAGCGGAGTGAGTGTGTGTCACAAGTTGTGGCGCTATAGCAGAGTGAGTGTGTGTCACAAGTTGTGGCGCTATAGCGGAGCGAGTGTTGTGGCGCTATAGCGGAGTGAGTGTGTGTCACAAGTTGTGGCGCTATAGCGGAGTGAGTGTGTGTCACAAGTTGTGGCGCTATAGCGGAGCGAGTGTTGTGGCGCTATAGCGGAGTGAGTGTGTGTCACAAGTTGTGGCGCTATAGCGGAGTGAGTGTGTGTCACAAGTTGTGGCGCTATAGCGGAGTGAGTGTGTGTCACAAGTTGTGGCGCTATAGCGGAGTGAGTGTGTGTCACAAGTTGTGGCGCTATAGCGGAGCGAGTGTTGTGGCGCTATAGCGGAGTGAGTGTGTGTCACAAGTTGTGGCGCTATAGCGGAGTGAGTGTGTGTCACAAGTTGTGGCGCTATAGCGGAGCGAGTGTTGTGGCGCTATAGCGGAGTGAGTGTGTGTCACAAGTTGTGGCGCTATAGCGGAGTGAGTGTGTGTCACAAGTTGTGGCGCTATAGCGGAGCGAGTGTTGTGGCGCTATAGTGGGGTGAGTGTTGTGGCGCTATAGCGGGGTGAGTGTTGTGGCGCTATAGCGGGGTGAGTGTTGTGGCGCTATAGCGGGGTGAGTGTTGTGGCGCTATAGCGGGGTGAGTGTTGTGGCGCTATAGCGTATCATATCACCTTGCCAAGCCGGCTCACTCACGTCTTGTCCTGGCTTGGCAAGTCTCAACAGAATGAGTATTGTAGTCTCAACAACTGTACAGTTGCAGGAGGGCCATCAGTCGGCTCAAAGCGCCGCCGCAAACTAAACCCGACAGGCACGCTCACGTGAATCACGCGCAATCACGCACACACTGTACATAAACACAGAACATTCATGTGGGCAAGCGGCTCAAGCGAGCTACTGAAGTTTTGGAAATTCAAATCGTTTATATTTGAAATTTGATTAAGTGGGCTGAAATTGATACAAAGTCGTGGGGGAGGAAGAACCGGAGTACCCGGAAAAAGAACCCCCGACGGTCCGCCCGAATAAACGGCGACACTTACTAGACTAGGAGAACGCCGGAACCGGGTATCGACATAGCATTACCAGCTTTAGCAAGACTTCTAACCGTAGATCAAATCAAGACATGGACTCCCCAGTCGACCTCTTCAACTATCCACACCTGTCCAGCAACCTAGCACAATTTAGTCACACACACACACACACACACACACACACACACACACACACACACACACACACACACACACACACACACACACACACTTACCCCCCCCCCCCACACACACACACAAACTCACTCCACATACACACACACTCACTCCACCACTCGGCACACACTCGCACTCACTAACTCACTCATTCCACTCACACACACCCACACATACACACACTCACTCACTTACTCACTCTCACACACTCACTCAGTCACTCACTCACTCACTCAGACTCAGTCACTCATACTCACTCACTCACTCACACTCACTCACTCCACTCACACAGACACTGACGCGCGCGCTGTGCGTTAAATGTACATGAACTTGATTATCATTCGTAACTTATTCACGAAAATATAATAAACTTGACTTCAGCTTGAGACTAACCGAATAGAGTTAATACTTCAACTAGAATCGAAAAATAAATAAATGAGGCTGGAGTTCTTCGCAAATTAGCTAAAGAACAATTAATGTAAGTAAAATGTACGTAAGTGTTGTTCCTGACGCCTGACTGTGGTGAAGCGCAGCCGTTATCATTAGTCACGTGCAAGTCGGCAAGCCTCAGCATTTAAAACACTGATAAGACTGAATGGCCCGCCACCTGCAGTTTGGCTGCTCTCTGCGCTGCCATTGCGCAAGTCTGCCCACCGCACTTCTGCCACGCCCACTGGCCCTTTCGTTTCCATGTCTTCCCCGAGCCAAATGATGCACTTATATCGTCTGATCGTCTGCTAAACTTTGAATGATAGTGTCCAACCAGCACTGATGAGACAAAATTCGGCATAGATGATTCAAGGCCGGGTAGTGCGCCATGCTAATCAGGCACTGCCCTTGAGTTATCTTGCAGTCCATCTCTTGTAGTTGGTCGTGGAAGTGAAACAACCCTACTACATGCCGAACGCTACAAACAGCGGGCGGGTTGAAACAAAACATAGCAACGTTCCCTGATGTCGTGACTGAGCGGACCAAACTGTCAGAACGGCTAGGTGATGTGTTCTTCTTCTGTTGGGTTTTTGGACTGTGACAAGTACGTTGGATGCCTCCGAAACACAACGAACAACACCCATATGCCCAATAGGAATAAATCTTATGTCACAACCCCCCCCTCCCCCCACCGGCCTCCCCCACCCCCCGTCCCCACCCCCACCCTCCACGCCCATGTGCGTCTGTGCCTGTTTAGTTTGCATCCATTTCCCTTGAACAAGTCAAGATCTTTGGCCTTGAATCCACACAAGATTATAAAATCACAACCAGCGCCCAGCGCAGTAGTCGGTAACTGCCGAGCTAAATAACTGTCCTTGAGCAGAAGCCTGGTGTATGTTAATAATAATAATAATAATAATAATAATAATAATAATAATACCGTTATTATATAGGCGCTTTTTCTCAATTTTTGGGCAATCGACTCAAAGCGCCGCGAACTGAAACCCAACACGCACACTCACGTAACAGACACGGATTTACTCCATTTAAGACAAACACAGTACAAGACAGACAAATGGCCAGTTCAACTACTGAAGTTACAGAGATTTTTGATCGCTTGTATTTGAAATTTGTAAAGTGGCCTGAAACCGGTACCAAAGTGTGGGGGGTGGAAGAACCGGAGTACCTGGAGAAAGAACCCCGACGGTCCGCCCAAATTAACGGTGACACTTACCAGAGGAGAAAAGTCCGACGCCGGAACCCGTTTTCGAACCTCGCACCTTTGGCATTGGTGGCAGACGCATTAACCACTGCGCCACGGACCGTGTTGTGGTCACTTCTGCTCAACGTTGAACTTTGACAAGTATGCAGCATAACTGCTGACCAGCACCAAGTGGCAGGGAGTTCAAAGTTCAACGTTTTGTTCGGAGAAGACAATATAAAGTATATGCCACAAGTTATTTATGCTAATTATCTAATAGCAATTACATACTCGAACTTGTCCACACTGCCCACACTGCCCTGGTAAACTTGGTTAACTTGCTGCGATTACGTTTTGCAAATATTAATATCCACATAATTATATTAAAACGTTTCAGTCTGACGAGCAAAAGACTAATGCGACATTATTAGGGTCATCGGAAAACCTGGAGTGTTTCCGATGTCTCGAATAATGTCGCATTTATTTTGCTCGTCAGTATATTTTGATTTCTTCTTGTGTTGTTTTCTAGGCGTCCTCACCCTAACGTTCCCACAAAGGATCTGAACCGTACACATCACCCAGTGACAGACGAATAACGTCACAGGGGTGCGAGAACACTACCAACAGTACATCACTGGCAACGAGACTCGCTTGGAATGTTTGAAGAGGTTCTGCTTTCTTGGCATTCAGCGCGATTACAGAGGTGTGATAACAGCTTACCGAGTTTTTCTCCACGTGCTATTTTTACCCTTTGCCTTGATGGGGCAAGACAATTCGGTAACGTAACCACAGTGATGTAACGTGGTATGTGTATGGATGCTCGTATACCTTGCGGCACTAGTGCGGACAGCCGGCGTCCTTTTTTGACAGTACTGGAAAGGGGAAGGGGTTGGCGGGGGGGGGGGGGGGGGGGGGGGGGGGGGGGACCCGAAAAGAGCATTCAAGAGCTCAGGAAGGGCGGGGTTGGGGATGGGTGGGTGGGTGGGGGTGTCGAATATAGATGAGTTATGTTGATTCAATCCAATGGGGAAAATCTAATGCCAATATGTACAGTGGCAGACTGTCGGCTTTACAAACCTTCTTTTTTCCAGTGGAGTTTTCATGTGACTCGATGATTCTATGAAAAGTTCACAATGACGTACTGCTGTGAGACAGCCATAGTCGCCTGCACAGTGTTAACCCAAATAACTAACTAGATAACTATCAAGCTTTTCCGACCAAGCATTTTCATCTTAGCTTATTTCCACACTTACTTTTTTCTTTGGTGTTGGGCGGGGTGGGAAGGGGGTGCGGAGGTGAGTGGGAGTTTCTGGACCCGATAGAGCCCTCACCTGATCCGCCCACCAGCACCCACTGACCTATATTTACTTGACCTCTGACTTCAACAATTTTCGCTTTGAGTTCCTTCGCGCATCTTAGCCGCGCACTTTTGCATTGCCCTTTCCGGTACCAATGTGAAAAGACACGTCGAAGTACGAGTGCATACGAAGTTATTTGGACTGTTTTGACTATTTCGGCATGATGTCGAAGCGACAACACGGTGGGAGTCGTTGCAAAAACCATCTTTGTTACTATGTTTAATCAAAAGAAGTTAAAATAATGAGACAGCTGACTAAAAGAAGAGAAGAAATAGCCGTATCAAATTGAAAGAGAAGTGTATTTATTTGCATATGTGGCTTGAAGCATTCTCAGAAGATTATGAATTAAATTTTATAAAATAGTTTGCGCTTTCATTGATGCTTTAAAATTTATTTTTTAATGAAGGAAATTTTAAGCAATTAGTTTATCAGATAATATATTTTAATTTTCCATTGCACCATTTATAAACTAATGCATGTATATTATATTTATTACTAATACTATTAAAAAAGAATATCTTAATTTTTAAGTGGTGTAATGGAATGTTGAAATATATTACCTGCTAAAATAAATGCACGTAATTTCCTTCATTAAAAATGAAACATATTCTTTTTCAACACGCTCCATCAGATCTTAATAATAAAAAAAATGCATCAAGTTAGTGCCAATTTCTGATTACAGCTGTGCGGTATGTAATGTAGTCACAGTGACAGTGGTGACACTCTTTCTTGAATTTTAGATCTATGAACGTTGTTTGTATCGAATAATAACATGAAGAATATCCTTTTCCATTAAAAAACTTTATTTTTGACAGCCCAGGTTTTTTTGTGTGCAATTGGGAAACCCTCCATAATCTGCCCCTGACTGTATCTCAATAATGAATATTTTCCTGGATGGCGAATCTCCAAGGAAAAAATAAAATTAAGTGTTTGTTACAGCTATTATGTCAAGACAATTTTGGGTACTTTGGTATTTGAATGTGTTTGTTTAGGGGTTTTGTTAATTTTTTTTCCTTTTCATTCCTAATTTAAACTAAGGTTAGATGATTTGGCCCCAAAAAGCTTGTTTGAGGTTATTCAACCCACCATATTTTTTTATTGTGGTCCCTACGCCTTTTTGTGCAGTGGGCTGGAAAGGGTTTTTTCCCCCTTTTTTAAGCCCACGTTTTTCCAGTTTCGGAGATGTACAAACATATTTTTTATAAATTTCTGACCTGTACGTACATATTTTCCCAGATATCTGGAGATATACACATATAGCCCTCATATTTTCTTTTCAGCTCAGTGAACATTGTTTTTCTTACTATGTTCTAAGCGCTAACACTGTACCACATAAACGTTTTTCGATATGAAAACTCTGTTAGATGTCAAACAAGTTCATTTAGCGTTGATATAAAAGAAAACCGAAGACCTTACCTCGACGATTGAATAAAAAGTGCCCGTTTCAAACGGGATACACGCATTCCTTTCTCTGTCTTCCATGATAGTCGAAATGCAACCGGAAAAACCTAGGCAAAATCGCAAGCCGGCGCATGCGCACAAACCCGAAGCGAACTTCGCAATAGGCTTTGAGAAGGTACACGCGCTCAGTCAGACATCCAGTAATGTAGTATCCATGCCAGCACCACTCATTCTGTGTCATGGTCAGGAGAAATAACTGAACGGAGCTGGGGCCCAAAGATGTACGAACAATTCCTGTAGAGCGCTGTTCTACCGCCGTAACTTGACTGAGCAGATGTATGTAGTGGATGGTGACTATTGCCCCAGACAATTGCCCCCGCTGTTTTCATTTAGTTCTTAGTACACAACCCAGGCCGAGAGCCGAGCCGATAATTCGAGTATATAACTCTTGGCATAACGTGTAGATACTACTGAATAGACAACAAAAACTATGCCCGGCGTGCGGGAAACCGGAACGTCAGTTAATCAGCAAGGAAATGCTCTATCAAGGTCTGTAGCAACAGACATAGGCACTGTGCTCATGAGCCCCCGCAATTGCCGAGACTGATGAACATCTATGTCTCTTGCAGGTGGCGGTATTCATGATTGCTACCTCTCCATTCACCATTAGCCAGTATAACACAACATATTTACAAATGACTCGAAGTTTACCTTTAAATGAAAGCTATAATTCTACAATATATCTGTAAAAGAGACCCACAATAATAAATAAGAAGCTAAACAAGTAGCTAAACAACAAAAACAAAAGAACCCCCAACCACCCCCCTCCCCAACAAACAAACAAACAAACAAACAAACAAACAAACAAAAAACAAACAAACAGCAACAACAGCAGAGGAACAACAACAACAGTTTCTTCAAAGACGCAATTTAATCAGAAAAAGAAAGAACAGGGCACGGACATAGCCCAAAACAATGAAAGCAGCGGCCAGTCAGTGATGGCCGCCACATCCACACACCCTCGCAAACAAAAAGCGCGCGCATTGCATATGCATACGTCACCGGTGTTCTGAATGGGACTCTGCATATAACACTGCCCGCGCTTCTATAAAACGGCATCATCTGTTGACATGTTGCTGGGATGCAACGCTGCAGTCCGCCGGGCTAACACCTTCATTTTTATAGGTCTAGATTACTCACATTTTATATTTTACAAATGTCAGTTCGGCCGTGACAGGGTTAACCATCGATAGTGCCAGCTTGGCTTAGTGGTTGAACGACATTGTGAGTGAGCAAAAGGTAGTGCTTAAAGTGATCTGCTCCATGGCGGGCTTTGATGACGATTTGTTCAATTTTGTACAGCGCCTATATCCATCCCATGGTAGAATGCTCATGGCACTTCGGTAGGGGAAAGATTTTGTACAGAAGAGATAGAAAAAAAATCCGACAATTTGAGGGAAAAAATGATTGCTACAATTCTTCCATACAACGGGTTATCAATGTTGTCTTACCTCAACAAACACTTCTGTGCCCTTTTTCGAACAATCCGTGTGAGCAGACATACATGTCAGAGGTTTCCACTGCTTTTTGAGAGTAACGGAAGAAACTCTCATGTCCACAATGGAGAAGAAGAGGGGGGAAATCTTTCACATTGCGACTTTCAAGCTTCACAATTTTGTCCAGCATTAGTGTAAGACGTATTAAAACGTTTATAAAAGGAGATACCGCAAAGTGTTGCCCCTTTTATTGTCTGGAGTAGGTAACTTTAACTCATTCGCGGCCAGCCGCATCCGGATGCGCGGCATAAGCCGCGCATCCGGATGCGGCTGGCCGCGAATGAGTTACAGAGGCACTATGTTCGTGGCAACGTCGCTGTTAGTGATAGTCGCATGAATAAAAACAAAATGGACAGCAACAAACCAGCATTACATTTGTGGTACTTCGGCTTTGTTAGTCTTGTGGGAACATTGAATTTATCATTCAAGCGCAGTAGTATTAAATGTGCTGGTCTGTGATTATGGACTTACGGCTTTCAATCGTGAGGTCCAAAATCACAGACAATTCGGTATAGTCTTTTTGCCATTGTCATCCTCTGTCGCGTAAACAGCTGCGGGGTGCCCCTGTACCTGACAGAGGGAATAATTAGATTTTTGGAGCTACTGTGACTTGCAGAACTGTTTCACAATGGACACTGGAAAGCAGCGCACTTGGATGCCTTGGAAATCGTGAAGAAACGATAAGTACGATACTTCTTGAAGTATAGCTAGATGTTAAATGTTTCACTTTTTTCCCCCCGCATACTTAGTATATATCTTGCTTTTACTCGTTATTTTACATGTCTTTGTTTTTACGTGTATGCCATGATAATGCTGCTATTGCAAGTACTAATAATTACGATAATGATGATGATGATGATGTTGATGATAGATGATGATGATGATGATGATGATGATAATAATAATAATAATAATAATAATAATAACCATAAATTTATGTGGTACGAAACCTTTTAATGAGCTCAAAATAAAAAAAGTGAAGCCAAAGTAACATTATGTGGGGAGTCGTCAACTGAAACAAGAAGAACCAATTTTCCACTTTAAGAGATGCATGTTGTACACGTGTGTGCTCGGTGTGTCATTTTGAACTTTTCGCAGCCGCTAGATAGTAAGGTTCAAAACTGTTGACGGCGATCATCCTATGGATGTGGCCGAGCTGCATGGTTTTGTGTAGGTACTACCGTGAATAGTGTTTTGCGAACGTTCCCGTTTCATGGGCTCCCTTAATAACTAATCATGGCTATAGTGACAAAAGGTAAAGTTACCGTCAGTTTTCCGAGGCATATTTAGATGCATTTTCACCAAAAACAACATCTATTTTGAAGAAAGAAACAAGTGTTACCCCATTGCGGAAGGACTTTGTGACAGAATGGACTCGGTGTCAATGGGTGAGACGTCGCATCATCAAGAGGCACGGTGGACATCCCCACTGAACAGACAATTAACCGCCATGCAATATCCCACGGTGGCATAGTGCGCGGACCAACTGCGGCCGACGTAGGCCGTGGCCCTTTTGCTCACTGAGCCGGAGTTTATCCCGACAGCAGCAGCTGGCGAGGGACTTTCTGAAAGATCTTTCAAGTTGCCAAGAACTGCAAAACCTTCCGCGCGTGGCAAACCCGGCAATAAGTGCACTCCGATGTAACTGAATACACGCTTTGCCTTAACCCTTTAGATGTCGGCAGTGCTGTTTGTCGCGAAGATTCGTGTAGGAATCATCGCGACGAAAAGCGCTGCCATGCCAACAACCAGAGTTGAGGGTTAAATCGATCTGCCCCAGGGCTCTGCTTGTTCTGTTTGTTGAAATTCACCGATTGAACTTGTTCTCCATGTTATCTCATTGTACCCCAAGACCGAAATCCCCAAATTTTGCCGTTGTCCTCTGAAGACTGCATTGCAGTGCAGGACACAGATCGACCATGATAGTTCAAGGGTGATGCCAGAATAGCTTGGCGCCCATAGGCGCCAAGCTATTCTGGCATCAGCCTTGAACTATCATGATCGATCCATATCTTGCTGTGGTGTATCTGGGGTAGAATGAGTTATCTTGCGTCAGCTGAGACTTTTCTACCCTTATTTTCAAAATCTGTGTAAGTAGTCACACGCGACAGTGGTTTTCTACTGCTCCTCGTACATGTCGGTGCTACTCTCTGACGTACAAAGGACGGACAAAAAGAGTAGAACAAGTCTTTCATTTTACACATACGGCATTCAAACGTTAGAAATTAACATTAGCCCTTATGCGGAGCGCTATGGTAAGACATCATAGCAACATTTATAAGAAGATACTTCAATTGTAAACCCTTTGCTGCCTGGAGCACGTTGCTGTTAACTTGCCCATGTACTTTAGAGTAATCTGCTCTAGACAATAAAAAGGTTAATAGTTTGCAATACCTTCTTTATAAAATAATGTTCTAGTACCTCTTACAATAATGCTGGACGGAAGGGCTAACTTAACCTATGAAGTCTGAGTGTCGTAAAAAGAAACACTTTTTTGCTCTTCTTTTCCATTGTACCAAGGAGAGCTCGACTGCACCTATACGAGGCCTAGGAGAGCTCGACTGCACCTATACGAGGCAGGGGCAGTAGGAAAGCTCTGTTACGTGTGCCAAATTCACGTGGATAATAAAAAGAAGGGTTGAAAAATCTTATAGTGGACGGGAAACAACATTGATAGCCCGTATCAGCGAATTTTAACAAACAAATCCCACCATGGAGCAGATCGCTTTAAAGGGCGCTTAGACCAGACGGCGTTTAGTCTGAAACGGATATACTTAACCTCTTCAGCGCCGGAACCTAGCAGGCGAGACCAACCCGCAAGAGGGAATGATCCTCATGATGCCTCTTACCGCCCCTAATTTGTCTCTATGTTCCTTTGACGTTTTGCAGTCTTGGGCGTTGCATTAACACATTCTGCTCCAGGACCGAAATCCGCAAATTTTGAAGTTGCCCCCTGAAGACTTACACGTCTAGAAACAGATCGAGCGTGATAGTTCAAGGGCTGTGCCAGAATAGCTTGGCGCCCATAGGCGCCAAGCTCTGGCACAACCCTTGAACTATCACGCTCGATCTATGTCTTGCCGTGGCGTGTCGGAGTTGAATGAGTTAAGACAGATTCCAGGAACACATTATGCAATCACTGGCAGAGAAGGGCTTAATAGCCATAATGACACTTCTAATTCCACAATATTACTGCTAATCACCCAGTTATCCACTTTTGATCTCGTTCGCTCTAGAGAACTGCACCAAAAGACAATGCGCCCCGTACAAAGGCACCCTGTATCGATTCAATTCGTATGTTCTTCCCGTTGCTGCGGATTAAAAAAAAAAAAAGCCAACGAAGAGGATTTTCAGTCATTGTGCGCAAAGATAAGTGTATGTCCTGCATTCCAGTCAAAACACTGGTGTAATTACATACAGGCATGAAGTGATCGAGCACGCCTTTCAAAGAAGTTGCATGTCTTAAGTGTCAAAGTGACACGCTTCAAAATGACTAATACAAAACGGTAACCCCAAATCAAACCAATCCAAATCCAAATCAAAAACAGAACAAAACAGCCCGCCCCCCCCCCCCCGCCCCCCCCCCCCGCCCCCCCCCCCCCCCCCCCCCCCCCCGAAAAAAGAAAAATGAAAAAAAAAAAAAACACATGAGCAAGAACACGACCACAATGAAGTTGAAAAACACCATAAAACACAAACAAACAAACAAACAAACAAACAAACAAACAAACAAACAAACAAACAAACAAACAAAATATCTCTCAATCAATCACCCATACCCAAGCACCCAACCAAGCCTCAACCAAGCAACCATCAACCATTTTACAAGCCAAGCAATCAAGCAAAGCAAACAAGCAGCCGAACAACCAAACACCACATACAGTAAAATTAGGATATAACAAATCGCCAGGGGACCCGAAGTTTCTTGTTGTTATATCCGAAGTATGTTAAAAGCAAAGTTAAAAGCAAATCTACATAGTAAGAGTGCTGTTCGGACCCGTGAAAAAATGTTGTTATATCCGACTTTTGTTGTATCCGACCTCGTTATAAGCGAAATCGTCTGTGTATTACATATAGTTGATATTCTGAAGTTCGTTAACCCATTCAGCCCTGACGCACTGCAGCAGGAGATGGGTCGACCATGATAATTCAAGGGCAGCGCCAGATTACCTTGGGCCGGTCTGTCAACATAAATTATACAAACAAAAATTAGGTTCAACTGAGTTTGAATATTTAAAATGCCGTGACCAGATTTCCGACTGGATTTTCCTGTCGAGTGTGAAGTTACTAGCCTGGTTTGTATCGCGAAAGCTGCTTCACTAAACACTTTTTGTTTTAGAGGGGCAGAGCCGGTGCGTGTGTTCGTTTTGTAGTGAAACGCGTTGTTTTATCAAATAAAGACCAGAAACAAACACCAAGATATTTGCAGAGAATTTGCGGAAATTCAGTGCAGGTCCAAAATGTAACTTGACTGAAGTGCTGACAGGGCTCGTCAGTTCCGCTTAGTTTGCAATATTCACAATAATGCTGTTGGCAAGGGTGGATGCTGTCCTTGGCGGTGCGTCAAGTTCGGTTGCTGCTACTGACAGGCATTCCGGCAGCGGTCAATCATTTGGCCACAGATCGTCGAGTCGTTCCATTTACTGTACTGAGTCACTCTTCTGTGTGGTCATCGCCTAATACAGTGCAATCAGTACTGCCCGCCCCAGCCAATGCCATCCAGCTCACGATCTGTGCCGACCGTGACTGAAAGGACGGAAAAAAGACTCAGTCACGAGTGAAAAAAAAAAAAAAAAAAAACAGTAGCTCGGCGGCCTACTGAGTCGTTCACCAAAGCACGTGGTGCAGTTACTGTATAACCTGACAGTAGTGCACGTAGTGTGTTTGTCAAGATTCGACTGCGATGATGTCAATCAAAGCGGCCATTTTTCCTCTCAGGCTCCCCGGCACGTTCTCGTCTCGTGCCTGGCGTCACTGAATGAGTGTGACGTACGCGGCCCCAGATCCCTCTTTCCACCGTGTGGTGTAAGGCCTACTACACGTTCTTTCCTGCTTCGATTTTGACCACAGAGGCTCACCCACCCACCAGGGTTTCTTCACAGTGTTGGAGTAGAGCCATATGGGCTGATTACCAGCAAAAGGCACAGATTCTCATGCGAATCTATGCCTGTGGCAGAGTAAAACGTGACATTGAAGAAGCGACTGCGGATCTGAGTGACTCCATCCGCCAGCAACCATCGTAGAAACGAAACCCTTATGAAACCGTTTATTTTTAGGCCGCCCCCCCCCCCCCCCAAAAAAAAAAAAAAAAATAATAATAAATTAAAAAAAATAAATAAATAAATAAATAAATAAAAATAATTATATAATTAATAAATAAATAAAATAATAATAATAATAAATAATAATAAATAATAATAAATAAATAATAAAATAATTTTAAAATATTAATTAATTAATTAAAATATAATAAAATTAAATAAATAGATAAATTAAAAATAAGTAAATAAATAAAATAAATAAATAATAATAATAAAATAAGATAAACTGTGTAGTATTTGGCCTGATAGGCTACATCCCTATAACCCGCTGTTGTTGCAAGGGCTCGTGAGGATCTCTTGTCTTCTAGTCTGTGATTTTGTACCTCGGTCACGGTTTAGCTCAGAGCCATAAGGTTGTCAGTCACAGTAACTTTGTCAATTCACAAACCGGCACTATGGATGGCTTCAGTAGGGCGGTGGCGGCATAAGAGTCCCAAGCCGGCCGCACCTTGACATGCTGCTGGTGGCCCTTCCACAGAACCATATCAGTTTTCATGCAGACAGCGAAGAACAGCGGCACACGAGAAAGCACACGTAAACTGCATGCAAATAAGCCTCATTTAGTGTGTGGAGTCGGTCGTCAAATGTGTCTCGGTGGGGACAGACAGGAGATGGGGGGTGTCACTAATCCGATCATGTCAGGACACGACCGCCAGATTGCGTGCTCAGCATTTCCGGGAGCGTTTTGTTGGACTGGAATAGGGACACGGGAAATGAAATTAGTTCAGTTACTCAGTGGCATTCGTATGCGTTGGTACTTACACGAGGTCTCAGTGCAAAGCTCCACACTGACAATCTTTCTCAGTCTTACTCGTAAATCAGACCGGCCAATTCTCTTATGTCGATGTTCATTTGTCAATACGGGCAGTGTGCTGGACTGTGATTTTGGACCTTAGTGCTCTAGAGCAGTAAGGTCCAAAGTCACAGACCAGCACTGCCACTTATTAGACTGGGACTTAGGATACGGAACTCAGTCTCAACGTCTTCCCGTGGATATCGTGCGCATGCAGATTCATTACTGAGTCTGTAGCAGATTATGGCACATTAATGTCAATGTTCATTCAGTGGAGAATGGATGAAGGCGTGTTTATGTTCTGAGCAGGGATGGCCGGCGTCTTCTCAGTAGTCTGCCGTATGTTAAACTGACATAGTTGTTGGGAGAAGGAGTTGATTCCTTAGTGACAATTCCGCTCTCAGTGTTTGTAAGAGCGCTTGTCTGTAAGATGAAAACAGAACCACTGCTGACCTGCAGGTGCTGCTGATCCCAAGTCCAGATTCCGCATATCATGTGCAGGGCATATACAATTGACAAAAAAAAACAAAAAAAACAACGAAGGCCTAAATCCGTGACCCTCCGCAACTTCTTGGAGCACATGAGGATCTATGCCTTTTGCAGACGAATGAGGTTGGTGTTTGCAATGATGGGCATGATCATGACAAGGTGAAATTGGATAGGACGATGTCATCCATTTTGCAAAAAAATTCTTTATTGATTTTTTTCGGCGTTTTTTCATCGGTTATTTTGCGATGCGGATTTTCTTCTTTTTTTTTTTTTTTTTTTGGGGGGGGGTGGGGGGGGGTGGGGTGGGGGGTGGGGGGGTCGTTCGGCATATAATTTACTGTTGCAAGGACGTTTATTTTTGATGCAAGCGGCAAAAAGTAAGCAGCTATGGTAACAAAAACAAACGCACGTGACGAGGAATGTGTGACAGAACCCGGATGATTTTTCCAAATCTGATGACGCGCCTGAAGCCCACCTCAGCTCGCAAGACAGAGCTTGACGTGGACCCTGCAATCTGCCATGACTCATGCGAATCTACGCCAGTCACGCTTGCAGATAACCGAGGCTGAATCAGCAACTTACTATATCCGCTCTCATCACTCAGTTGAAAATGATATCTCTGCAACCATCAAAGATTCCCGGCCAGTCGCAGCCGGACACCCGCGCACGTCTTCGGCGCATAGATGTAAAAGATTTCGGCAAGAGGCGTGGATCCTCATGAGCCCCCGCGTATGCGGGGGCTCATGAGGATCCACGCCTCTTGCATGTTTGTGTGTTTCGGCTGAAGGGTTTGTCACGACACGCCTGACGGAGTCAGGGCGCCGTGGACAATATGAGTGCAGACACTCGAGAAAACCCACCCACTCTAAATAAATAACGCAACGCCAGTGATAAACAACAACCAAATCCTTTATTACCTACCCTTACTCTAACTCCCACCCCGACCCACTAACGCCCCACACACTCACACATACCCACACATGCACTCATAACGTATTAACACTTAAAAAAGATTAACATATAAACAAATGACTAACAAGTGAAAATGACTAACAGGTGAATATGACTAACAGGTGAATATGCCACTAACAGATGAATATGACTAACAGGTGATAATGACTAATATGTGAATATGACTAACAGGTGATAATGACTAATATGGCCAACGGCTATACAAGGCGGGTAACTTTGTCTCTGTACAGTGTCCTCTGTCCCACACTAGACAGGGTGGCTCATAACGTACGAGTACTACCCCTGCACCACAGAGCACCGTAGCCGCGCTTGCCCACGCACGCCTGTGACCGACGCTCAGAACGTAGAGTCAGCCTGCTGTAGCCCAACGTACTTGTCCAACAGGACCGGCTAGCGAAGGCGTTCTGACTCCCGATGATGCGTCACCGTTGGTCGCGGATGATGAGATCGAAGAACGAAATCTTCGAAGCCAATGATCGAAGCCAATGATCGAAGCCAGTGCACTGGAAAAGGGCGCATTGTCAGTCAAAGTGCCAACACAGTTAATTCTGGCCTATTTGACACGCACCTACTCACAAACCACGTGAGTTGTGTCTCGTCTCACCCTAATACCTGCCTTGGCCATATTAAATATACAATCATGGATATGAAAGCTTCCTATGTACATTCAACATTCACCAGGTCTGCACTATTCTATTACACTAGCATTAAGCTAGCACAACCACTTTTGTATAATAACATTGCCACTGCTAAAACCAACATTATCAAAATATCCCGATGTACATACAAAGATATGAAATAATCACCAGCAACCACCCAACGTGACAATCATATTACATTGCATCTAGGACTTAATATATATTTGAAAGGATACCCACTTTAATTCATTTTACAACATGGCCCTTTAAATATATTCACTCGGCGACAGCCGACATAAACAACTAAATCCGACACCCACCACATTACAACCCAACCTAAAAAACATGGTTAAAGACTCAATTAAAACATCACTAAAAAACTAGACGAACATACCCTTCCGCCCCTATGTACACATTCATACACCCGAGAGCACAGCAGCTAACTGAGGAAAATGGCATGAATTTACCTGTCACTGGTGAGTCCTCCGGCAGGACGAGACAAAACAAGACGAAGACGAACCGGAGGGGTCTTCTGCTGAGCAGCAGCTGTGGTCGCTAGTCTCTTGGACACCCACACCCAGGAACACTGGCCGTGGTCTTGCAGGGAGGGTAAAAGAACCCTCACACAGCTTGTCAAGGGCTCCAAACAAGGCCGCACCCTGACCCAGACTCTCACTTCGCTGGCTAACTCCGCTGACTGACAAATATCCTACTGCTACCTCGCAGGTTAACTTTGCTTCTGAACACTGTTCGGTTTAAAGCTACTTGGCTAAAGCGTGCAACCGCTGTAATCGCTCACTGTTAAGCTTGCTGCACGGGCTTTACGATTACGCTCACACTATATTTATTAACTTCCCTAAACTAAGGCTATGTACAGAATTCGGCGATCTACATTTATTAACAGAAAAACGACTTGGCGAAAAAAATAAAACAACATGTCACATCCGTTACGTGACATACAGATCAAACACCCGGGTTTGATTACTATATGACTGTCCCAATACTGCTTCCGCATTTACGGTTTCTACCACCCTGTCCTACTCAAAAAGTCAGCAGGTACATTTACTTTACCGGCTATGCTTTCTACTCTAATGGAAAATGGCTGCAACTGCAAAGCCCACCTCATCAGTCGACTGTTTGTGGATTTAGCTTGTTGCAAGTACTGCAATGGTCTATGGTCCGTCTGTACGACGAATGTCCTACCATACAGATACTGACGGAATTTTTGAATTCCCCACACGATTGCAAGACACTCCTTTTCGATGGTGGAGTAGTTACGTTCTGCTTTGGACAGTTTCTTGCTCGCGCATGCAACAGGCTGTAAACCGTTACCATGGTCCTGACATAATACGGCCCCTACCCCCCCTTCGGACGCATCTGTCTGCAACATGAAGAGACGATCGAAGTTTGGCAATGAGCACACAGGACCCGAACACAGTCGCGCCTTCAGCGTCTCAAATGCTGTCTCACATGCATTGGCTCTCTCGATTACTCCCATCTCTAGCATAGCATCTACTTCGGCTTTGACTACCTCTAGCTGAGAATGAGGTAGAGGATATTGCTTCGTTCTCACCGGCACTTCATCAGTCAAGTGGATTTCACACGAGTCTAGTGTCGTCCTCAACGGATAATCTGTAAAAATATCCTTAAACTGGACAGTCAGAGCTTGTATACTAGAATGGATTTCTGGACAGTTAGGATCAAGATGGACGTCGGAGGGTCCTTCAGACACTACCAAAGGAATGGTGGGTACTTCCTTTACCACCATGAATGCCTCTCCCCCCTCATCTTCGTCCTCCTCATCTATCACTACTGTAGCTACTGACACTCGTTCTTGGAACTTTTTCAACAGATTTGCATGGTACAGTTTATTTTTACTGCCCACCCGTACCCTGTAGTCACACTCTCCGACTCTCTCTAGAACTTTGAATGGTCCCTGCCAAGCCATCTCCAGCTTGTTGTGTTTAACTGGAAGTAACAGCAAAACCTTGTGACTCCTGCACTAAAACTGCGTGGTTTGGCTCTGCGGTCAAAGTGCTGTTTCTGCTTTTTCGAAGCTAGCTTCAAATTCTGTTGCGCTAACCTGCAAGTCTCTTCAATGCGATTCCGTAAATCTACCACGTACTGGCTTGCATCTCTCACCTCTTCTCCCATCTGCTCTTTCGTCCACAGATCCCGTAGAACTGACATGGGCCCCCTTACAGTCTTGCCGTACAATAACTCGAACGGCGCGAACCCCGTCGATTCCTGAGGAACCTCCCTGTACGCAAACAGCAATGAGGGAATGTATCTGTCCCAACATCGAGGTTGCTCGCTAGCTAACTTCTTCAACATGGACACCAAGGTACCGTTGAAACGTTCGACTAGGCCATTTGCCTGCGGATGGTAAGGAGTAGTACACTTGCCTTGGATGCACAGCAAACGGTTGACTTCAGACATCACTTGTGAAGTGAACTGGGACCCTTGGTCGGTGAGCACCTCCCTCGGAATTCCCACCCTAGACCAGATTTCTAACAATGCCTCAGCGACCCTTTCTGCTTCGATCCCCTTTAAAGGTACTGCCTCGGGGTATCGAGTGGCGTAATCGACGGTCACGAGAATGAACCGGTTTCCTCTGTCGGAAGCTGGAGCAATAGGCCCCACAATGTCTACCGCTACTCTCTGAAATGGTTCTTCTACTAGCGGAAGCTGTTGCATAGGAACCCGTGGTACTCTCCCTCTTGGTACTACTTTCTGACATTGTTCGCACGACTCACAGTACCTGCGAACTTGAGCACACAGCCCCGGCCAATAGAAAGTACCCCAAATGCGTTCCCGGGTTCTCTTGCCTCCCAAATGCCCCCCCATCGGTGGGTCGTGCGCTAAACGCATTACAGTCTCCCTCAAAGGCTTCGGGACGACTAACTGGGACGTTTGGCTGCCTCCTTTGCTATAGACCCGATACAGAATTCCCTTCCTCCTGCAAAATTCTATCAGACTTTTCCCTGACGGAATTGCTCGGCCCTCTTCGGCCAACTTCCTAGCGCGAGCTAGAGTTTCGTCCTGGTTCTGCCACTCTATCAGTTGGGCAGGAGTCACATTGAGATCGGCCTGCTTAACGACTTTCAGCGCGCTCTCTCCTCCCTTTTCCCTCTGAATCTGAGCTCGAGTTTGGACTGCTGCTGCCATAGCACACTCACTGGCATCAATGGATACGGGACTACGTTTCCCATCTGAAAAAGTCACCCAGTTCCCTAGGATTACGTCCGGTCCCATGCGCTCCATTACGATAAGCTCGATCGTCCCTCGCACGAATGGGGAATCGATTTCAACCCATGCAGTCGGATACTTATCGGACTTAGTATGGTCGACGGGATTGACGTCTATGAACCGACCTGTAAGATCCCTGGGTTCTATCCACTTGGCGGCGATCGCACTCATATCCGCGCCGGTATCACGCATGATACGAACTTCCTTTCCCTTGGCTAATCCCTTACTCCACGGGTCGTAGGGCCGGATCGTCCGCATCCCTACGGTCACGGGCTCTGTCATTACGGCTACTGTCTCAGGAGCAATGGTGACTTGGTTAACTGACGCCTTACTCTGACAGTTCCTTGCTAAGTGCCCTGGTTTATTACACTTGAAACACAGCCGTTCCCCAGTCCCCCTGCCTGAACTAGCTGGTTCTGCCCTATGTTCTGCTTTGGTCTCAGGGGGTTTATTCGACCCTTTGTCCTTCTTGAACGGCGGACGAATCGGCCCCCCACCCAACGGACGCGAGACTGCCCGTTTGGTGTCGATATGGAGCTGTGCTAGCTCCGCGGCCTCTTCACCATTCCTAGGACGTTTTTCCCTAACGAACATTTCCAGGTCTGCATTCATAATAGCATAAAGTTGCTCAGACAGAAACATGTCTAGCACTTGTTCTACGTCCTCTATGTTCTTATGGGCTAAAGTGAACCAACGCTTGACTGAGGTCTTCAACCTAACGAACAACTGTGGAAACGTTTCGAGACTCTCCTTTTTGGCTTCGCGAAACTGGCGCCTGTAATATTCAGCGTCACGCCTGAATCTTCTCAATAAGGTCTCCCTCACCACCTCAAAATCTTTCCCTTGCTCTACCGTCAGCCTAAGGTATGCATCACGGGCCTCCCCCTGCAATAGAGGTGCTAACCTTATCCCCCATACCTCTTTCGGCCACCCCTGGGTTTCGGCTACTCTCTCAAAGAGCTGAAGGTAAGATTCCACATCTTCCTTATCCTCTAACGGACGCATCTTGAGCGAGTAATGCTGACTAGACTCCGTAACTGACTTCTTTTCCGATGCTGCTAACTGTAATCTAAGCCGCGTCTCGGCCGCGACGAGCTCTTCTTTCCGTGCTTGTTCCGCGGCGGCTAGCTCCTCTCTCCGTGCTTGTTCCGCGGAAGCTAGCTTACGTTCGGTCAATGCTAAGTCATCCCGCCTAGCTTGCTCTGCGGCCTCACGGTCCATCTGGAGCCGTCTCTCGGCTGCCTCGCGGTCCATCTGACGCTGCTTCTCTACTGCCTCGCGGTCCATCTGGAGCCGTCTCTCTACCGCCTCACGGTCCATCTGGAGCTGCCTCTCTAACGCCCTACGCTCTAGGTCACGTTCCCGTTTTTCTTCCTCTCTCCTAACTTCGGACAGGATGAACTGGGTTAGAGCTCCCCCACTAAGTCCTAGGCCCTCTCCTATCACTTTATACTGCTCATATGGGTTTACCATCACCCCTAACCCCTCTTTACTTTCCTGATCCCTACTGGGTGTCAGTCCTGCTGCAGTGAGAGTACGGGTAAGGGTACTCACCACCGTTTCCTTCCGAGAGGGAGTGGCCAAAGTGGCTCCTCTCTCTCCTGGACCCTCATCCCCTGCACCACCACCCTCGGACTCAGGGTCGTGCCCCGACGTGGCACGGGTGGCCCTGGTATCCCGTTTAGGGGGCATCCTGGTGTGGGTGTCACGGAGGCAGCGACGACAAATGCTCCCCAGCAGGACCCCTGACAAAGAAAAAACAAAACAAATAAATACACAGAATACAAACAACGAATAAGGACTAGACAGTGACAAGAGCCGAAGGGTCCTCACCACTCGGTACCTGAGTAATGAGAGGCAACCACTCATGCCACCCCTCGTTTATGCGCACTGCACTCTCTGGCCGTGGCCCCCTGGCGCAATACGCCCCCACTCCCGCCAACCGCCCGCTAAATCTTACTCGTACCACAACACGAACACACGGTCACTGGCGCACAAAAATACCCTAATCTACCTAACCTGTTACCTCCCCCTAATCCTTATCCCACCGCTGCCACCAAATATGTCACGACACGCCTGACGGAGTCAGGGCGCCGTGGACAATATGAGTGCAGACACTCGAGAAAACCCACCCACTCTAAATAAATAACGCAACGCCAGTGATAAACAACAACCAAATCCTTTATTACCTACCCTTACTCTAACTCCCACCCCGACCCACTAACGCCCCACACTCACACATACCCACACATGCACTCATAACGTATTAACACTTAAAAAAGATTAACATATAAACAAATGACTAACAAGTGAAAATGACTAACAGGTGAATATGACTAACAGGTGAATATGACTAACAGATGAATATGCCTAACAGGTGATAATGACTAATATGTGAATATGACTAACAGGTGATAATGACTAATATGGCCAACGGCTATACAAGGCGGGTAACTTTGTCTCTGTACAGTGTCCTCTGTCCCACACTAGACAGGGTGGCTCATAACGTACGAGTACTACCCCTGCACCACAGAGCACCGTAGCCGCGCTTGCCCACGCACGCCTGTGACCGACGCTCAGAACGTAGAGTCAGCCTGCTGTAGCCCAACGTACTTGTCCAACAGGACCGGCTAGCGAAGGCGTTCTGACTCCCGATGATGCGTCACCGTTGGTCGTGGATGATGAGATCGAAGAACGAAATCTTCGAAGCCAATGATCGAAGCCAATGATCGAAGCCAATGATCGAAGCCAATGATCGAAGCCAATGATCGAAGCCAGTGCACTGGAAAAGGGCGCATTGTCAGTCAAAGTGCCAACACAGTTAATTCTGGCCTATTTGACACGCACCTACTCACAAACCACGTGAGTTGTGTCTCGTCTCACCCTAATACCTGCCTTGGCCATATTAAATATACAATCATGGATATGAAAGCTTCCTATGTACATTCGCCCCACCCGGGTCTGCCCTGGGGGACTTGGGTGGGGTTAGGTACTTTTTAGTTCCCAGGGTCACCCTGGTCAGCCCCACAGGGTGAGTTTTTCTCTCTATTCTGGGGCATGTGTTTCTGTCTACCCGAGGTCCATTCACCTGTATTTGCCTTTTTAAAACTCTCCCTACTGTCTGCACTGCCTGTAGCTCTTGATATTGGATGTGTGTTGCTAAATGGTCTTAGCTTTATTTAGGCCCCATGTGTTAGGTTTATTTAATGTATTTGACCGGCTGGCGACATACATTCAATGTTCTGTTTTTTTTTTTTTTTTTTTTTTTTCACAAGCAGTGCAGGCACGTCCTGAGAAAGCCTTGTTGCTGTCGGGACGCTAAGCAATGTACAATCAATCAATCAATTCCTATGTACATTCAACATTCACCAGGTCTGCACTATTCTATTACACTAGCATTAAGCTAGCACAACCACTTTTGTATAATAACATTGCCACTGCTAAAACCAACATTATCAAAATATCCCGATGTACATACAAAGATATGAAATAATCACCAGCAACCACCCAACGTGACAATCATATTACATTGCATCTAGGACTTAATACATATATATTTGAAAGGATACCCACTTTAATTCATTTTACAACATGGCCCTTTAAATATATTCACTCGGCGACAGCCGACATAAACAACTAAATCCGACACCCACCACATTACAACCCAACCTAAAAAACATGGTTAAAGACTCAATTAAAACATCACTAAAAAACTAGACGAACATACCCTTCCGCCCCTATGTACACATTCATACACCCGAGAGCACAGCAGCTAACTGAGGAAAATGGCATGAATTTACCTGTCACTGGTGAGTCCTCCGGCAGGACGAGACAAAACAAGACGAAGACGAACCGGAGGGGTCTTCTGCTGAGCAGCAGCTGTGGTCGCTAGTCTCTTGGACACCCACACCCAGGAACACTGGCCGTGGTCTTGCAGGGAGGGTAAAAGAACCCTCACACAGCTTGTCAAGGGCTCCAAACGAGGCCGCACCCTGACCCAGACTCTCACTTCGCTGGCTAACTCCGCTGACTGACAAATATCCTACTGCTACCTCGCAGGTTAACTTTGCTTCTGAACACTGTTCGGTTTAAAGCTACTTGGCTAAAGCGTGCAACCGCTGTAATCGCTCACTGTTAAGCTTGCTGCACGGGCTTTACGATTACGCTCACACTACATTTATTAACTTCCCTAAACTAAGGCTATGTACAGAATTCGGCGATCTACATTTATTAACAGAAAAACGACTTGGCGAAAAAAATAAAACAACATGTCACATCCGTTACGTGACAGGGTTTACTGACAAGAAGAGCATGCCGGCCCGCGCGGCAACGTCATTTGTCTGACAGACCAATCTGCTCACGGTCCGTCTCGTATTTACTCTGTCGCAGTGTGTCCCTGACACGGAACGTTGGAAGGATGTATGTCATATAGGGGCGGATCAGTTACCTCGAGTGGGGGGTGGGGGGGGGGGGGAGTTCCAACTTTTTGTTTGGGACCTTCAACCTGATACACTGAAAAGGCCTCCCCGACGCTAGACCTCTTGTTTTCAGGGGTCGAAAAATCGAAAAGCGGGGGAGGGGGTCCCGGCAAACACCCTAAAAAGGGAGTTTGATATTGCATTTTAAAGAATTTTTTTGGAGGGGGGATCAGGAACCCATGTAATCCCCCCTCCCCGACACTAGACCCCTTGTTTTCAGGGGTCAAAAAATCGAAAAGCGGGGGAGGGGATCCAAACACCCTAAAAGGGAGTTTGATATTGCATTTTAAAGAATTTTGGGTCGGGGGGGGGGGGGGGGCAGGAACCCCTGTAATCCCCCCTCACCCAGGACCCGCCCCTGCCACAGACAGTGGGGACGGGAAACAGGGTCCGAGTAATTCACTAATAGGCCTTAGTCCTAAATCGCAATCTGCCCGGGGAAAGACATTAAGTAGTATCCCTTGACAGCAACATTTGCAGTTGGTCGTATTTCAGAATCATATCAAAGACAGTAAGTAGTGTTCCTTGACAGGAACATTTGCAGCTGGTCGTATTTCAGAATCATATCAAAGACAGTATGTAGCGTCTCTTGACAGGAACATTTGCTGTTGGTCCTATTTCAGAATCATATCAAAGACAGTATGTAGTGTCCCTTGACAGGAACATTTGCAGTTGGTCGTATTTCAGAATCATATCAAAGACAGTAAGTAGTGTCCCTTGACAGGAACATTTGCTGTTGGTCCTATTTCAGAATCATATCAAAGACAGTATGTAGCGTCCCTTGACAGGAACATTTGCAGCTGGTCGTATTTCAGAATCATATCAAAGACAGTAAGTAGTGTCCCTTGACAGGAACATTTGCTGTTGGTCCTATTCAGAATCATATCAAAGACAGTATGTAGTGTCCCTTGACAGGAACATTTGCTGTTGGTCCTATTTCAGAATCATATCAAAGACAGTATGTAGCGTCCCTTGACAGGAACATTTGCAGCTGGTCGTATTTCAGAATCATATCAAAGACAGTAAGTAGTGTCCCTTGACAGGAACATTTGCTGTTGGTCCTATTTCAGAATCATATCAAAGACAGTATGTAGTGTCCCTTGACAGGAACATTTGCAGCTGGTCGTATTTCAGAATCATATCAAAGACAGTATGTAGTGTCCCTTGACAGGAACATTTGCAGCTGGTCGTATTTCAGAATCATATCAAAGACAGTATGTAGTGTCCCTTGACAGGAACATTTGCAGCTGGTCGTATTTCAGAATCATATCAAAGACAGTATGTAGTGTCCCTTGACAGGAACATTTGCAGCTGGTCGTATTTCAGAATCATATCAAAGACAGTATGTAGCGTCCCTTGACAGGAACATTTGCAGCTGGTCGTATTTCAGAATCATATCAAAGACAGTATGTAGCGTCCCTTGACAGGAACATTTGCTGTTGGTCCTATTTCAGAATCATATCAAAGACAGTATGTAGCGTCTCTTGACAGGAACATTTGCAGCTGGTCGTATTTCAGAATCATATCAAAGACAGTATGTAGCGTCCCTTGACAGGAACATTTGCAGCTGGTCGTATTTCAGAATCATATCAAAGACAGTATGTAGCGTCCCTTGACAGGAACATTTGCAGCTGGTCGTATTTCAGAATCATATCAAAGACAGTATGTAGTGTCCCTTGACAGGAACATTTGCAGCTGGTCGTATTTCAGAATCATATCAAAGACAGTATGTAGCGTCCCTTGACAGGAACATTTGCAGCTGGTCGTATTTCAGAATCATATCAAAGACAGTATGTAGCGTCCCTTGACAGGAACATTTGCAGCTGGTCGTATTTCAGAATCATATCAAAGACAGTATGTAGCGTCCCTTGACAGGAACATTTGCAGCTGGTCGTATTTCAGAATCATATCAAAGACAGTATGTAGTGTCCCTTGACAGGAACATTTGCAGCTGGTCGTATTTCAGAATCATATCAAAGACAGTATGTAGCGTCCCTTGACAGGAACATTTGCTGTTGGTCCTATTTCAGAATCATATCAAAGACAGTATGTAGCGTCCCTTGACAGGAACATTTGCAGCTGGTCGTATTTCAGAATCATATCAAAGACAGTATGTAGCGTCCCTTGACAGGAACATTTGCTGTTGGTCCTATTTCAGAATCATATCAAAGACAGTATGTAGCGTCCCTTGACAGGAACATTTGCAGCTGGTCGTATTTCAGAATCATATCAAAGACAGTATGTAGCGTCCCTTGACAGGAACATTTGCAGCTGGTCGTATTTCAGAATCATATCAAAGACAGTATGTAGTGTCCCTTGACAGGAACATTTGCAGCTGGTCGTATTTCAGAATCATATCAAAGACAGTATGTAGTGTCCCTTGACAGGAACATTTGCAGCTGGTCGTATTTCAGAATCATATCAAAGACAGTATGTAGTGTCCCTTGACAGGAACATTTGCAGCTGGTCGTATTTCAGAGTCATATCAAAGACAGTATGTAGTGTCCCGTACAGCGACGACGTCGGAGCAGTTTGAACAAACCGTTTGGCTCGATCGCCGCGATCACTGTATGTATTGCGCGCGTCTTCGTAAACTGAATTAAAACGCGCACTGTTAACTTCATATCAGAGGAGTATCAGAGGAGTATCTCCAGCTGAAGTGGGGCAAAATAACACATCACACACGTCTGCCATTAAGGCAAAATACATCAAATCAATTTGCATGAAAGCTGAGATTGTCATTCTATTGCAATGAAAATATCGCTTTTCACATGAATAAACCTACCGCCTTTTGCCTTGAAGGCTCACGTGACTACCGCCGCAACTGTTTAAAGATACACTTCTGTAACGGGTCTAGTCAGTTATGGTTCATTTAGACTCTACTCCATTATATATATATATATATATATATATATATATATATATATATATATATATATATATATATATATATATAATATATATATATATATATATATATATATATATATATATATATATATATATATATATATATATATATATATATATTATATATATATATATATATATATATATATATATATATATATATATATATATATATATATATATATATATATATATATATATATAACGCTATCTGTCCGAGAAACAGCTAAAAATAGATTGACACGCTAACGGCTGTGCAGAATAAATAAGTGCGTTTACGCGTGTGTTTTAGCTGCGTCTCCAAACTGCTGTTAAAGTTCATTAGGTGTGTCGACAAGGCATAACAAACACAACTGGTGCTGAAATGTGTAATGGTACTTTAACTTATTCTACCCCAGACACACCACAGCAAAATAAAGATAGACCATGATAGTTCAAGGGTGATGCCAGAATGGGCGCCAAGCTATTCTTGCATCACCTTTGAACTATCATGGTCGATCTGTGCCCTGCACTGCAACGCGGTCTTCAGAAGACGACTTCAACATTTGGGGATTCCGGTCTTGGGGTAGAATGAGTTAACAGAGCCGACGTGTCTTTGCAGGAGTCGTCAACGGCAACAACTATTAATGATAGCACCGATCCTCATTGTCGCCTGCGTCTAACAGTCAATAATATTATTGTCTGTGCAGCAAAACGTCATACGGGCCCACACAGGTAGCAGTGGGCCCGTGCACAGCCGTCGAGGGCCCGACGGCTTTGCCGACTAGCGCCCTATTCCTTGTTGCTTGCTTGTACACAGACAACAATAGATACAATCAATGACAAAACCTGCGGTGTTGCAATCGGATCATAATGATCTGCTGTTGGAGACGTGAACGCTCCGTGTTTTACTTCACAACACACAGCACGTGACGCGTGACACACGTTTGACTCTTTCAGGACGTGGTGGTTCGGATCAGCGGCTTTATGTCACATATCCTGATGTGGCACTCTTAGACTGAGTTAACCTATTCAGCCCTGACAAACTGCAGCAAAAGAGATCGACAATTATTGACCCCTTTACTGCTCCCCCACCCGGGTCTGCCCTGGGGGACTTGGGTGGGGTTACTACTTTTTAGTTCCCAGGGTCACCCTGGTCAGTCCCACAGGGTGGGTTTTCCCCTGTATTCTGGGGCATGTGTTTCTGTCTACCCTTGGGTCCATTCACCTGTATTTTCTTTTTTTAAACTCTCCCTACTGTCTGCGCTGCCTGTAATAATAATAAAGAGCATTTACTAATCGCGCTGAATCCCCAGGAGCAGTGGGCTCTAAGCGCGTTACAAAAACATGTATATATGCAGAATCTCACTAACTTTAAAAAGATTTAATCTACGCACGCACATACAACTAAAACACACATAACAAAACCATTCACAATCACAAGTTAAACGCATTTTGATGATGCTGATGCGCCACCACGATGGTGCTACATGGTCAACAAAGGGAAGGCCTAATATCAAGGCCACCACGATGGTGCTAAACGGCCAGCATAAGGGGGACCTAAGATCAAAGCCACCATGATGGTGCTACAAAGTCAACAGAAGGAAGACCCTAGATCAGCACCACCGCGATGGCGCTACATGGTCAACAAATAGATGACCTGTGATCGTCCGAGCCACCAAATGGTCAATAAACTAAAGATGTAAAGATCAAAGCCACGAAGATGGTGCTACACGATCAACAAAAGGAAGACCGAGGTAATAAATGCCACCTGGGTCTCTTTGGACGTGTGTTGCGAAATGGTCTTGGGTTTATTTAGCGTATTAGACCGGCTGGCGACATACGTTCAATATTCTGTTTAGTATTTTGTTTCACAAGCAGTGCAGGCACGTCCTGAGAAAGTCTTGTTACTGTCGGGACGTTAACCAATGTACAACTACAACTACCTTTACTGCTGAGAAAAAATGAACACGCTCCAGCTGCAAGAGGCATAGATCCTCATCAGCCCCCTCACTTGCACTAACTTACCGCAGTTGCGGGGGCTCATGAGTATCTATACCTCTTGCCGAATCCACTTGGTATCCTTTCCTTCACCTGGGTCTTTGGAGTTGAAATATAAAAGATTTTAGAGACACAGTCTGTGCCAGCTGGCAGTCATATGGTTGATAGTAATATCTACAGAATAACGATGCCAAAATAGGCTGGCGCCTCGATCTCTGATCACGATAGTTCAAGGGTGATGCCAGAATACCTTGGCGCCTTAAAGTACCATTATGCGTAAATCTGAAAACACATTTCAGCACCACTCGTTAGTGTTCATTATGCCTTGTCCACACACCTAATGAACGTTAACAGCAGTTGGGACACGCAGCAAACGTACACGCATAATCGCAATGATTTGTTCTGCCCAGCCGTTAGCGTACCACTATTTTTAGCTGTTTCTCGTACTGAAAGCGTTGTATTTCTAGAACGGAGTGGAGTCATTGTCAAATTACTTGATATAAAGACGACGTGTGCTGAAGTGGATTGTCCTGTGCCTACCTATCTCTCCAACTTACTTCACCCCTACACTCCTTTGCGCTCCCTCCGCTCCGCCTCCGACCCTCTCCGCCTTCTCATCCTCCGCACCAAACTCAGCACTTTCGGCCCCCGCTCCTTCTCCGTCTACGGTCCATCCACCTGCGGGAACACTCTCCCACTCTCTCTCCGTCAGAAACACTCTGTCTCCTCCGTCCAGTCCGCCCTCAAAACTCACCTCTTTCAACAGTTCTAGCACTATATCACCACACTCCCCACCCCAAGCTCACCGTCGTAATGTATTTTCACTATTTGTGGTACGTGAGTCATTGTCTAAAGCGTGCGCATGCCCGCGTGTGCGAGTTGTGAGTGCGCGCTTAGAGTTATAATTATTATAAGATAAGCGCATTATAAATACCGTAATTATTATTATTATTATTATTATTATTAAATGAACCATAGCTAGACTTGTGTGTAGCGTTTCGTAACCATCTGTTACAGAAGTGTATCTTAGAACGGTTATGGCGGTAGTGGGCCTTTAAGGCGCTACACTATCCTGGCATCATCGTTAACCTTTAGGCTGTCGGCAGCGGTTTTTGTGGTGATGCCTGCAGGAATCATGGCGACATAAACCGCCATCTACAGCCAGAATGGAGTTAAGCTGTCCTGATCGATGGATGCACTTAGGCCGATGTCCTAAACAGCGAAATCCCACTAAGAACACACGCGCGGTTTGAGAACTAAAAGATGGCTCGCGTGAGACAATAAAATGCCGACAGATTTACGTCTCTGTCGCTAACGATGACGGTAAATTTATTTTTTTTTAATTTTTTTTAAAGGAAGTAGACTGGAGATCAGCTTGGATTAATGTGGGGTAGGAGAGGACTGTGGTGGCCAACGGCGGGGCCAAGGGGGTGGGGTGGGGTTGGGGAGGGGCTACCTCTGCGAGTCTGGCCTAGTTGCTGGCTAGATGTCTAATGCAGGTTGCATCTTTATGGTGCTTCGTCTCTTCAGAGTTCCCAGGGTCACCCTGGTCAGCCCCAAAGGGTGGGTTTTCCCCTCTATTCTGGGGCACGTGTTTCTGTCTACCTTTGGTCCATTCACCTGTATTTTCCTTTTTTAAACTCTCCCTTCTGTCTGCGCTGCCTGTAGCTCTTGATATTGGATGTGTGTTGTTAAATGGTCTTAGCTTTATTTAGCGTATTAGACCGGCTGGCGACATGCATTCAATATTCTGTTTAGTTGTTTTATTCCGAAGCAGTGCAGGCACGTCCTGAGAAAGCCTTGTTGATGTCGGGACGTTAAGCAATGTACAAACAACCAACCATCTTCAATCAGCACTTGTGGTGGGAGAAGATGTTACTCTATCCACCCCTGACTCCCTGTAACACGATCACCCATGATAGTTCAAGGGTGGTGCCAGAATAGCTTGGCGCCTACGGGCGCCAAGCTATTCTGGCACCACCCTTGAACTGTCTGTCGATTTATCTCCTGAATTGTACTGCATTCTCTAGATGACAACTCCATAATATTTACGGTTGGCGACCTCAGGGGTCAAGGTATTAAGCTTAATAGTCCACCGTCTATTTTTCTTTTTCTCCTTTGTAAATAGGTATGCTGCTGTTAACAGATTTTTGCTTGGAAATGTGTGTCCTGCTATTCCATTTTGTCCTGTGTGATACAATGACAATTTTGCTTTTAAAAAAATCCGGCTCACTACTGTCTTTTGCCATCATACGGCAGATTTCTTGGCGACAGTGGAGCAATCTGTGCATAGCAGTTTCGGCCAAGAGAACGGCGCATATTCCGGGGACGGAGGACAGGCCCCCGGGGGGTTCTCCTCAGTGACAGCGACGTCATTGTATGGACAGACACAAACCTCGTTTCCTTTACACTTTGGTCCCCAAGGCCGAAATTCACAAATCTCCCCTGCAGTTGTCTTCTGAAGACTACACTTATTTAAGAGACAGACCGACCATGCTAGTTCAAGGATGGTGCCAGAAGTGACTTGGCGTTAGATTGACCATGCTAGTTCAAGGATGGTGCCAGAAGTGACTTGGCGTTAGATTGACCATGCTAGTTCAAGGATGGTGCCAGAAGTGACTTGGCGTTAGATTGACCATGCTAGTTCAAGGGTGGTGCCTGAAGTGACTGGATTGGCGTTAGCTTGTCCATGCTAGTTTAAGGATGGTGCCTGAAGTGACTGACTTGGCGTTAGATTGACCATGCTAGTTCAAGGATGGTGCCAGAAGTGAATTGTCGTTAGATTGTCCATGCTAGTTCAAGGATGGTGCCTGAAGTGACTGACTTGGCGTTAGATCGACCATGCTAGTTCAAGGATGGTGCCTGAAGTGACTTGGCTTCCAGCTCGACCATGCAAGTTCAAGGATGGTGCCCGACGTGACTTGGCGTTAGATTGACGATGACAGTTCCAGGATGGTGCCAGAAATGACGTGACGGCCAGATCGACCATGATGTTCAAGGGTGGTGCCAGAATAGCTGGGCGCCTACAGGCGCCCAGCTATTTTGGCATCACCCTTGAACTTTCATGCTGGATACGTATCATACTGCAGTGCGTCAGTGTTGAATGGGTTAAGTCGGTTTGCAGCATCCAGAGCCGACAGCTGCATGTTGAATTGGTCACTACAGCAGTTCACACACTCGACAGCTGCATGTTGAATTATTCACTACAGCAGTTCACACGTTCGACAGCTGCATGTTGAATTAGTCACTACAGCAGTTCACACGCTCGACAGCTGCATGTTGAATTAGTCACTACAGCAGTTCATACGCTCGACAGCTGCATGTTGAATTAGTCACTACAGCAGTTCACACGCTCGACAGCTGCATGTTGAATTAGTCACTACAGCAGTTAACACGCTCGACAGCTGCATGCTGAATTAGTCACTACAGCAGTTCACACGCTCGACAGCTGCATGTTGAATTAGTCACTACAGCAGTTCACACGCTCGACAGCTGCATGTTGAATTAGTCACTACAGCAGTTCACACGCTCGACAGCTGCATGTTGAATTAGTCACTACAGCAGTTCACACGCTCGACAGCTGTATGTTGAATTAGTCACTACAGCAGTTCACACGCTCGACAGCTGCATGTTGAATTAGTCACTACAGCAGTTCACACGCTCGACAGCTGCATGTTGAATTAGTCACTACAGCAGTTCACACGCTCGACAGCTGCATGTTGAATTAGTCACTACAGCAGTTCACACGCTCGACGGCTGCATGTTGAATTAGTCACTACAGCAGTTCATACGCTCGACAGCTGCATGTTGAATTAGTCACTACAGCAGTTCATACGCTTTCCCCTCCATCCTTTTAACTTTTGTCGGCACAGAGGCAAATCGACCTGCTAGAATACATGTCCGACATTGGGATACATGTGTATCTATGAACCAAGGCGTTTTAGACTTGATCAGTGACTGCACATGTGTATGCTGATCTGTGATTTCGGACTACATGGCTTCAGTTATGAAACATCGTACGAAGAATGCCTCCCTGGTGAGGGAATCTACAGCATCAGCTCTGTCACCAGACATTTTGTGCTGGTCCGTGATATTGCACCTTATGTCCGTATGTTCAGAATCGCAGACAGTCGATCGCACACAATCCCTGGCTGTGTTCCGGTGCCACGTCCCAGGTTTGTGAGCGGCGGCTAATGGCTGTGTTCCGGCGCCATGTCCCAGCTTTGCCGTGAGCGGCGGCTAATGGCTGTGTTCCGGCGCCATGTCCCAGCTTTGCCGTGAGCGGCGGCTAATGGCTGTGTTCCGGCGCCATGTCCCAGCTTTGCCGTTAGCGGCGGCTAATGGCTGTGTTCCGGCGCCATGTCCCAGCTTTGCCGTGAACGGCGGCTAATGGCTGTGTTCCGGCGCCATGTCCCAGCTTTGTCGTGAGCGACGGCTAATGGCTGTGTTCCGGCGCCATGTCCCAGCTTTGTCGTGAGCGACGGCTAATGGCTGTGTTCCGGCGCCATGTCCCAGCTTTGCCGTGAACGGCGGCTAATGGCTGTGTTCCGGCGCCATGTCCCAGCTTTGTCGTGAGCGACGGCTAATGGCTGTGGCCTTATCGCATTCAGCCCGACCCCCGTATTTCCCAAATTTTGGTAGGCGTCATCTAATGACTATGCACCAGCTGCAGGAGATGGATCGACCATGATAATTTAAGGGTAGTGCCCTTGAATTATCATGGTCGACCCATCTCCTGATGTAGTGCGTCAGGGCTGAATGGGTTAAACGAGATACGTCATTTGTATACGTCGTTTGTATATGTCATTTGTATACGTCATTTGTATACGTCATTTGTATACGTCATTTGTTGCGTCTTTGTGTAGAAATATTGGACTACTGCCGTTATGTGACTAAAGCCAAGCAATGTCCATTTGTCAGAAAAGCCAGATTTTCATTGTATAACAATGAAAATCTCGTTTTTCTCAAAAATGGAGTAACCGAATTCTGTCAAATAACGGCTGACTAGTACGCCGTGAGAACTGAGATGGCCTCAGTCGCCTCCTTGGCGTTAAAACCAAATAACTATCTAGCATGACCGAATGCGCGGAAAACGACAAACATGCGCATCTGGCATAATATTCCGAACTACGGCGACAGTTCTTCCCGGTGTAGCACGCCAGATTGAACCCTGCGCCAGGTCGATCCGGGGCCACTTTTGTGGCGTGGTAAACGAGAAGTGACACCGGGTCGATCTGGCTTGGCCTTTCTACACGCCCAACTGACCCCGGTTCATGGCGTAGTATTTGTCCACGCCAATATGACTCCGGGTCGTTCTGGCGTAGGGACCATTTTGGTGCGGTATTACTACATGATACAGCACAACACAGGAGATGGATCGACTACTTGAAGGCCTACGTACACACAAACCCGTTAAAACCTGAGGTAAATTTTTATAAAATGTAAAGTTGTCCTACGAAGGCTGTATTACACTTCAGGGTTTTGCCAGAACAACTTGGCGCCTAAAGGCAGCACTATCTATCAGCACTATCAGCCTAAAGGCTCCGAGCTGATCTAGCACCACCCTTGAACTGTCATGGTCAAATTTATTTCATGTTACATAGCTGAAAGGGTTAACACCTGAATATTTATCAATTTAGGCACGATGCCAAGAGGTCAGACGCAGCCAGAAGGACTGGGGACAGTTATGTTGACAGAGTGCCCGATGTGACAAAGTAGGTCAGTTGATTGACGTGCCAACTTCTCGTTGAAACAGTCACCCGTTCACAAGTGGCACAGATCTACATAGGCATATGCAGAATTCTCTGGGGGGCATGACTATCTCTATGTCTCTTGCTGGGAGGGGATCGTGAGGTCTCTCGCCGCTTGCTGGTGACATTTCCCTAATGGGAGGAAGTTATTTACGTTTGCCGATTGAGTGGCGATTGATTTCCTGACTGAAAGCTTGACTGGCTGACTGACTATTTTATTTTATTTTATTTTCCCACGAGAGAAAATTTGGGACACCTTCCCCTTGGAATACGCGTTGACGCCAGTGCAGCGCCACTCGGCCTCCATAACTTTTAATAAAGTGTCACTATTATTATTATTATTGTAATTGTAATTGTTGTTGTTGCACAACTGACGAACGTGCCCTCCCAGGGGTATAACTAACCTGACAACACTGACCCATAGGGTATAACTAACCTGACAACACTGACCCATAGGGTATAACTAACCTGACAACACTGACCCATAGGGTATAACTAACCTGACAACACTGATCCATAGGGTATAACTAACCTGACAACACTGACCCATGGGGTATAACTAACCTGACAACACTGACCCATAGGGTATGACTAACCTGACAACACTGACCCATAGGGTATGACTAACCTGACAACACTGACCCATAGGGTATGACTAACCTGACAACACTGACCCATAGGGTGTGACTAACCTGACAACACTGACCCATAGGGTATGACTAACCTGACAACACTGACCCATAAGGTATGACTAACCTGACAACACTGACCCATAAGGTATGACTAACCTGACAACACTGACCCATAGGGTATGACTAACCTGACAACACTGACCCATAAGGTATGACTAACCCGACAACACTGACCCATAAGGTATAACTAACCTGACAACACTGACCCATAGGTTATAACTAACCTGACAACACTGACCCATAGGGTATAACTAACCTGACAACACTGACCCATAGGGTATAACTAACCTGACAACACTGACCCATAGGGTATAACTAACCTGACAACACTGACCCATAGGGTATAACTAACCTGACAACACTGACCCATAGGGTATAACTAACCTGACAACACTGACCCATAGGGTATGACTAACCTGACAACACTGACCCATAGGGTATGACTAACCTGACAACACTGACCCATAGGGTATAACTAACCTGACAACACTGACCCATAGGGTATAACTAACCTGACAACACTGACCCATAGGGTATAACTAACCTGACAACACTGACCCATTCAGCCCCAGATTCGAAATTCACAGGTTATGGAATTGCCCTCTGAAGACTACGTTACAGTTCAGGGAGTCAGATCAGACCATGATAGCTCAAGAAAAAGACTACGTTACAGGTCAAGAGACTGGTCCACTGTAGAAGGTCAAGAAAATGGTGCACGACCAACTTACACTTCACAAAACATGGTACCGCCCTGCTACAACTAATTTACCTATCCCGCGCTTGAGACCCTTAGATAATACAGTGTTGTGTGGCCTGTGATTTTGGACTTTACGGCTGAAAGACGTAAGGTCCAAAATCACAGACCAGCACACATTCGTAGTTACCTGTCACCGGCATTTTTTTCGTTACTGGACTGATCCAAAATTTATTCTTCACGTGTTGCACGTGCTACACGTATGTTTGTTCACGGACAACAAGACCTTCACTAATCAAGCGCGTGTTGTGTCGATAATCATATAATAATAATAATAATAATAATAATAATAATAATAATAATAATAATAATAATAATACCGGTTATTATATAGGCGCTTTTTCCCAATTCTGCGAATCGGCTGTAAGCGCCGCGAACTGAACCCAACACGCACACAGTGACACACACACATAGTACACACTGAAGACAAACACAGTACAAGACAAGCGCAGGACATTCACGTGGTGCGAAGGGTCAGCCCGGCTCAGCTACTGAGGTTTCGGAAATTTTGATCGCTTGTATTTGAAATTTTATAAAGTGGCCTGAAACCGGTACCATATCATCTTTTCTTTTTTGTCGATAGTTGTAATTTGCGTTGGCCGCCTCGGAGAAAATTCAAGTGGGTAGACACTGTAGACCTGCCAACGACCGACTTTTTAAAATAGTGTTATTATAACAAATAATACCCCATAACAACAACCAACAGCAGAGAGAACATGAAGTACTTCTTATGGTTCAAAAGTAGTGCCAGATTAGCTTGGCGCATGGGAAGACATCAAGCTAATCTGACACTACCCTTGACAGGCTGAACTATCGATTCATCTTGCGCGGCTGCCGGGATGCAGCCTTTACAGACTCCATCAAAAGTTACGCACGTTCAGCCGTCCGGTCTTCAGCTTTGTGTCCAGTGACTGCTGTTAGATAAGGTTAACCCTTTGGCTGTCGGTAGCGGTTTTTGTCGCGATGATTCCGATAGGAATCATCGCGACAAAGACCGCTACCGACAGCCAAAGAGTTAATTATAATGTCACATCACGAACGAGGAAGTGGGAAGCAGAATCAGGCAAGCCATCGGGCCCTATGAAGACCTATTAGCCATTGTGACTGAAAAAAAAAAAAAACGCAAACTGAAGTGGTATGGTCGTAAAAATTCGGATTTTTGTCATGAAATGACTGATTTACATCTCTTAATGTGCCCCAGATGTACTAAGCCCAAAATAAGAAAAGTCCATTTTCACGTGACTGAATTGGCCAAAGTTTTCAAACCTGGAAACGGCGCAAGCATACATGAAGTCTATAATATATGCTTGACCTCGATATTGAAATCTGCCGCGGCTCTACAGGGTATTGACAATGGCTCGTTACTGAATTGTGACGAAATGTTTACGACTGTACAGTAGAATCGACAAATCACAGGATTTCATTAAATATATTCCTTATTGGCTCAACTGGCACTAAATGCTATTTGTTATTAAAGTGTCACAGAAGCGTGTTTCTTTGCGGAGATATGTGTGCGCACCTATGTCAAAGCCCCACCCGGGTCTACCCTGGGGGACTTGGGTGGGGTTAACTACTTTTTAGTTCCCAGCGTCACCCTGGTCAGCCCCACAGGGTGGGTTTTCCCCTCTATTCTGGGGCATGTGTTTCTGTCTACCCTTGGTCCATTCACCTGTATTTTCCTTTTTTAAACTCTCCCTACTGTCTGCGCTGTCTGTAGCTCTTGATATTGGATGTGTGTTGCTAAATGGTCTTAGCTTTATTTAGACCCCATGGCATAGGTTTATTTAACGTATTGGACCGGCTCAGTGGCGACATACAGTCAATATTCTGTTGTTTTTTTTTGTTTTCACAAGCAGTGCAGACACATCCTGAGAAAGCCTTGTTGCTGTCGGGAATCAACCTATGTCAAACGACCTATAGTAGTGAAGTCGTCTTCCATTCGGAGTGAAAGAACAGTCACCATCTCATGTGCCGCATGGCTTTCTGCTTGCATGTCCAAAGTGAGCACAGCCTTGGACACTGACGTGGTAACAGGCAATCGGACACATCGAGTCTACTTTACCCCTTCGGTGGCGGTGATCACGAACTACGCCACGTCACACTGACCGACATTCGCCTGAAGAACGCAGATTACAATGAAACCGGAGCTTGTCATAACCATCTCTCTTGGCTTGACTTCGCGAACGAAGATTCTATAGGGCTTGCCCACGTCGTCTGCAGGCATTTTCGTGGCTGCGGAGGCCAATCCGGGACAGGCAGGTTTGACCGCAGTGGCTGCAGGGGAAGGTCTGGTCAGGGTTCTGAGTTACGACAACTCTGTTTTTTCTTCTGAGCCGCTTGTCCTTAAGGTTAGCTCTGCGAGAGTCCTCAAAGGAGACGGCTGCCTTGTGAATGGTGGAGCGCCAGGTGTCACGGTCCGCAGCAAGCGAAGACCACTGGCGGTGGTCGATTTGGCAGGCACTAAGTGACTTCTTGAGACCGTCTTTGTATCTCTTCTTTGGTGCCCCTCTGTCTCGGTGTCCAGTGGCGAGCTCGCCGAACAGAGTGATCTTGGGTAGGCGATGATCCTCCATCCTGGAGACGTGCCCCGCCCAGCGAAGCTGTGTCCGCAGCAGCAAAGCCTCGATGCTCACAGTTTCCGCCTGTTCAAGGACCTCGACGTTGGTGACATAGTCACTCCAGTGAATCCTGAGGATGGTACGCAGGCAGCGCTGGTCAAAGCGTTCGAGGAGTCGTAGTTGGCTGCGGTAGAGGGCCCAGGACTCGGAACCGTACAGCAGGGTGGTGAGGACGACAGCTCTGTACACGCTGATCTTGGTGACTTTTTTCAGCTGTTGATTGTGCCACACCCGCTTGAATAGTCGCCCGAAAGCACTGTTCGCTTTTGCCAGCCTGTTGTCCAGCTCCTTGTCCAGCTTGGCGTCTGACGTCATGATGCAGCCAAGGTAGGTAAACTGGTGTACATACCAGTTCGGACTCGCCAATGGTGATGTGGGGAGGGTGGTGCTCTTCCTTGGGTGCCGGCTGATGAAGGACCTCTGTCTTTTTCAGACTGACCTCAAGTCCAAAGAGCTGGGCGGCATCTGCGAAGCAGGACGTAATGCGCTGCAAGGCTCTCTCTGTGTGTGCAACGAGGGAAGCGTCATCAGCAAAGATCCACTTTGGTATCAGTTTAAGCCCACTTAATCAAATTTCAAATACAAACGATTTTGAATTTCCAAAAACTACAGTAGCTCGCTTGAGCTTGCCCTTAGCACCACGTGAATGTTCTATGTTTATGTACAGTGTGTGAGTGAATGCGCGTGATTCACGTGAGCGTGCTTGTTGGGTTAAGTTCGCGGCGGAGCTTTGAGCCGATTTTCAATTGGGATAAAGCGCCTATTTAATGCGCTTATTATTATTATATTATTATAAAGAGCAGCTCACGAATCAGTTGGTCTAGGGTTTTCGTGTGGGCCTGCAGTCGTCTGAGGTTGAACAGGCTGCCATCGAGACGATACCTGATGTACACTGCGTCGTCATCGTCGAAGTCCACTGTGGCCTGCTTCAACATCATGCTGAAGAAGATGGTGAAGAGGGTCGGTGCCAGCACGCAGCCGCCTTGCTTCACGCCGTTGCGAATGGGGAATGGTTCTGAGAGGTCACTGTTTAGTCTGACCTGGCCTTGCTGGTCCTCGTGGAGCTGGACGATCATGTTGAGGAATTTGGGGGACAACCTAGTCGCTCCAGGATCTGCCACATACATTGCCTGCTCACAGTGTCAAACGCTTTTGTTAGGTCGACAAACGTTACGTACAGCCCTTTGTTCTGCTCACGGCACTTCTCCTGAAGCTGTCTCAGCACAAAGACCATGTCGGTGGTACTCCTGTTGGCTCTGAAGCCACACTGGCCCTCTGGGAGGTGGTCTTCAGCTATGGCAGGTACCAGCCGATTCAGGAGCAACCTTGCGAGAATTTTCCCGGCAATGGACAGCAGGGTAATTCCACGATAATTAGAGCAGGCAGACTTTTCTCCTTTGTTCTTGTACAGGGTGATGATGACTGCATCACGGAGATCCTTTGGAAGTGTTCCTTTTTCCCCAGCAGCAGAGAAAGAGGTCGTGGAGCTTGTTGTGCAGTGCTGGGCCTCCATGTTTCCATATCTCTGGCGGGATTCCGTCAATGCCTGCTGCTTTGCCACTCTTGAGCTGGTGGATGTGAGGGTCTCTTCGGCGGTGGGCGGTTCGTCCAATTCAACCTTTAGTGGAAGGTGTGGGATTTGGAGGATGACTGTTTCTTGAACAGTGCGCTCAGCGCCGAAGAGGTCCTGAAAGTATTCGGACCAGCGGTTCAAGATGGAGGTATTATCTGTGAGGAGTGCCTGTCCATCAGCGCTTCGCAGGGGACTTTGTACTAGGTGCCTAGGGCCATACACTGCTTTCAGTGCTTCGTAGAAGCCCCTGTAGTCACCGTTGTCAGCGCAGAGCTGGGTCCTCTGTGCGAGTCTGGACCACCACTCGTTCTGGAGCTATCTAAGCTTGAGCTGGAGACTGCTGCAGATGAGGCGGAAGGCAGACTTCTTCACAGGGCAGGAAGGCTGGGCTAGGTGGGCCTGGTGGGCGGCTCTTTTTTTTGCTAGAAGTTCCTGGATCTCTACGTTGTTTTCGTTCCTCTTTGTAGCAAAGCCCAAGACTTCCACAGAGGATTTTACAATAGCAGTTTTCAGTTGTTCCCAGAGTGTTTCAGAGGAGGGGTCTGCTGGATCAACTGTGTCTTTGAGCATGCGCTGTAAATCGGCCTGAAGGGCAGCTTTCTTGTCGTCACGCTGAAGGCTGGCAACATCAAGCTTTTTCTTGGGGGGGGGGGGGGGGGGCTTTCTTGGGTTTCAGCTTGAGGCGGAGCCTGAGTTTGCAGCGAACAAGGCGGTGGTCAGTGTGGCACTCTGCGCTGGGCATCACTCTGGTGAGGAGGGCGTCACTGTGGTCCCTCTGACGCACTAGGACATAGTCGATAAGGTGCCAGTGCTTGGAGCGAGGATGCATCCAGGTGGTCTTTCGACTGTCCTTTTGCTGGAAAGTAGTGTTGGTGATGACAAGTTGCTGCTCTGCACAGAGCTCCAACAGTAGGCGACCATTGTCATTGCAGTTCCCAACGCCATGCTTGCCGAGGACTCCTTTCCAGGCTTCAGAGTCTTGGCCCACTCTGGCGTCTGCAGGGGTGCTCTGCAGGAGGCTGCGCAGGTCAGAGTAGAACTTGTCTTTTTCTGCAGGCTCTGCCAGGAGGGTTGGGGAGTACACACTGAGAAGGGTGACGTATTGCTGGTGTCTCAGTGGGAGGCGCATGGACATGATGCGGTCGGAGTGACCCATTGGTAGGTTTTCCAACTTAGTCGCAATGGGGGTCTTCACCATGAAGCCCACGCCTGAGAGCCGTCTTTCTGATGCAGGCCTGCCTGACCAGTAGAGGGTGTAGCCAGCGCCAAGTTCTTGGAGGCTGCCTTCCTCCGGAAAGCGTACTTCGCTGAGCGCGGCGATGTCGATGTTTAACCACCGCAATTCATGGGCAATGAGGGCGGAGCGACGTTCAGGGCGTCCGCTGTCTGCTGTGTCGAGCATGGTTCGGATGTTCCAGCATGCTACGTTGAGTCCGGTCGTGGTCGTCATGAGAGTGGATCCATTGTTTTTTCTTGTTTTCTGACCGCATGAGAAGATGCCCGTTGACCGCGGCTAGCCAACTGGGGTTACGAGGGGATGAGCTTTGGTTAGGCCACCTTTTCTAGGCCCCTCTCCGTGTGGAGCAAGCAGTGCTGTCCCTAGAGAAGGCTGGCAACATCGTCGTTCAGGGTGTGCCGAGTGACGTTGTCATCCCCAGGTCAACATCAGGCGACCAATATCCTGAACCGCCTGCATGCAGGTTTGAGACTGCTGCTTCCAGTGACATCTTTCACCTACCGTTTTGCCCCTTGCCCATCGCTACAGGACTTGGAAAGTTCAGTGTCATAGTCCGTGCGCGGTGGATCTTTTTGGTGGAGTGCAGTGTGCGCAGTACTGGCCCCACCCTTTAAACCCTTGGTTCGTTTGCCATGGCCTAGCAAGCAGGGACGGTGGCATCGAGGTCCTCGGGTCGTAGGTTTTATATCAGACTGTTCTTGTCTTAGTCTCTGGCTCAAAAGCCTTCCCCGGAGACACGGGGGCTTTGATGTCAGGGGTTTCCTCCCTTAGCCTTTCCGCAGCCAAGCGGCCAGGCCTGCAAGGCAGCAGGGGACTCGTGGGGGCCGGGGTCGTCTATGTCCCGTGCAGATGTGAACATCTGCCCACTGCCCAGACGGTGACACTTACCAGAGGAGAAAAATCCAACGCCGGAACCCGGTATCGAACCTCGCACCTTTGGCATTGGAGGCAGACGCCTTAACCACTGCGCCATTTCCCCGCCCACTGTTCTCTTGTCATAACACAAGAGACATAAATCCTCATCAGCCCCCGCGATCGCGTTAAGTTAGTGAGTGCGACCGCGTTAAGTTAGTGAGTGCAACCGCGTTAAGTTAGTGAGTGCGACCGCGTTAAGTTAGTGAGTGCGACCGCGTTAAGTTAGTGAGTGCGACCGCGTTAAGTTAGTGAGTGCGACCGCGTTACGTTAGTGAGTGCAACCGCGTTAAGTTAGTGAGTACAACCGCGTTAAGTTAGTGAGTGCGATCGCGTTAAGTTAGTGAGTGCGACCACGTTAAGTTAGTGAGTGCGACCGCGTTAAGTTAGTGAGTGCACCCGCGTTAAGTTAGTGAGTGCGACCGCGTTAAGTTAGTGAGTGCGCCTGCGTTAAGTTAGTGAGTGCGACCGCGTTAAGTTAGTGAGTGCGACCGCGTTAAGTTAGTGAGTGCGACCGCATTCAGTTAGTGAGTGCGCCCGCGTTAAGTTAGTGAGTGCGACCGCGTTAAGTTAGTGAGTGCGACCGCGTTAAGTTAGTGAGTGCGACCGCGTTAAGTTAGTGAGTGCGACCGCGTTAAGTTAGTGAGTGCGACCGCGTTAAGTTAGTGAGTGCGACCGCGTTAAGTTAGTGAGTGCGACCGCGTTACATTAGTGAGTGCAACCGAGTTAAGTTAGTGAGTGCGACCGCGTTAAGTTAGTGAGTGCGCCCGCGTTAAGTTAGTGAGTGCGACCGCGTTAAGTTAGTGAGTGCGACCGCGTTAAGTTAGTGAGTGCGACCGCGTTAAGTTAGTGAGTGCGACCGCGTTAAGTTAGTGAGTGCGACCGCGTTAAGTTAGTGAGTGCGACCGCGTTAAGTTAGTGAGTGCGACCGCGTTAAGTTAGTGAGTGCAACCGCGTTAAGTTAGTGAGTGCGACCGCGTTACATTAGTGAGTGCAACCGAGTTAAGTTAGTGAGTGCGACCGCGTTAAGTTAGTGAGTGCGACCGCGTTAAGTTAGTGAGTGCGACCGCGTTAGGTTAGTGCGACCGCGGGGGCTGATAAGGGTTTATATCTCTTGCAGCTGGGTAGCCTTCGCCTGGCCCCGGTAGTGAAGTGGTTAAGCACGAAGTAGAACATGCACCGGAAGCCCGCTTCCAGCCGTATTTCTTATCTGCTTCGATTGGATTTTATTCTCGGTTTGTGACGTGCAAACATCGACTGAAACATATACTTCGTTCCCGCGATCCCGAATATAGGTAGTCTTTGCATTTCAATCGATAAACTCGCCGCTCTGAGAAACTATTACAAGTCGCACCACGAGTAACACGGACTTGTAGTACTAGTAAAAAGTCTTTCCCAAAACCAGTCACCAAGAGAGTGGAATGCCTTCATGACCCTCCTACATACGCTAGGCTCACATTCACAATACAAATAAACACAATAACGCACCCATTCTCCTTCTGTTTTACCTGAATATCAATTCTGCCACGGCCTTGTAATAATAATAATAATAATAATAATAATAATAATAATAATAATAATAATAATAATAATAATAATAATAATAATAATAATACCGTTATTATATAGGCGCTTTTTCTCAATTTTTGGGCAAATCGACTCAAGCACCGCGAACTGAAACCCAACACGTACACTCACGTAACAGACACGGATTTACGCCATTTAAGACAAACACAGTACAAGACATTGATTGATTGATTGTACATTGCTTAACGTCCCGACAGCAACAAGGCTTTCTCAGGACGTGCCTCGGCACTGCTTGTGAAAAAAAAAACTAAACAGAACATTGAATGTATGTCGCCAGCCGGTCAAATACATTAAATAAACCTAACACATGGGGCCTAAATAAAGCTAAGACCATTTAGCAACACACATCCAATATCAAGAGCTACAGGCAGTGCAGACAGTAGGGAGAGTTTTAAAAAGGCAAATACAGGTGAATGGATCTCGGGTAGACAGAAACACATGCCCCAGAATAGAGAGAAAAATTCACCCTGTGGGGCTGACCAGGGTGACCATGGGAACTAAAAAGTACCTAACCCCACCCAAGCCCCCCAGGGCAGACCCGGGTGGGGGACAGTACAAGACAGACGAAGGGCCAGTTCAGCTACTGAAGTTACAGAGATTTTTGATCGCTTGTATTTGAAATTTGTAAAGTGGCCTGAAACCGTTACCAAAGTGGTGTGTGTGTGTGGGGGGGGGGGGGGGGGGGTAGTAGAAGAACCGGAGTACCCGGAGAAAGAACCCCCGACGGTCCGCCCGAATTAACGGTGACACTTACCAGAGGAGAAAAGTCCGACGCCGGAACCCGTTTTCGAACCTCGCACCGGTTGACATTGGTGGCAGGCATAACCACTGCGCCACGGACCACCCCTTGTCACTTTTTCCAGTAGTTATTCCATGAAATGATGTTTTCAGCGTCTGTGGGTCCCTTTCAAGTTCTGGGGTCGGTCACTCACCCATGCCGGTCGCATCACTGAACGTAGCCGATGTTCAAGGTTTGAGCATCGCTGATTAATTTGGAGGTTAAGCGCTATGTAAATGTACACTATGATAAGTTGACACCGGTGTTTGTCATCACGGTTTTATGGTCAGCCGCACGGCCACGTTCCCAAATTTTAGAAGTGTCAGCGGTGGTTCGACCATGATAATTCAAGGGTAGAGCCAGATTAGCTTGGCGCCATCAGGCGCCAAGCTAATCTGGCACTACCCTTGAATTATCATGGTCGATCCATCCCCTGTTGAAGTGCGTCAGTGCTAAATGGATAAATTCCGAGTTCATGCGCCGTGTCTCGTCACTCAGTAGTGCCGTATTTACAGAGCGGTCTGGAGCGCCTTCGTGTAATGACAGATGGACACGTGGACCGTGGCTCACCCTTCCTTACAAAAAAAGAAAATAATAATAATTAAAAAAAAAAAATTTAAAAGCTGGGTACGCATGTACTTCACAAAGGTGCATGTCCATCCCGGTGAATAAAAGGTCCTCAGACCAACTTCTGTTGTCAGCCCAAGGACCGTTTGCTTACTAGAACCCTGGCATCGGACAACCTGGGTGTTGTCATTTCACGGTGAACAATGAATCAATGAATCTTTATTTGACAACGGTAAAGATATTGACAGAGCCCGAGGCAATGTCATTTTTCACATCTGCCGTCGCTACGTCAACAGACAAACAACAATTATGTACATAACAATAGGTAGGGAGCTTAGATCTGCACCAGCCACTAAGCAAGGTGCTCCGCTATAGCGACACAACACTCACCCTGCTACTGAAAGAAAAACAGAAGATGGTGGTGGAAAACCCTTTAAAATAGAAACAAGGAACGACGTTTCGGCTCAAAGATCCTTCTTCAGGTGACATGGAAACAAACGTAGCACCCCGCTACTGACAGCTGAGCACCTTGCTTAGTGGCTGGCGCAGGACTAAGCTCCCTCACGCGGCCGACCCAATATTTGTCCATCCATACGCGGCCAATATTTCACTGTGCACGCGTGCGTGAGCGAGTTGTTTACACAGTGCGGCCGAGTCTCACGGAACTGCTGGGCCGGGGTACTGAAGGTGAGGGGTGAGGCCGAGGGGGCTGGGGGTTGGGGGTGGGGGTGGGGGTGGGTATGTAACTATTCACGATAACTTTATTGTTGCTATATAGCAAAACTTGTCTTGCCACCTCAGGTGCTGCTCACATTCACTCACTCGCTCATTCCACAAATTACAAATCATGACAGAGCTACACAATGGGCAATGACTCGGGACGGGTGAAGCCCGTCGCCAAGGCATCTAATGACCGGCGCCAGTGGCCTCATCCCGACCCGAACCTCCCTGACAAAAACAGAATACTAAGACAGCCCTATGTCCCCTGAACACACATTATTTTATGTTCTTTTGTTAAGTTCCTACTTGACTAAAGCTAGTACATGAAAATACAAGTTAACAACAGAAACAAAATACCGTCGACAGAGAAATGATCTCAGATCTAGGCTACATAAAATCAGCGGTCAAAACTGCACCTGGGGGCCCGTCGCCATAGTACAGCGCCGGTGTTTAGAGAGCACCGCTCCGACAAAGTCTGTCAACACTCTTATAAAACATAAATGCATCAGTCAGTCATGAAGCTGCAAGATTGAGAGTCGCCGGCTTCAACTCCCTCACTACCAGTGGACCGACGCAGGAACATGGATAGGTACTTTTAGTGGACCGGCGCAGGAACATGGATACGTAGTTTTAGTGGACCGACGCAGGAACATGGATACGTAGTTTTAGTGGACCGGCGCAGGAATATGGATAGGTAGTTTTAGTGGACCGACGCAGGAACATGGATACGTAGTTTTAGTGGACCGACGCAGGAACATGGATACGTAGTTTTAGTGGACCGGCGCAGGAACATGGATACGTAGTTTTAGTGGACCGGCGCAGGAACGTAGATAAGTAGTTTTAGTGGACCGGCGCAGGAACGTGGATACGTAGTTTTAGTGGACCGACGCAGGAACGTGGATACGTAGTTTTAGCAAGAGGCATTGATCCTCATGAGCCTCCGCAGTTGCGGGGGCTCATGAGGATCGATGCCTCTTGCAGTTGGATCGTGTTCAGTTTTCCTCGGCAGTGAACGGGTAAATGACCGATCATCAGTTATAATGGCAGTCGGACAGTGCAACACAGAAAGCCCGGCTTAATACAGTCGGTGTGCTGGTCTGTGATTTAGCACCTTACAGCAGGAGCCGTAAGCTCCAAAATCACAGACCAACACACGATTATAATCCGCGTTTTTATGGGATGCCATAGCTTCGAAGCCAATGATGTGCATTGTGCCTGCATTAAACGTACGTTAATATGCCGCGATCGGAAATTGTGTGATTATCGGCAGGTGTTAAGACAAATTACACACTATAGCAAGTCAAAACTAACACTGTACAATTCGAACAGTCGGTACTATACTTAATACTTATACTATACTTAACTCCCAGAACGTGCAATCATGATTGAGTGACCCAACCCACCCCCTTAACTCGCATGTTAAACTCCTTCCCTCCAAAAGACGCTATCGCTGCCCGAAATGTAACAGGAACAAATTCAAACTCTCTTTCATTCCGCAGGCAATACAGTTGTTGAACAAGTCTAAACTGTAACCCCCCCCCCCCCCCCTTCAGGATTGCACGTGACTTACCAGCTGAACAGACTCACACCTACTGACCTACAGTTCCCTTTGGGGGCAAACAGGGTAGCTCCAACATAGTCATACTGGACTTGGCGTGTTTTGCCTTCAGAGGGCCGTACTGCCATAAACTAAGTTTGTGAGTCTGTGCGCGTGTCTGGGCGTGCATATAATGTTAGTGTCAAAACGTACTATTTTATATTTTTGTCTGGTCAGAGATTTAGCCATGTTGTTTGTTTGACGTGTAATTGAGATATTATGTTTTTAACCTTGACCTACGCTCGGCAGGCAAGGACAAATATCCTTTAATGGACAATACATTTCTTGAATCTTCAGTGAATCTTGAATCTTGAATACTCCACGCACCATCCACACCACGCCACGCCACAACTGATCCAGGCCGCAAAAAGTGCCGGACTGCCAATCGTGTAAAATGCAGAGAATAACCAAATACAGAGGGAAAGATGCTTAGAAAAGACAGTTACAACAGCTGATTCATTTTCTTCTTCAAAACCGGCAAGTATACAATTCGCTGCTAAGATAAGTAGCGAATTGTATAATTGTCTGTTTTGTCCGTATTTTGAAAATATTAATACATTGTATTTTAACTGCCTTATCTACGCATATTTCCTTCTTCGTTTTGGTTATACAATGCAATACAATGCAATACAATACAATGCAATACAATGCAATGCAATGTCAACACCGCGGCAACGCAACTGTATTGGAATTCAATACTGTATCACTTTCACTTCCATTACTGGCTAAGTACTACTTGCAGTTGCGTGAGATCTTGGGGATGGTTCGCCCACAGTACTACTTGCATTTGCGTGAGATCTTGGGGATGGTTCGCCCACAGTACTACTTGCACTTGCGTGAGATCTTGGGGATGGTTCGCCCACAGCAGTTTAAGGGTGGTGTCTGGTTTGCTTAAGACACAGCTGACCATTACCTTTGAAGCTTCAGTTTCAACTATGACAGCAGCTCAAGCGTGGTGCCTGATTAGCTTGGCGCCTGCAGGCGCCAAGCTAATCCCGGGCACCACGTTTGAGCTTCTATGGTCGATCCATTTCCGTGCAGTTGACCATGGCAGCGAGAGAGTTCAATTACAAGCTGTGTTGCGTGGGACCCAGGTAACTGCTAATCTGACACAGCATTTGACCTGTTATGGTCGTTTCACTTCCTGAACAGTTGACTCTGACAACAAAGCAGACTAATGAGGCATGGGATTGAGACCTCTAGGTGACTAGCGCTACAAAAAGATAATCAGAGACTACCGCTCAGGTATTACGGTTGATCCTTGCTGAACAGCTAACGGAGAGTCCCGAAATAGCGGTTAAACGTCGGAGCAGGAGAGCGAAGGGAATCAGTCGCCGGGTCGTGGGTTCGAATCCCGTCCCGGCCCCGGTAGCTGGACTCACAATCCAGGGGGAAAAACGGATTTGTTCAATAGCATGTCCGTTGAAAGGTTCTAGTAAATCAAAGTGGCACAGCTGGAGTGCGCCTGAGTTGATCAGTATTCAGGTCGTACTCCATAGGCAATAGATTTCCATGTCCCCCATAACCCGCCCGTCAGGGCCGTCCATGATCACCTCGGTGCTGTGGGCGTTAAACCCGAACTAACTAACAGCTTATATACACGGCGGCCGGCAGCCCGGAAGACTGAAGGGGTGGGATCGAAAGCTCTACTGAGGTGACTTTGTCAGTGCAGTACTCACGTTCACAGCGCGTGTATCGAGCACACGTAGGCGGCATCCTGAGTGCAATGTTCTCAAGTCAGGGTCGCTTAGTACTAGAAAATATTGCAGGCACGGAGAGCGACCGGTTTTGACACTTCAGTAGGCTAAGTTTTTGTCGCAAGTTAACAAAGTAAAAACACGCACACTGCACACACGCGCGCGCGCGCATACACACACGCGCGCGCGCGCGCGCGCACGCACAAAACAATCGTCATGTCATGCTGCAATGCGTTCAACAGCAGAGGGTCGCTTAGTTGTAGAAAACAATACACAGCGGTACTGACGATCCTTAACTCTGAAACTCCCAGAACAAAATAATAATAATAATAATGACCGAGTATTCATATAGCGCTTAATCTTAATCAAAAGCTCTAAGCGCTTTACAATCTGTACACAATATAAAAAATACAATGACATATGCACATAACAAACAAAACACAAGCCCGAACACACCACTTTTACAATGAACTAAACAACAATGCATACATATTGTGCTCTAATTAACATTATGTTCTGTCTAAAAACAAGGAAGTTTACAGAACTACAACTAAGGCATCAAACACTGGCAGTTATTCAAAGTAAAGCCGGCTTGAAGAGACTGATGAGTTTTCAACGACCTTTTCAAGTCAGACAGTCTCGCTGTTTCTGACCTCAAGAGGAAGTGTATTAGATAACTCCCACTGGGGCTTGATAAACAAAAGTGCGCTGACCAGATGTTTTAGTTTGGACTGAAGGTACACACAACTTCCGTTTATCAGAAGAGGAGGCGGAGCTAACGCCGAGAAGGTGTATACACGTGCAGCAAAGACTGAGTACACGTATTCTGGGCTGGTGCCTAAAAGGCAGTTGATTTACATAACTTTGTACTGAATGCGTGAGGACACAGGCAGCCAGTGAAAGGACTTCAAGATGGGTGTGACATGCTCAGTCTTACCGTGGACTCCGGCACAACAAGCCGGGCCGCTGCCGGCATTGTTCTGAATCTTTTGGAGGCGATCAAGGAGATACTGAAGGCAGCCACAAAGCAAAGAGTTACAATAATCTTGCTTGGACAGCACAAATGCACAAACTAGTATTTTAGTGGCTTCCACGGTGAGCAGGTGACGAACTGAACTAATGCGACGAAGTTCCAGATAAGCTGATCTACACACTGCACTGACATGCTGTGACATAGATAACCCGCTGTCAAGTGTAACACCCAGGTTTCTCACACTCGCAGAGAAGCCAATGAATGTTCATGTTCCATCCACAGACAAAGATGACGATACGGGCATGGACGAAGAATCTTGGATTAGCTACCAACATTGCTTCGGTTTTGCCATCATTTATCATCAGTTTGTTAGTGGTCATTCATGATTTGACATAGTCAATGCACTGGCTTATGTTTTGGACGGCATTTGCAGCTCGCTCGACAGTATCACTTTTGTACATCTGCGTATCATCTGCAAATGCATGATGGGAAATGGAGCGACTACTTATCAGGTCGGACAGGGGCTGAACATACAGTAAGAACAATACAGGTCCTAGGACCGAGCTCTGGGGTACACCAAACCGAAGAGGTGATGGCGTTCAGAACGACAGCCGTCGACAGAAACAATCTGAGATCGTTCAGTCAGGTATGAACTAAACCATGCCAAGACTGTGCCTTCAATGCCAAATACAGATTGAAGACGGCACAGCAAAATTTCATGGTCAATAGTATCGAACGCACAGGACAGGACCAGCAAAGCAAGGACTGTGATCTTACGCTCGTCCAAAGCACAAAGCAGGTCATTGAATATCTTCAGCAAAGCCGTTTCAGTGCGGCTACGATGGGAACGATATGCAGACTGGAATACACTGAATAGACTATTAGAGTTGACATGCTTTAAAGTTTGGGCAAGGACAATTTTCTCAAGAATCTTTGATAGGAATGTAAGATTGGAAACTGGGCGATAGTTCAATAGAATGGAAGTCATTTAGTTCTGGGAGTTTCTGAGTTTAAACTGCAGCACTTGACAACTAGGTCAGTCTGTCTTAAAATATCGGTCCTGCGGCCGGGCCGTTCCATCTGCAACAGGCCGAAATGCTTCTGCACGGAGCCGCGATAATCTCAACTGCAGGTGACGGTCGTGTAGATCAAAAACAGCACAGGGGGAGGAAATGCCCCAGTCATGTGCCCCTGAATGACTCCGGAGCCGGTCAAGAGCACATAACTCGTGAATTCCCTCTCCCTGTGCAAACAGCCCAATGCGCACAGTCCATCGGGCCGACATCGGCCTACGTTGGCCTGCGCAACTGCGGGGGCTGATGAGGATCTCTACCTCAAGCTAATCTGGCACTACCCTTGAATTATCATAGTCGATCCATCTCCTGCTGTAGTGCGTCAGTGCTGAATGGGTTAACGTTGAAGTCTGAATGTCATAAAATGAAATACTTTATGCTAGGAGAGTTCCACCGACTGGCACTAGAGGCACATGGTCGGGTAATCCCTGTCAGGCGTGCCTGCTCGCCGCTTGAATTGTCAAAATAAGTGTAGTAAAGTCCGAGTTGGGGCAAGGCAACATTGACAATTCGTTGTATCGGCATGTTCTATAAATCAAATGCCCGACCTGGAGCAGATCGCCCACGAAAAGTGCACGCACATTCCTCGTGTTACATCTTAACCGCTTCGCTGCCCGTTCTCACAACTGCGCGTCCGAAACGACTGCACGCAGGCCGATATTCGCACGAACAACACAAATGTAAATGGAACAAAAATGTGCGCAGTACAAGACTTCCAAGTGACATAAATCCTCATGAGCCCCCGCGACTGCGGGGGCTCATGAGGATTTATGTCACTTGCAGCAGAGTATCGCTCACCTTGCTCCGGCAGACAAGGAGTTAAGCGGGTGCGTGTGTGTGTGTGACACTCTACACGGAAAATCTGTCCCCACAACGCACGTAGGCATGCGTCACTACTATTTGACTTGTTGCCAAGACTCTTGCGTCATTTGATTTATAGTTTGTAAAAACGTTTCAAAGGTGCAAAATCAACTGCAGATTGTGTTGGAGTTTTAAAGCAATCTACTCCATGTTTGTTCATTTCGCCGATGCAGCGGGTTACCAAAGTTGTCAGTGTTGCCTCACCTAAAACCTTCTTTTCACAAGCCATTGTGAGTAGTGCACACGTACCAGAGATTTTCCACTGCCCTTGTGAGTAGTGCACACGTACCAGAGATTCCACTGCCTTTTGCGCGTAAACAGAAGGAACTGGCCTGTGTACAAAAGAGAAGAAGAGCAAATAAGATGGGATGAACGTTTACCCACAAAGCCCCTTCTATATTTCATCTGTCTTCACAATCAATTGCAGTGTTTAGCCCTGCGGTCGAAATTTCTTAATTTGGAAATTGTGCTCTGAAGGCTACCTACTAGTTAAGTTAGCTCGATCATGACAGTTGAAGGAGAGTGCCGGAACAGCTTGGCAACAGAAGGCTAGTGTTACGTTTGTGGTTGTGTTATTCTTTTTAGGGCATACTATGTGTGTTGATCATTGGAAAAGATTCGATGTTCAGTTGACCTATTTTAGATTAGAATGACGCACATTTTTAGTATGATTCGTTTCATGGAGAATTGCGATCGATAAGTTTTGGTGTGTGACTACAATGTTACACATTTCGCTAACTTGTAGCAAAGTCCGACCTAGATTAAGCTGGACAGTTCTGAAAAACTAGTGGCCTCAAACATGACCTCAAAGTTTTGGAGTACACATAATTATTGGTTACATTTCGTGACGTTTACGTAACGCACCTAGATTTTAGTGAAAGATTGTACAAAAATCTAGAGTGTTCTTTTTAATAAATATTGGTGATTTTGGTTAAGTTTCTTTTCTGATTGGTTGAGTTGTGTAATTTGCGGGATTGTTCTGGAAATCTGTAATAGTATAAAAGAGAGAGTTAGAAAGTATGTGAATGCATTGTAAGAGACAGTGTATCAAAATGAGGATGCATTTGTGAGAGATAGTGCATCAAAGTGTGGATGCATTGTGCTGAGAGTGCATTTTGAGAATAACTAAAGTACTGTTGGAACTGTTACTCCACAACCTTGTGCCGCGTGTGACGAGTTGCAACCGAGTGATGTTTTTCTACAAGAAACCTACGTGAGTGTGTCTGTTGTGACTGCGCCAGTGCTACGACCACGACCACATAACAGCTAGCTCCTGCCATATCGAACACGAAGGATTGGGACGCACGTCATTCTATGGATGGGTCTTCCCGATGTGCTGAGTTGGTATCTGACCGTGGGCACCGGGTTAGCAGGGCCATTAACCCCTTCAGATCGTGTTTCTGTAATTCTCGTTAATTCTGTCAACGCCAAAACGCCCTACCTGTCCCAAGAACGAGGGTTCACTGTGATGTTCGCAAGAGGCATAGATCTTCATGCGCCCCCGCAACTGCGGGGGGGGGGGGGGGGGCATGAAGATGTATCCTCTAGCAGTTGGGGGGTGTTCACATTTTCTCGGCACTCAACGGGTTAATTGTCAGGCTAGGAGTTCATGCGTTGGTATAAAGTTACCCCATTAACAAGTTGGCCAGTTTGCTAGTGGGACATTAAAATGAAGAAAATGAATGAATGAAAGTTGGCCAACCTAACAGACCGACACATACGACATTGCAGTGACCTTAAACAGGGCGGGACCTAGAGTCCTGTCGAAAACAGTTTCACATAAACCCTTGCAGTCGCAGGGCGTCATGAGGATATGTGCAGTTCGCTGACAAAGACTGGGGCCAGATGCTCCTCAGTTTGAGTGTGTTAATCCGGGTAACGCGTGACCTGACTATCAAATCACCAGACACCAATCTTGCCCGCGGCAGTTGACAAGACAGAGACAAAGCGGTGACCCTTGCAGAGGACCGTCGTGCACCAGTAATGGTGTGATGTTTTGGTTTGCTATTTTGGATCTTACGGCCCCAAAAGACGCAACAGTGACGTTAGGCTCAAAATTACAAACCATCACACATCAACGGTGCGCGGTTTTCGATGCCCGTGGGGTACAAATCGCAGGGGTTCGTGAGAATCAAGATGAATTATATTATGTATGCATTGACCAGGGGCGGATCAGTTACCTCGAGGGGCGGAAGGGGTGGGGGGAGGGGTCAGTGATTCCAACTTTTTGTTTGGGACCTTAAACCTTACACTAAAGGCCTCACCGACACTAGACCTTGCTTCCAGGGGCCAAAAGATCGAAAAGAGAGGGGGGTGGGTGGTGGTGGTGGTGGTGGGGGGGGGGGGGGGGTATAGAGAGAAGGCGCGTGAGTGTTAAGACTCTCACCATTCGCCAAAATATCAAACAACAGGGGGGGGGGGGGGGTATTCGAAACACCCCAAAAAGGGACTTTTATATAGCATATTTTAAAAAATTGGGTCAGTCGGGGTGGGCCGGGTTCCGGAACTCCTGGAACACCCCCCGCCCCCCCCCCCCCCCCCCCCCCCCCGATGACTATTGCTTCGTTGATATCCATATTGTTGGCGGTATGTTACGTGGTAGTCGTGGTCGTAGTGATCACACCAGACACACTCACGTAGGGTTCTTGTAGAAAAACCTCACTCATGTGCAACTCGTCACATGTGGCACAAGGTTATAGACCACACTGGAGTAACAGTTCCAACAGTACTTTATTCTCTCGATGCACTCTTAGCACAATGCATCCACACTTTGATGCACTATCTCTCACAAATTCACCCACACTATAATACACTGTCTCTTACAATGCCTTACATATTCTTCTTCATTTGCAGTTGACTGTCCCACTGGCACTAGTAGCGATCGGGGACTAGAAGTTTTGGCGTGGTGTTACCCGTTTTCATCAGTTTTGACGAAGTTCTCAGTGAAGTTGTTGTTTTCCCTCCTTTCTCATCCGGGCTTGGGACCGGCAACGGCGGAGTTTGCCTCACATACTCATTCAAACACTCTCTTTTATACTATCACAGATTTCCAGAACAATCCCGCAAATTACACAACTCAACCAATCACTAAGAAAACGTAACAAAATTATTAATATTCATTAAAAGAACACTAGATTTTTCTACAATCTCAGCCACTAAAATCATGGATACTACATTTAAATATAAGTCAGTGACTAAAATCTAAGGGCATTGCGTAAACGTCATGAAATGTAACCAACATGTGTACTACAAAACTTTGACGTCATGTCTGAGGTCACTACAGAACGGTAATCGCGCCTTTTTGCAGAACCTTTCAGCTTAATCTTAGTCGGACTTTGCTACAAGTTAGTGAAATGTGCAACATTCTAGTTACCTATCTATCTATCTATCTATCTATCTATCTATCTATCTATCTATCTATCTATCTATCTATCTATCTATCTATCTATCTATCTATCTGTCTGTCTGTCTGTCTATCTATCTATCTATCTATCTATCTATCTATCTATCTATCTATCTATCTATCTATCTATCTATCTATCTATCTATCTATCTATCTATCTATCTATCTATCTATCTATCTATCTATCTATCTATCTATATCCCGTAGTCCTGCCGACCGTTGGGGCACCACTGAAGACTTGGCAACTAGCTCCTCCATTCCACTAGTCTCTGCCATTCTTAGCGTATCGCTCAGCCTCAGTCCTGTCCACTCTGAGATATTGTCCTCCCATCTTTTCCTCTGTCTTCCTCTCCTTCGTCCTCCTTGCAGAGTGCCTTGCAGGATTGTTTTGCAAGCCCTGCTGAACGCGTGACATGCCCATACCACTTCAGTTTGCGTTTTTTCATAATGGCTAATAGGTCTTCATATTAGTTACAGTTCATTCTAGTTACAAAAAAAAAAAAGAAAAAAAAAAAAGAAGAAGATGGCACTGGCAATTCCGGCCCATGCAAAGAGAAACGAATCACACACAAAAAGGCACGTGACTGATGTAAAAAGGCACGTGACTCTGATGTAAAAAGGCACATGACTGATGTAAAAAGGCACGTGACTCTGATGTAAAATAACTCAACTGAACATCGGACCGTTTCCCGCCACGATTAACACACATATGCCCCAAAAGAATAACACAATCACAAACGTAACACAGTACTTATTTGTAAGCCTCTTGGAGTGACTTTTGGAGTGTTGTCTGTGCTTTTGGTAGAAGCTGGTTATCTACCATGACTTCGCTGTCGTTCGTTGTTGGGTGAGTCGTTTGCTGCAAACGAAACCTCACTCTTAACAGTACGACACATACCGCGGTGATCCGGGCGATCCAGCCAAACAAATCAAACCATTCTTGACTCCGCCTCACCCCGTACTCCTGAGGGGCGCAAACTGCTACAAACCTGCTCAGACTACTATCTCCCATCTGATTCTTGATTTAGGAATTGGTCCTATTGCTACTATTGACCAGAATGTTTATCTGGTTATTGCTTAGACGGGCGAGGTAACTGGAGGTTCAGACAACGCCTCTCAGTCTCAGAGTTCAGGGCGGTCCCAGGAACGAGGCGTACCTGTGCAGAACCCAAGGTATTGTCTTGTTGTAATGTGACCCCCACGACCTCTCCTCCACAGCAGACAATTATAGCATAGACGTTCATGGACTACCGTCTGCAAGTAACACTTTTAGATTCTGGTGAGCTCGGGGCGGTACCGCTTGCAAGAGGCATAGGTCCTCATGAGCCCCCGCCACTGCGGGGGCTCATGAGGATCTATGTCTCTTGCAGATCTCTTGTAATTACTCTCGCGGGGTGCGCACGGTAGTCTCGTAGTTTGGTAATCGTGCTAGTCTGCCGATCCAGCTACTCGTACTTATTAGCTCAGCGCCGCCGCCAAGCGCGCCAGTAGAAATTGCTTCTACGGCAAGTGTGGTAAATATCACAATACCTGCCGTTTCAGTTTGCAGTGTAGAGACATTAGTTGCCCGGGATTTCGCAGAGGGGGGTGATGGCTGACGGATGCAGTGGTGCCGATACTGAACAGTTATTTGAAATTCCGACTGACCTTGCAGCGGTTTGTACTATGAAAGGTAAGTCAATTGTGGTTAATTAAAAAAAATAATTAATAATAAAAAGTCTTAAACAGTGAAGTTGCGGGGACTCTTGCATCCGAGGCTCCGCCGGGCCGGCTCTAGTTATCTGAGTGACCTGGCCAGACGACTGACTCGGTCTTGACGAGCCGAGTATGGACGGACGCGGGAACTGAATTGCCATGCCGTTAAACAGTCTATAACTCAACGGACATACACAGAAAAAAAAGGTCCCTGACTTCCGGCAAGTGTGGGTGCGAGTCAGTTATCATCAAGCTGTCGTGAGAGATATCTGGCACATATCAAACCCGCTGCGACCGTATTTCCTCCCCTCCTTTTGGCTCCTGCTGCTCCATGCCTGACCAAAAGCTTTTCGAGTTTTTCAGTTCACGGATAGTACGACTGTGTCTTCACTTATACCATGTATACACTATTTAGTTATAACCATTTTTTACACTTTATTATCACTAGGCTGTTTTTTTTTTTTCTCTCTCTTAATAAAGTTTCATTTCATCTCTCTTTCTCTCTCTAAGAATGTTGTAGTTTAGCAAGGACAAACACTGACGAAAAGAGGCCTGTGCGCCTATTGTTTCCCAAAAAAATGCGCTAACCCGTACACGCACTAAAAAATTATAGAGTTCATTTGTTTTTAAATGAAGTTGATGTGAATTTTCAATGATTTCACACAAGTTCACCTTAGTTTTGCGCACGCAGTCAAGGAGACAAGGGACAAAAAAAAAAGGAAAGTGAGAAACGGGACGGCTGCGTCTGCCGTCCGCTGTAATATAAACAATTCCGCGATAACGCGGATGCTAAGGAGCTCGTGGGGCCATGTGTTTTTGGAGCTGTAGCGACTACCTCAGTTCGGAGTAATCTCTGTGTCCGTTGAGTTATAGACTGTAAAGGCGGATACCGTCGACACCTCACTGAGTCTTGGTTGACGAGTTGATGTTTTCAAGTTAGTAGGTCCGTACTGATTGGACTTACGTAGTCGTTTCTGTCGTATTTGTTTGTTTGTTTAGTCAGTGTTTGGGTGTTTAGTGTTTGGGTGTTTAGTGTTTGTTTGTTTAGTCAGTGTTTGCTTGTTTAGTGTTTGGGTGTTTAGTGTTTGCTAGTTTAGTGCTTGCGTGTTTAGTCAGTAGTGTTTGCGTGTTTAGTGCCGTTTGCGTGTCAGTTGAGTGTTTAGTGTTTGCGTGTTTAGTGTTTGCGTGTCAGTTGAGTGTTTGCTTGTTTCTAGTGTTTGCTTGTCAGTTTCGTGTTTGCGTGTTTAGTGTTTGCTTGTTTAGTCAGTGTTTGCGTGTCTTAGTGTTTGCGTGTTTAGTGTTTGCTTGTTTAGTAAGTGTTTAGTGTTTGCGTGTTTAGTGTTTGCTTGTTTAGTGCTTGCTTGTTTAATGTTTGCTTGTTTAGTGCTTGCTTGTTTAGTGCTTGCTTGTTTGGTGCTTGCGTGTTTAGTGTTTGCGTGTTGAGTGTTTGCTTGTTTAGTGCTTGCTTGTTTAGTGTTTGCTTGTTTAGTGTTTGCTTGTTTAGTGCTTGCTTGTTTAGTGTTTGCGTGTTGAGTGTTTGCTTGTAGTGCTTGCTTGTTTAGCGTTTGCTTGTTTAGTGTTTGCTTGTTTAGTGTTTGCTTGTTTAGTGCTTGCTTGTTTAGTGTTTGCGTGTTTAGTGTTTGCTTGCTTGTCATCTCTATTTGTTTGCTTAATACTTGTTTGAAAGTGTAATTCAAGTAAGATATCCGATTGGATCCACAAAGATTTCTTGTATAGAAAAAGAATTGGTGTTGAACCCCTCCCTCTTCTCTCTCTCTCTCTCAGTCTCTCTCTCTCTCTCTCTCTCTTCCCCCCCCCCCCCCCCCCTCTCCCGGACTTCTCCCTCTGGTTAGGCACCTCGCACTAAACAAAACTGTGTACTGATGCACACAATTCTTTACGAGAAAGCTCCACCTTACTTATCTAGGCTTTTTTCGCCAACTGAAAAGAAATACCATAGCACTTCCAGGAACAGTCTCTCTATAAAAAGGCTCCGTATAGACCTGTTCAAATCTAGCCTGTCTTATTCAGGTGCTCTTTTATTGAACTGATTTCCTCCCACTATTCAACAAACCACGTCCCTCTCTCTGCTTAAAAGTAGAGTACATGATTACCTTTCTAAGGCAACGAAATGCTGATCCTTTCTTCTTCTTTGTTTCTAGACATGATACGCTTCATGTTCTCACTTTTTGCTATTTTTTTCTGCTTCCCATCTAGCCTCCAAATCGTTTTTTTCTTCTGTTTTCCAACTTGTTTTTGATAGTACACAAAATATCATACCTACTTAAATGTTAGATATGTGTGCACGTAAGTGTGTATGTGTATGTACAAAAGTGCGCATGTGCACGAGTACATGTGTATGTGTGTTTGTGTGTGTGTGTGTGTGTGTGTGTGTGTGTGTGTGTGTGTGTGTGTGTGTGTGTGTGTGTGTGTGTGTGTGTGTGTGTGTGTGTGAGACGTTTATATTTAGTTAGTTTTTGTTGCCGGTGTTTGGCTGATGTTCCTTTTATTTTTATAAGTAGCTTAGCAAGGACAGATTGTAACGTAAGAAAGGCCTGCGCGCTTAATATCTCAATCCTTGGAAAATAAAGTTTCGTTCGTTTGTTCGTTCGCTCGTTCTCTACATTTTACGGATAGAAACTTTGACAGAGAACTTTCTTGTCAGTTGTCAGTTATTGTTGCTCAGTCAGTGAAGCGCCGGCTACAGCACAGTCCAATAGAGAGTCCTGTGTCAAATGCAAGAGCCGAGTGCGCGCGCGTTTGGGGGATGTGTCACTGTGTGTGTGTGTGTGTGTGTGTGTGTGTGTGTGTGTGTGTGTGTGTGTGTGTGTGTGTGTGTGTGAATCCTGTGATCATGTTTGATCGCAGTCCGATATAAACGGAATCGAAAAAAAATCATACCGATGTCAGTATTTGCACTTAGCAATCACAAACATTTCATTGAGCATGCATGAAACACTTGAAAAATTAAGTCGACTTGAACATCTAAGTGGGCCGAAATTGGCATGAAAGCGACCTGCTCAGTCCAGACAATATCTCGCAATATCTCCTTCAAAAATGTTCTGACAACATGCTGGACAACAGGGCTATCTCAAAAAGCCCGCCGCCGTCAGATGGCTTTAGTCGCCTGTTCTGGCGTTAAACTCCAATAACTAACTAACTCAAATTGTGACTCTTTAAAATTGATTGTCGTAAAATACAGCCGGGACTTGTCTGCTCTTCTTCAGTCACGTTTGTGGCAAGAGAGTTGGGTGGCTACTCACAGATAGTGTAAATATGGTTAGAAAAGTCCTAGTCACGTTGGTCAGACGATAACATTGATAATCCGTTCAGTGCACTGATCTGTGAATTTGAGCAGTCAAAGCCCGCAAGCATTGGAGCAGCTCGCTTTATAAGCGCGAAACCGTCACTATGAACGCATAGCCGGGGGTTTCAAAGCGGTATGTCTGTTGTATCACTTAAGAACTGTCGACGATCTGCGATGACCTTGAAAGACTAGAGGTCTTGAAAAGAATAAGAATAAGAGTACTTTATTAACTCAAAAAGAGAAATTCTTTTCGCCACCTTAGGTGCAACACACACACTCACACAATAGTTTTCAAACTAATGGACAATGGCTCGGGACGGGTGAAGCCCGTCGCCAAGGCGTCTAATGGCCAGCGCCAACGGCCCCAACCCGACCTGAACCTCCCTAACACAAGCAAACTAAAAACGGTTCTATCTTAGTATCTCTATAACACATAATATAATGTTTTTAAACTTTCTGCTTGGCTGAGACTAGTTACACAAATAACAAAAATACGCAAAAAAAAAAGAAAAAAAAAGACGAATACTTTCACAGTTGTTACCTGGGGGCCCCGCCGCCATCAGAACAGCGCCGGTTATTAGACAGTCGCTCCGGCATAAACAGTCACCACCTTAATTATAACTTAACTAGTATATAACTTCATAGTCATTTTTAAAGCAATAGTAGTAGGACTACATCATTAACGTAAAAGCAGTCCAAAATGGTTTCTAAAGAGTACAAGATCAAGGAATATGTGTCCTTAACCCATTCAGCCCTGACGCACTACAGCAGGAGATGGGTCGACCATGATAATTCAAGGGTAGTGCCAGATTAGTTTGGCGCCTGTCGGCGCCAAGCTAATCTGGCACTGCCCTTGAATTATCATGGTCGATCCATCTCCTGCAACTGGTGCATAGTCATCAGACGACGCCTCCAAAATTTGAGAAATACGGCCGTCGGGCTGAATGAGTTGAAGAAAATGATGGACATTACCGTGAAAAAAAAATGGAAAAAAATGCATGAACATACTTATAACCTGCATTTAACGTTTGCATTACAAACCGTAGACGACCTAAGAACTAGGCGGAGACTAAATTAAAAACAGTCGTATAGAATACTTGACTGGTTTACTGATGTATTGGCCTAGTGACCTCAAAATAATAAAAACAGGAAGAACATCGTCACTGCATGGCAGAACTCAAGGTGACGGGCGCCTCACTGAGTGTGCACGGTGTCTGTGCGTGCTTGGTATAGCTTGAAGCTTTCACTTCAAAGTCATTGGTACGGACGGTCACCGAACTCAGTGTCGTGAAAGAAAATGTGGTCAACGATTTATGTGACGACACTTCCGACTGCAACGCGTAATGAAACTGATCACGCTGGAAGTATAATTACCGTGAGCCATGTGACGCCATTACAAAGCACCTCAAGTCCTCATTTTAGGACTGGGTCGCGGCGGGGCGAATTTAATAGCATGTCCATGATGGCAAAGGCGGGCAGGCCTAAACCGCTGACAATTGAAGTAAGAAGATAATGAATTACTTCATGTCTAGGCTACGCTAATCTCGCTGCTGAACGTACATTTGGCGCGGGGCGAAGCGCCGTATGTGTGTGTGTGTGTGTGTGTGTGTGTGTGTGTGTGTGTGTGTGTGTGTGTGTGTGTGTGTGTGTGTGTGTGTGTGTGTGTAGGTATGTAAACAAGAGAATCTCCGATATTTCTCAGTGTACGCACAAGCTTGAAACGTGGCGCGCCAATACTTTATTCAAGTGGTGGCTAAGAAGCCTCCGAGCATATTGTAACTAGATGTCTCATTGAAAGGTCCCGCCACACATGCCGATTATGAGGCCGATTCTCGAGCAGTTTCGGAATCGGAGTGTGATCGGGCCGGAACAAAAACTTGACGTGTCAGTGCACTGCCACACATTCCGGCCCGACTTTTTTTTTTTAGCCGACCGGTTTGAACCGAAGATCAAGGTAGTACCTGTAGTTCTGCTAAATGGCTGCTAGTTTTGACAGTGATGATGATGTGCTTGCATTATCAGCAGTTTTGCATCATATTCACGGGAAGAGGCGGACGGAAACATCAACGCGGAAGACTGGTACTGATCTTCCGCCATTTTCACACTGGTGAAACGACGTGCCGCTTTGCGAGACGCGCTCTGATTCAGTGGTTGAAGCTACAATCGGGGCCGATTCAGTCGTGTCGGAAAAATAGAGCAGGTTCTCAGAAACACACGATTCCCACGGAACGGATATATGATGTCATCCGATCGCAATCGGATCGGAATCGGCTACAAAATCGGGGCACAATCGGGCAAGTGTGGCGGGGCCTGAAGACACAAAAGACCGTTTATAGAAAATCGGTTGACCCAGACTTATCCGGAATTTTTGTCATATTTACCGCCTTAACATTTTGGATATAGCTGGCTGGAGAAAGACATTGGATGAGTTCGTTTCAGTACTGAGTCAGCTTTGTACCCTTTCAACTTCTTCAGTCAAACTGATTAATTCTTTTCGGGAAAACAAAACCACAGTAAAAAAAAAAACAACAACAACAACAAACAATCTTGGTCTGAACATCTGGAGAAATTGAGACAGTGGCGGTGGCGTAAAAGAAGCAACTCCGTCACCACAATTCTCTCTCTCTCCGTCTCTCTCTCTCTCTCTCTCTCTCTCTCTCTCTCTCTCTCTCTCTCTCTCTCTCTCTCTCTCTCTCTCTCTCTCTCTCTCTCTCTCTCTCTCTCTCTCTTACAACCTATGTATTCAAAATAATATTTTCCGGCGGCTTTCAAAAAATCTAAAGTGGTACCTATACCTAAAACAAAAGACACATCTGATCCAAATAATTTTCGGCCTATATCCATATTATCTATTCTATCAAAGCCTTTTGAGAAGCATGTACACAAACATCTTCTCGAATTCCTGGAAGAAAAGTCTCTCCTGAATAAATATCAATCTGGTTTTAGCCCTAAACATTCGTGTCACACTGCTTTGGTTCATATGATTGACACTTGGCTGCTCAACATCAACAGAAACAAAATGTCTGGTGCTGTCTTTCTAGACCTAAAAATAGCGTTCGACCTTATAAACCACGAAATTTTATTAGAGAAACTAGACTGCTACTTTAACAAGAACAAGCCCAAGAACACTCTCATTCTTTCGTTCATATATCGTAGGGAGAATTCAAACTGTGTACATCAATGCTACCTTCTCGTCTGAAAAGAGTGTTGAGTATGGCGTGCCCCAGGGATCCATACTAGGGCCGTTACTTTTCTGTTTGTTTATAAATGATCTTCCACTTTATATATCCAATCCAAATACCGAATGTGACATGTTTGCCGATGATTCAACTCTTCACGCTGGCGGGAAAACCGGCTGTACCTGAAATATCAAGCAATCTTCAGCTTTGTCTTCAGGAGGTCTCACTGTGGTGCAAAAATAATCAAATGCTTGTAAATCCATCCAAAACGAAAAGCATGCTAATCACAACACGCCAAAAGCATCAGCTCCGCCCCCTTTCACTTAACCTCTCTTTTGATTCAGTTACCATTGAGCAAGTCAAGGAATATCGCCTCCTCGGGGTAATTGTTGATGACCAACTGTGCTGGTTGCCCCATCTAACACAGCTAGGGAAAACATTATCAAAGAAGCTATTTTTATTGTCAAGATTAAAATCTATCATTGATACTAAGACACGAAAGCTATTTTTCAACTCTTACATTAAACCTCACATTGACTACGCATCTACTATTTGGGACGGCTGTAGTAAGGCTAACCTTAAGCGGATCAATTCTCTATACAATCGCGCAGTTAAACTGATCCTCCCAATCCCCTCTCTAACTTTGGAGGAAAAGCTTCAGGCAACAGGGCTCCTTCCTTTACATCAACACCTTACGTTTAATAAGTGCGTACTTATGCACAAAGCACTGAACGGGAAAGCTCCCCTCTACCTGGCTAAGCTTTTCACTGAGAGCGAAAGGGTCTACTGCACTTTGAGGAACAGTCTCGTCATTGAACGGCCCCGAATTGACTTGTTTAAATCCAGCCTTTCGTACGCGGGTGCCTATTTATGGAACTCACTTCCTCCACATATACAGCAAACGAGACATCTTCCATTGTTTAGGACGAAAGTTTTTAAATACATCTCTGAGCAAACTTGAAAGAAACGTAGATAATATGCCCAAAAGAGTCATGTCAATGATTTCCTGTGGTCCTCCGTTTTGCACTTGTTAGCTTTTGCATAATATCTCTCTTTATCGTAGTGTTTTACCTGCTCACTAAATTCCTACACATGAGTAGCTGTATCATAAGTGTGCAGCCGCTTTCTATAAACACACTTTACATCGTACCCCGCCCCCCCCCCCCCCCCTCCCCAAGACCCTGTCATTTTGCTGTGTGTGTGTGTGTGTGTGTGTAATCTTCAGCGACTTTGGAACTTGTTTCGGAATGTAACACAAGTGACCTGTGGGGTGTAGCCGCTTGTTTTGTGCTGTTAACATATTGTTTTAATGTTGCTTTTAATGTTGTAGTTTAGCAAGGACAAACATGAAAAGAGGCCTGTGAGCCTATTGTTTCCATCCTTGAGAAATAAAGTATCATTCATTCATTCATTCATTCATTCATTCATTCATTCTCTCTCTCTCTCTTTCTCTCTCTCTCTCTCTCTCTCTCTCTCTCTCTCTCTCTCTCTCTCTCTCTCTCTCTCTCTCTCTCTCTCTCTCTCTCTCTCTCTCTTTTGTTTTTCCTCGTATGCACTGAAAAACAACACACGTCTATACAATAGTCTCTTGGTTCATGGGTGTTGATTTATTGTTATCTTTGTACATCAGTTATGACTGCAGACAAGCCTCATACGCATCAGTTGCTTATAGGACGTTTAAATATATATCATTTGTATAACAAAGTTCCAGATTTATGTGTGACGTTGAGTCAACCAAACGTTTTCCACGTGTTTGGAATAACTGAATCACGACTGTGCTCTAACATCAGTGATGAAGCCATTTCTATCCCGGGTTTTCATGTATTTCGTCGCGATCCTGTTTCCCCTAAACACACGGGTATAGCCGTGTATTTAAACAATTCTATTAGGGATTGCGCTCGAAGAAGGACAGATCTAGAATCAGACCTAGTGGAAAGCGTTTGGGTTGAACTAAAAGAAAGCCACCCCATTATTAATCTGCTTTGTTTATCGAAATCCCTCAGCCACTTTTGAATGGTATGACGCATTTACGGAAATGATGGACAATGCGGCAACCAAATGTACTTCTGATCTATTATTCTTAGGAGACTTTAACATCAATTTGTTTTCTTCCAATCCTGCTTGGGAAACTACTCTTACTTTGTCTGGTCTCAAACAGTTGGTCACTAGAGCAACAAGAGTAACTGCCAATTCCTCAACATTGATCGACCATATTTACACAAACAACAAGACTAGAGTACTAGGGGTGCAGGTGCCCGAGGTTGCTATTAGTGACCATTACCCCGTCTGTTGTAGCTGGGCTCTGAAAGATGACCGACGCCCAAAAAATCACCAACACATTATTATTAAATTTCAGATCTTATAAACACTTTAACAAAGATGTTTTCCTATCGGATCTCTGTCAAGTATGTTTCAGTCACGTTTATAATTACACGGATCCCAATATTGCGCTTGCAGAATGGTATGAGCTTTTTCTAAGTGTACTGGATAAACATGCACCGTACCGAGAAAAACGTGTAAAAAGTGCACAGCCTCCCTTGTGGTTAAATAAAGATATCAAGGATGCTATGTCACTTCGTAATGAACTTAAAAAACACAAGGAATTTGATGCCTACCGTAAACAGCGAAATAAGGTAAAGTATCTTGTTCGTGAAGTCCAAAAGTATCACTTTAAATGGATCATTGATGAGAAAAGGGACACAGTGACAGTGTGGCGCGCCCTGAACACATTTACAAAATCTAAACAAAAGCCGGCATGCACCAGTGTCTCAGCGGATACATTTAATACATTTCCTATCTGCTGCTGATGTCCTATTACAAAGTTGTCCAAACATGTCACAGATATCAGACGCACTTGATAAATTCTGTGCCGAAAAGCTCAAGTCAAGTATTTTCAACATTCCTGTTATAACGGTTTATGGCGTTGGTAAAACTATATCTCAGCTAAAAAATAAGAGATCAACTGGTCGTTACTGCTATACTAAAACTAGCTCTCCCATATGTCGTTGAATCTCTGACGTATATTTATAATCTTTGTATTCGACAGGGAACATTTCCGTCCAGCCTAAAGAAAGCAAATGTCATTCCTTTGCCCAAAACTAAAGATCTTTCTGAGCCAAATAACTTTAGACCCATTTCCTTACTTTCGAGTTTGTCGAAACCGATAGAAAAATATATTCACCATCATTTACATCAGTTCCTGGAAAATCATCAAGTTTTACACCCCTTGCAATCAGGCTTTCGACAACGCCATTCTTGTCATACATCGCTGATTCATCTGATTGATAGATGGCTCGATGCAATGAACAGACTGCAAACGACAGGGACAGTATTCTTAGACTTTAGCAAAGCTTTCGACTTAGTCAATCATAATCTACTTATACAGAAACTTAGAGCATATAGGCTTAGTAGCAACGGGCTGTGGCGTTTTTTTTTCAGTCATACATAGAGAACAGAACTCAATTTGTTCTTGTAAATGACAATCAATCTGCAGAGGGTATAATTCGTCATGGTGTACCACAGGGATCAATACTCGGCCCCTTATTATTTTCTCTTTTTATAAATGATCTTCCTCTACATATTTCTCTCACTGGAGTCACCTGCAGCCTTTTTGCAGATGATGGCACATTAGACTTTTCTGATGCAAATGTTTTCAGTGTCAACCTCACCCTTCAGCAAAGTCTAAATGTTACATGAAAATGGTGTGCTGATAATTTCATGATTCCAAACACTGGTAAAACAAAGTGCATGCTCGTTGCCACCAGACAAAAATACCAGCTCAATCCCCCTCCTTTGAACTTGTTTCTGGGATCAGAACAAATTCAGCAAGTTAAAGAACATCGAGTACTTGGCACACACATTGATAACTGTCTCAGCTGGCAGAGCCAAACAGATAAGATATGCAAGGTGGTCTCAAGAAATTTGTTTCTTCTTGCTAAACTAAAATATTTCACTGACAGAAAAACAAGACAACTATTCTATAATGCACATATCAAATCGCATATTGATTATGTCTCATCTGTGTGGGATGGCTGTAGCGATGCAAATTTAAAAAGATTAAACTCACTCCATAGGCGAGCTGCGAAACTTATATTAGATAAAAACATTCCACAACAAACCAGTACCGACGAAAAACTTGTATTACTTCGTATGTTTCCCCTCCGTCAACACTTTATTTTTAATAAGTTAGTAATGGTATATAAGGCTACAATAGGAAAAACACCAGCTTACTTACATATCTAATCTTTTCATGACTTGCTTGTAGCACACCCTACAACACACGTTAAAATGACCTGGTAGTTCCAAAGCCCAGAATAAACATATTCAAGACGTCCTTTTCTTACTCGGGTTCAATACTGTGGAACGTATTCCCCAAAAAGATTAATCATCACAGTCTGTGAGCTCCTTCAAAGCCCAGCTACTACAGTATTTACTCAAAAATAATCGAACAGATTAGATGTATCTACTACAAACTTTATTAGTGAATATTATCATGAAGATGATCATTAATTCTGATTCCGTATCATGCTACTTTGATCTGCTATCATACATTCAACTTGCTGCGTATTCATCTGAGTGCACGCTGAAATGTGTGCATGTGCGTGTGTGTGCGTGATTATAACGCATCACTCGAGTAATAGGCATCATGCGTTATCCTTGTGCTGCCTTACATCTGACTGAATGTGTGTGTGTGTGTGTGTGTGTGTGTGTGTGTGTGTGTGTGTGTGTGTGTGTGTGTGTGTGTGTGTGTGTACTTAGCTTCAGTATAGTTTAATGACATAAAAGTAAAGTGTTTGAATAACGTCCATCGTGTTGTGTTGTGGTGTGTGCCGGTGCGAGTGCGTGTGCGCGTTTGTGTGTGTGTATGTGCGTGTGTCCAGATCTGTAAATCTGACGTACCTGAAAGGGGGGGGGGGGTCGGCCACGGGGGAGGGGGGATGGATAGGGGAGGAAGGGGGGCGGCGACGGGGGGGGGGAGGGGAGGGTGTTCGTCAGTGGCAAATTTGGGCCCCCCGTCAGGACCCCCTAGATCCGCCCCTGCACACACACCGGATCACCACTCGGCTCCACCCACCCACCCACCCTCCCCCTGGTTATCTCCCTCGACTGCGGCATCATTCACGGCGGATCATCAGTGGAGCCGGAGGTGCTGAAGCAGTGCAGTCGTAAGACCAACGCCACCGGAGTCCCTGAAATTTCAGTGAAATCCGATACTGCAGTTGTACGTTGCCAGCTAAAATGAAGAGAGGAGCGCCGGTAACGGCTTAACAAAACAAACACGAGGCAGCGCTGGGGCTGATGACAGATAGCGTGACCCTCACCCACCTGACTTACCACAACCCTCCCCCTCCCCTTGGCGATGATCCTAATACTGAGTGTGTCCCCTCGTTCGCTGACAAGTGAGTAGCCTTCAGTGTACCTGCCTCCCACCGACTGCTGTTGCAGGTGGCAATACTGACCTGTCGTCAGCTGAGGGTCTGCGCCGGAGATTACCGTATAGGCTGGAATATCAAACACTGAGGCCGGGCCGTTCAGCGAATGGAATGGCCTGTCCGACTCGAGTCAGTTTCAAGTTCCCCGGTAACAAAACGTCCTCGGGCTCACGACTCCCGCTGTGACTGAGCTCGCGTACTGCAAACGTGTGCGGTCCCACCGACGGCAGTCGTCATGGGCTGATCATGAGGCTGATGGTTGGTTGGTTAGTTCGGGTTTAACGTCCACAGCACCGAGGTGATCATGGACGGCCCTGACGGGCGGGTTATGGGGGACAGGGAAATCTATTGCCTATGGAGTACGACCTGAACACTGATCAACTCAGGCGCACTCCAACTGTGCCACTTTGATTTACCAGGACCTTTCAACGGACATGCTTTGAACAAATCCGTTTTCCCCCCTGGATTGTGAGTCCAGCTACCGGGGCCGGGACGGGATTCGAACTCACGACCCCGGCGATTTCCTTCGCTCTCCTGCTCCGACGTTTAACCCCCTGAGCTATTTCGGACTCTCATGAGGCTGATCAACACGGCTGAAGCTTAAGGCGGGCGGCTTTACACTGTTGCCTTGGCGACGTTGATGTTGCGTAGGCCGGCCGTACCTGCTGTGCTGGGATTGTTTGCGGCGTGTAAAAATGGTTTTAGTCGCGATCGGATTCAGTTCCTACAGCCTGGAATCACCGCAAAGGGTTACTGATTTTTGGTCATTTTTTACGATGATTTTTTTTTTCTAAACTGAAGAGCCACGTGCATGGTATCAGCATGCGGGTCGTCTGAGCGGCCTAGCCGCCGTTGTCAGGCGAGTCAGTGGGCAATTCAGTTTCACGCAAGGCCGCCGACCCGGCGGCTAAAAACGGTCACCAGTGTTTCAGTACGGTCAGGCTTCCTGTTTGACTCAGCCGGACGGACGGACACGCAGTTGTCTGTCTGATACCCGCAGTGACGGCCATGGGCCGTTCAGTCATTGCGGCGTATCAAGTTTGCCTTGTTGTTTGTTTCGTTAGTGCTTGTTTGTTTCAGTGTAGTTTGTGGGGCCGGCTTCAGTTAAGTTCAAGTCAGACGGCCGGTCAGATCAGCACTAACCATCACGCACGGATTCACGACGATAATTTATTTTGTGAAGTTGACTACTTAGTCACAACTCGGAATTTGAATATGGCATTAAGGGGCACTGACGTTAGAGAGACGCGATCGAGGCCGACTGAGATAAAGACGCTTAGATTTTCACCGGCCGAACTAGATTTCTGAGTGTAAAGTTAAGTTTAAACGTCACGACTAGAGGTCTTATTTTGGCTCTCCGCACGTTTCACGAAGAACCTTATGATAGTGGATCACCATACATGAAAAATTGCACTGCGGGGCCATCACTGACGAGGACTAGACCCGGCCGAACAAACGCCAGTCAATCACGCCTTTCACTCGGCGGACGATTTTAGGGCATGCACGCCCCCCCCCCCCCCCCACCCCCCGCCACCTTCACTGAGTCAAGGTGACAGGCTCCGGTGTTCATGACATTAAAGGTCCTGGTTCAGCAATTAGTCAGTTGAGGACAGCGAAAAAAAATTTCGAAGTCCCTACTGACCTGACTTGAAGTGCAACCCTGACAGGGCCTCATCAGATGGGATCCCCGAACATTCACGTTACTATAGCTGCTGTAGAGTGTCAGACGTCCTTGACGGCTGTCACAGTTCATGCAAACAGGTATACGCCACTCAGCTGCCAAAGGTCACTTCCAGTTGCATCTGTCCGTACACGGTAACACCCACAATTCTCGTGCAACAACAACGAAAGATGACTATCCAACTTTCACTTCTGGGCCGGTACTGGGAAGCACTGAGCGACGTCCACAGCGTCCAAAAATGGCCCAGGGAATGGTGACGGTACGTCGAACATGCTATATCGTGGTCTTCTCATTTCTTATGTCCTCGCATTTATCCAAAACAAGGTTTCCTCGAAAGCGTTTGCAAACAACAAGTCCTAGTCGCCATTTTTACGAAGGGAAGCTACTAGATAATGTGTGTGTAAGGGACAGCACTCCCGTGCTAAGCAACGCGCAAACGCCCACCTCAAAACGATTTTATTTTTCACAAAAGCCTGGGAGATAATTTACAGGTCATCATGCAACAATGTGATGTGCATGGGTGACAGTGCGAGAATATGAAATGAATGTAAACGGGACATAAATATGCCCCATAAATCCATGGCCAGCAAGCGATATACATTCCCATGAGCTCCTGCGGATGCAGGGGCTCATGAGAATGTATGACTTTTGCATTTGGAACAGGCTGGCTGAAGGCCTGTTCTGTCTGAACCAAACAGCTGAAATTCAGCTTTTCGGGATTTTGAAAAGCTGAATCAGCTTCTAGGAGTGAAGACGGTCACCCATTGATGTGATTGTGCCTGTTCGTGTGTGTTACACGGACATAAAATTTGATTCCATTATAAGAATCTAAGCACTAGGTAATATTTTGCTTTGTCGTTTACTTCTCATCTTGTTTTTTTTTTTTTTTTTTTTTTTTTTTTTTGTATCACAAAAGATAATTACCGTCTGCAAACTTGATGAGTTCAGTGATAATATTTTCTCCCCAGACCAACTGCTGTCTATGCACACGCAATGCACCCTGCCCAATGCATACCTCATGCAGGTGCCTGACAGCAAACACCGATACACCAACTACAAGCTAAAGGGTGCACGAGCAAACGAGAGGCAAGTTTCAAAATAATTAGATACAGGGCCGCAGCAGATGGTTCCGGCATTCGCCATACCAATAATGTATACATTTTTTTGACAAGACCATAAAATTATGTCTGTTTATGCCCTCGACCCAAATTAATTTAAATGTTACTAATTTTTCCATTTTTGGGGGGTTGTGCGAATTCTTCCCCCCCCCCCCCCCCCCCTGCCCGATTGACTTTAGGAAGCAGATGAAAGCAAGCTGGCATCATGCAGGCATGCACCCCTTCGGCTGGAGCATTAGGTTTCTTTCACCTCCTGCTATGGTTATGAGATATGAAATAAATGTTAGGAAACAGATATATATATATTATGTAATTGGTATTCTAACCACAATATATTTCATTCATAGTTTATCTATGTTTGCACTGACAGCAAACCATGTGGGATTTATTTCTGATTACTCCATATAGCAATGTTCTCTATCAGAAAACTGAAATGACTCAACCCGCAAAAATAAATATCAAGGAAATATATCAGTTCACAACAGCAAGAGGTATATCTCACTTGATCTTCATTTTGTGACAAAAACATTGTTTTCAAATACACTTCAACGTATGGTTTATTTGTTTATATCTGTACTGAGTGAAACTGTTAAAAATGCCTTTCATTGTGAGGCTTCTCTTATGAGTTTACCAAAATCGTCAAGTACATCAATAAGTGTCTCTTGGCTTGACTTCACAAACGAAGATTCTATAGGGCTTGCCCACGTCGTCTGCAGGCATTTTCGTGGCTGCGGAGGCCAATCCGGGACAGGCAGGTTTACATCAATAAGTGTATACATAAATAAAACACAATTACCATGATTGTCATAATTCCTAAAAATACAGCTGATTTTTTTTATGAAATGAGTATGTCTATCCTCAACAAGACCAAGTAGTCTATGTACCCTACAGAACCACATAGTCCAGATCAAAATGGTGACTGCGAAGCGTGTGTAATGCAGAGACGAACTCAACGAAAAAAAGAAAGACGCTTAGAAAAGACAGCTACAACACAATTTTATTCATATTATCTAGTAATAAATTGTGTTGTAACTGTCATTTCTAAGCGACGTTCTTTCCTCATAGGGTTCTTCTCTACAGAACAACATACATGTGCACTTTTACTTCCTGCACCATATATAACTGTAATAATACATGAGGCAAAAACACAAACAGAACAGAGACAACCATTTTAATTATAAAGAAACAATTTCAGTGATGTCATTGAATTATATGCATGGTATATTTTGCTTATGATGCTGTCATTCAAACTTGGTCACTGTGTTTTGGTAAGTGAGGGAGAGGGGGGGGGGGGGGCTGGAGGGGGCGGGTACACATGCAGGCATATATATATATATATATATATATACCGCAACGATTTCCTAATGTAATGTTACATATGGCAATATAGTTCTATCATCATATGCTAAATTTTGCTATCCACCAAAATGCTAATATTGCCATGATTCCACAGCAGACAGACAGCCTTCATGGACAGGTCCAACCAGTGAAGAGACAACAGACTGGCCAGTGTCAAACATGTCACCAAACTGCAGGGGCGTTAGCAGCAATGTCACACAGAAACTTTGGAACAGCAAACAGCCTGATGCAGTGCAGTGTGCCCCAACTTGCTCTCAGCAGGCAGCTGCAAGACAAGAACAAAGGTCAGTTAGTACATGTGAAGATGTACTGCAAACACTGTTCTAGATGAGTTTACTTGGCTACCGGGTATCAGCCAGTATAATCTACTCAACATGAAACCAACCGTAATGAATCAATCACAGCCAGTGTAATCAATAAACTCCATACAAGACAGATTTGCAAAATAACTTTTACAAACAATTTCTTTGTCTCGGTGATGGTCAAACGATTTATACAGTTTTGTTCTAATAATAAAAGACATTGTAGCTTTGCAATGCTGCTTGGTAACATGATATTATATGAATATGTTTTCAGGCCAACATAACCAACTTTTCCCTGGGGGAGACTAAAGATGCACTCAACCGATGAGCAGCCCCTGGTGACCATATCGAATGTGGGAGTAGAGGCGACACCTTATCAGCGTGTGACCAGTGAAGACAATCCGGCCTACTGTTTGTGTGGGAATCATCTAATAATAATGGACAACAAGAACTACTGAATTTGATCCAGCTGATCGAGTTAACAGAAGAACCAACTTTTCTAGATATTTGTAAGAAGCAGACCGAAGTCAAATTTTGCAGCGTCAAAAATTATAGCATCACATTTGCAAATAAAATTCCCACATTATAATAGCAATCAAACATCACCAACACTCTACATACAGATTTTTTTCAGTTGTGGCATGAGAGCCATATGGGGCTTGGCAACAGCAAACACTGTTGCTCTTGTCAGGTGGCCATAATCAGATGGCAGTTTCTAAGCCCCAATCTAAACTACCTGAGGGCACTATCTGGTTGTGTATGTGTGTGAAACCAACCTCCAAGTCTTTACTTCTGCTGAAAAACCACATCCACTCGTCGCTCAATCTTGTCATCTGTACTGCGTAGGTAATGTAACAAACTGGAGAGCTTCTCATCAGTGAGGCATTGGGGATACAAGGCCACGGAGCACATTCCTTGATGAGAAAAAACAGAATGAAGAGAACATTTTCATTAACTTTTAAAATTTACTTTCTGTCATGGAGATTGTTTACATCTGTTTGTACAAGTAGTTGGGACATGAATAAATGGACACATGCATGTAATATATACTCCATATTGTGCACTTTGTACTCTCTATACAAGAAAGTATTAAAGTTGAATGTAAAAGCAAAATGTTGGACATTTTTTGTTTTCAATACATTTGGACATTCTTCTTCATAAATTGCATACATGTCTGCTTTCATTTTTCATCCTTGTTATAACTACATACTGTAAACAGTGCACATGAACAGGAATTCTGCACCTGACTTGCCATAAGAAAGAATTAGTTTTCATGGTCAGTGTCACAATCCTAAATAGTATATTTCTACAAATACATGTACTGTAATGATACTGAAAATGACATGTACAATACTGCACTTGTACCAGAAATTGCACAAGTGTGTAACATACATGTACTATGCATATTTCTGCTGTGCTACCTGGTATGCCACAGAGTGCCTGTTGCTAATCTTGGTATACTGCTTGCATACTTGGTGGTTGAAGTCAAGGATGGTAAGCCTGTTGCGCATTGTGTAGCCTTTGTAGCCAATGAAAGTTTTTTGGGGGGCCATTTCATTTTCAGCCACATAGATACATCCCCTTGACTAACACTCAAAACACTCAATGATGAGACTGAAACATATCTAAACTCTAAGTCAAAATAAGTGCATAAATAAGACATGATACCTTGATCATGCCTGGCAAGGACACTCGTAATGTGTGGTGATGGTTGATAACAGGCTTTATCCCTTGTTTCAAGTGGTGTTTAGCCTTTGGCAGCAGCAAAGAAACTGAAAACAGATGGCCAATATAATAGATAAAGCAAAACCTGAAAGTAAAAAAAGCACAAAAGTGAAAATGTACCAGCAGCAGTTTATACTGAGTAGGTTATTTCGATGACAGGACAGTTTCGTGTGTTTTTGTTCTGCATACACTCAAGGATATAATCCTCCATGTAAACACACAGCTCAACTCAAACCTTTTATGCAATTCGCTTGCCTTTGTGCCACACATCAAAGTAATGATCCAGATGTTTCAGTGGCTGCGATCAAGTCAGTAATAATATACAAATCTATTTCATACTGGAAAAAAGATACATGCATTACAGAGTGGCAAACTGACCGGTAGCTAGCACTAGCTGTTATGAAGACTTGGGAGAAAAACCACCATGGCACCATGATAATAATGTTTACTGTCAACTTGTAAATATACTTACAGTGTGGAGGTAGCAGTCATATGTAAATCATAACTTAGTGTTGTGACAGCAATATTTCCAGGACACTATAAGCTACTTTATGTGTGATGTGATAACACTTTTACAAACAAAAATGATTTTGTGCAAGCGCACGGGTGTACCATACTTCAAAATCAAATGCCACCAAACTGATAATTACCTGAAAGTAGCAGGAGACTACAGTAGAACTCTGTCGGTGACAACTTATCGGACAGGTCTTGCTGTCTTCAGAAACTCGATGCCAGTCTGTGCATTCACCAGTTTCAAGTCACCTGACCTTGTGGCAGCCCTGCTGTCTAGAAACAAACCATAAACACAGTCATGGATGGACAAAACCTGTTGAAAAAGAAATAAATACAGAAAATAGGCATGTGTGCACATACGCATGTACGTGTGGCTTTCTAAAAATGGCTTAGTCACAAAATAGCAGCACATTTTAGTGTTATGATATGGAGCAATATATACATACATGTATTTACATGATTCACAGAAAAACTAGCAATAAAATATTTTGGTATACAAAAATGATAGTATAAGTTTTTGTCACTCATATTTCTCCTGTTCATAAGCTTGTGGTTTCAGGAAAATATGAGAAATACATTGTATCAGTGGCAAGCCAACTTACAATAGACCACTTATATACCTGATTGTGAGTTTCATAATGAATTATGCACATACATGTATTGCTCTATTTCATCACACTGAAATGTGCTGTTATTTTGTGAACAAATATATTTTAGGTTGATTATAGTGGTATAATTATTTTATCCTTACCTAGACCTGTTGATTATATTCTCATCCAGACAATTGCTGATGTTGTTTTCATACAGCGAGCAGCTGTACATTTGTTTTCATTCAGACAGCTGAACATTTTGTCTGTGTTCAGACAACTGCAGGTATATTTTGTTTTTTATTCAGACAGCTGTATATTTAATTCTATTCAGACAGCTGTATATTTTGTTCTAAATATAAGCCAGCTGTACATTTTGTCCCAAGCATACACACACACACACACACACACACACACACACACACACACACACACACACACACACACACACACACACACATTTTAGGTTCACAACTTACCTTGCCACTGCGATTATCTGTTATGTATTGTGATGAGATTGGGCGTTGTTCCATTACTGATGCACCTTCACTTTGTACTAGCTTCACAAATGTATCCACAGAAATAACACATTAGCTGCTTGCTGCTCTGTGAGCTCATTTGGTGTGGCACTGAAAAAGAATCAAATGACTGGTATTTGTATAGTTATGTAATGCACACACGGGTCTTGTACTAGAAAATGGCGTGGCGTTCTGAAGATATTTACACAAAAACTTGACAACCACCACGAACCCCCAAAACAAATCGCAACTAAAAGTGGAAACTTCTAAATGTACATCAGACCAGAGCTCAGAATATATCGCATATTTCATTATGTATATAACACAAATATGTGTAATAGAAAATTGCCCAGAAACTATTACACTTATTTATAAAGGAGAGAAAATTTAAAAACAAAGTTTCAGGCTGTTACTATAGTGACGTATATATAGTAACTACAGAAGAGACGAACAGTGAGGCTAAGATTTCCAATCGTCTTGTTCATCGATGTATTCTGCCTACTTCTCACCACTGTCGTCTGCTGTTATTTCCTCAGTCATCATTTCCCCCGAAATTAGTGTCCTGTACACCAGAACACACATAACATTACGATCGCTAGGGCTTCTTGTTGTTGACAAGGAAGTGGTCATTAGAGTGGTGTCCCCTGATAATACATATTTACGAGTACCTTCCCTTTGTAAACACGACGTCAGCTACACGCGCATAGGTGTTTGTTGTTGTTGGAAATATACTTACCAACAAAAGTAATATTTGTACCACAAAAAGTGAAAAGACCACACCATATCATGTTGGACTTACCGCCACCATTCGCTGGACCTTTTTTGGACGCTCTGGACGTCGCGGCTCGGTGCAGGCTTCACCAGTGCGGCAAAATGAAAGTTGGATATTTTTCAGTCGTAGTTGCACGGGAATTGGATGTTACCGCGCACGGACAGATGCAACTGGAAGTGACCTTAGGCAGCTGGATGGTGTATACCTGTTTTCGTGAACTGTGACAGCCGTCAAGGACGTCTGACACTCTACAGCAGCTATAGTAACGTGCGTGCTCGGGGATCCTATCACACGGGGCCCTATCAGGGTTGCACTTTCTGTGTCAGGTAGGGACTTTGAAATTTTTTTTTCGATGTCCTCTACTGACTAATTGCTGAACCCGGACCTTTAAGTTGTGTGTTTTTTTTCAGTTTTAGTAGGTCAGTTTTTGTTTTTCATGTGCTGTGTCTCACTTCAGCAGTCGGCGCCAGTAACTCAGTGCCGGCGGACCGGCGGCTGCAGACGGTTAGACGGCGGCGCGTTCGTGTGATGGCCCTTGACAGATAAGTTGAAAGCAGGGGGGCAGGGCCGGCCGCTCATCGGCCACCGCTGGGCGGACTCACTAAACTTGACGGACTCGCGGCAATGCGGCGGCGACTGAGGTCAGTCAGTTTAATTCAACTATTTATTTTCGGATCCGCCTGTCAGGTTCGGCGGGCCGGCGACACTTCAGTCTATTTACAAAGACTAAACCCGTACTGTTGATTTATCATTTAACAGAACTACGGACTGCGATAACAATACATTAATTGTAGGCCTAATTAATATTAAAGGCCCCAGCCGGGGATCAACATTCCCGGGTCAGTTGTACACGGAACTGGCGGGAAGTTTCACTGACCCGCCTTTGCCTTGCGTAGTACAGGAAGCGGCGCATGCGCAGATGATTCTTGCATCATCCATGCCGGCTGGTGCTTGCATTTATCGACAGTGAATCGACAGTGATCGTAGACACGTACGGCTAGTGGGGGGTAGGAAGAAACATCTGTCGACTGGAATTTTGAGCCGGTCTGCGTATATCGTGTCTATGAAGAAGGAAACAGATCAACGATTTCCATTGATTGTAAGATTCCAACGCCAGGTTTGGTTCCTACAGGCGTGGCTGAGAGCCGCGAAATGGTTGCCAACAGCGGGAAGAAGTAAGATTTTCTGCCGCGCTTTCCAATTCCATACTGTACCTCGTCATTCATTCGCTCTACTTCATAATGATCCGATGTTGTACTAGTGTCTGCGGACTTGTGAATGAGTGTGTTTTTCGTGGGAACGAGAGGGAAAACAAAATCGAGCAGAGATGAATCGACGTTTTCCTGGTCAGAAATATTTGCTCGCCATTCAAGAGGGGGGTTAGAAAAACAGCCGCGAGCTATCGTCTACGTCATAGCACGAGCGCACCACCGTCGCCTACCCGCGGCAAGGGTGATTCTCAGACTTTCTCCTCACCCTTTCACGTCAGTAGTAGCATCAGCTTAGTCAGTCCAAACACTGCGGTTGGTCGCACATCAACATCAGTTGAAAATACCTATATTATCATATGTGCAAATAGCTGTCTGCGTTGACTATATTTGTTAAGCCAAGAGGTTTAGCTGTATCGCTGTGTAGTTTGGTTCGGCAAATCAAGGGCAGTATTATAGACGGAGGCCAGCACGTAACTGTCTTTTACATTTTACAAGGCTGGATTTCAAGGTTGTGGCCAATGACATTTTACTGAGAGGGGCCGATCAGACTCAAAGGGCATTAGGGCTGTGCGGCATTGGAACTGGAAGACTCTTCTTGTGGGGAGGTTCCTGCATGGACCTGTTATCTGATGCTTTTCTTTTTTCTTGCTACGGTGTGCCTTTATGTTGTCTCATTTCCCTTTCATTATTATCATGTCTGTTTTTCTCATGTGGTTATGCCAGTTTGTTTTTCTTTTATGCTTTGTTCTCCATCTTGGTTTGATTTGTTGTTGCTGTCATGTTTTGGTTTCTGAATTTATTACTATTAGCGACTTTCTGTGTGGTTAAAAACTGATTTAGTGTCTTTTTCAAAGAAAATATGATATTTTTTTTAAAAAAGACATAAAGGAACTTCAATTGAACAGAAAGCTATTGTTCTATTACTATGCACATCTCTGACTTTGATTTCTCTGTGTGTTTCAGGAACAACTCAGGCCAGGACTCACAAAAACCTGTCTTTAATATCTTGGTAACAAAGATGAATTTTTCACACAAGACCTACTTTCTTCTGTGGAGCATGTCCGACATTCTGCGCCAGCTTCTCCGTAACATAGCTGTTGCCTTCAGTGTCTAATGAACTAAAAAACTATTTGACATTTCTAATTTATACCAAAGAGACTTTGTGCCAAAGAAAGTGGTGACAGAACTGAGTGTGTTTGGTTGTTATTTACAATTTGTGAGTGAAGAAAACCTGGTGTGTCAAGTCTTCCAATCTTAATACTGCACCGGTGACTGTTATTTTGTTGCTGAACAAACAAGAGTTTGTGAAACTGGAAATAGCCGTTCTGAAGTTGGAGCAGACAATCAATGGTCTGTTTTAAGTGAGGAAGAAGTTGCAAGCAACTGAGCAGAGAATTGAAACAGAGCAAAAAAAAAGGTGAGGAATTGTCTTTGTTTGAATTTTATTAATTAAAAGTAGATTTTAAAAACCTAAACTTTTAACCCATTCAAGCCTGACGCCCTACAGCAGGAGACATGTCGACCATGATAATTCAAGCTAATCTGGCACTATCCTTGAATTATGCTTGATCCATCTCCTGCAACAGGTGCTTAGTCGTTAGATGATGCCTCCAAAATTTGGGAAATACGGCCCTCGGGCTGCATGAGCTAACGGCATTCATTTCTTATTTCTTTCGTTTTTTGCAGTGTTGAACTTGTTGTCACCATGAGAATGTAGTTGTTTGCATGATGTTAACCCCGCAACTGCTGGGGCAAGGTGAAAAATACCCATCTGCAAGAGACGGAAATCTCCACGAACCCCCACAGTCACGGGGGCTCATGAGGATCTTTGCCTGTTGTTTGTCCTATGTTCTTCATGCTTATTTTTGGTCCCAGTTTACTCTGCGTTTTTCACGCAAATGTCAGTCAGTGTGTAGTGGTTTCACATGCAAATTCTTTTATCACTGGCATCGAAGGGCTTAACCCATATCATACTGATGCTAAAAACTTCAAATTTGTACACTGCCATAATTATGCAAGCTACATTATAGTACTTACAGAAAAGGATTTAGACCAATGGCTTTAGTTCAAGGGTGGTGCCAGAATAGCTTGGCGCCTAGAGGCGCCAAGCTATTCTGGCACTACCCTTGAACTATTTTAGTCAAACGTTTTTTACGCACGTATTCTGAACGATCAGGGTTAAACCTCAGTCAGCAGGTCAGCCAATCAATCAATTGAAAAATTGAAAATGGTTGGTGTGTATTGACTGGTAGTCACCATATACAGGTGGTCCACCTTGACAGGTTTGACTAATGCTTTCTGCAGATAATCAATAATAACGCAGAACAGGAGGGTGTGGTCTTTTGTATCAGATTAATGGTAGTACGTAGTAGTAGTAGTAAGCAAAGAAAGTATTTTGCTCTATTTTGCAACTATACACTCCCTCCCGTTCCCTCCGTTCAAGTAGTGACACGCGCCTTCTCAGAGTCCACTCTTCAAATACAAAACCAGAGGTGATCGTTGTTTTGTGCACGTTGGACCTGTTGTCTGGCACTCCCTACCTATAGACATTAGACATTCTTCCTCATTCCCTGCCTTTAAATCTGCCTGTAAGACCCACCTGTTCGATACCCCAGTGTAGCTCAGTTCTTTGTCATTATGTACCTGTGTGTGTGTATTGCAGAATCCGTTGTTTCTCCGGTTTTATGACCCCCACCACTCCCACTCTTTATTTGTAAAGCGCTTAGAGCTTATTCAAGGACAAGCGCTATATAAGTAGCTATTATTATCATTATTAAAGTTAGCATTGATGGCAGATGTGTCGGGTTTATTCCACAAGTGCGAGGAACATTGTTGCTCAGATTCTAGCACTGGAAACGGTAAATGTTCATCTCTAATTTCATGAGTATTGCTATTCAGGCTCAGCCATTATAATATAAAACAAATACAAGATACAAAATACCTACTGGTAGGTGCACCTGCATATGGCGGGTAAGTGAGTTTCCCCTACCTTCACACAAGTACCAGGAAACCTGTCTAGGCAGCCACACGTCCATGTCCATTGAAAGTCCTGGTCAATCAAAATGGCACAGTTGCAATCAGTGTTTAGGACATACATGTACTCCTTAGGCAATTGTTGTCCCTGTTCCCCATAACCAGATACACGCATGGGGCCCGGTAGTAAGTAGAGCTGCGGTTTGGGCAGGGTTCGCGCAAGGTCACCGGGCTACTGTGTGCTGGGCAATTGTTCCAGAGGGTGTCGTTGTCAGTACAGTACAACTAGAAGTAAGTAACTGGTTTGGTGCCAAATTATGACAACGTATGGTTTCCACCTGGTTGTGGACACAGGCCTACTATGAATAGTCAGGTGTCTGGATTCTCATGAGCCCCAGTAGCCGCACCGCAAAAACAAATTTTATATATATATATATATATATATATATATATATATATATATATATATATATATATATTAGGGTGGTCCTCACCACCCTGCTGTATGGTTCCGAGTCCTGGGCCCTCTACCGCAGCCAACTACGACTCCTCGAACGCTTCCACCAGCGCTGCCTGCGTACCATCCTGGGCATTCACTGGAGTGACTATGTCACCAATGTCGAGGTCCTTGAACAGGCTGAAACCGTGAGCATCGAGGCTTTGCTGCTGCGGACACAGCTCCGCTGGGCGGGGCATGTCTCCAGGATGGAGGATCATCGCCTACCAAAGATCACCCTGTTCGGCGAGCTTGCTACTGGACACCGTGACAGAGGGGCACCAAAGAAGAGATACAAAGACTGTCTCAAGAAGTCACTTAGTGCCTGCCAAATCGACCACCACCAGTGGTCTTCGCTTGCTGTGGACCGTGACACCTGGCGCTCCACTATTTACAAGGCAGCTGTCTCCTTTGAGGACTCTCGCAGAGCTAGCCTTAAGGACAAGCGGCTCAGGAGAAAGAACAGAGATGCCGCAACTCAGAACTCTGGCCATACCTTCCCCTGCAGCCACTGCGGTCGAACCTGCCTGTCCCGGATTGGCCTCCGCAGCCACGAACAAGCCTGCAGACGTCGTGGGCAACTCCTATAAAATCTTCGTTCGCGAAGTCCAGCCAAGAGATTAGGGTAAAAGAGCTGGGCTGGTTAATCACAAGTATAACAAAGTAAATGAACAAATAGCCCCCTATCCCTAACCGTGCCCCAAGAACACAAAGCCGGGTATCGTAAACATGTCTTGGCATCAGCTACTGGTTTTTTGCAACATCAGAGTTATAAGCCCATTCGGCTACCTCAATAAATGGGGCCTGTCTCGGACAGAGGCACAGATTGTCATGAGCCTTGGGTGCAGTTGGATAGTGCCGGTTTATTGCAATCTGTGCCGTTTGCAGACGAAAGGCGTTGCCGTAGAGGGACTCTGGTAGTACCGTGATTGTAGGAATGGTGCCGGTAATTCAGTAAGTGCAAGAATTCAATTGTTAGGTCTACAGTACACAGCTGTATATCTAGGATGAGTGCTAGGCCAGCGGCGTTTAGTTCTATACTGATTGGAATAAATGAGCAAGGATATAGAGATAGGCGGGTGGAGCCGGGCGTCACAGTGTCTGCATGCACGCGCACATAGACACACTCGCACATCGTACAGTGAAACGAACGCAATAATAACAGATAAGCAGAGCCAACTTGTCATGAGACAACTCGCAGTTAACTCATTGTACCCCAACACCGAAATCCTTAAGTTTTGCCGTTGTCCTCTGAAGACTGCATTACAGTGCAGGACACAGATCGACCATGATAGTTTAAGGGTGATGCCAGAATAGCGTGGCGCCCATAGGCGCCAAGCTATTCTGGCATCACCCTTGAACTATCATGGTCGATCCTTATCTTCCTGTGGTGTGTCTGGGCGGGTAGAATGAGTTAAAGCTTGACCATAACACTGCAGTACATTACACAGTTAGCTTCTGGCACCACGCGTGAACTACCAAGGTCGATCACTCTCCTCAGTGATCTGTAGTGTAGTCTTGGGGACTGCGCCCAATGTGAGCAATATTGCCCTCGGGGCTCGATGTCCGGGCAGCACAGGGAACGCCGAACATCCCACAAGTCATACAATGCAATATTCTGGGTGGAGATGTATGATGGTTTGGAGGAAGGAAGAAAGGGGAGGGGGGTGGGGGGGGGGGATTAAAACCCTTTAGTTTAAGTGAATACATGTACAATACAACTGCAAGAGACATAGATCCTCATGAGCCCCCTCATGAGGATCTATGCCTCTTGCTGAGACCCCATTGTATCCAAGCTACTTGGACGGCTTATGGCTGTTTGAAGACTTTGAACATGTCAGAAACACAGTCTGCGTCCACTGGGGGGGGGGGGGGGGGGGGGGGGGGGGTCTTTCCTGTGAAGTTGTCAGTCTGACCTGCTGCCGACCTTTCTCCCCTCTAATCCTGGCTGTGTGTCTGAGGTTTTATCGACTTTTTAAAATCGCTTTTCGCACAGATCCCTTTTCCCTTTTGCATTTTTGCCTATTTCCGTCAGATGGGCCTTTCGTAAATATAAGGATGAAATACGATTGTTTTTGGGTTTTGCTGTTGACAATGCAAAGCACTGCATTTGACAATGTCTATTTGTACTTGTAGCCTGAAAATTGAGGAAAAAAAAAGTGAAATTCATTGCAGTGCATGTTGAAACTTGGTTCCACCATAATAATCAGGTGCACCACAGCATGACTAGTTTGTATCAGGTGCACCACAGCATGACTAGTTTGTATCAGGTGCACCACAGCATGACTAGTTTGTATCGTGTGCACCACAGCATGACTAGTTTGTATCAGGTGCACCACAGCATGACTAGTTTGTATCAGGTGCACCACAGCATGACTAGTTTGTTTTTTGTGTTCATTTGTTTGTTCCATTTATTTTTCACTTGCCAGTGGGGTTTGCAGTTGCTATCAAGATACATGTAGCTGAAATAGTTGTATCATTTTTATTGATTTGTGTAAGTAAAACCGACACGCCAGACTTGCTCTACTTATCTTTGCATGGTGGGTAATCTGAACCCGATAGTTGCTGAGGGGTGAACATGGTCCATAGATCCTGACGAGCCCCCACAGTTGAATTAACTCATTCTACCCCAACACCGAAATCCTTAAATTTTGCCATTGTCCTCTGAAGACTGCATTGCAGTGCAGGACACAGATCGACCATGATAGTTCAAGGGTGATGCCAGAATAGCTTGGCGCCCATAGGCGCCAAGCTATTCTGGCATCACCCTTGAACTATCATGGTCGATCCTTATCTTCCTGTTGTATGTCTGGGGTAGAATGAGTTAATTAATGAAGATTGCGTCCACACAATCTGCCTCTGGCTGTCAAGGGGATAACATTCTGCTTGTTTGTCCAGACAACTGTGTAAACAGAATATGAATAAGTCATGTAGAATTTCTCTCCCTTATTATGATCTGTCATCTCCAGTCTGCAAAATGTCAGGGAGGTGGGGGGGGGGGGGGAGGGGGTGTGGGGGGGGGGGGAAATTACATTACAAAAAGCATCCATTTTTGTGTTGAATTGTTTTTTGGGTCCTCTTTTTGTACTGGGTTTTAGTCAATGATATATTTTGCATTTTCCCTTGGTGACATTGTCACAGATACCCCGGTTTTGTAGAGCTGCATGACTACACAATGACGCATAATCGGATAACATTTTGGGGTTTTGGGGGGGATAACCCAAAGATTTAAAGAACCTGCAGCGCATGTGGATTTCACATAATTTTTCATTCACTGATTGGCTATCCTTTTTAGTGTTGTACATTCTATATCAGATAACAGATTACCAATTAATTCATGTCTTATGTCATCAGCATGATAAGGGTCTGGTGAAAGATATTTCACAGCAAACAAATAATTGTTCTGCACTAAATATTCACATCTGGGGCCAGCTTTTGGGCACCAAACTGTTTGTGATAAGCACTACTCTTTTGTTATCATTGTAAGTCTGTTTCATAATGTTCAGGATGTGCATACTTGACTCTTTTAGGCCCAATGCACTACAGTAGGAGGTGGATCGACCATGATAATTCAAGGGTAGTGCCAGATGAGCTTGGAAATGGCAGCGGGGGAATGATAGGGGCTGACCAAAAGACATTGAGCTGTACCGTGGAATGTCTGCAATTTGTGAGATGTCCTCTCAGAACAGTAATGTTCCTGAGACAGAACAATCAGTTATTATTATTATTGTATTGTTGATGATGATGATTTTATATTGTACTTTTTTTTTTGTAGGTGTGCAAATGTGAGAGCAGTGTATGGGCAGCTGGGATTCAAACCGCAAGGGTCTGTCTTGCAGTGACAACATGAAAGACAACTTGCTAATGCCTTTTAAAACCAGTGAGTGTTTTTTTCTTCATTGCAAATTTAAAAAAAGAACAAACAAGGGGTAAAGCATGTTCATGTTGGACACAAATACAGAGACCCTGGGAAGGCATCATTACATGCTTAGCCCTTTTCATTCTCAACACACCATTGTGTGAAATAAGTTTGACTAAAATAGTTCAAGGGTAGTGCCAGAATAGCTTGGCGCCTCTAGGCGCCAAGCTATTCTGGCACTACCCTTGAAATAAAGCCATTGGTCTATATCTTATCTGTAAGAACTATAATGTAGCTTGCATATATGGCAGCATACAAATTTGAAGCTTTTAGCCTCAGTATGAGTATGATAGGGGTTAAGATGAAGTTGTCAATTTCTGTAGAAATCTTTAGAGGTCAGCATCACAGTTCTAGAGACAGATCAAGCGTGGTAGTTGAAGGGTGGTGTTGGAATAGCTTGGCATCCATATTGACACCACCCTTGAACTATCATGGTCAATCCACATCCTGTCCTAGCATGCCGGGGCTTGATGGGTTATGGAGGCAGACGATTGAAAAATGAGAATGTCTTCACGAGTTGCATAAATCAGTTGTATGTGCTGAGAGGACAAGCGGCTCAGGAGAAAAAACAGAGTTGTGGTAACTCAGAACCCTGACCAGACCTTCCCCTGCAGACACTGCGGTCGAACCTGCCTGTCCCGGATTGGCCTCCGCAGTCACGAAAATGCCTGCAGACGACGTGGGCAAGCCCCATAGAATCGTCGTTCGCGAAGTCAAGCCATGATGTGCTGAGAGAAAAACAAAAGAAACATACGCAATCAAACCCCAGACCCGGCACAGTCCTGTAGAACTGAGCTGGACGAATAAAGCACAGACACGCACACAAACCACAGACACACACACACACCACAGACACAAACCATATCCCGGCAAATAAGTGAGTTTTTTTGTTGTTAATCTTCATGCCCAGAACTGGGGCCCAACTCCGTTACGTCAGGCCATGAGGTGTACGCCTGCAGAGTGCCCCCAGGTATATGTCATGAGGTCACCTGCAGTGCACTCACAGTGGTGGAACCCAAGTCAGCCCTTATCTGACCTTGTGGTTTGCACTTAACCCATGCAGCACTGACACTAGACAGCAGCAGGCAGACCGACCATGATAGTTCATAGGGGGCGTCCTGAAACTGTGCAAGAGGAGAGAGGCCACTCCTGATAGTTCAAGGGTGATGCCAGAATAGCTTGGCGCCTAGTGGCTACAGAAGAGCTAATCTAGCACTACTCTTGAACTGCCATGGTCGTAGAGGTGCAAAGGTAATGTCTCCTAATTGTGTTGCCCATGCACCACCCTTGAAGTTTCATACGAAGAAGTTTTAAAAAAAATTAACTTGTCACCACTCTTGAACTATCTATCAGTGCCAGTCCATTTATTAAACCAGAGTGCAGTCTTCAGTGTACAGCTCCCAAATTGAGAGAGGTGCCAAGCTAATCAGGCACAACACTTGAGCAGCCACTCTGAATCCATCTCCAACAACTTGCAGGCAGTGCAAAGCTGACAGTTCTAGCAGTGAAAACGTCAGGGTGTGGAAGTGAAAGGGAAAACCCTAATCAGTAAAGATTAAGCCTGGTGGATTTAATCTGTGGATTAGGCGGGCCAGACGGGTTGCCATGATTTATTCCCAAGTGACCGCCAGCACGCAATAATGCTGGCATACGGGTATCATTACCCTTCCAGCCCCAAGGTGCCGTGTCTCACATTTTGGAGGGGTTGCCTAACGACTGTGTACCAGATGCAGGGGACAGATTGACCATGATAATTCAAGGGTAGTGCCGGATGAGCTTGGCGCCTGAAGGCGCCAAGCTTATCTGGCACTACCCTTGAATTATAATAATAAATAATAATGATTTGTATGGCGCCTAACCTCAGGTAGAGCCCTAGGCGCCTTACAAATTTCAAAAATACAATTACAGAAACTCTACACAATATTACACGCACACACGCACACGCACACACACACACACACACCCACACATTCCTGGCACCACAGCAAAACTACAACAGAATCCTCAGCAGTCAATGATTAATCAGTGGGGTAATGGAGTTGGAAAAGGTGTGTGTTTTTAGCGCAGATTTAAAAACGTCTTTTGAAGCACTGTGGTGGACATGGGAGGGGAGTTTGTTCCAGTGTTGTCATGGTCAGTCCATCCCCTGCTGTAGTGTCTTGGGGCTGAAGGGGTTAGTAAAGCTGTCAGATAATCTCTACAACAGTGTGCATTTAACCCCTTCCCTGCTGAGAAAAGGTGAACACCGCCTCAGTGCAAGAGACATAGATCCTCATGAGCTCCCGAACCTGCAGGGGGCTGATGAGGATGTGTGCCTCTTGCGGAGACCAGTTTGTATCCATGTTGCTCGCACGGCTGTTGAATGAGGAACGATCTGGTTCACACACAATATGCATCCGGTGGCAGGGAAAGGGTTAAGTGTGTGCTCGTCTGTGATTTTGGACCTTATGGCTTGGCCCTAATTGTGTCCAAAATCACAAAAATTTGTACACGTTAACCCCCCCCTCCCCCTCCTCCACCAACCCTCGGCCACATTTCCCAAATTTTGGAGATGTTACTTAACGATTATGTACCAGCTGCAAGAGATGGATTGACCATAATTCAAGGGTAGTGCCAGATGAGCTTGGCGCCTTCAAGTGCCAAGCTCATCTGGCACTGCCCTTGAATTATCATGGTCAAATCATCTCCTGCTGCTGGGTGTTGGGGCTGAATGGGTTAAATTCTCACAAATGCACAAGCGCAGTGTGTGGTGAAAGAGACGCTCTTTTAGTGTATAGTTATGTAAATATGAATGGTATACTTCCAGGCACTTTTGCGCCTTTACACATGGAATATTTTGACCTTTTATGGTTAACTTTGCTGCTATCGTACCCATTATATATGTGTATCTATGTTGTTAACTTCGCTGGTATCGTACCCATAATATGTGTATGTTGTTAACTTTGCTGCTATTGTACCCATAATATGTGTATGTTGTTAACTTTGCTAGTATCGTACCCATAATATGTGTATGTTGTTAACTTTGCTGCTATCGTACCCATAATGTGTGTATGTTGTTAACTTTGCTGCTATGTCATATGTGTATGTTCAACATAAAAAAATCATTTGAGATCATTTGCATAATTTAGGACTCCTGAAGTAACTTGTACAGAGATCATGTGTATAATTTTATACTTACCTGCACCAGTAAAACCCCTTTAATTCTAGCTAGAGCAAGATTTTCAAACTTGCTGGTAAACATCCAACAAATACTAACAAACTGGAGATACACTAGCTGTGTCGTAATGATGTGGTTACCAAACACCCATAACCACAGAGCTACATGTCTGCTGGTCAGTGGTATTTGACTTTATTAAAAATACATACCGACACAGAGCTAAATGGGGCGGTCCGTGGCGCAGTGGTTAAGGCGCCTGCCACCAATTCCAAAGGTGAGCGGTTTGATACCGGGTTCCGGCGTTGGACTTTTCTCCTCTGGTAAGTGTCACCGTTAATTCGGGCGGACCGTCGGGGGTTCTTTCTCTGGGTACTCCGGTTCTTCCACCCCCCACACTTTGGTACCGGTCTCAGGCCACTTTACAAATTTCAAATACAAGCGATCAAAAATCTCTGTAACTTCAGTAGCTGACTGGCCCTTCGTTTGTCTTGTACTGTGTTTGTCTTAAATGGCGTAAATCCGTGTCTGTTTCGTGAGTGTGTGTGTTGGGTTTCAGGCGCGGCGCTTTGAGTCGATTTCCCCAAAATTGAGAAAAAGCGCCTATATAATAACGGTATTATTATTATGTGCCCCAGTTGGTGTGTTGCACTCACCGACACTTCCACCCCACCCGGGTCTGCCCTGGGGGACTTGGGTGGGGTTAGGTATTTTTTAGTTCCCAGGGTCACCCTGGTCAGCCCCACAGGGTGGGTTTTTCTCTCTATTCTGGGGCATGCGTTTCTGTCTACCCTTTGTCCATTCACCTGTATTTGCCTTTTAAAAACTCTCCCTACTGTCTGCACTGCCTGTAGCTCTTGATATTGGATGTGTGTTGCTAAATGGTCTTAGCTTTATTTAGGCCCCATGTTGTAGGTTTATTTAACGTATTTGACCGGCTGGCGACATACATTCAATTTTCTGTTTAGTTTTTTTTTCACAAGCAGTGCAGGCACGTCCTGAGAAAGCCTTGTTGCTGTCGGGACGTTAAGCAATGTACAATCAAAAACTCACCGACACTTCCAGACCGACACAGAGCTAAATGTGCCCAGGTCTGTGCGGCGTCGCACTCACCTACACTTTACCTATTGCATCACACACACACTGCCATGTGCTTCAGTAATGTGTGCTGGTCTGTAAGTTTGAACATTACTGCCCAGAGCCATGGGCTCCAAAATCAGACCAGTAGACATTTGTGTGCTGATCTGTGATTTTAATCTTTAAGGTTTGACAGCTGTAAGGTGCAGAATGATAGAACAGCACTGTAGGTACAAGAACAGCAGTATGTAGTGGCGCGTCATTTGTTCTAATCGTGGGCCACGGTAGCCTTAAACTTGGCCAGGGTGCAACTCCTAGGCGGTTGTTTCAAACTTAAACTGGTGGTAATGACCCCAACTGGCCATTATGATTTAAGACCCTTATGTCCTTCTTTGACATTGGTCCCCGGTTTACTGACTCGGGCCGTGTTCATTAGCAGGTCGCCACCACGTAGCTCAATCACTTTACACCAGAGCGTTGCACTTACTGCACGAGTCGTGCAGCAGGGAGCAGTGGAGAAAGCTGTCCTCACTGTGGGAAAAGGACACCTCAGTCTCCTGTGTGAACATTGTCACGTAGAGAAATCACACGCACCCGTTCGTTTACTTTAGCAACAGAAATTTGTTTGGATTAAAAGCCGGTGAGGAAGATAAACGCCTGCTAACTGTCAGGAACATTCAAGGATTATTTGGATTTAAAACTTGTGACAAACAAAAATGAATGTCCAACACAGGTACTCAATAGGTGAGTCAGTTTACTTTATGTGTGCTCACAGTTTGCACAGTCACTATGTTTCTGCAGTGTTTTCTTTTAGGGAACTTACTGTGTGTATTTCTTGTGGCCTTCTGTAATACAGACCTTATTTTTCAACCTTCAGAGAAAGTAATTAAGTGTCTAATTATTTTGCATTGATAAAATGTGTGAGTTGACTGAATATTTTTATCCTTTTCCTGATCGATATCTCAGTGAGGGCAGTGTATATGCATGTTGGTCTTTGGTTATGTGCCTAGTTTTGACAAAGAGTCCTGTTGGTTTCATAGGAATTTGTGGGGACCCGTTTAATATCTCTTTCACAGCTAGTGCCATCTGTTAGAGAAGGGTTGACGTTTGATAGCTCAAATGCAGTTGGGCACACAGGTATGATGCTTGTCAGGGTCTACTTTGATCTACTATGGTAAAACTTTTTTTTTAAAAACTGCCATCCAAAGAACATGGATACAAAGCGGTGTCAGAAAGATGCGTAGATCCTCATGAGCCCCCGCAACTGTGGGAGCTTATGAGGATCAATGTCACTTGCAGTTGGATCAAGTTTCCTTTTTTTGATGTGAATGGGTTACAGGTGCAGCATTTGTCTCAGGAACAGAAAAGGAAATGAAAGCCAATGAATTAGTTGTGAATAGACCAGCACTTCTGTTGAAAAGGTGACCTCCGTGAGATAGCGCTCTATGTAATGTAGGTCAAGATAAATGTAGGTCAAGATAAGTACACAAAGCTCTTTAACTCATTCTACCCCAACACCGAAATCCCCAAATAGGCGCCAAGCTATTCTGACATCACCCTTGAACTATCATGGTCGATCCTTATGAAGTTATCTTGATGTGGTGTGTCTGGGCTAGAATGAGTTAACCTCACAGTTACACCCTCGCATGGATGAGGGTGATACCAAGCTGAGTAGCTTTTGTTCACTGGGAAAATACAAGGAATATGATGAAATGTGTTTTGTTATTGTTGATGTAATACTTAACCCCTTCCCTGCCACCACATGCATTTGTGCCTAGACCCAACTTGTGGATCGACCATGATAATTCGAGGATAGTGCCTGATTAGTTTGGTGCCTGATGGTGCCATGCTAATTTGGCATTACCCTTGAATTGTCATGGTTGATCCATCTCCTGCAACTTGTACATGGTCTTTATACGACACCTCCAAAATGTGGCTTTGGGGTTAAACGGGCAATTGGACTCCCAAGAGACCCAGCCATTCAGGGAACATGAATACAAATGATGTCGGCAAGACCCGTGGATTTGCATTTGCTCCCAGTACCCCTCTGCCCTTGCAATTGTTGGACACATGTGGATGAGGGTGGGTATGCCCTAAAATCCTGATACACGATTGGCTTTTTTTGGGTTGTCCTGATTCGCAGTTGCAATTTGTTCATCATTGTGATCTGTACAGTAAGTGTTTGTAGCGAATCATGACAATCAAAATATGATCTTCATGACACTGTGAAAACATCCTGTTTGTTTTGTGAAACGTTGGTACTTTGTCATTTCTACGCAGAAATCTTCTGTCCCTTCCAGGTGATCCATGAAAGAAGGGTTCTTTCGTGAAAATGTCTGGGTTCTTTTGTAAAACTTGAAAAGTCTGTTGCTTCTGTTTAATTTCTACTCATAATAGAAAATCTTCGGTCTCCCACCCCTCCCACAAATACTGGGACTCTTGAGGATCTATACCTCAGTTGGGTAATGTTGAATTTTTCTTGTCAGTTACCTTGTTAAGGCTGATTTCCATTAGCAAAAACCTGTGTTTTGATTGTCTGCTTTACCATTATAAAGTCACAGCCTGATGATCAAATGACACTGCATCTGTTGACATGCAAAGGCATTTAACTATTTTTCATAAAGATTTATTCAAGGGAGAGTCCGTTTGAACACAAAGAATATGTAATCACACTTCATTTTTCATCAATCGTCCCCAGTGCTTTATGGACACGGACATTTTGTGATGTATACAATTAACGATAAAACTATAATTTTCAAACGGTTGAATACTTCAAACTGTGTTGCGCACATTTTGTGACGCATTATTACAAAGTATGGATGTCTAGTGAATATGGTTATTTGTTAAAGATAAAAGAAGCATTCTATTAGAAGAACATCTGTTGTACCCTTAGTTGCTGCTAGATTGGAAACGTGTTAATGGTTTGCTTATAAAAATAACTGTCAAACTAGCATTATTTTATTATATATTTAGTCTGTTGATGTGTTGCACATTTCAGACGGTAATGCAGATGTAAGCCAAATGGCTTGTGGGGCTTGTGGCCATTGTGGGCTAAGTTGAAACTAAGACATGAAACTACAGAGATTGAAATCATGAAGTGTACATTCCAATTGCCACCACCGGTAACAAGTTTACAACTACTCTATGCGCAAGATTTTTGCTGTACACTTCAAATTCGTTTTAAACAATTATTTGACGGTTCTTTCTCTGTTCACCCTATGACCGTGTTTGTCAAACTGCCAAATAATGAGTAAAACAAATTTAATGCATACAGCAAAAATCTTGTGTACGGATTAGCTGTAAAACTTGTTACGTTGATGGCAATTTTGGACTGTACACTTGATTCCAATCTGGTAATGAGTAATTGATGGAAATAAGATCTGGAGCACACCTGTAACACTAATGGACACCTGACCACTATATCAACTACTACTGACAGTTATGAATTGACCGGGAAAACTAAAACAAGTCTCTAAATGCTAGATGACTGTTTCAGTAAGGGCCAGGCTTGTGTAATATCCCAACCATGAGCGTGACTATTTCAGACAGGAACAGAAACTATAGTCTCTATCAATATTGGCTATTTTGGGATTGCAAGTTGGGATTGGTCAAACAGTCCGATTGAGCAACCTGGTCAAGGACAAACAAATATTTGAATGAGTGTGGACGTCGCCTCTTTGATTTCTTTGATACAATGTCTGTTATCTTTTTACTGATATGTCTGTTATCTTTTTACTGATGCAACTGATCTGACTGGTGTCATGTTCACCTTCAATGTGGGTTGTCTCTTTCAAAGTCCAGTAGGCATTTCATTCTTCTTTTGATGCATTGATCCTATTTACACGGCTGCAGACTTAGTCTTCCCAACAGTCTTCCTGGACACTTGCATTTGAAAAAGTATTGTGTCATGATCTAATTCTCAAAGTCTGCTTTCTGTGTTGTTTTCTTAACATTTGCCACCTCTGCAATGTATTTTCTGCTGCTAGGGTGGATGGAATTACAGCAGAACCTGTTTGAGTGACCACCTTTATCAAAGACCACCTGTCATAAAAGACCACCATTTAGGTGGCTGTGGCTATAGCCAACTAAATGATGGTCTTTAATAATAGGTGACAGTTTTGGTCCTTGAAGACCTCTCTTGATAGAGCATATGTGCAAAAACAGCTGGTTGCTTGAAAGAGAAGTATTCCAAGCACATCCTGAATAAGACTTTGCTGCTGTCGGGATGTTACACAGAGTACAATTAACAAATGTCACTCCAAAGAAATCTTTTTCTGTGTACAGTGCCAGGCATCACGGAGGAAATACAAGCTAAGCCACCAGGCGTACACCGTTTCCCCAACGGCTACATGATGCAGCCGGAGGTGGATTCCAGCAGCAACAGCAGTGCAGACATGGGGTCCGTGGAAATTGTCAAAGACCCCAAGACCATTCATCTCAAAAAGCGTCTGGGGTTGGCTGGCGGCATTGCCTTGATTGTTGGCACCATGATTGGTAACCACACCACTGGGTGTTTTTTTTCTTCTCAAGTTTGCAAATTATCATTGATTGATTTATTGAAGGATTGATGAACTGGGTGCAGCGAATAAATTGATGAACTGGGTGCAGTGAATGAATGATTTATTGAAGGATTGATGAACTGGGTGCAGCGAATGAATGATTTATTGAAGGATTGATGAACTGGGTGCAGCGAATGAATGATTTATTGAAGGATTGATGAACTGGGTGCAGCGAATGAATGATTTAAACTATTGCATGCTGATGTTGATTTTTTTTAAACATGGCCTATTGTCCTATGCAAGCTAAATTAGAGATTAGGAGATAGATCATCCATTATAGTTTAAGGGTGGTGCCAGCATAGCTTGGTGCCTCAGGCGCCACGCTATTCTGGCACCACACTTGAACTATCATAGTCAAATTTATTTCAAGCAATAGTGTATCAGGATGAAAAGAGTTAATTTAACAAGCTAAGTAGGTAGAGCGGTGCTGTACTATTGCGATGCGTTCTTGGGGAAGGGATCAAACAATTTCTCTCTGGGGATACAAAAATAAAAGTAAAAATTAATAAATGATTAATTAATTAATTTATTGATCATTGGCTTTCCAGTCATGTTCTGGTTAATTTATGTTGGGCTGACTGCCATACAACGCACCAATCCCACATTCCCTCACTATTGGCAAGTTGAGTCAAATGGCAGCGCAAAAAGATTAAGTGCCAGCCAAGGGATTAGCATTACCGGCACCTGTCGTAACCCTTTAGCGTGTTTGGTCCAGTTTCTTCAGGAATCGCCACAACCAAACATTCTGTCTACAGCCAAAAGATTACATTTTGATCATTACTGTGTTGCTCTGGTGATCTTGGACCTTTTGGTTTTAAGCACTCAATTGACCATTTCAGTGTGAATGCTGATTCTTTCTCCTCATGCAGCAAAGCTTATAATGAGAAAGATTCAGCATTAAAAGGGTCAGTTATGTGTAGGCTGTATGGTGAAAAATGAATTTTTCTCTAAAATGTATTTTTTCGAAAATACTTACCGATGGCATTACTATATGGAAGATACCCTTAGCTTACCGATTTCAGCCTAAGCATTCCTTGTGTATCCCACACAACTGGGGAGGAGTCACCAGGGATCCATACCTAGGAGCCCTGAGTGGCCTCCCCTTCCCTCCCTATCCGGTCACGTGCTGGGCGGAAGCCCGCCAGTTTGTTTCCTCAAAAACATTACCGATGACATGACTGTCAGGAAATAGTCTACTTGCTTACCAATTTTAGCCTAAGACCCAAAGGGTCCCCCCAGGAGGCACTCGGGGATCCCTAACAGGGACGAGAGTAGCCTCCCCTGCCCATCCGGTCACGTGCCACGTGGTGCATCCTTTAGCCAGTTGTCTACTTCGCTGTTAGCTTACGCACGCGTTTTGAGCCTACGGACCCTTCTAGAAGACTGTGTATGGTGCGACCGTCCTTTACCGACCTGCCTTCTTCTTGCCTTCCATCTTCTGCCTCTGGCGTGGCCTCCTTCTTCTCTGCTAGCCTCGCCTGTGCCTCTTGCAGCCTGCTGGGCCTGGGGCCTTCTCCTCTCCCGTCGCTCACGGTGGTTTGTGCTTCGGCGCTCCGCCATGGAAAGGTAACGTCTCGGCCGCTTCCTACGTCTCGCCCGGCTGGGCCGGACGCCGGTCTCGACTCGACATATTTTGGTTTTACTTCCGCGTTTCGTGGTAAGCTTCACTCGGTTACCTATTTTCGAAAGTTCGTTGGCGGGTTAGTTTCCCGCCACCGGTCGCATCTCATGTTTGGGTTTGTGTTGCAGTTATCAAGTGCGCACCTGTCCCCAGTGTGGCGACTTTCAGTGGCCTAGTGACCGGCACGCTGTGTGTCTACCGTGTTCGGGCTGCTCCTCGGACCTCGTCTGCGCTGTCTGCTCTTCATGGCCGGAGGTTCGTTGGTCTGAGCTTTGGAAGTTCTACCAGCGCGAGCGACCTGCTACGGCACGCCGGGACTTGGTCAAGCTCCCCTCCTCGGACATGCAGAAACGCCCGCCTCATCTTCCTGGTAAGACTGTTTCTGCTACGGTGTCTGCACCGACCTTGCCCGCTGACTCCTCCGTAATGTAACCCACGGCATTCGTCGTCCTCATGCTCGACTTCCTCCTGTGTTTCCCGTCGGCGCAGTCGTTCTCCGCGGCATGTGTCCTCTCGGCGCCCCTCACCGCGCTCCTCCCGTAGGAGTCGTAGAGAAGACAGAACTCCGCCTCGTTCTCTGCGCAGTCGTTCTCCTCGGGACCGGCATTTTCCTCGTTCTCGGCACCCTTCGCCTCCAACGCTCCCGCGGCGTGGTCAGCTTAGCCCCCCGGCTCCCCCTCCGCCACCTCCGCGGGCCAGTTTGCCTCCCTCCGTTCGTCGGTCTTCCCCGTGGCCGTCGCTTCCGCCCGCCGTCGACGTGGAAACCTTAAGCTTGCTTCCAGAGGACTCCGTTTCGGCCTTCTTTGGTTCCGGCAGCCGTTCGCCCTCTCCGGTGGATGACCCGGCGTCTCCTGCTGCCCTGTCCACTCCTCGTGGCGAGACTCTTTGCGCCTTGGACGCCGCCGCCCGTCTCATCGCGGCTTGCCTTCCCGCGGATGCTTGCCCGCCCTCCCCCCCGCTCAAGAGGAAAGCGGCCGCCTTTGTGGACACTGCTCGTCAGGTCAAGAAGTTCAAGTCTCTTCCCCAGCCGCCTGCCTTCCGCGACCTAGCTGACGCTCTTTCGGCTCACCTCCAGCGAGACTCCGCTTCCGACACGGACTTCTTCTCCGACCGCCGCTGGCCCTCCGGTGTCGACATCGCCTTTCGGCAGTCCTGGTACACTGGCCACTCGCAATCCTTCTCGTGCCGTCTGCCTCCAGTGGATCCGCCTGCGCTGGTGCTCGCGGGTGGCTCTTCCTAGCTCAAGCGTGTCTTGCCTCGCGGCTTAGAACGTACCGCCTCCCTCGTCCGAAACTCCCTCTCCTGTTCGGGGTTTTTAGAGCTCGTCACCCAAGCCTTCATCAACCGTATCGAGGCGGCCTGGCTTCCCTCCCTTCCTCCCCTGCTGTCGGATCTACACGCCTTGGCAGTGGCGGCCAACCGAGTGGCCTACCATTCGTCCGTCAACGCCATGGCAGCTGCCGCCAACTGTGACCTGATGCGGCGTGATGTGGTGCTCCAGGCCTGCCCTGGTCTTCCCCCCCGACTTGAAGGCGCAGCTCCGCCGGGCTCCTGTCGGCGCTCCGCTCCTGTTCGGCCCTTCCTGGCAGTCCCTGAAGGAAGCTAACAAGGACCGTTGGCCCAGCGCCCCCTCGTCTCGCTTTCCGCCAGCCCGCAAGGCCATGGGTCGCGCCCTGCGGTTCGTCAGACCCTCCACTGCGGCCCCTTCCTCCGCCGCTGCTGCCCGTCCCCGCCCCTCTTCTCGCGCGCCCGGCCCTGGCCGCGCCCGTCCTGCCCGCCCTGCCGCCCCGTCCTGGCCCAAGCCCGCTCGCCGCCCTGGGCGTGGCAGGGCCCTCTGACTACTTCCCGCTTCCACCCCCACCGTCCGCTTCGGGTTCGCCTGTCGGCGGGAGGCTCGCCCTGCATGGCGACGCTTGGCGTTCCCTCTTTCCGGACGACCCTTGGATCCTCTCCATTGTCTCGGATGGTTTTCTTATCTCCTTTCGCTCCCCGCCGCCGCTCCGTCGCTCCCCCCATGTGGACCGAGATCCCGTCAGATCTGCCCAAGGCCGATGCCCTTCGCGGAGAGGTCGCCGCTCTCCTCCGGAAAGCTGCTACAGAGGTCGTCGCTCTTCACGACTCTCCCGCCTTCTACAGCCGGCTCTTCGTAGTCCCCAAGCCCGGAGGCAAGTGGAGGCTGATCATCGATCTCTCTGCCCTGAACCGGTTCATCGCTGCCCCGTCCTTCCGGATGGAGACAGCCAGGGCCCTTCGGGCCGCCGTTAAGCCCATGGACTTCGCCGTCAGCCTGGATCTTTCCGATGCCTATCTGCACGTCCCTATGCATCTCGCCTCCCGCCGGTACCTGCGCTTCGCCATTGACGGGACCGTTTACCAGTTTCAGGCCCTCCCCTTCGGTCTCAACCTCAGCCCCTGGGTATTTACGCGGATCATGGACGCAGTGGTGGCCAGAGCCCGACGAGCTTCCTCCAGCCCGATCTCCAACTACTTAGACGACCTTCTTCTGCGGAATCAGTCGGTGGCGTCTCTTCTCGAGGACAGGGATGCGCTTCTCCTCCTGTTATATCGCCTGGGCTTCCTGGTCAACGCCGACAAGTCCGACCTCTCGCCATCCCGCCACTTTGTTCACCTGGGGATGGAGTTTGTGACCGACCGCAACCTGGTGCATCTGCCCGAGCCTCGGATCCAGAAACTCGCCGATCTAGCCCGTTTGGTAGCTCAGGAAGCGGCTGTCCCCGCCAGAGTGTGGCTCCAGCTCCTCGGCCTGATGAGTGCGGCGGCAGATCTCCTTCCCCTTTCCCCTCGGTCGTCTGTACTCCCGTCCTCTCCAACTGCATCTTCTCCTCCACTGGAGACCTTCCTCCGGCGATCTTTCTACCCTGGTGCCGATCTCTCCCTTGCTGCGGCCCCATCTGCTTCGCTGGACGGACGTTTCTTGGCTCGGCTCCGGGATCCCCCTGACCTCGCCACTGCCCCGTCTCTCTCTCTGCGTCGACGCCAGTCTCGCCGGTTGGGGCGCTCACCTTCTTCCGAGTTTTTGCTCAACGGCCGGCCGCTGGACCGCGAATCTGGATTCGCGGCATATCAACTGGCTGGAACTGAATGCGGTTTGGCAGGCCCTCCACGCTTGGGAATCCGATCTTCGGGCACAGGACCTCCTCGTCCTCTCCGACAACTCCACAGTCGTTGCTTACATACAGAAGCAGGGAGTAACCCGCTCCCCTGACCTCTGCATCCTCCTCTACCGACTCCTTCGCTGGTGCGAGGACCGCGGCATTTCCCTCCGAGCCCGTCACATTCCAGGTCACCTGAACGTCCTGGCAGACTCCCTCTCGCGGCGGGGTCAGCTTCTCCACACGGAATGGACCCTGCGCCGGGACATCTTTCGCCTGATCTGCGATCGTTGGGAGACCCCCCTTATCGATCTCTTCGCCACGAGGTGGAACCACCAGCTTCCCCTCTTCGTCTCCCCAATTCCCGACCCTCTGGCCTGGGCAGTCGATGCGCTTTCGATCCCTTGGGATGGACTGGTTGCTTACGCCTACCCTCCGACGGTCCTGGTCCCCAAAGTCCTGCTCAAGCTCCGGGGATGCAACGCAGTCCTTCTCCTGGTGGCCCCGTTCTCCTGGACCAGGTCGTGGACTACCGACCTTCTCAGTCTCGCCATGGACCCGCCCCTTCCACTTCCCACCCCGCGCACGATGCTCAAGCAGCCCCGCCAGCCGCTCTTCCACCCCTGCCCCGAGCGACTTCTCCTACACGCCTGGCGATTGTGTGGCAAGCCCTCTCCGCTAGAGGCTTCTCGAGTGCGGCAGTGGACGCTATCGCTTCAGCCCGCAGATCTTCCACCAGACGTGTCTACGAGGGAAAGTGGCGGGTGCTTTGTACCTGGTGCTCTGACCGTCGCCTCTCCCCGGTCGACCTGACGACTCCTCAGCTCGCGGACTTCTTTTTCTGGCTCTTCCAAGACCAAGGTTTGGCTCCCATCACGATCCGCGGCTACCTCTCTATGATTGCCGACACCTACCGTCACCTCGGCCGTCCCGACCCCGGTGCCTGCAAGGACCTGGCCGACCTTATGGCGCATTTCGGCTTGCAGCGTCCGGTTACCCGCTCCCTCGTTCCGCGCTGGGACCTTCCCTGGGTCCTCACCTGGCTGAATTCGGACCGTTTTGAACCGCTCCATCTGGCCCGCTTCGCGGACGTGACCCGGAAGACCTGCTTCCTGGTGGCCCTCGCCACGGCAGCCCGCGTCGGTGAGCTCCACGCGCTCTCCTCTCGACCTTCCTGCCTGCAGTTCCGGGTGGATGGCTCCTTTCAGCTTCTCCTGGATCCTTCCTTTCTCGCTAAGACTAGATCTCCCTTGACGGCGCCTCAGGTCATCTCTATTCGGCCGCTTAAAGGGCCCAACCTTCCTCGGGAGACTCGGCAGCAAGATCCGGTGCGTGCACTCCGTATCTACCTGCGTCGCTTCAAGTCCGTGCGGAGGGGACGGACTTGTCTCTTTTTGCCGCTGACCACCGGCAGAACCGACATCTCAGCCCAAACGATCTCCTCCTGGCTCCGCTGGGTAATACGGTCCGCCTATCGCGACCTATCCCCACAGGGAGCTGAGGCACTCAGGATCCGCGCCCATGAAGTTCGCGCTATGGCCGCAAGTCTCGCCTTTGACCGCAACTGCGCGGTTAAGGACATTGTGGCTGCAGTGGGGTGGCGGGCCGAATCCACCTTCGCCCGCTTCTACCTCCGCGACCTAACAGTCCAGCGCGACAACCTCAACCTGGTGGGCGACATCTCCGCGGCACAACACTCCCTCCAGGTGCCCCTGGTGCCTTAGGTATGCACTTCGCTAAAATTGTCGGGAGTGTGTGATCAGGAGTGACGGGCCATCTTCGTCCCTGGAGAGGTTTCTAAAAGGATTGTGCGGCACCCTCCTCCTTTTTGTCATTCTTCCTGACAGTCATGTCATCGGTAATGTTTTTGAGGAAACAAATTAATTTTTCTCTAAAATGTATTTTTTCGAAAAATACTTACCGATGACATGACTCTGAGGTCCCTCCCTCCTCCCCGCTTGCCGCTGGTAGCTCCGTAGACAACTGGCTAAAGGATGCACCACGTGGCACTTGACCGGATGGGCAGGGGAGGCTACTCTCGTCCCTGTTAGGGATCCCCAAGAGCCTCCTGGGGGGACCCTTTGGGTCTTAGGCTAAAATTGGTAAGCAAGTAGACTATTTCCTGACAGTCATGTCATCGGTAAGTATTTTTCGAAAAAATACATTTTAGAGAAAAATTAATTTTACTCTTAGCCGGATTGGCGGCAAGCGGGGTTGGAGGGAGGGTCCTCTGAGTAATGCCATCCGTAAGTATTTTTTGAAAAAATAAATTTTATAGAAAAATTCATTTGTTTTCTCAAAACTCTTACGGATGGCATTACTATATGGAAGAATAGCGAATAGGAGGAGGGTGCCCCCCCCCCCCCCCCCCAACACCCCCTTTGAGAGATAAGCGCTGTAAGGCCCCATTCAGAGCAACTCACGACAATTTCAGCTTAGAGTTACCTAGGGCGCCAGCGGCTCTAGGAGGGAGTGCTGCGCTGCCGAGATGTCCCCCACCAGGGCCAGGGTCTCACGCTGGCCAAATAGGTTCCGAAGGTAGAAGCGGGCAAAGGTGGATTCGGCCCGCCAGCCCACGGCTGCCACAAAGTCTCTCACTGAGCAGTTGTGGTCAAACGCAACACTTGTGGCCACCGCTCTCACTTCGTGCGCCCTGATCCGCAGCCTCCTATCTCTGTCGGGGGGAGAGGTCTTTGTATGCAGACCGAATGACCCACTGCAGCCAGGTCGAAATCGTCTGTGCTGATGTCACGCCTGCTGGGGGCTAGTGGCAGGAAGAGGCGGGAGCGCCCTTGTCTGCGTGGCTTTGTTCTACGCAGGTAAATCATCAGCACCCGGACCGGGTCCTGCTGTTGAGACCTGCGGGACTGACCCGTACCTCTGAGCGGACGGATGGTGAGCACCTGGGGTGCGGCTGAAGGTGGCCTGTTCTTGGCCAGGCAGGTTGGATTGGTGAGGAGCTGCGCCGAGGCATCGGACCTGAACTGTAAACAGGAGGGGGGCACAGAGAGCGCATGCAACTCGCTCACTCGGGACGCTGTGGCGAGGGCCAGTAGGAAACACGTCTTCCGGGTCAGGTCGGAGAACCGAGCCGAGGGAAGAGGTTCGAAGCGGTCCGAGTTCAGCCATGTCAGCACCCAGGCCAGGTCCCAGCGATGGATTAGTGGACGGGAGACCGGCCACTGGAGCTCAAAGTGGGCCATGAGGTCCGAGAGGTCCTTGCTGGCGCCCGGGTATGGGAGACCCAAGTGGCGGTAAGTGTCCGCAGTCATGGCCCTATACCCCCTGATGGTAATAGACGCTAATCCCTGTTCGGAGAAGAGCCACAGGAAGAACTCAGCCAGTTGGGGAGTAGTCGGACCCGTGGGGGGGAGCCGCTGGGCGGCGCACCAGGACTGGAGGACCCTCCATTTCCCCTCATAGACGTTCCTGGTAGAAGGTCTGCAGGCAGCTGCGATCGCCTCCACCGCCGCACCCGAGAAGCCTCTAGCGGCGAGTGCTTGCCAACAACCTCCAAGCGTGTGGGAGCAGATGCTCCGGGCACGGGTGGAAGAGATTCTGCTGGGGCTGTTTGAACATTGAGGGCTGAGTGGGGAGCTTCAGGAAGGTGGGGGGTGGGGGGGTCTGTGACCAGATCTAGGAGGTCGGTGGTCCAGCTTTTGGTCCAACTGAAGGGAGCCACCAGCAGCAGATTCGAGGCGCAACCCATGAGCTTCCGCAGAACCTTGGGCACCAGGATGGAAAGCGGGTACGCATACGCGATCAGGCTGTCCCATGGGATGGAAAGCGCGTCTACTTCCCAAGCGAGGGGGTCCAGGATGGGTGATACAAAGTGCGGGAGCCTGTTTCACGTGGTGGCGAAGAGGTCGATCAAAGGCGTCTCCCATCGCGTGCAGATCAGGCAAAAGATGTCTGGGTGTAGAGACCACTCGGTGGAGAAGCTGGCCGCGACATCAGAGGGAGTCTGCAAGGACATTTAGGTGGCCCGGGATGTGGCAGGCTCGGAGAAAGATGCCGCTGTCCCTGCACCACAGAATGACTTGGTACAGGAGGATTCACAGCGAGGGAGAGCGCGTACTTCCCTGGTTCTGGATGTAGGCCACTACCGTTGCGTTGTCTGAGAGCACTAGGACCTCCTGATGCCGAAGATGCGCCTCCCAGGCGCTGAGGGCTAGCCCACACAGCCTTCAACTCCAACCAGTTGATAATGTCTGTCCGCAAGATCCCGGGGCCAGAGACCTGAGGCTGTGATAAACTCCAGTAACAGGTGTGCTCCCCACCCCGAAAGGCTCGCGTCGGTGCAGATGGAAAGATGGAGGGGGGGGGGGGGAATAGAGGGGCACCCCTGACGCTAACCAGGACAGGTCCATCTACCGCTGGATGTGGGGTCGGACGAGTGGCAGGACCGGGACCGGATCTGCAAGATCACTGGAGGATCGATGCCAGTGGAGAAGAAAATGCAACTGCAGCGGGTGGGCGTAGAGTCTCCCGAGAGGCAAAAGATCGGCCGCCGCACTCAGGAGTCCCAGGAGTTGTAACCAGACCCTGGCTGGGAAGGATTCTCCTCGTGCCACCTGTAGGGTGAGCCCTGCTGTCTTCTCACCTCTGGGAGCCGCACCTGGTTGAGGTCGGTCAGGAATTCCATAGCTAAGTGGAGAAACCTGCGCGACGGTGTGAGGTCCGACTTGCCCAGATTAACCAGGAACCCGAGCCGGCGAAGAATGGTGAGTAGCGCGTCCCTGTCCTCCTCCAGGTCTGCGGTGACCTGGTTCCGAAGGAGCAGATCATCCAGGTAGTTGGAGGCTGGGCTCGAGCACCTCTGGTGACAACTGCATCGATTAGCCTTGTGAAGATCCAGGGGCTGATGTTAAGGTCAAAGGGGAGCGCCCGGAACTGGTACACCACCCTGCAAAAGGCGAAGCGCAGATACCAACGGGAGGCTGGGTGAATGGGTACATGCAGGTACGCATCTGCCAGATCGAGGCTCATGGGTTGGACCGCTGCCCGGGGGACCCTGGACGTCTCCATCCGGAAGTGAGGCGCTGAAATGTACTTGGTTAGTGCCGACAGGTCTATGACTGGTCGCCATTCGGGACGACAAACAGACGGCTGTAGAAGGCCGGGGAGTCGAGTCGGGAGACCACCTCTGTGGCGGCCTTCCGAAGCAGGGAGACCACCTCTCCGCGCAGGGCTTTGGCCTTGAGTGGGTCGCCGGGCACTTGAGTCCAGAGGGGGAACCGCCGCAGTGAAGGAGGGGACTGAACGAGATTTTGGAGGCCCTCCGAGATGGTTGAGAGAATCCACGGGTCGTCTGTGAACACCGCGTGCCATGCGTCGCTGTGAAGGGCTAGCCTCCCGCCGACATCGGCGGGGGCAAGAGAAGCCAGTCCCTGGGGAGCGGAGTGTCCTATTACTGGCAGTGTCAAGTCGCCAGGGGACCGTGGAAGCTTCAAACCACGCTCAGGTCTATCGGAGCAGGGGTGGGGGGGACAGCAATTCCACGGCTCGCCGGCCCCGCTCGGACATATCGGAGGGGGGGGGGGGGGGGGGGGTTGCAAAGGTTCGCCGGTCCCGCTTAGAGCTTTCGGAGGGGGGGGGGGGGGGGGGGTGGGGCGTTTCTGAGTCTTGCCAGCCCGTATCGGAGGGTGGGGGGGGGGGGGGGGGGGCACTTTAAGGCTTTGCCAGCCCCGCTCGGACGAATCGGAGCAGGGGAGGGGAGTGTTCCTGAGGCTCGCCGGCCCCGCTCGGACGAATCACGGGGGGGGAAGGGGGGGGGGGGCGTTGCCGAGTCTTGCCGACCCCGCTCGGATGTATCGGAGGGGGGGAGGGGGGTTGTGAGTGTCTCCGTCTCGCCAGCCACGCTCAGACGAATCGAAGCAAGGGGGGAGGGCGGAAAGGCCCGAACGACCGGAAGCTGTAGAGCCTGACGGGTCAACGATCCCACTACCTCCGAGCTGCACCTCAAAGGTCCTGTTGTGGAGGAGGGCGCCGGGGGTTACTGCTTGGGCCTGGAAGGCCGTTCTCGCCGGTAGAACTCCCATAGCTGACACCAACGCTCCTCCTTCCAGGGGGCACAGGTCTCGCACGTCTGCCCGGATCTGCAGCCCGAGCACGGGAGGCAAACTTCATGGGTGTCGCTGGGCCACTGAAACCCCCGCACCTGTGGCAGGTCTTCATCTGCGCACTGCAACAAACAAACACACACAACCACCGTGGAAGCCTGGCGCCTCCGGCTAGAGGCCACGCGCTCACGTCTGGTCGCGTAGAGAGCCTCCTCAGGTGAGGCTGCAGCCACCAAAATGCCATTGGTAAGAGTTTTGAGAAAACAAAGATTCAGCATTTCACATTGAAAGGGTCAATTAAGTGCGACTCAATTTGAATTTTGGTGAAGCAGAGTTTGCAGCAGTGTTGTATTAACCCTGATCATTCGGAACACACCAGTGTGTGAAATAAGTTTGACTAAAATAGTTAAGGGTGGTGCCAGAATAGCTTGGTGCCTCTAGGCGCCAAGTTATTCTGGCACCACCCTTGAACTAAAGCCATTGGTCTATATCCTTATGTGTAAGTACTATAATGTAGCTTGCGTATGGCAGTGTACAAATTGAAGCTTTCAGCCTCTAGGCGCCAAACTATTCTGGCAGCACCCTTGAACTAAAGCCATTGGTCCATATCCTTATGTGTAAGTACTATAATGTAGCTTGCGTATGGCAGTGTACAAATGTAAAGCTTTCAGCCTCAGTATGTTGTGGGGTAACAGTTTGTGTGGTTTTTACTTTGCCAGGGTCTGGAATATTCATTTCCCCGAAAGGAGTTATTGCGGGTTCCGGGTCGGTGGGCCTCAGCCTGATAGTGTGGGGCGGATGTGGTCTCATCTCATTGTTTGGTAAGGTAGTGCCCGCAGGCTGGACTTCTCTGCTTCTCTCACTGGACGCTTGACTGTGTTTGAACAATACTGGTTTACCTGTATGTATTTTGTGTGCTTATCTTGGGCAGGCCATTGGGCTTCGCTAGGTAGTGGACATTCATTTATTTATTTTGTTGGAGAAACATTGAAAATGATTGATACAAATACTTGTAAATATAATGACAATATTTTTAAAACGAAAGATGATTTTTGGCTCACGTGCGAAGCAAAAGTGATTATGTTCTGGGCCAGTGGTCGTCCGTCAATATCACCAATGTGTGAAAAGACTTTAAATAAATTCCTGATCCTGGTCGTCCGTCTGGCGTCTGTCATCTGTGGTAAACTTTAATGTTGGCATTTTCTCTGAGACTATTCAAGCCACAGTCTTCAAACATGGCCCAAGGACAATTTGTGTCAAGACCTTTCTAAACATGCCAATTTGAGTGACCTCTCACAAAGGTCAAGGTCACAGCGGATGAGGAAGTAGGCCAAATAGCTATTTTTTGACATAATTTATTTTTTCTCAAATACTATTCACAACTTCAAACCCAAACTTGCTTCAAAGATACCTGGTGGTAAGATCTTTCTATGCATACTAATTTGGTTGATCCCTTGGAAAGGTCAAGGGTCACAAGAGCTCAGGAAAGAGGTCGTATGTGTGTGTGTGTGACGGCGACTAGAGCCCGCGTTTGAGGACGGACAAGCTTGAAATTTTAGGATATTGTCCCTAAAAGAAATTAGAATTATCTCGAGATCTTTTTTTCGATGTTTTGATTAAGATGCTCATTGGTGAGAAAATGGCCGTTTCACAAAAAATGGTTGATCCGCACTGGAGTCCATAATTTTTCTTATTTTTACTAGATATTTTGCGTATAGCTAGATAAAAGGGAGATATTGAATGAGTTCGTTAACCAGCATTGTACCTCTAGAACTTTTTGAGTGATAATTAGATATTTTGGGAAAAAATGTATTTTCACGTTTTTGGGGATTAATTTCATGCATTATATGGGTTAATCTTAAAACAATTGAAATTTTTTATGAAAAAAAAAAAAATCTTCTCATTAATAATCACATGATTGTTCGTATACAATATTTACATTGGCCTACAGTTTGTCTCGGCTGTCGGGTACGATTAGGTCAATTGTGACCTGTATGCCCTAGGTGTGAAAATCAGACAGTTTTCTGCACCACTTTTTCATAGTCATTGTAAAACTGCTAACATAACTTTAATTTTTCTTTAAAAAAAAAACCACCTATCTTCTCATTAATACCCGCATGATTTTTCATAAACAGTGTTTGCATAAGCCTGCTGTTTGTCCCGGCCCTGGGGTAGGATTAGGTCAAATTGTGACCTGTAAACCCTAGGCGTGAAAATCAGCAAGAAAATTGCAAAGTTGATTCTCTGATATGTAAAGTGACGTATAACATTGAGTCGTCACTATGAACACGGCGTTGTGGGACTAATGATGCCACTACGTGAAGCTTAAAGTGACTTCATTTCGCTGCTCGTGCTATCATTCGGCTTCTTCAGAATAGCTATGCTATGCCGGACCACAGAGCTTACGAATGGCGGGAATCGGTGTGCGTCCTTTATTTCTGTGTGCCAGTGTGTGTGAATCAGAGGGTGGGTTAGAGTAGAAGGAGATGGATTTCTGTCTCTACACGAGCCCACAGAGTGTACTAATGACAGGAAGTGCCGTGTGTCCGTCTTTATTTGTGTGCGCCGAAGTGTGTGTTGATCAGAGGTTGGCTTAGAGAGGAGAGAAATGGATCTGCATAAAAAGCCTAAAAATATGAACAACTCTGAATGTCCCTAAAAGATAAGCGCATGTGAGCTCCAAACAATACGGTAAACTTTGGGATGAAATCCTCATCTTGTTTTATTTAAACTGGTTATGAATAAATGGACCAAGAAACGTAATGTACTGCTTTTATAAGTGTCAACCATTTTTTGTCAGACACAAATGATGCCTTTCAACACCAATCAAAGGTTGAAAGGTTTCTCTGTTCTTTGAGATGTATTTGACTGTGAAATATGATTATTGCATGTGTTTACTGTTATTATAAATATTTTGTGTCAGACGTGTAGATTACATTGTCACTGATGGTCAGTTCTGTTTGACTTTGCAGGACAGGCGATTCTCTGAAGCCGTCACTTCACTTTTGTTTTGTACATGATTTTTGCACAGTGTTATGGCATACCGGTACCTCTATACAACAAACATAATTTTTGTCACTGAAGGAAACTGATTTCTGGTGTTTGCATATTTGCTTTCCATTTGGAAAATAAACTGAACCTTTGGGAAGAACACAACTGCTGGAAGTATTTATCAGTAATCAAGGTAGATGCACTGGTATTGACTGGCTGTTTCTGCATGCATTTGGTGTGCGCCATGTTTATGTCGGGGTGGGGCCCTCTCTGGGCCCTGTCCCTTTAATCCAAGTCTTTCCATCTTTCTTTGGTAAACAGGTTGCCCCTGACAGATCCTCAATTTCCATGTGGCCCATGTCAGATGTGCCGTGCAATCTGCGACTGTTGTCATGACACTGTGACGCCCTGAAATGACATTAAAATGCGGGCCAGGCGGAGTTTGGGGGAACCATCCACCCAGCTCCTCCCTGACCTTAACCTTCGCCTTGTGCGAAGATGGCCAATGTAAGTACACGCCCAGTCCCATATCTCAACACTTGTCCGTTCGTCCTCGATCAGATAGTACCCACAGGCTGCGTCAGCCAACAATTTTCTCAAATCCTGCCAGATACTGCCGCACCAATAAAAACATTTGGGCTGGATTTTGGATTGTCCCTTGTGCGGCAAAGTGCTGTATTTAAAGCACCCCAGTGAAACCCCGATCAACTACCCTGACCTGATCCAACGGCAGCACAGATTTTGTGCTCTGCTGCGACTTTATTGGTTCCTCCGACTGTGAGTTGAACTGTAGTTTGGTTATTTATCATGCGTGGGAACACAAACCAGCCAGGTTAACACAGCCTTGATGTCAGCAAAAACACCATCCCCATACCCAGCCATACCCAGTCATCCCCATACCCAGCCATACCCAGTCATCCCCATACCCAGCAATACCCAGTCATACCTTTGGCTTTTGGAGCTTTACAATAAAAAAAGTAATGTTTGTTAAGGAGTGACAGAATGTGATTTTGTGATGCACAGTAAAGCAGACATTTCTGTTTGATTAACCCATTTAGCTCTGATGCATTACAGCAGGAGATGGATGGACCATGATAATTCAAGGGTAGTGCCAGATGAGCTTGGCGCCTTCAGCAGGCGCCAAGCTCATCTGGCACTACCCTTGAATTATCATGGTCCATCCATCTCCTGCAGCTGGTATATAGTTGTTAGGTGAGACCTAAACTGCAGTCTTGGGGTGAAAAGTTGCCAGCAGTTTTGGAAAGCAGGAGGGGTCTTCCCTTAACTCCTTCACTGCTGAGAAAAGATGCTCCAGAGGCATAGACACTCATGAGCCCTCGCCACCATGGGGGCTCATCAGGATCTATCATGCCTCTTGCTGAGACAACTTGCTGTCTTTGTTCTTTGGAAGGTTTTGGCTTTTAGTCGTTGAAAGAACAAACATTTCAACAACAAAAAAACATGTACGTACGGTGGCAGGGAAGGAGTTAATCAATGACACCAACAGATCGTCAAGGGGATGAGGTGGTACAGTCTGTGTGTGTGTGCAGGTAGGGATGGAATTCAAGATCTGAGTGCATGTGAAACACGGTGGGGGAGGGGGTGAACGAAGTAGTGTAAGTGGCATCTCGATGTGACAAAGTAGGACACAGTACTTGTCATTCTCAGCCCTGGTGTGACAGAGTAGGACACAGTACTTGTCAGTCTCAGCCCTGGTTTGACAAAGTAGGGCACAGTACTTGTCAGTCTCAGTCATGGTGTGAAGTGAGGAGGGTTGAGAAGCAGTTCCTGGTACGGAGCGATATCAAATGGTGTCAGAAGTGGCATGGAGTGCTAAGTTTGATTTTAAAATAAAGTTCATATTAGTGACAAAGTAGTCCTGTATAAGGGTAGTGCCAGTACCCAGGTAGTGTCTTTGACCTCTGTGCATGCTGTGCACTTCTCCGCACCCTCTAACATTGTAAAAACGACGTCGGCAGTGTTGATCTGGCTGTTGCTGTTGATCATCCATGTGTGAGATGTTGGTAGTCAAGTTTCTCTCCACAACAAACACACAAATTGGTTTTAATTCATCTTTTTTTTTTCTCTCCAAATAGTTTTTTGTGAGCACACAAACTATTGTAGTTCAGGTGCCATCTGATTATGGTGTAAATAATGGCTGGGTATCGGTCACAATGGGTTAATTAGACAACTGTGCATTTAGCTAGGGTAGTAGAATCAGTTTCTTTAGTAATACTTGAGATACAGAGAGTTGATGTCTTCTGCATGAAGCCGACCATTCATTATGTCAAACATTCAGACAGTGGTGCTACATTCAGACTCATCATTTGGGTGTTTGAATGGAGAGGGGCGGTTTGGGAGAAAAGGCACTAGATGCTGCAGTTCGCAAATGTCCTGATCTGTAATCACAGTAATGAAGATGATGTATTCTAACAGTTGATTTTGGTGTGGTCACAAATACTTCATTAATACAGGAATATTGTGGTGTGGTCACAAATACTTCATTAAAATAATACAGGAATATTTTGGTGTGGTCACAAATACTTAATTAATACAGGAATGTTTTTTAGGGTGGGGAAGTGTACTGTGTGGAGGGAATCTTCCTAACGTCCACGGGACATAAAAATAACTCGGTCTTCTTGAAGTGAAAAATTAAGACTTGTCTCTGTTAGACGCAAACCTAATTCTTTCTAAACAGAAGAGTAAAAAGTCCCTTGCCCCATAAAACCTGCTTGTATATTGTTTAGAAAAGTAATGTTTACCGATACTCGTCAGCATTAAACTTTTTTTGTAAAAGTTTTTATATTATTATCATTTCTGAACATGTAGAAAATGTCGTGTGTCTCTTTAGAAATCTGTTTTATTTGTAATGCCAAAAGTACATGTAAACATTCTTTGACTTGCATTCTGGCATTCTAAATTATGTTTTTTTTGTGTGTATATTTCCATCATCATATTATATGATAGTAAAATCTTGGTTTCCCTGTAAACGTCAGAAAAGTCATATTGTCTATGTGTATGTATTAAAAATAAGAATTGTTTTGATAGGTAGATTTGTGGCTTAGGTAGTGGATATTAGAAAACTACCAACATTGATCTTTCATTTGTTGAGTGTTCATTTCGTGTGGTCACATCATCATTTGTCACAGGTTATTTTTATTGTGTTGTGAAGAGATATATACTGACAGTGCTCGTCAGTATAGTTAGTTTTGTTGTGTTGTCTGTACATTGTGATAATTTAGTTTTGTTATGTTGTTGCTGTCTTCTAACAATACCTTCTATTGCAGAAATTAACTTGAAAAGTTTCACAGTTTTTCACAGGTGTGCTGGCATGCAGAATTTGAGCAGAGCAGACGTTGTGCTATTGTTTGTCAGAACATGTGATAAGCTGTGTATGGTTTATGTCACATTATTAACACCATCATTGTCACAACATTCAGAAACAAACATCTGTAGGTCTCGAGTTCTAGTAATAAATCAGGTAAAGTATCATATTCATCAGTTTTGTGTTGATGGCTCCCACACATGCAAGAGGTTCTCTTATTTCCAACATACCTTCAGATTCTTTTAAATTGAAAGTTCTCATAACATGCTTTTGATTTTTAAGAAAAGGCATGTCCTGTCAATATATTTTTTTAAAAATCAGTCTTTAACCCATAAAGCCTTGACATACTACAACAGGATGTGGATCCACCATGATAGTTCATGCGTGATGTTAGAAGAGCTTGGCACCTACTGGCGCCAAGTCATTCTGACACCACCCTTGAACTATCGTGGCCAATCTGTCTGCAGAACTGCACTATAGACCTCGAAGGATGTCTGAAAATTGATCATGAGTTAGCCTTGTTCTTATTGCCGATGACAGTGCCTTTTCTCTGCGCATGTTTTGGAGCTATCACTACCGGCCTTCAATTCACACCAACATTGCCTGCATGCCCCGTCCTTATCATTGTCATCCTTCTCTTTGTGCAGGAGCGCTGGTCTACGCTGAGCTCGGCACCCTCATCACAAAATCCGGAGCAGAATACGTCTACCTTTTAGAGGCTGGAAAAGCTCTTCCTCGCCAGATCGCCCCGGTTCCGGCATTCCTGTTTGCCTGGGTGTCCATCTTCATCCTGAAGCCAGCTCTGTTTGGTGTCATTTCACTCAGCTTCGGCATCTATTCCCTGGAACCGTTCTTTGGAGATTGTGAGATTCCAGACGTCCTGGTCAAATTGCTTGCCATCTTGTGCATGTGTAAGGACTACATTTGTTCCTGTTGTGCCTTCTCTCTCTGTCCTTGTTTTGTGGAGATTGTGCCTTCTCTCTCTGTCCTTGTTTTGTGGAGATTGTGCCTTCTCTCTCTGTCCTTGTTTTGTGGAGATTTTCATGAAATATGAAACGAGTGAAGCAATCCTTCATCACTCAGCCTCGGTAAAATGCATTTCCTTGGGGCCATAAAGTCAGACCACATTACACTGGTCTCCACTCGCAGTCTCTTAACCCTTTTCATCTTGATACACTAATGCTTGAAATAAATTATGATAGTTCAACCCTTGAACTAAAATGATTGATCTATCTGTGATCTAATGTGTAATGTAGCCTTCATAGGACAATAAGCACATTTATGAAAACAATTCAGCCTCAGGATGCATGGGTTAGGTGACACATCACAAAACATCACCTATGGGGTTGCATGTGAACATGAGTAATTGGTGCTTTTGCTGTGGTCAAATTTCAAAGACTTGTGGGAAAAAAAACGCCCATTGAGCAACAGGTGCGCAGTCCGAGGTCAGCCTTACTTGGCCTGCGCACAGTTGTGTAGGGGTAACTAAAACTGGTGTCAGCCCAAAGACTTTTTGCTCTCTGGAAATTCGTTCAGGAGCCAGAGACATGTCCACGTTTAACCCATTACATCCTGAGGATGAATTTTTAAAAATTGCTTATTGTCCTACGAAGGCTACATTACAGATCACGAGACAGATCTACCATTTTAGTTCAAGGGTGCTATCCTGGCACCACCCTTGAACTATCATTGTCAAATTTATTTCAAGCAATAGTGTATCAGGATGAAAATGGTTAATCTCAGGAGTCAAATGTGTTAAAATGGTTAATCTCAGGTTAGGAGTCAAATGTCTGTAAAACGGTTAATCTCAGGTCAGGAGTCAAATGTCTGTAAAATGGTTAATCTCAGGTCAGGAGTCGAATGTCTGTAAAATGGTTAATCTCGGTCTGGAGTCGAATGTCTGTAAAATGGTTAATCTCAGGTCAGGAGTTGAATGTCTGTAAAATGGTTAATCTCAGGTCAGGAGTCGAATGTCTGTAAAATGGTTAATCTCAGGTCAGGAGTTGAATGTCTGTAAAATGGTTAATCTCAGGTCAGGAGTCGAATGGCTGTAAAATGGTTAATCTCAGGTCAGGAGTCGAATGTCTGTAAAATGGCTAATCTCAGGTCAGGAGTCGAATGTCTGTAAAATGGTTAATCTCAGGTCAGGAGTCGAATGTCTGTAAAATGGTTAATCTCAGGTCAGGGGTCGAATGTCTGTAAAATGGTTAATCTCAGGTCAGGGGTCGAATGTCTGTAAAATGGCTAATCTCAGGTCAGGGGTCGAATGTAAAATGGGTAATCTCAGGTCAGGAGTCAAATGTCTGTAAAATGGGTAATCTCAGGTCAGGAGTCAAATGTCTGTAAAATGGGTAATCTCAGGTCAGGAGTCAATGTCTGTAAAATGGTTAATCTCAGGTCAGGAGTCAAATGTCTGTGTAGGAAGATGGTGCATGTCATGTAAGATACTGGTGTATACTGGTGTGTGATCGTGGTGTTTGTCAGCTGTGGTCAACCAAGTGCTGATCGTGTGAACTATGACCAAGGTACAGATAATCAGGTTAGCAGCATGTGGTTTTGTGTCAGCTGTGGTCAAGCAAGTGCTGATCGTGTGTACTATGGCCAAGGTACAGATAATCCAGTTAACCCATTCAGCCCTGACGCCGATGGACTGACCATAATTCAAGGGTAGTACCAGATTAGCTTGGCGCCTGAAGGTGCCATGCTAATCTGGCACTACCTTTGAATTATCATGGTCAGTCCATCTGCTACAACTGGTGCATGGTCATTAGGGGATGTGTGAAATTTTGGAAATGTGGCCTTGGAGTTAAATGGGTCAAACATCTTGTTACTATTGGTTGTCTGTGTTTACAGGCATCGTGGCATTCGTCAACTGCTACAGCGTGACGCTGGCCAACAAAGTGCAGATTGTCTTCACGGTGGCCAAGCTATTGGCAATCATCATGATCATTGTTGGTGGTGTTGTCAGACTCGCGCAAGGTTAGTGGGGTTTTCTCTGTTCTCATCTTTCTTTGTGCAAGTGATGTTTTCAGAGAGTCGTGATTTCTTAAGAATTGTGCACAAACCAAGGGGAATCACTCTGCGCTGGACAGACAAACAGTTAGATCCCCTGCCCCCGCCTATCAGGCACCCAATCGCCAGCCCACAGAGAAATACGCAGGTATAGAACAAGACGATCATCTGCATCCCTAGCCTCACCTATCTGGTTTAAGAATTGTGATTTCTTATAGCTTTTGACACCCAACGTGTACAGGACTTTTGCAAGCTCTCGGTGGGGTGCAGTCAAGCTTTAGATAGCGACAGTGTACATGTGCGAGTATTAACCCCTTCACTGATGAGAAAAAAAGAACATGATCCAACTGCAAGATTCATTGATCCTCATCAGCCCCTGTCCACTTTATCCCCCACCCGGGTCTGCCCTGGGGGACTTGGGTGGGGTTAACTACTTTTTTGTTCCCAGGGTCACCCTGGTCAGCCCCACAGGGTGGGTTTTCCCCTCTATTCTGGGGCATGTGTTTCTGTCTGCCCTTGGTCCATTCACCTGTATTTTCCTTTTTTAAACTCTCCCTACTGTCTGCGCTTCCTGTAGCTCTTGATATTGGATGTGTGTTGCTAAATGGTCTTAGCTTTATTTAGGCCCCATGTCGTAGGTTTATTTAACGTATTGGACCGGCTGGCGACATACATTCAATATGCTGGGTTTTTTTTTTTTTCACAAGCAGTGCATGCAGGCTCGTCCTGAGAAAGCCTTGTTGCTGTCGGGACATTAAGCAATGTACAACCAACCAACCCCTGTCCACTTTATGTCTGTGTTCCTTGGACAGAGTTCAGACACATAATCTCACAAACATAATCTGCCACCACTGACTTAGAAGGGGTTGAAGTCGATTTGGGTATGTTTATGTGCACATACTCTCCATCTTGCAGATGGAACAGGCTGGGTTTATGTGCACATACTCTCCGTCTTGCAGATGGAACAGGCTGGGTTTATGTGCACATACTCTCCGTCTTGCAGATGGAACAGGCTGGGTTTATGTGCACATACTCTCCGTCTTGCAGATGGAACAGGCTGGGTTTATGTGCACATACTCTCCGTCTTGCAGATGGAACAGGCTGGGTTTATGTGCACATACTCTCCGTCTTGCAGATGGAACAGGCTGGGTTTATGTGCACATACTCTCCGTCTTGCAGATGGAACAGGCTGGCTGACAGACTGTTCTATCTGAACCAAAAATCTCAAGTTCAGCTTTCTGGGTTTTTGAAAAAGCTGAATCAGTCTGCAGGACTAAAGACTGTCGCCCATGCATTAGTGTTTGTTTAGTAATCAAAAGGCCGAACAGGGCTTCCGTTTTCACAACAGTTTAAAGGGTCTGTAGACCCCCAGGTATAAATTTTAGAGGGTATACAGACCCCCATCTGAGCATTATAGAGGGTCCGCAGATTTATTTAAGAAAAACTGCATCATCTGTATGTTCCTTAAAATAAATTAACTCATTTCGCTCTCTCCTCTAAATGTGTTGTGACAGTGTGTGTGTCCTTTCCATGATACTGATTCTTTAACTGGTGAGCTATCGCGTAAAATCCTGTCTCCCTTGCTCGCTCTCTCTCTCTCTCACACAGAAAAACATATATCTATTTATTTATTTGTATGATCGTTTGATAATGTATTGCAACAGAGAATATCGCGTTTTCTGCTGAATGCGGCAGATTGACAACCAAAGTGTGACTTGTCTAAACTCTCTCTCTCTCTCTCTGTGTCACTGTGTGTGTGAACTGATGTACATAAAAGTTTATTTCAACCTATTTAACCACTCAGACGTGTTTCTCTAATTTTTGCCTAATAACTGTGTACCAGAAGATGGATCGACCACGATTTTTAAAAAAACCTCACAAACTTATTTCTGTTAAAATTTCTGGACTTGCTTTTTGAGTTTGCCTCAGTGCACATTGCGCATGCCATTCATGTGCCGTCGTGCTTTAGCCATGGAAAATACAAGCAGCGCAGCCACGAACTCTGAAAACTGCATCACAGCAGCGGTGCCACACACGGCCCAGGTGTATCATATCTGGTACTGTCGCTTGTCGCTGGAGATGGCGGTGTCGAAGTGCAACTTTCTTCTTAGCGATTATCAAGATCAGACAGTGCTGGATTGAAGAATCCGAAGCATTCCAGCTTCCTTTGCTTTTTCTCCGCCATTTACAACTTCGTTCAAGATCGAAAGTGAAACACACGATGCCGTATCCCATAATAGTATGTATGGTGACGTCACAGCAAGTAACGCGTTCAACATGTAGCGCGCACTTTGTAATAACATGCTGACACCACACATAAACTAACAGTTTGCCCGCCCAGTTACACTCGCACGGACCCCAGAGTCGGGTCGATTCTGAACGCAGCCGCGACTGAACGAGCGGCTGAACGAACCAACTCATCACTAAAAATAGAACGACTGTCACCGACCTCTGTTATGGTACGCACGGTGGCGCAAGGATAATGCGTCTCGGACGCAGATGCACTGAATTTTAGTGTGTCTGACAACCCCTTAGTTACATTTTCAGGACGTGATTTTGAGTTTTAATGCGTCATACTCATAGACGCACTAAAACGGAAGCCCTGGCCGAAATCAGCTATTAACGTGAGCTCCATTTGCTGACTGAATTGTTTCACATGTGTTGGTTACAGGGAACACGGAGTACCTACTGGAGGGGTTCCAGGATACCTCACGTGATGTGTCCAGTATCGCACTAGCATTCTATGACGGTCTGTGGGCCTATGATGGATGGTACGTCAGTCACTGTCTGTGTACGGTCAGTTTTCTTCATTAGTGTAAAACATCCTAGAAAACTTGTGTTGCTTTACATCAGGACATTCACCGTGAGACCTGACAGCTGAAGCTGGATTGACTATGATGGTTTAAGGGTAGGTCTAAGTTAGCTTGACACTGCAGAAAGGAACTTTTGGACAGAATTGCACGTCTGCTCTGAAATGAGCCTGGAATGATTGTTAAACACTCATGTTGTTAATTTGCCTCTTTTTCAGGAACAATTTGAACTATGCAACTGAGGAACTGCAAAACCCATTTGTGTGAGTATTTACTCAGACTTCTTCAGTTTCTGTCCAAAAATTATGTTATGCCGATCTTTTATTTTGCTTTTAATTGTGAAGATGTACATATGAAAATCACAGAGCAGCACACCTTTTTTTCCATGTGTCTCTGTCTTTCTTTCAATGGACATTACATATTCATTGCTGACAAGCAAAATAAACGGGACATGATTGGAATAATTGAAAACATTGAAGTGTTTCCAGCGATGTCATGTTTCTTGTGTGTGGTGTGTCACAGAAACTTGCCTCGTGCGATAATGATCGGTATTCCTCTAGTGACGGTATGCTACCTACTGACCAATATCTCCTACCTGACCGTCATGTCCAAAGAGGCTCTCCTCCAGTCACCTGCTGTTGCCGCTGTAAGTGTTGATGTACTCAAAGAAGTGCACATCTAATTACTCTAAGATATAGTAAGAAGCGCAAATCTAAATACTGTTGTACTGATGAGAAGCACAAATCTAACTAGTTTCAGCAAGAGGTATGCATCTTCATGAACCCCCGTTTCATTGTAACCTCAGTTTCCTGATGCTCTCAGAAAAACGAGCTGCATTTGATCTGAAGGTGGAAATGAATTCAACAGGAACATGCCGAGGGTCTACTTTGGTTTAGCTAATGACTTTGCCTCTATGAACGTTCCTCTCATTTTGTCCCATGCATAGTACTATTAGTCAGCCCTATTAGTCAACTCCCAAATTGATCCCAGAAAGCACAAGACATCGGGTCGACATTGACTAACCCTGTGCCCACAAGATCATCCACCCGACGTCATCCATAGCTGGCATGGATGACGTCGGGCGGATGATCCTGCGGGCACAGGGTTAGTATGTGTGTGTTTTTACAGACATGGGGAGCGCAGGTGCTGGGCCCAGCATCAGTCATCATCCCGATCGCTGTGGCCCTGTCCACCTTTGGCGCCGCCAATGGCTCTTGTTTCTCTGGATGCAGGTTAGTACAGCGCAGGGCTGGGTGGGGGCTTGGATGAGTGTGTGGGGTTGGTGGGAAAGGGGTAGTGGGGGTGGGAGGGCTGAGGGGGGTCGGGGGGGGAGGGGGGTATAGGTTGAAATTGTGACATGACTGTGATATTTTTGGTTTCAGTGTGAACATTGTCATTGTGAAGGTTTTGTCAAAGTACCATAATAGTTCAGATTTGAACTTTGACTTGTCATCTCTATGATCAAGGCTGAAACGTGAACTTTGACTTGATGATGTAGTACCATAGTGGTTCAGATTTGAACTTTGACTTGTCATCTCTATGATCCAGGCTGAAACGTGAACTTTGACTTGATGATATAGTACCATAGTGGTTCAGATTTGAACTTTGACTTGTCATCTCTATGATCCAGGCTGAAACGTGAACTTTGACTTGATGATATAGTACCATAGTGGTTCAGATTTGAACTTTGACTTGTCATCTCTATGATCCAGGCTGAAACGTGAACTTTCGTACCATAGTGGTTCAGATTTGAACTTTGACTTGTCATCTCTATGATCCAGGCTGAAACGTGAACTTTCGTACCATAGTGGTTCAGATTTGAACTTTGACTTTCCTCCTCATGATCCAGGCTAAAATGTAGAACTTTGACTTGATGACGTAGGCTGTGCAGTCCAGAATCAAGGGAGGTAATCCTTATGATCCCGGCTAAATGTGAACTTTGGCTTGATGATGTAGGCTGTAAGGTCCAGAATCACTGACCAGCATACAATGTACATGTACAATTATCAGTTGTGGCCACATGCATGCAAAGCAAAAACGTTTGCGCCTTGGTTAGTTTGCATTTGGCTGTGCAAGCGACTTGTTGTTACCTGTTATGAAGGAGGCAGTGTGTTGGCCCTTGATTGCACCAAGCTAATTTGGCACTACTGATATGTTATTATGTGTGTTTCTTCTTTTGTTTTTAAGACTGGCGTACGTGGCAGCTCGTGAGCATCATTTGCCCGAGGTTCTCTCATACGTTCACATCAAGAACTACACACCACTGCCAAGTGTCATTTTCAGCGTGAGTCGGACACGTCATTTTTGTTTGTGTAACACCTTTCCTTCCAGACCCCATGAAATCTCATTTCTGACATTTATTGTTTTGCTGACATTCCATAATGAGGATGACATTATGAGGTCTTGTAGGTATCCTTTGAGGGCTCTGGAGATGGATTGACCTTGATAGTTCAAGGGTTGTGTCACAGGTGCCAAGCTATTCCGACACCACCCTTGAACTATTGTGTTCAATCCAGATCCTCTCGTATGTCAGGGATTTATCGGTAAATTTCTCTTTTCAAGTAGCAGGGTTCTAATCTGATTTAGTCATTGCCTAGAACTGGTAATTTTTCCGTGGGTCATAAGGACATTGTCATTGACTCCATTGACCCTGGCATCATTGTTGACATTTGCAGTAGTCGTGTGACGCCCCGCAGAAAGGGAGCTAATTTGGTTACCAGTTAGTAGGTGACGGGAAGAGTTTTTTGGAGCCAGATCATGCCATGACAGTCCGTTTGACTCAAATGTGGGACAGAACACTTTGTTATTTTTAAAGATGGCTAAGAAAACAGCTGTTGATGATCGAAAACAATATTTCTTGTTCACAGGAATGTTCACAGGTAGGATTTCAGTGTGTTTTGTTAAAGGAGAATCTAAATAATGTGCGGGCTGGATTCTCAAACGTGACCATTGTTCCATTTCCCACCAAAATCCTTTTTGTTGTGTTCTCTAAAGTACACGTACTTGTGCGGCGTCTTTCAACACGTGATGTTCTCGTTTTGTTGTGTTCACTAACATGTACTGTACTTGTGCAATGTCTATCAACACGTGATGTTCTCGTTTTGTTTTGTTCACTAACATGTACTTGTACTTGTGCAATGTCTGTCAACACGTGATTATTCTCGTTTTGTTGTGTTCACTAACATGTACTTGTACTTGTGCAATGTCTGTCAACACGTGATGTTCTAGTTTTGTTGTGTTCACTAACATACATGTACTTGTACTTGTGCAATGTCTGTCAACACGTGATTTTTCTCTCTGTGCAGACGTTAGTGGCCATTTTGCTGATTATTCCCGGAAACATCTTCAGTCTCATCGACTTCTTCAGTTTTACAGCCTGGGTGTTCTACGGAGCTACCATGGCCTGTGTGCTCATTATGCGAAAAACACAACCCAATGCCCCTCGACCTTACAGGGTCAGTATGTCAGTATTGCTCATTGGAAAAGGACTGAAGTTTATACAAGACTGTTTGTTTTGTAACTTTCACCCTTTTATCCCCATGGCCGCATTTCCCAAAATGGGCTAAATGGATTAAAACTAGCGGGGGAAGAGAGGGGGGGGGGGGGGGGGGGGGGGCACTATGTCCTATGTTACGCCTGTTGTCTCATCATGCATCAGGGGTGAGCTTGTCATAAGGCAATGTCCTATGTTACGCCTGTTGTCTCATCATGCATCGGGGGTGAGCCTGTCATAAGGCAATGTCCTATGTTATGCCTGTTGTCTCATGCATCGGGGGTGAGCTTGTCATAAGGCAATGTCCTATGTTACGCCTGTTGTCTCATCATGCATCAGGGGTGAGCTTGTCATAAGGCAATGTCCTATGTTACGCCTGTTGTCTCATCATGCATCGGGGGTGAGCCTGTCATAAGGCAATGTCCTATGTTATGCCTGTTGTCTCATGCATCGGGGGTGAGCTTGTCATAAGGCAATGTCCTATGTTACGCCTGTTGTCTAGTCATGCAGCGAGATAGTTCAGAGGTGATGGTTTGTTCTTGAGTGGAGGTGTCAAACTATTCAGGTACCAGCCTTATCATTTGGTGGTCGTGTCAAACTATTCAGGTACCACCCTTAACATTTGGTAGTCGTGTCAAACTATTCAGGTACCACCCTTATCATTTGGTGGTCGATTTGTGTGGGTGTAGTGTGTCTCAGTTGATGGTGGAAGTCCAAGGGATTCGAACCGAGACGAGTCTGTTTTTGCCCGTTACTTATTCTTTGTAATTGATATCTTTGTTTTATCCTAAAATCATTTTATGTAAATGATTAAAAGATGCTAATTATTATTTAATTATTTTCCAGGTGCCAACAATTGTACCCATCATCATGCTGTTTATGTCCACTTACCTGGTGGTGGCGCCGATCATAGACAATCCTCGCATCGAGTTCCTGTATGCTACACTCTTCATTCTCAGTGGCATGATCTTCTACGTTCCTTTCATTGCATTCAAACTTCGCCTCACCTTCCTCAGTGAGTGTGTCATATGGCCTACAATATAACCTGTTTTAAGCAACTTCTTTTTTTACAAGGGCAGACTGTGACACCTGTGGTTAAAGACCATCATTTAGATGGCTAATGGTCCTTAACCCATTACATCTTGAGGCTGACTTTGGGCTCACGTGCCAAGCAGAAGTGAGTCTGTTCTGCGCCAGTGGTCGTCCGTCCGTCCGCCATCTTAAATAATGGTCCTTAACCCATTACATCTTGGGGCTGATTTTTGGCTCACGTGCCAAGCAGAAGTGAGTGTTCTGCGCCAGTGGTCGTCCGTCCGTCCGCCATCTTTCGTGGTAAACTTTAACGTTGGGATTTTCTTGGAGAATATTTAAGCCACAGTCTTCAAACTTGGCCCAAGGATACTTTGTGGCAAGACCTTTCTAAACATACCAATTTCAGTGACCTCACAAAGGTCAAGGTCACAGGGGATCAGGAAATATATTAAAAATAGCTATTATTGGACATAATTTATTTTTTCTCAAATACTATTCACAACTTCAAACCCAAACTTGGTACAAAGATAACTGATGGTAAGACCTTTATACGCACACTAATTTGGTTGATCCCTCATAAAGGTCAAGCGTCACAAGAGCTCAAGAAACAGGTTGAAAATCAGCATACTTTTACCCAAAAAATGTTTTTTGTGAAATACTATTCACAACTTTCGGGGCTTGTTGATTTTGGAGAAGTGATTATATTGTGTTTTATCTGGTGGTGAACATGGACGTATTAGGACTTTTGTCACTGTTTGTTTACCCACTAATTATTTTACTAAGGTAGATTTTAATTACGCAGCTTGTTTAATAATGTGTAATAATATATTGAAACATTTGTGTAATAAGCAGTGAGGGTTAGGATTAGGTTGAAACACGCGTATTATGTATGCATGTGTAGAGGTGGATGTGAATGTGTAAGTGCCGCTCAGTTCAGTTCATAACAGATGTTTATGCATGAGATGTGTAAGAGTTATGTGTAAAGATTTTGTAGTGTTTACTTATGTCCATTTGGAATTTGTAGCTGTGTAAGTGCAGGGAGAAAATGTTCATAATTATGTTATTATGTATTCATGTCTTGTTCATACTATTTGTTATAAATGTACCACAAACGAATTTCTTGTTTCGAGATAACAAAGTACTCTTATTCTTAACTTCAAACCCAAACTTGGTACAAAGATACCGGATGGTAAGACCATTCCATGCATACTAATTTGGTTGATCCCTCGGAAAGGTCAAGGGTCACAAGAGCTCAAGAAATAGGTGCAAAATAGGCATATTTTGACAAAAGATGTTTTTTCTCAAATACTATTCACAACTTCAAACCCAAACTTGCTACAGAGATACCTGATGGTAAGACCTTTATATGCATACTAATATGAATGACCCCTCATAAAGGTCAAGGGTCACAAGAGATCGACAAACGTGTTTAAACTTCCAATAATTGTACTTATTATCAACATTTTTGCAAACTTTTTAATCACATTTGACACAAAGGTAGCAGATGATAAGACCTTCCTATGTATCTTAATTTAGTTGACTCATCGCAAAGGTGAAGGGGGTTTCACAGATGTGTGAAAACTGATTAAATTTTGAACAAACATGGATTTTGTTAGTGCAGAAGACATCCTTTTACTTATTGCCAGACATGTGTGGATCAGTCGATACACGTGAGCGATAAGAGCTTTGCCTTCCATGTTTAAATGTTCTTGTTGTCCTTTGAAGGCTACATTACAGATTACAAGATAGATGACCACTTTAGATCAAGGGAGGCGCCAAGCTATTCTGGCACCACCCTTGAACTATCATAGTCAAATTTATTTCAAGCAATAGTGTATCAGGCAGGTGACTTCTTGTAAGGGCGATTACTCACAACAGGTTGAGCTGCCCATGGGTGAAAGTTGGAATTTTGGATTGCCAGAGACATTCTGCTCTGGGACATAGTATAGAGGTGGAGCCCCCCTAAAAAAGTGAAATCGTGCAACAGCAAAGCTTAGGGCTACAATGCAAACAGTAGTCTGCTGTTTCACACAGGAAATTCACCCCTTCACTGCCAAAGACACAGATGTTTTAAATAAAATCATTGTCAATTCAAGATTTCCAGTTGTCCAAGGAATGTGGATACAAAGTGATTTCATTTCAGTAACAATCATAGACCCTCATCAGCCTCCGTAACTTTGGGGGCTCATGAGCATCTATGCCTCTTGTAGTTGGTCGATGTTCATTTTTGGCTCATTTGCGAAGCAAAAGTGTTCTGGGCCAGTGGTCGTACATCCGTCATCTGTCGTTGGCATTTTCTTGGAGACTATTCAAGGCCTTTTGAAACATACCACTTTGATTGACCTCTCACAAAGGTCAAGGTCACAGGGGATCAGGGAATACCTGATGGTAAGACCTAGCTGTGTATATTAACTATATGTATATACTAATTTGGATCAGCCCTCGGAAAGATCAAGGATCACAAGAGGTTGGCCAATGTGCGTAAAATGAAATTTTTTTATATATATAGAATTGTAGTTATTATCAACAGTTTTGCAAACTTTTCAATCAAATTTGGCACAAAGGTAGCTGATGATGATAAGACCTTCCTATGTATACTAATTTAGTTGGCTCATCTCAAAGGTCAAGTGTCAGGGGTTTGGCAGATAAATGTGTGAAAACTGATTAAATTTTAAGGAAACATGGATTTTGCTGGTGCAGAAGCCATGTACATTCAGAGTGACCTGAACTTTGGACAGGCTACAACGCAATACATTGAGAGTGACCTGAACTTTGGACAGGCTACAACGCAATGCATTGAGAGTGACCTGAACTTTGAACAGGCTACATACAACGCAATACATTCAGAGTGACCTGAACTTTGGACAGGCTACAACGCAATACATTCAGAGTGACCTGAACTTTGGACAGGCTACAACGCAATACATTCAGAGTGGCCTGAACTTTGGACAGGCTACAACGCAATACATTCAGAGTGACCTGAACTTTAGACAGGCTACAACGCAATACATTCAGAGTGACCTGAACTTTGGACAGGCTACAGCACAATACATTCAGGGTGACCTGAACTTTGGATAGGCTACAACGCAATGCATTCAGAGTGACCTGTACTTTGGACACGCTACAACGCAATGCATTCAGAGTGACCTGAACTTTGGACAGGCTACAACGCAATGCATTCAGAGTGACCTGAACTTTGGATAGGCTACAACGCAATGCATTCAGAGTGACCTGAACTTTGGATAGGCTGTGTCAGTACCTGTATTTTGGTAAAGAAGCACTTCTAATTTCTGAAATTGTAGCGTATTAGGGGACAACGCTCAGTAATGTCATCTGTGGCTTTCTGGCATGTCAGTACATGCATGTTCAGTTATGTTGCCGATTGTCTAGCAAAAGGGTATCAGAGAATTGTTGTGTGACTTTTTTTTTTATTGATACTGTGGAGTCCAGTTAACACGAACTCGCTTAACACGAATTTCCGGTTAACACGAACCGTTTTTGCATTCCCGGCCAACAGCCTTCTTATTTTGTATTAAAATTTCACTGATAACACGAAATGCTTAACACGAAATTTCGCTTAACACGAAGCTGTTTTCGGTTCTCAATCAGAGCAATTTCACTATTATCCACCTGTTTAACACGAACGTGCTGTAGTACACATGATACAGATCAGAACGAACTCTAGCCTGTGATTGGCTGAATAGCCTTCAGTTGTTGTAATCCGTATTCTCATTGGCTAGAGTTTCTGAACTGTATTCATGCATGATTCGTGTACCAATACAACCCAACACTCCCTCATTTCAATTAACCACCGATCGTGGCTACCCCAAGGTAGAACAGAAGTCGATTACGCTTGAAGTGAAAAAACAAGATTAATGAGATCCACGATTGTCTCTCTACACGGGCTGTCAATAATGCAAGACAGACTTCAATCATCACGTTTATTAAATGACTGACCGTGTTGCTTTTACCGATGCGAGATTGTACTTCAGCCCGTGTTGCTTTTACTTTACTATGGATTTTACCTGATGGATTTTACATTAAATACGTGAGCTGCACACGTCTCCTTGTGTTTTCCTAGCGAGCTGAAGGTAAGGTATGCATATTTAGTACGTACTCACAAACCAGATAGGTGAGGCTTGCGCTGGCAGAATTGTACAACAAACCAAGGGGAATTACTCGGCGCTGGACAGACGAACAGTTAGATCCCCTGCCCCCTCCTATCAGGCACCCAATCGCCAGCCCACAGAGAAATACGCAGGTATAGAATAAGACGATCATTTGCATCTTCTTTTTAGAAGATGCAAATGATCGTCTTATTCTATACCTGCGTATTTCTCTGTGGGCTGGCGATTGGGTGCCTGATAGGAGGGGGCAGGGGATCTAACTGTTCGTCTGTCCAGCGCCGAGTAATTCCCCTTGGTTTGATGTATATTTAGTACGATAATGTGCACTTTTAACCTCGTACTCATTCATCCGCGCATCTCTTACACACTTTTTCCTTGCCGGGAGGGCTGTGATCAATTTTGAGGCCATATTGGTTAACACGAAATACTTTTAACACGAAGTGATTTTCCGTGTCCCCAGAAATTTGTGTTAAGCGGACTCCACTGTATGTGTATTTTTATAATAATGAAAATAGTAATAATAGTGATAATGCTAATACACATCGTTAGAAAGCTCTTTAATTTTATTGAATTTATTGCTCTGTTTCAGATCCCTTGGTAACGTTTGTGCAGTGTGCTCTACAAGTAGCCCCCAGCGCTTACCTCCCTCCAGAATAGTGCATTTGCCCAGAGTAATGCTGGATTTAGTCACTCGTCTCACTGCACAATATCTGTGCAAGCTCAAGATGGCATCATTCTGCAAGCAGGATATAACATATTGTCGTTTCGCAAGAATTACGCTACAAGTAGAATATTTATAATGTCAAAGGCTGTGATGTCTCACCGCTGTGGTTCATATTATTTGCAATATTTAAAATGTAATTCTAGAAAACCCTGATACTATAGTTCTAGGAGGTGTTTATTAATGACTGTCAGCCGTTAGAAGTGACATCTCAAGGGAGGTGCCGAATTAGTTAGGCGCCCTAGGCACCAAGCTCTAATCAGGCACTACCCTGTAACTGGCAGGTATATAAAATGATCCATGCCAGCAAGACCCATACAATCTTCCAAGTCCTGCACCTGTTTCATGAGTGGACACCTTGCAGGTGGAAGTGGCTCGGGGGAGGACTATGTAGGTGTTTTATATGTATAGTAACACTCGCCCAGTGCCTAGGAGACATGCACCAGTGGTGCCATTGTTGCTATTTTCGCACCTGACTGGTCGCTCGGGCCGGTCCTGTAATGAGCAATCTCAGAGAAAGAATCATTTGACGTTTGATTGCTGCAAAATGAGATGAATAAAGAATAAACCCTTTCCCATATGCAGTCCGGCAATAACGCATTCTTATACTAACACCATGAAACATATGGCGATTTGGCAGATTTGAAAAATAGCTGTTTTCCTAAATGGCGGTGATTTTGCAACATCTGCGTCACTTTGTGGCAGAAAGCACCGTCGTAGCCTTAGTACGAGAGACGAGTACACTACAATGGACTTGATTCAGGAATAGGCAAGTGCTGACGAGAATGAACTGCCACCGGAGACCTATCTTTTTCCACCAGGGATGTACGCTCTTGAAAACATTTTATGCTCAAGGGGGGTAACCCTAAAACCGGAAACAAACTGTTTTTCAACAGTGATCACAATCTTCCGTGGGAACGTACGAGACCACACTACAAGTGCAGAAACCTACCTGGCGCACACAGTTCTGGTGCACAGGACCAGTCTGAGCGACTGGACAGATGCGAAAATCGCAGTAATGGCGCCACTGGTGCGTTTAACATAGGTACAGGGCGAGGTAGATCAACTCCGCTATAGTATCATTAGGGTATATTATCTACAATGACATGTTTTTGCAGTGTATATGCAGAGTTTAATGAAATTCTATTTAATTTTCTTAAAAAAATTAAATTCTAGCATGAACAAACATATCATTACAACTTTAAAGATGTTAACATTAAAATATATGCATTATGAAACCTTTACTCCTTTGATTGAACTGGCTTTACAGTCATTTTGTAAATATTGGTAGAAAATTGAAGTTGGTGAGATAATTATACGCTTTATAAAGTTTGTCACCCCATTGCTGCAAGTAGCCATGAAATAGACATTGACCCCTTCCCTGTTAAGAAAAAGCAAGATCCAGCTGCAAGAGACATAGACATGACCCCCTCTTGTCTGCGGGGGCTGATGAGGATCTATACCTCTTGCAGGTTGTAGGTGTACTGGCAGGGAAGGGAGTTAACTCGTGATTTGTAAATACAGTTATCTCCCTCCTGCATGCAGTCAGACTGTTTACTGTTGACTATTCATATTGTTTCACTATTTTGTTGATTTATCCATTTAGTGCCAACACCCTGCAGCAGGAGATGGATTGACAATGATAATTCAAGGGTAGTGTCAGAGGAATTATCATGGTCAATCCATCTCCTGCAACTAGTACAGTCATTAGGCGACGCATCAATAATCTGGGAACTGGGACCTTGGGGCTAAATGGGTTGACATTCACGCCTGAATGGCATCATCATCAGTTTTTCAGTAGCTTTTTCCTTTTTTTTTTCAAATGGGTGCTGTTGATTGACTTGCAACAGCCCAGTGTGTGGCCTGGTTCAGAGCCTACGTCAGCGGGAAACTACGCTGTAGAAAAGCGCTACATATCAATGATTGGCTTCAGACTGACAAATACTTGCATGATAGTTGATGAACACATTGCCAGGGACCTCGCCTTCCATAAGCAAAGGTCTGCTGGCCCACTGCGACCGTTGGCCCGAAGACGTTTTGCTAGCAGTCTCTAGTCTCGTCTCAGGCTGTACTTGTAGGGAAGATGTTTGGTACATGTAATCCTTTTTCAGTCCTTCATCAATCCAACGCTGGTCTCAGATCTTGTGCCTTGCAACCTGCACGTGTACTGTATATCAACATTTGTAACTGTCTCACCATGAGAGGGTAAATCTACATACTGACACCATGTACACAGTCATACTCTACATGTACATGGCCAAAATCAAAGACCAGCACAATCCTACAGGCAGCTGATGATCTCATGTTTGTGATGGTTATTTCTCTATACAGGGCAGCACCTGTGTAGTTAAAACACTGTACCCTCACCACAGAGTTCTTCAGATCAAGCTCAGTTAACCACTTGACTACTGCAAGGTACTTTTGGGCAGAAAGACCTAAGGTCAGTTAACCACTCGACCACTGCAAAGTACTGTTGGGCAGAAAGGCCTAAGGTCAGTTAACCACTCGACCACTGCAAGGTACTTTTGGGCAGAAAGACCTAAGGTCAGTTAACCACTCGACCACTGCAAAGTACTGTTGGGCAGAAAGGCCTAAGGTCAGTTAACCACTCGACCACTGCAAGGTACTGTTGGGCAGAAAGACCTAAGGTCAGTTAACCACTCGACCACTGCAAAGTACTGTTGGGCAGAAAGGCCTAAGGTCAGTTAACCACTCGACCACTGCAAAGTACTGTTGGGCAGAAAGGCCTAAGATCATTTAACCACTCAACCACTGCAAGGTGCTTTTGGGCAGAAAGACCTAAGGTCAGTTAACCACTCGACCACTGCAAGGTACTGTTGGGCAGAAAGGCCTAAGATCAGTTAACCACTCAACCACTGCAAGGTGCTTTTGGGCAGAAAGACCTAAGGTCAGTTAACCACTCGACCACTGCCAGGTGCTTTTGAGCAGAAAGGCCTAAGATCAGTTAACCACTCAACCACTGCAAGGTGCTTTTGAGCAGAAAGACCTAAGGTCAGTTAACCACTCGACCATTACAAGCTACCGTTGGGCAGAAAGACCTATAGTCTTTTGTTCCAAACAGTAACTTTGCTAGGAGTCTAGGGGTGAAATGGAAGATGATCTCTTCATCCTACATATTAACCCTTTGCACCCTGATACACTACTGCATGAAATCAGTTTGACTATGATTGTTCAAGGATGGTGCCAGAATAGCTTGGTGCTTGAGGCGACCAGCTATTCTGGCACCACCCTTGAACTTGAGTGGTTGAGCTACACATGTCTCTAATGTAGCCTTCATAGGACAATATGCATTAAAAAAAAAATTAAAGAAAAAAAGCATAAAGCAAAAGTAAATGTTACAACACTCTGTCTGTAAATGTTGCCATTTTATATATTACAGCAGCAGTTACTACATACAAATACTTTCAAGAGTTGTATGGTGATCAACTCTTTAAATGTACCTACATCCAAACTAGGTTGTGTTGTGAAACTGTCAGCCACCAGTAACTTCTACAATACTGCTTGATCCAGCATGGGGTAATAAATAACATCATCAAAAATCATGAAATCATAGGCCTGCATTATCGTTCCGCATTTTGTGTGCTTGTCTGTGATTTTTAGCTTGCAATCTAGAACTGCACGGGCCAAAATGTCAGACCTGTATATGTCAAGATTATCCACCCGCAGACAAGTACAGGCCGTTGGACCTACCTACTCTCAGCAACCACCTTTTGGGCCAGAAAAACAGTGCTCTTTTACCCTTGTCATACTGATCCACTACTGCTTAAAATTCATTTGACTATAACAGTTCAAGGGTGGTGCCAGAATAGCTTGGCGCCTGAGGCGCCAAGCTATTCTGGCAGCACCCTTGAACTAAAATGGCTGATCTATCTCCTGATCTGTAATGTAGCCTTCACAGGCAAATTTGAAATAAATCCGCCTGAAGATGTAATGGGTTAAAAGACATGCTCCATCAAGAAGGGCCAAGAGGGTCACTTGTCATCAAAGACGACGATAACAACGCTTTATTTTCAGAGGATAAATGAGATACATGTAGAGGTACCAAGTCCATTTTTTAATCATGTCCTTGCTAAATCCACTAACAACTTTAGCCAGGGTTGGTTAGAGACTACAGCTGCCTAAATGCTGGTCTTTAATGACAGGTGTTCTCTTATTAAGGTGGCCACACAAAACAGGTGTTGCTGTATATATGATAAAGGATGCGTGCATCGGAAATAATTTGCTGCTCATTAACTTTTTGTGGACTTTTGCTCATGTTAGGATGCCTGGTTTACCCCTGAACTGTGATTCATCCTCTCATTCATTGAATTAAACCCGACGAGTACCTCAATCTGAGGGTGTAAGTAAGTGCCAACTCTCTGCCAACAAGAGGCGTAGATGCTTATCAGACTCTGTGACTGCATCAATGAGAGGCGCGTCTAGGGACTCGTGAGCGTCTATTCCTCTTGTTGGAGAGGTGACTGAAGGATTGTTATGTAAATATTGTCTTTTTTTATATTTATTGAACTATTTACTTTTTCTTTTTGTTGTGATTTGAGGTGTATATTTCTGCTGAAAATTGTGAACAAATTGTTGTGTAGTTGTGAATTAGGATTATTAAGGGGAGATTATGTTACTTGTTCAAAAGTTCATGTTTTGTGTTTGCTGGTTTTGAATGTCGAGTAAGTTTCAAGTGTATTTAATGTCAGTTTGTGACACACTGTGCACGAACAAGTTTACATTATTTTAAGTTAAGTTTTTTTAATATTTCACATCTTTATTTTTTCAGTACAGCCATAGTAGTAAACTAAAATTCAGATGTTATTAATCATAACATTCATGTTTACTTCATATAATTATATACCCAAAAAATCAGCAGTAAAAAAACAAACAGTTTCTGCAAGATTTTGTTAACCCCTTGCAAGTTGGTAGCAGTTTTAGTCACAATGTTTCCTGTAGGAATCATCACAACTAAAACCGCTACTCACATGCAAAGGGTTAATATTGAAGCTTTAATCAAACTCAGCATGCATTCAGAACTCAACATGCATTCAGAACTCAACATGCATTCCATGTATGCAGTTGATAATCATCTGCAATAATTGTATTGAATTCTGAGTAATCACATATTGAGACGTAGTTTTTGTTAAACAAATAATTGCTTGTACAGTATGGCAGAACCTCTCGAGCAGCCTTTTTTGCAAGAAAAGAAGTCGTAAAAGACTTCTGTCCTCTCATGAGAAGTCTTAAGGGGCAAAACGTGTTGCCTGTTATTAAAACTAGCATGATGTAGCTAGAGCCAGGGAAATGCTGGTGTTTAATGACAGATGACCTCTCATGAAGGTACTCACTTGGGACAGGTTCTGCTAAAGTATTCAATTCTAGTTCTGACTTCATTATTGTACTGTTTAGTTTTAGGTATGAGGAGGAGTGAATCTGGTTATTTATGGATGATTGTTTTGTTCTTGTGAGGGGCTTGGGGAGGAGGGGGGGAGTTGACAGACAGAGATTGAGAAGGGGTTGGGGGATATGTGTTAATGATGGTTACTTTCTAAAAGCTGCAACTTCATCCACAGTTAATCCTTTGTGTGTTGGAATCATGACAGAAACTGCTACCAACACGCAAAGGGTTCAAATGTCCATGGGTTACCGATACAGCAAGGGTAAAAGCTGGCCGACGGAAATTTGTAAATATCAAAGAAATCTCGCGAATGGAAATTTCTGTATTTCCAAAAAGAAATCCCTTTTTGCACTGCATGTAATAGTGAGAACAGCAGTGTTTTGTCTACATACATAAAACAGGACAAGTAAACACGCTTGTAAATAGTTCTTCTAAATCACAGTGGGGTCAAAGACTGTCAGACGAGTCCCTTTTTAGAACACTGTCATTTGTGCCTCTTTATGGTTCGGCCTAAAGGGAGCGATTCCTGGATCGCCCAGATGCACTGTGGCATGAGTTGGTGCAGCAGATACACTGTGGCATGAGTTGGTGCAGCAGATGCACTGTGGCATGAGTTGGTGCAGCAGATACACTGTGGCATGAGTTGGTGCAGCAGATGCACTGTGGCATGAGTTGATGCAGCAGATGCACTGTGGCATGAGTTGGTGCAGCAGATGCACTGTGGCATGAGTTGGTGCAGCAGGTACACTGTGGCATGAGTTGGTGCAGCAGATACACTGTTAACCCTTTGCATGTTGGTAGCGGGTTTAGTCATTCCTACAGGAATCATGATTAAGACCGCTACCAACATGCAAAGGGTTAATTCAGGATAAATACCTCAGACTGTGGATGAGGTTTGAGCAAGAGGACTGTATTCTCACTGCTGCAGGAGCCCTTGAGGATATGTAACTTTGCAGAAGGAGTAAGCTGGATGAATCCATAGAATAGTTGAAGTCTGTGTAATGTTTGACCTGCATCTGATTTGGGGATAATTACCATACCATTCTCTACTTTTCCAGGAGTAGACAGGATGACCCTGTGGAGAGTGGTAGCCCACTGTGGAGTTCTCTGTAGTAGACAGGATGACCCTGTGGAGAGTAGTAGCCCACTGTGGAGTTCTCTTTAACGCTTTGGCTGTCAGTAGCAGTTCTTGTCGCCATGATTCCTACAGGACAAATACTGCTACCAACAGCCAAAGAGTTGGTGACTAGAAGCTGTAGATGTAGTCGTGTGTTCTTTGCTGACACCAACTATAGCAAGTGTGCCATTAAAATCGACTTTGAGTGGTCCTTTCGAGTGACGATTTATCACATAACGTGCATGCTTTTTGGGCATTGAATAAATTTATTCTTTTTTTTGCTCATTAAAGTTTGTTGAGATCTGAAAAGGTGTGTTTGGCTGTTTTCTGTTGGTGATAAATGTGTGTGTGTGTTGCTGCAAAACAATTAGAAAACAGCAAATTAGTTGAACATGCCAGTACACCATTTAAACATATACGTCATCCGCTTGTTTACAGCACAAGGCACGTTAACCCTTTTGTGCATGTAGTCGCCAATACAGTTAACTCATTACATCCTGGGGATAAGATATCTTTTGAGGTCTGTCAGTTCAGGAGACTGATCAACCATGATGGTTCAAGGGTGGTGTCAGAATAGCTTGGTGCATACAGGCACCAATCTATTCCGACACCACCCTTGAACTATTATCATTTATGGTCTATCCACATCCTGTCGTATGTAAAGGTAACAGTTCCCGTGGCTGCTTGCTTAAAGGGGTCAAAATGCTGATGGAGCCCTGTGGGTGGGAAAAAAGTCCAGTTTTGCCATCTTGTTTGCAAGAAACACTGGAGCTCTCTGCCTACCCATGGTCCATTCACCTGTATTTTCCTTTTTTAAGACTCTCCCTACTGTCTGCAGCTGCCTGTAGCTCTTGATTTTGGATGTGTGTTGCTAAATGGAAGTAAGGTTTATTTAGCGTATTAGACCGGCTGGTGACATACATTCAATATTCTGTTTAGTTGGGTTTTTTTCACAAGCAGTGCATGCACGTCCTGAGAGAGTCTTGTTACTGTCGGGACGTTAAGCAATATAAAGTCAAGAGAAATCTTGATGGACAAAAGTGTCGCGTGTCATTAACCCTTTTCGTCACTGCTAGTAGAAATAAATTTGACTGATAGTTCACGGGTGGTGCCAGAATAGCTTGGCGCCTGAGACGCCAAGCTATTCTGGCACCACCCGTAAACCAAAATGGTTGATCTGTCGTGTAATCTGTATGGTAACCTTCATAGGACAATATTAAATTATTTTAGAAATCGGCCTCGGGATGGGATGGATTAAAGACCAAGACAGGTTGCTGCAGCCACCTCGATGATAGTCTTTGGCGACAGGTGATCTGTCATTTGGGCGGCTGGCCATTCAAAACTCGTGTTTCTGCTGTACGGTTTTGGGAGTTAAAATCAATGCAAGAATCACTTCATATACTGGCAGAGCCGGAATCCCCAGAAATATTCACATAGCAGCAATACACATCTACCTTTCTAAAACACTTTTTTTTTAAAAATGCACTATGCAGACCTCTTGAGCTGCTTAGGGTGGGGCACAGAGAGCAGCCAACGCGGAATAGCCGCTCATCTCTGCAGCCAGTGTTTGAGAAAATAGATCATTTAATGTAAGCACTCAGCTCCAGTCTTGTTAGCGTTCTAACTTTTGGACTGATGCGCTGGGGTATAATTGTATGTAAAAGAGATCAAGATCATCTTAACAAAGTAATCAGGAAAGCAGGCATGGTCATTGGTAGAGGATACTTTAAACACGCTGTACAACAGACGGATTACGAACAAACTGGCAGACATTTTTTTTAATGATAAAACACATCCACTTATATGAATTTGACAGCAGACGTATCGAACGGAATGGCAGACTATGAGTACATCACGTTATGCCAACTCTTGTGCAGGCTGTTACCCTTTTTAACAGTAATATCGGTAGATAGTGTGTGTCAACATTCTTTATTACTAGCCCATTCCGTAGTTCACTGCAACATTGCTGACACCAGAAGCACAGGTGGCATAAACCATAAGTATTTCTGATGCCAGGAGTGTTGCGAAGGTACCAGTATGTCTGTTACAGTTCATCTCTTTAACTGAGAGTTATAGGTTATTTAATTGACTGCGTGAATGATGATGCCATGCCACTGATTCGTGAGCTGCTTTTTGCTGATGATGCTGCCCTCGTTGCACACACAGAGAGAGCCCTGCAGCGCATCACGTCTTGCTTCGCAGATGCTGCCCAGCTCTTTGGACTCGAGGTCAGTCTGAAAAAGACAGAGGTCCTCCATCAGCCGGCACCCAAGACAGTGTATCGCCCTCCTCACATCACCATTGGCGAGTCTGAACTAAAGTCAGTGCACCAGTTTACTTACCTTGGCTGCATTATCACGTCGGACGCCAAGCTGGACAAGGAGCTTGACAGCAGGCTGGCAAAAGCGAACAGTGCTTTCGGGCGACTTTTCAAGCGGGTGTGGCACAATCAACAGCTGAAAACAGGCACCAAGATCAGCGTGTACAGAGCTGTGATCCTCACCACCCTGCTGTATGGTTCAGAGTCCTGGGCCCTCTACCGCAGCCAACTACGACTCCTCGAACGCTTCCACCAGCGCTGCCTGCGTACCATCCTGGGCATTCACTGGAGTGACTATGTCACCAACGTCGAGGTCCTTGAACAGGCTGAAACTGTGAGCATCGAGGCTTTGCTGCTGCGGACACAGCTCTGCTGGGCGGGGCATGTCTCCAGGATGGAGGATCATCGCCTACCAAAGATCACCCTGTTCGGCGAGCTTGCTACTGGACACCGTGACAGAGGGGCACCAAAGAAGAGATACAAAGACTGTCTCAAGAAGTCACTTAGTGCCTGCCAAATCGACCACCACCAGTGGTCTTCGCTTGCTGCGGACCGTGACACCTGGCGCTCCACCATTTACAAGGCAGCTGTCTCCTTTGAGGACTCTCGCAGAGCTAGCCTTAAGGACAAGCGGCTCAGGAGAAAAAACAGAGATGCCGCAGCTCAGAACCCTGGCCAGACCTTCCCCTGCAGCCACTGCGGTCGAACCTGCCTGTCTCGGATTGGCCTCCGCAGCCACGAACAAGCCTGCAGACGTCGTGGGCAACTCCTATAAAATCTTCGTTCGCGAAGTCAAGCCAAGAGAGAAAGAGAGTTGTATGGGCAGAGAGTGACTCCCCATGAAGGATTAATAAAGTAGTATTGTATGGGCAGAGAGTGAATTTCCCCATGAAGGATTAATAAAGTATTATTGTATGGGCAGAGAGTGAATTTCCCCATGAAGGATTAATAAAGTATTATTGTAATGTATTGTAACAAAATGCAATAAAATGGGGTAAATGTTGGGATCGCCAGGGGGATCTACAGAATCTTGAAGTTGGTCAGTAGAAACAATAAATAAATCAACAAATAAATAATTATATAGAATAGTAATTAAAAATGACATCGATCAATAATCAAACAAATACTGAAATAAGTGCCACATTTTCGGTCTTTTAGCCTGCGATGGTCGGGATAGGGCCCTATACAATACTTGAGTGTGGGCCGTCGTGTTGGTGCAAGGACTGACTCAAGTTGGGAAACATATTAACCGAATAGGCCTTAACTCTATCGGGCCCGGAAAAGTTCCACGGCCAAGGCCTACCTTTAATTCTTTTCTATGGGTTATCATAGTGGACAAAATGGGGATTCCAGCCTGCGAGCCATCGCCGCTCACAGACATGTATGAGGAGTCAGGGCCGGAGTCGGCGTGTTGGTGCAGGTCAAGGAACACAGTGCCGTTTCCGTACTGTCCAGTCTCTTAGCCTTGCCCTTAGTCAGTCCCAGTCATCCCCTAAGTTTTCAATCCCCTAAAAAAACACTACCGCCTACCAACTGCACATTTGCCATGCACATTTATTTATTTTTTTTTTTTAATTTTTAAACAGCACATTGACAGTCTCATTTCTTGGCTATGAACCTGATTCCTTACCAACCCCACACCCAAGCACAGCTGAAATCAGTGTGCCCCTCAAATCACCATGGCAACGGCAACTCAAAAATAGGCCCACAATTGTCCACTGGATGGCCTTTGCTATGTATTATTATGGGCAACCTTTTCAAGCATCTAGTTTTCAAAGCAATGCTGGTAGACAAGGCGTATGGAGGTTCAGGCTAGTAGGCATATGGGGGATTCAGGTTAGTGTCTATAGCGTGGTCAAAACTGTTTCAAACCGTCGTTAGTCATCATGCCTTCTGAATAAAAGAATGTCACTAAAGTTTATATCGTAGGGTCTTAGCCCGTGCATCATATGTTAAATGGCGAGAAATGTGCATTCATATTGAATTCAGATCTTGGGTCGGCGAAGTAGGATCTCGGTGTAGGGGGTGTTTCAGTCAAAACCGTGTGTCATTGCAATCTGAATAAAGAGAACGTTTTGCAAGTGGTTTTGGCATAAACTGTTAACCATACTATTTTGGTCGCTTTGCTTTGAGTGGCTGCTCTTTTCTTGTCAATTGACGATAGTCGTTCGATTTCTGTTTCAAAAGGTAATAAATATGACATATTTTGCTAAGTGAATGAAGCCTTTCATCTTACAAAAAGTGTACCGCTAATGTGCGATTGTAAATGAGACGTTTACATATTTGGTAGAGGTTTCACATGAAACATGCTTTACGACATGTCGTACGGTAACAATAGACGCTAAAAATGGTTGCTTGCAACAAGAATGGTCCTGTTATGTAGGATACTCGCCGACTTTTCTGACTGCTAAGCTGTGGCACTGTGTTGCGCAAGCGTGGCTTTTCACACAGAGACGTAGCAAACATTTATGCGAGTCCTGAAAAGTGGAAAATTACCCCGAAATCGGGTGAGAAATAACTTGAATAAGCTGTTTGTCATTTTGACACTTCGCCAAGCGAACAAAGCGGCGTGTATCAACAAATCGGGGTTCGACCTATCTATACACAAGGGCCATAGAGCTTCGCCAGGTGTCCTGATCGTCTCGTTATCAACAAATGAGGGATTAGCTGTGTGACGTTTGGCGACAAAATGCCGCCCAGCAGGCCGACGAAAGACGGAGAGACTAAGGAGGCCCGAGTACTCGCTAACCGCTATGAGGTGGTGAAAAAACTCGGCAGTGGAAATTTCGGTGTCGCCTTCTTGTGCAAAGATATCCGTAACGGCGGAGAGCAGTAAGTCTAACTTACTACATTAGTGCAAAAACTATAGTATATCCGTAACGGTGGAGAGCAGTAAGTCTTACTTACTACATTAGTGCAAAAACTATAGTATATAACGGCGGAGAGCAGTAAGTCTTACTTACTACATTATTGCAAAAACTATAGTATATCCGTAACGGCGGAGAGCAGTAAGTCTTACTTACTACATTAGTGCAAAAAGTAAAGTATATCCGTAACGGCGGAGAGCAGTAAGTCTTACTTACTACATTGTTGCAAAAACTATAGTAGTAGTAGTACATGTGAGGACAAAATAGACCGTGAGGCCTTTGCAAATGTCCTTTCTTTGACAAGTTTAATTACTTTATGGGTCTTTTATGCATGCACATTTTCCTACAAATCATTCATCATAGCAATAGAAAATTTCTGTAAACTTTGGTAATTCGTCCAGCTGGTTTTTGAAAAAAATTATGTTTAGGTGCTTTATTTAATGAAACTGGTAAATCGATCCAAACAGTAGCAACTCTGTTAGTTAGAAAAACAAAACTTCCGCAGGTTAGTGTTGCAGTTGCAATGCCATACAAAGATTTTACCCTCAGAGTTTCGGGTTATGGCACAAAACAGTGCTGCAAAAAAATCATTGCAATTTAGGTCGTTGATGCCATTATAAATTTTAAAGACTTGGATTAAGTCTTCACGTATTCTACGTCCACGTAAGGAGTGTAGTCCAAAATATTTAAGTCTGTCTGAGTAAGTCATATTTTTACATTCTTTAACAAGCTTTGTTATTCGTCTTTGTACCCTTTCAAGTGCAACTGATTGTCTCTTTAAATCTGGGTACTATACAGTGTTTGCATATATTCTAAATGTGGTCTGACTAGTGATTTATTCAGTTTACTAAAAATGTCCTTATCCATATAATTAAAAGCTGTCTTAACTACTCCAACCATTTTGTTGGCCATATTCAAGATTCAAGATGACTTTATTGTTGCTGTGATAGAAAATAATCATACACAGCAAAAAGTGTCTTGCCACCACAGGTGATGCTCACATTCACTCACTCGCTCATTCCACAAATTACAATAACAGAGCTACAAAATGGACAATGACTCGGGACGGGTGAAGCCCGTCGCCAAGGCATCTAATGGCCGGCGCCAGTGGCATCATCCCAACCCGAACCACCCTGACACAAACAGAATGCTAAGACAGCCCTAAGTCTCCTGAACACACTAGTTATTATTTTTATGTTCTTTTGTTAAATTCCTACTTGACAAAAGCTAGTACATAAAAATACAAGTTAACAACAGAAACAAATTACCGTCGAAAGGAAAATAATCTTCTATCTAGGTAACATAAAAACAACGGTCAAAGCTGCACCTGGAGGCCCGTCGCTTTAGTACAGCGGCGGTATTTAGAGGGCACCGCTGCGACAAAGTCCGTCAACACTGTGACTATTTAAAACATACAAATATCATTCTGGTATCCGTCATGAGTCGTTATATTAAAATACCCACACACAGTCCTGTTCATTTCACTGGCACACTGCTTGTTGGGAAATGTCTGTCAACAGCGATGGTCGGTGAGCCAGGCAGATGCTAGATAAACACGGCCGCCGAGAAGGGAACGCAGTAACTAAGAAAGTACTTGGCAAAGCTCGCTGGTAGATGCTTCTCTGTATGCTTTCACGCTTTTCTGTGGAGTCAGACAGAATAAAGAAAAATCTGGCACCAGTCTGCAAACACTGTAGGATGAACACATGATTAGTTATTCCACAGTTCGTCTGCACGCTCTTCTTTGACTATAGAGGCTGGCTTGAAGTAGGTTGAAATTCTGACTGTTACACTGAAGATGAAGACGATCCGACTAGTATTACAAAATAAAGACGATATTCTATCAAATAAGTTAGTAAAAAAGTACCACTGTTTCCTAGAAACTTGATGGCACAACACTGCCTGGAAAATAATAATTATAGACGTCGCTTCAAAGCACAGGTGACGGATTTTGCCGGAGTAGCCGGCCAGGAGATGGTGCCTGGCCGCCATCTTGCCCCCAATTATTGATTATTGATACAGTTCTGAATATGTGGGTCAAAAGATAGAACTTTATCAAAAACAACACCTAAGTCTCTTTCCTCCTCACAAGATACCACCTTTTTAATGTTGCTGTTAACTTTCATCAAGTAATCATGTTCAGGATTGTTCCTTCCAGCATGCAAGACCTTGCATTTCTCTACATTATAATGCAAATCCCATGTGTCGGACCACTCTTGCAAGTGATCCAAATCATACTGCAACATGTCTTTATTGCTTGATTCATTATAGATTTTAGTATCGTCTGTGAATACTTTGTACATGCTATTATGCACATGCACAGTCTGGCAAGTCATTTATAAATATAGTAAATAATATAGGTGCTAGGATGCTTCCTTGAGGTATACTGCTCAGCACCTTTATTTTGTCTGATTTTGCGTTTCAAACATTTACCACTTGTTCTCTTTCACGTAAGAAATTTCTTATCCAGTTCAAAATGTTTCCACTTACACCGTTGGCCTCTATCTTCTGAAGAAGCCTTTCTTGAGGAACAGTGTCGAATGCTTTTCTAAAGTCTAAGTATATGATGTCAACCGTTATTTTTTTGGTTGTGAAGTAAAGAAGTTATATCGTCCATAACCTGTGGTAATTGAGTAAAACATGACCGTTTCTTTCTGAAACCATGTTGGCATTCAGTGTACATTATTATTCACAGTAAAATCTCATCTCGTACTATAGACTCTAAAACTTTACATACTATACACGTTAAACTTACTGGTCTGTACTTTCCTGCATCTGACCTAGAACCGGTTTTTTTTTAATATCACTTATCTCTGCAGCTCGCCAGTCTCATGGTACAATACCTGATATAGGGAAAATGTAAATAAAGTGCAAAGGTATTCTGCCAACTCATTACACAACTCTTGCAAAACTCTGGGAGGGATACAGTCTGGACCTTGAGCTTTGGAAGGATTTAATTCTTTTAATTTTTTCTTGACCACATCAGGAGTTATTACAATATGTGTTATCGTGCACCCGTTCGATTTTGATCCTCTCCCAAGCAAGGGAACATTACTCAAATTCTCTTCCACAAATGCACTTGAGAAAAATTTATTCAAAGTTGCTGCCTTCTCATGATTTGCAAGGGTGCCATTCTTTTTCAAGTGCATTTATTCCAGAACTATGTATATTTAGTTTGTTCCTGTACATACTTCCAAAATATTTTAGGGTTCATTTTACATTTGTCTGCAATATTTCTTTCGTGTGATTTTTTATTACGTTTTATTAATTTATTACAGTTGTTTCTTAAAATAATATATCTTTGGTAATCCCTACCTTTTTTAGTTTGAAGATATCTTTTATATAAATTATAACTTATGCTTCTTTTTAATCATTCTTGAAGTACCCTTATTCATCCAAGATGGTGTAGTTTTTTTATGTGATTTACTCTTCACTTTTGGGATGTGCAACTCCATACCTTTCAAAATCAAAGACTTAATTAATGCCCAGAATTTTTCCACTCTGCAATTTTCAGGCTTAATAGTTGTAAAGTCTATATTTGCAATATGTGCTCTCAGACTTTATAGTCTCCCTTTCCAAGGATAAGGGAATATATTACTCTGCGTGACCTTTACCTTAGGGACATACAGCTGGAAGAGTAAAACATCGTGGTAACTCTTACCAGTGGGATTCGAGTGTTGAATATCTGAAATCAGCAACTCGTCATTTACTAATTAGGTCATCTAATGTTGACCTCTGACCTTGCCTATGTCTTGTTGGATTTTTCACCATCTGAATCAGGAAGGCGTCCCTTGTGCACTCAACAATTTGATTATTTTTCTCACCTGTCCAGGAGCCATCCCTTTCTGCATATGGAAAATTAAAATCTCTGACAATGCAAATTTGGTTATATGTTTGTATCTCCTCAGATCGTAAAAGTTGTAATAATAGATCTGTGTTTTCAGTTGTGGAGCTGGGGCTTCTATACATACAAACTACAAGAATTTTTTCACCAGAAGCACTCACAAAATAGCACCACAAGCTCTCTTCAAACTTACTATTATTCAGTGTTTCACTTTCTTGAGCATTTAACTTTTTGATAAAGTAAAGGGCAACTCCACTCTTAGGGTTTGTGTTAAGAAACATATAATTTGGTAATGTGTATTCTGAATCCAATGGAGTATAGATCTGATTGTTAGCTTTTACTTCAGTAAGACCAATGATGTCAGGCAATCCTTATTAAAATTTAACCCTTTTTATTTAACAGATAATCAGCATTACTGTATATGACGGTGCAAAAGTTGGAATCAATTGAAGAAAAAAACAAGATGATGAGTAAAAAGAAAGATGACAAGTCAAAGAGGAATTTGAAGTTGACGAAGACGAATATCTAGTATATTATGCAGCATACATCACATTCAATTAAGAACAATGATAATCATATACTTTTGCATGCTTTGCTTGATATGCCTTTTAAACAAAAGTCCCATGGAAAAGAAGACAAACAATCTCGATCAGGAAACCCCACATATTCTTCCCTGCTAATCTTTTTGTTCTTCATTGTAAATGTGACATATACCATCCCCTAAAGGACTAGCATATGTGACTAGTTAGTTTCCATCTTACCCTGATTACTTTTCATGGGTAAACAGTCACATGACAACAATAAACAAGATGAGGATTTCATCCGAAAGACTACTGCATTGTTTTGAGCTCACATGTGTGTTTCCTTTAGAAACATTCTGAGTTTTTCCTGTTTTTAAGCTTATCCTGATTCATCTCTCTCCTCCTTAACCCCTATCATACTGAGGCTAAAAGCTTCGAATTTGTACACTGCCATATGCAAGCTACATTATAGTACTTACAGTTACAGATAAGGATATAGACCAATGGCTTTAGTTCAAGGGTGGTGCCAGAATAGCTTGGCGCCTAGAGGCGCCAAGCTATTCTGGCACTACCCTTGAACTATTTGAGTCAAACTTATTTCACACACTGGTGTATTCCGAATGATAAGGGTTAAACCACCCTACACCCAGATCCGAACGGCAGTATGAAAACACAAACACAGACAGACACATGACGCTTTGCGCCAGTTATGCATTCTGGCAGGCTGGCGTAGCCACGGCCATTCTAAAGAAGAACAAGATGGGATGAACCATGTCCATGAAGCCTCTTCTGTGTGTGCTTGCATGCATTTTCCCACCTTGCCACACTACATTGGCAGACATCATAACAAAAATAGAGGTGAGAGAGACTGTCTTCCTACAAGTAAAGGAGAGCATTGCGTCAACTCATACACATGTATAACACTGACATACTGGTTCTTTGCATCAGTTAGGAGCATTGTGTGATTCTGATGTGTTTGATGCTTTTACATAACCATCACTGTGGAACATTGTGTGATGCTGATGTGTTTGATGCTTTTACATAACCATCACTGTGTGATTTCTCTCCTGACGTGGAGGATTATTACTTTTGACATTTTTTTCTGCAATTTTTATTTAGAAAAAGCTAAAGAGGTACAAAGCTTTGTAATGAACTCGTCCAATGTTTTTCTCCAAACTAGCTATTATTCAAAGTTTCAAGTGAATATAACAAAAATTATGGACTCTAATTTGGGACAACCGACTTCCTATAAACTCTTCAATGAGACATCAGATTTCAGTATGCTCGGCGGCTCTCATAGCCCTTCAATGAAGTATTTTCTGTACTTTCAAGCTTGTACGCACGCAAACTTTGGAGATTTTTGTGTTTACATACATGTGCATACACACATATGGTGCATCACGCCAAAAGTATATTTAGCAGCGAGTTTACATGACATTTTTATCTTGTTACTTCTTTGCCAGAATATGTGGCCCGCCTGCCCATAACGTGGTTTGCATGCTACTAAATGGGATCCAGCCAGCCCCATCTCAAAGTCTACTGTAATGTCAATATGGTAGACAAAAAGGCTTTAGCCCCTGGACTGAGCAAACTGAACACGGCTCAACTGCAAGAGGTATAGATCCTCATGATCCCCCCCCCCCCCCTACAGTTACGATCTATACCTCTTGCTGACGTTACTTTGTATCCTTGTCTAAATCTTTGACATTGAATTGACTATGAACTGAAAAAGACAAACTACGTTCACTGGCAGTGTATTGGTTAAGAAAGCTTTATTAGGATGTGCAATATAAAGCCATTCACTGTACAATGTGTAGGTCAGCCTATGCACTACCTGGCAGGCATAGAATCAGCCCCACATCGGATGTCTCCCTCAATTTGCTACCACTGATAGCGGCTAGCACCACTGATAGCGACTCGCACCACTGAAAGCAACTAGCACCACTGATAGCGACTAGCACCACTGATAGTGACTCGCACCACTGATAGCGACTAGCACCACTGATAGCAACTAGCAGCACTGACAGCGACTAGCACCACTGACAGCGACTAGCACCACTGATAGCGACTCACACCACTGATAGCGACTAGCACCACTGATAGCGACTAGCACCACTGATAGCGACTAGCACCACTGATAGCAACTAGCACCACTGATAGCGACTAGCAGCACTGACAGCGACTAGCACCACTGATAGCGACTCACACCACTGATAGCGACTCGCACCACTGAAAGCAACTAGCACCACTGATAGCGACTAGCACCACTGATAGCGACTCACACCACTGATAGCGACTAGCACCACTGATAGTGGCTAGCACCACTGATAACGGCTAGCACCACTGACAGCGACTCGCACCACTGATAGCGACTCGCACCACTGACAGCGACTAGCACCACTGACAGCGACTAGCACCACTGACAGCAACTAGCAGCACTGACAGCGACTAGCACCACTGACAGCGACTGGCAACACTGACAGCGACTAGCACCACTGACAGCAACTAGCAGTAGCGACCCCAGGCAGACAGCCAGTGTGAGTTCCACCATTTCATTGTGATGATTTTACATACGGCCGATACCGGTAGCTTGATGAAGACAAACATCCTCTGGGCCACACTGATCCACACTCTAGTGGATTCCTGATGTCGACCAATATTGCTGTGCTTTTTTTCTGCCTCACAACATTTTCTCTTTCACATCTAGGAAAGTTTTAAAGGAGATCTCGGTGGGTGATCTTCAGCCAGATGAAACAGTTGATGCAATGCGAGAGGCGAGACTGCTCTCGCGACTGGATCACCCCAGCATAGTGAAGTTCCATGACAGTTTTGTCGACCCAAGCAGCGAATACTTTTGCATCATCACAGAGTTTTGTGATGTAAGTAACAGATTGTATATTGTGTAACATTTTTCATACACAGAAAATATCCATGTATAATCAGTGTGTTATGTGCTTTGTTTTTATCTTTATTACACAGAAAATATCCATGATTGTAAGAAGTGCTGTTGTATGCATTTTCAAGGTGGTTAACGATTTTCCTGCCTGATTGTAATTTGTGCCGTTGATTACACAGGGTGGAGATCTGGATGGGAAGATCACAGAGTTCCAGAAAAAGGGAAAAAGTTTTGAGGAGAAGACTGTATTAGACTGGACTGTGCAGCTGATGATGGCACTTCAGTACATGCACAGTCGCCGTGTGTTGCATCGAGACCTCAAAACCAGGTACGGCGCCTGCGTGTGGTGTGTGTGTGTGTGTGTTTTGATGGTTCATTGACTGGTGATGATTATTGTCTTTTGTTGATGTCTGTTGGTCCTTCATCCTATTCATTATCACGCATTTGTTGATCATGTATAGATGGTTATGCCTTGTTGTAGACAGAGTCAGTTAATGTTTAGAACAAGTGTGGTCATGACATTAAGAAGTGTGCGTTATACCCAACATCATGCACAAGTCTTTGATGAAACAAAGGAGTATCTGTAGTATATTTTTTACTATGGACCACTTATTGTTTTTATCACTGAGCTTGCCATAAACATAGTAACGTTTCCTCTGATTTATTAATTTCTTGACGACTGAATTTTATTTCACATGTTTTCAGGAATATATTCTTGAAAAATAACATGGTTAAGATCGGTGATTTTGGAATTTCTCGCATCTTGATGGGTACGACTGACATGGCGTCAACTTTCACCGGAACACCTTACTACATGAGCCCCGAGGTTCTGAAACACGAAGGTTACAACTCCAAGTCGGACGTCTGGTGAGCTGCTTGTTGCTTTCTTGGTCATCTTTGTTGCTGTGTGACTTTGTTTATTATGAATATTTAACTCATTCTACCCCAGACACACCACAGCAAAATAAAAATCGACCATGATAGTTCAAGGGTGATGCCAGAATAGCTTGGCGCCCATGAGCGCCAAGCTATTCTGGCATCACCCTTGAACTATCATGGTCAATCTGTGTCCTGCACTGCAAATGCAGTCTTCAGAGGATGACTTCAAAATTTGGGGATTTCGGTCTTGGGGTAGAATGAGTTAAAGTAGTTACAGTTTAACCCCTTGACTTCCAGTGGACTCAGAATGCGTTTTGTAAGTCCTTGTAATTGACTGTCCAAGATCCCCACCCATTGAAACAACATAGACACAAGACGGTGTCAACAGGAGTTATGGATCCTCATCAGCCTGTGCAACTGCAGGGTCTTCAGGAGCTGTACCTCATGCAGTTGGATGGTGTTCAGTTTAGCAAACAGAGACTAGGATTGCTGATCCATCCCCCACTGCTGAGGCAGAAATAAAGAGGACTGATGCTATTCAGACACTACCCTTGCGATGTCATTGCACCGTCTGTCTCCTGTGTAGATAATACATGTATATAAACTTCATTCTGTGGGTTTTGTTGGATAGGTCAGTTGGCTGTATACTGTACGAGCTGTGTGCGCTGGACCACGCCTTCAATGGACAGGGTCTGATGGGCGTGATGTACAAGATTGTGGAGGGGGAGCCCCCTGAGCTGCCCAAGAAGTACAGCAAGGATCTCGGCGCTATCTTCAGGAAGTAGGAACATTCAGCGCAATTAGCACATTTCTGAGAAGGAAAGAAAGAAACTTATTTTCTCTTTGGAGAGATGATCGGTGTTGGCATCTCACCAAAGACAGCATAAGTAAGGCATTGTGTACTTTTTCAACATTTGATAAATTGTGTTGTAATTGTCTTTTTAAAGCTTCTTTCTTTCTTTCTTGTGTTTTTTTTAAATTTTTATACGCATGGTATTCACCATTTTGGCATGGACTGTGAAAATGCTCATATGACACAAGAGCTTTTGGGTATGCTGACACAATCAAAGACATTGACTATGGTCCCATGTACAAGTGTGCATGCACTAACATCTGTGATGTACTCTCCTGGAGTGACTTATGGCAGACATTACCAGGGCAAGGTGAACTTTACCCAGGTGCACGGGACATAAACCCTCATGAGCCCCTGCAGTCATGGGGGTTCATGAGGATCTGTGTCTCTTGTTAGTGCTGTGTTCTTTGCCCCACTCTCGGTCTTTGCCCCATTCTCGGTCTTTGCCCCATTCTCGGTCTTTGCCCCATTCTCAGTCGGTCTTTGCCCCATTCTCAGTTGGTCTTTGCCCCATTCTCTGTCGGTCTTTACCCCACTCTCGGTCTTTGCCCCACTCTCAGTCTTTGCCGCGCTCTCGGTCTTTGCCCCACTCTCGGACTTTGCCCCATTCTCGGTCTTTGCCCCATTCTCAGTCTTTGCCCCACTCTTGGTCTTTGCCCCACTCTCGCTCTTTGCCCCACTTTAGGTCTTTGCCCCAGTCTCTTTCTCTGCCCCACTCTCTTTCTCTGCCCCACTCTCTTTCTCTGCCCCACTCTCGGTCTCTGCCCCATTTTTGGTCTTTGCCCCACTCCCAGTCTTTGCCCCACTCTCGGTCTTTGCCCCACTCTCGGTCTTTGCCCCATTTTCAGTCTTTTCCCCACTCTCGGTCTTTGCCCCACTCTCGGTCTTTGCCTCCCCAACCCGGGTCTGCCCAGGGGGACTTGGGTGGGGTTAACTACTTTTTAGTTCCCAGGGTCACCCTGGTCAGCCCCACAGGGTGGGTTTTCCTCTCTGTTCTGGGGCACGTGTTTCTGTCTACCCTTGGTCCATTCACCTGTATTTGCCTTTTTAAAACTCTCCTTACTGTCTGCGCTGCCTGTAGCTCTTGATATTGGATGTGTGTTGCTAAATGGTCTTAGCTTTATTTAGGCCCCATGTCTTAAGTTTATTTAACATATTGGACCGGCTGGCGACATACATTCAATGTTCTGTGTAGACCGAAAGGGTTGACTGCCAGTGCTTGTAATTTAGAAAAAACTACCAAGTGAGTACGAAAAAGCACTGTCAAGGGAGAGAAGTGTGCATGATAGACCAATGATCACAGATCTGCTTTGGTCCAAACACACAACAAAAAAAAAAAAAAAAAAAAAAAAAAAAAAAAAAAAAAAAAAAAAGAAAAGAAAAAAAAAAAAAGAGAGATAGGAAAGAGGGGGCACTAAGTAAGAGACTGAAAACAATGCATATGGAGGCCCCCCCCCCCCCCCCCCCCCCGAAGGGGGGCGTATCACATATCCACTGTTCCACTGGAACAGTGGATATGTGATACGCCCCCCCTTCAGGGGGGGCTTCCATATGCATTGCTTTCAGTCTCTTACTTAGCGCCCCCTCTTACTGGAACACCCCCACCTGGGTCTGCCCTGGGGGACCTGGGTGGGGTTAGGTACTTTTTAGTTCCCAGGGTCACCCTGGTCAGCCCCACAGGGTGAGTTTTTCTCTCTATTCTGGGGCATGTGTTTCTGTCTACCCTTTGTCCATTCACCTGTATTTGCCTTTTTAAAACTCTCCCTACTGTCTGCACTGCCTGTAGCTCTTGATATTGGATGTGTGTTGCTAAATGGTCTTAGCTTTATTTAGGCCCCATGTGTTAGGTTTATTTAACGTATTTGACCAGATGGCGACATACATTCAATGTTCTGTTTATTTATTTTTTTTCACAAGCAGTGCAGGCACGTCCTGAGAAAGCCTTGTTGCTGTCGGGACGTTAAGCAATGTACAATCAATCTCTTACTGGAACAGTGGATATGTGATACGCCCCCCTTCGGGGGGGCTTCCATATGCATTGCTTTCAGTCTCTTACTTAGCGCCCCCTCTTTCCTATCTCTTTTTTTTTTTTTTTTTGTGTGTGTGCTTGGACCAAAGTAGATCTATGATCATTGGTCTATCATGCACACATCTCTCCCTTGACAGTGCTTTTTCGTACTCACTTGGTAGTTTTTTCTAAATGTTCTGTTTAGTTTTTTTTTCACAAGCAGTGCAGGCACGTCCTGAGAAAGTCTTGTTGCTGTCGGGACGTTAAGCAATGTACAATCAATCAATCAATCAATCGGTCTTTACCCCACTCTCGCTCTTTGCCCCACTCTCGCTCTTTGCCCCCAACCCGTGTCTGCCCTGGGGGACTTGGGTGGGGTTAACTACTTTTTAGTTCCCAGGGTCACCCTGGTCGGCCCCACAGAGTGGGTTTTCCTCTCTATTCTGGGGCATGCGTTTCTGTGTACCCTTTGTCCATTCACCTGTATTTGCCTTTTTAAAACTCTTCCTACTGTCTGCACTGCCTGTAGCTCTTGATATTGGATGTGTGTTGCTAAATGGTCTTAGCTTTATTTAGGCCCCATGTGTTAGGTTTATTTAATGTATTGGACCGGCTGGCGACATACATTCAATGTTCTGTTTAGTTTTTTTTTTCACAAGCAGTGCAGGCACGTCCTGAGAAAGTCTTGTTGCTGTCAGGACGTTAAGCAATGTACAATCCAATCCAATATCGGCCTTTGCCCCACTCTCGGTCTTTGCCCCACTCTCACTCTTTGCCCCACTCTCGGTCTTTGCCCCACTCTTGGTCTTTGCCCCACTCTTGGTCTTTGCCCCACTCTGGGTCTTTGCCCCACTCTCGGTCCTTGCCCCACTCTCGGTCTTTGCCCAACTCTTTGGGCAAACCTCGGTCCTTGCCCCATTTTCGGTGTTTGCCCCATTTTCGGTCTTTGCCCCACTCTCGGTCTTTGCCCCATTTTCGGTCTTTGCCCCACTCTCGGTCTTTACCCCACTTTTGGTCTCTGCCCCACTTTCGGTCTCTGCCCCACTCTCGGTCTCTGCCCACTCTCGGTCTCTGCCCCATTTTCGGTCTTGCCCCATTTTCGGTTTTGCCCCACTCTCGGTCTTTGACCCACTCTCGTTCTTTGCCCCACTCTCGGTCTTTGCCCCACTCTCGGTCTTTGCCCCACTCTCAGTCTCTGCCCCATTTTCAGTCTTTGCCCCACTCTTGGTCTTTGCCCCACTCTCGGTCTTTGCCTCACTCTCGGTCTCTGCCCCACTCTCGGTCTCTGCCCCATTCTCGGTCTTTGCCCCACTCTCGGTCTTTGCCCCACTCTTGGTCTCTGCCCCATTTTCAATCTTTGCCCCACTCTTGGTCTTTGCCCCACTCTCGGTCTTTTCCCCACTCTCGGTCTTTGCCCCACTCTCGGTCTTTGCCCCATTCTCGGTTTCATTTCACTAATCTGGCACTGCCCTTGAATTATCATGGTCGACCCATCTCCTGCAACAGGTGCATGGTCATTAGATGACGCCTCCAAAATTTGGGAAATACGTGCGCTGGGCTGAATGAGTTCACAATGATGATGATGATGGTAGTGACTAGATGACAGCAATCGTTGTTCAGTTTATGTTTATGTTTACAATAATGCCACAGGGTCGAGGGTGGTGACTGTCGACAGTGGTGGTGGTGACAGTGATGATGATGTGTTTCAATACAGGCAGTACTTATGTACATTTTCTTCCTTCATTGTGTTCCCACTAGAATGCTGACTAAAGCACCAGATGAACGCCCGTCTGCCACTGAAGTTCTGAAGCACCCGTACATGATGCATCACATCAGTGTAAGTCTTTGAGCATTGTCCGCTTGTCCATTGATTTAGTTTTGTGACACAGTCTCGCACTTAACCCTACAGTTGTCTGAGGAACCACTAGAGTGACTTGACCCATTTAGTCCTGACGCACTACAGCAGAAGATGGATTGACCAAGATAATTTAAGGGTAGTGCCAGATTAGCTTGGCACCTGACAGTGCCAAGCTAATCTGGCACTACGCTAGAATTATTGCCGTCTCCTGCGACTGGTACATAGTCGTTAGATGACGCCTCTAAAATATAATGGGAAATACTGTGGGGTTAAATTAGTATTGAACAGTTTGTAATAATTATAGTCATGCATTAAACATGAAATAACTCGAGTTGAGGATTGTCCACAGGCCATGAGTTTTGATCTACAAGAGGCATAGATTCTCATGAGCCCCAGCATAGATTCTCATGAGCCCCAGCATACACAGGGGCACCTGACAATCTGTACTTCTTTCAGTTGCAAGTGTCGTCGCTCGCCTTTACAAGGTTGCTTTGTCTTTTGCTGGGATATTTACAGTCTGGGTCACTTGCTTGTTGCTGTTTTGTGCAGAAAATGAAGGACACCCTGACGGACGAGTACAAGCAGCGTCACCACAGTAACCTGAATGAAGAGAAGGCCGAGAAAGAGGCGCAGGAGATCGCACATCTTCTGTGAGTACCAGTTGCCTGCATGTTCGGGCTGGGAGGGGTCTTTGGTTTCTGGGATCCAGTGAACAATATGAGCCACCCCGGGCCATGGAAATTCAATTCGATTCATAAAACTTTATTGTGTCAGTCTGGCCGACAAATTTTCTTTCACTGGGATCACATGCGCGCATACGGTTTTAGCCACATTATGACAGTGGCGTTAAAAAAATTAAATAAAATTATTAAAAAAAAAAAAAAATGCAAGCAGTGTACTGTGTTGTGCTTGTAGAGCCACGGAAATGCAAGCAGTCAACAGTGTACTGTGTTGTGCTTGTAGAGCCACCCTTTGCTGTGGAAATGCAAGCAGTCAACAGTGTACTGTGTTGTGCTTGTCCTTACAAAGTCAGTTTAACCCATGACCACATTGGTGTCACCTGATGACTGTGTACCCGTTGCGGGAGATGGATGGACCATGATAATTCAAGGGTAGTGCCAGATTAGCTAATCTGGCACTACCCTTGAATTATCATGGTCCACCCATTTGCTGTAGTGTGTGGGTTAAGTCTGTGACTGTCTTCCTTGGTTATTTCTGTGTATTTTGTCCATCGTTTTGCTCTGTATTTTAGGCGAGAAAAGTCCCACCTAGAGGACCTGGTGAGGGCTGAGGCACCGCCGCAGACGCAGGATCCCAAGACCAAGTACATGTCGCCACGGGAACGCATGCGGCTGCGTAAAATGCAACAAGCAGACAAAAGGGCCAAGGAGTTGCAGTCAGTACATTGTGTGGTGTTTTGAACCTCCTTCCACCCTCAAACCACCTTTTCTTCCCCAAAATCCATTCTACCCTGCAGCCCTTTATCCTGACTCTGGATGTGTTTAGCACAGGGGCCAGTTGCATGAGCGAGCTTAGTCCTGCACCAGCCACTATGCAAGGTGACTGGCTATAGCGGAGCACCTTGCACAGTGGCTGGCACGGGACTAAGCTCTCTCGTGCAACTTGCAACTAGTTTAGTCCTGCGTCAGCACTAGGCAAGGTGCTCCGCTGGACTAAACTCACTTGTGCAACCGACCTGTTGAATGTAAACGACAACCACTTCAGCAGCAATACAAAATAGTGACATAATTTTCTTTCCAACAGGCAGGTGGCCCGTGTGCAGCTGAAGGAAAATACTGACAGACGAGAGGCCATTAAAGAGTCACTCAGCAAGACAGTGGTATGTTTTTCATGTCGCCTTCATGTGAACAAGCCCAAGGTGGTGTTGTGGTTATTTTAGATTTAGCCATGGAGCGCTGCAGCAAGAGATGGATCAACCAAGATACTTCAAGGGCAGTGCCAGATTAGCTTGGCACCAGATGGCGCCACACTAATCTGGCACTGCCCTTGACTTAACTTGGTCAATCCATCTCCAGCGACTGATACTTGGTCATTAGGTGACACGTCCAAAATATTTGGGATATACAGCCCTGAGGTTAGATGGGTTAAAGAGATAAGTTTAGTGAGATGTCTGGATTGTTCCCATGGCTAAACTGGATTTAGTGAGATGTCTGTATTGTTCCCATGGCTAAACTGGATTTAGTGAGATGTCTGGATTGTTCCCATGGCTAAACTGGATTTAGTGAGATGTCTGGATTGTTACCATCGCTAAACTGGATTTAGTGAGATGTCTGGATTGTTCCCATGGCTAAATTGGATTTAGTGAGATGTCTGGATTGTTCCCATCGCCAAACTGGATTTAGTGAGATGTCTGGATTGTTCCCATGGCTAAACTGGATTTAGTGAGATGTCTGGATTGTTCCCATGGCTAAACTAGATTTAGTGAGATGTCTGGATTGTTCCCATGGCTAAACTGGATTTAGTGAGATGTCTGGATTGTTCCCATGGCTAAACTGGATTTAGTGAGATGTCTGTATTGTTCCCATCGCTAAACTGGATTTAGTGAGATGTCTGGATTGTTCCCATGGCTAAACTGGATTTAGTGAGATGTCTGGATTGTTCCCATCGCTAAACTGGATTTAGTGAGATGTCTGGATTGCTCCCATTGCAAAAACTTGATTTAGTGAGATGTCTGGATTGCTCCCATTGCAAAAACTTGATTTATTGAGATGTCTGGACTGCTCCCATTGCAAAAACTGGATTTAGTGAGATGTCTAGATTGTTCCCATGGCTAAACTGGATTTAGTGAGATGTCTGTATTGTTCCCATCGCTAAACTGGATTTAGTGAGATATCTGGATTGTTCCCATGGCTAAACTGGATTTAGTGAGATGTCTGTATTGTTCCCATCGATAAACTGGATTTAGTGAGATGTCTGTATTGTTCCCATCGATAAACTGGATTTAGTGAGATGTCTGTATTGTTCCCATCAATAAACTGGATTTAGTGAGATGTCTGTATTGTTCCCATCGATAAACTGGATTTAGTGAGATGTCTGTATTGTTCCCATGGCTAAACTGGATTTAGTGAGATGTCTGTATTGTTCCCATGGCTAAACTGGATTTAGTGAGATGTCTGGATTGTTCCCATGGCTAAACTAGATTTAGTGAGATGTCTGGATTGTTCCCATGGCTAAACTGGATTTAGTGAGATGTCTGGATTGCTCCCATTGCAAAAACTTGATTTAGTGAGATGTCTGGATTGTTCCCATGGCTAAACTGGATTTAGTGAGATGTCTGGATTGTTCCCATGGCTAAACTGGATTTAGTGAGATGTCTGGATTGTTCCCATTGGCTAAACTGGATTTAGTGAGATGTCTGGATTGTTCCCATGGCTAAACTGGATTTAGTGAGATGTCTGGATTGTTCCCAAGGCTAAACTGGATTTAGTGAGATGTCTGGATTGTTCCCATCGCTAAACTGGATTTAGTGAGATGTCTGGATTGTTCCCATGGCTAAACTGGATTTAGTGAGATGTCTGGATTGTTCCCATCGCTAAACTTGATTGTCAAGGCACATTGGCCCCTTCACTGTTGCGCAAATTTGAACGCCACCCAGCTGCTGGAGATGTCGATCCACATGAACCCTCGCAGTTGCAGAAGCTCATGAGGATTGATGCTTCTTGCTGGCCCCACTTTGCATCTGTGTTATTTGGGTGGGTGTGGGTATGTTACATGGGTGGGTGTGGCTAGGTGTGGCTATGTTACATGGGTGGGTGAGGCTCTTTGGCGTCGAGTTAACCCCTATCATACTGAGGCTAAAAGCTTCACATTTGTACACTGCCATTTGCAAGCTACATTATAGTACTTACAGATAAGGATATAGACCAATGGCTTGAGTTCAAGGGTGGTGCCAGAATAGCTTGGCGCCTAGCTATTCTGGCACTACCCTTGAACTATTTTAGTCAAACTTATTTCACACAATGGTGTATTCTGAATGATGAGGGTTAGCAGACAAATTGAAAAACACTGTCCGACTCCACTGGCAGCGAAGGGGTTAAGAGGCGAGATGAATTGCAACAGAAAGTTTTGTTCTAAATGACCACCACATCATTTATGCATTGATGTTTGAAAGCTATCCTGTGTATGTATTTACAATCCATGTGTGTGTGTGTGTGTGTGTAGGTTCCAGCGTGGAAAGGTGGATCAGGGGAGGGAAACACACTGCGGAGCGCTCTACAGGTTCCGGACGCCAGACTGGAAGGGACTGTCAGCCAAGAATATGCCACTTACGGTCCACACTACCACACACTACAAGTCGGTCAGTTGAAGAAAATAAATGATTATAAACTCTTTGCCTGCCCGTACCATTTGGGGGAGTAACTCCCAGGTAGACTTGCTGGGCCAGTACACCACGCTTTGCCCGCCCGGTCAAGGGTCATGAAGGGCTCAGGAAATAGGTCTAAATAGCCATATTTTGACAAAAGATGTTTTTTTTTTCTTCTGAAATACTATTCACAACTTTAAACCCAAACTTGCTACAGAGATACCTGATGGGAAGACCTTTCTATGCACACTAATTTGGTTGATCCCTCAGAAAGGTCAAGGGTCATGAACGTTCAGGAAATAGGTGAAAAATAGACATATTTTGATAAAGATGTTTTTTCTCAAATACTATTCACAACTTCAAACCCAAATGTGGTACAGAGATACCTGAAGGTAAGGCCTATCTATGCATACTAATTTGGATGACCCCTTGGAAAGGTCAAGGGGCACAAGAGGCTGGCAAATGTGTGTAAAATGTCAATTTTTGATAAAATTGTAGGTATTACCAACATTTTTGCAATTTTTTCAGCCAAATTTGGTACAAAGATAGCTGATGGTAACACCTTCCTATGCATACTAATTTAGTCGACTCATCACAAAGGTCACGGGGGGTTGACAGATGTGTGAAAAATGCTTACATTTTCAGAAAACATGGATTTTGCTGCTGCAGAAGCCAGCCCTTGTCAGAAAGGTCACACATATGTAAATCAGTCATACACATGAGCCATAATGGCTTTGCCTTTCTTGTTTTTCTTTTTTTTTCATGTTGTTTAATATGGCTGACTTAACACTTTTTGTGGGGATTTGCAGAGGGCACACACTGTTTTATGCATATTATTAGATGATATGCAAAAACAAACAAACAACATTTCTAGTGAGTTTTGTGGATGAGGGTTTGTATAAATGTGCATGTTTACGTTTATATGCTGGTCAGGCTCCTCTGGTTTCTATGATGATGATGATGATGATGATGATGACCGGGCCTCAGGCACTGTCATCCACAGAGGGGCACACACGCTCGGCAGCTTTCCCTTTGACGAGCGACCTATCACGCCCATGAGAGACAGAATGGTCTACGACCGCGCACACTCTTCGCTGGACTTTAAAGATGGTTAGTGTAGGTTCTTTCATGCAAGACATGTATCTGCTGGTCTGTGATTTCAGACCTTGCAGCATAGATTCATGGGGCTGACGTGCTGTTAGATTCATGGGGCTGACGTGCTGTTAGATTCATGGGGCTGACGTGCTGTTAGATTCATGGGGCTGACGTGCTGTTAGATTCATGGGGCTGACGAGCTGTTAGATTCATGGGGCGGACGTGCTGTTAGATTCATGGGGCTGACGTGCTGTTAGATTTATGGGGCTGACGTGCTGTTAGATTCATGGGGCTGACGTGCTGTTAGATTCATGGGGCCGACGTGCTGTTAGATTTATGGGGCTGACGTGCTGTTAGATTCATGGGGCTGACGTGCTGTTAGATTCATGGGGCTGACGTGCTGTTAGATTCATGGGGCGGACGTGCTGTTAGATTCATGGGGCGGACGTGCTGTTAGATTCATGGGGCGGACGTGCTGTTAGATTCATGGGGCTGACGCGCTGTTAGATTCATGGGGCGGACGCGCTGTTAGATTCATGGGGCTGACGCGCTGTTAGATTCATGGGGCGGACGTGCTGTTAGATTCATGGGGCTGACGTGCTGTTAGATTCATGGGGCGGACGTGCTGTTAGATTCATGGGGCTGACGTGCTGTTAGATTCATGGGGCTGACGTGCTGTTAGATTCATGGGGCTGACGTGCTGTTAGATTCATGGGGCGGACGTGCTGTTAGATTCATGGGGCGGACGTGCTGTTAGATTCATGGGGCTGACGTGCTGTTAGATTCATGGGGCTGACGTGCTGTTAGATTCATGGGGCGGACGTGCTGTTAGATTCATGGGGAGGACGTGCTGTTAGATTCATGGGGCGGATGTGCTGTTAGATTCATGGGGCTGACGTGCTGTTAGATTCATGGGGCTGACGTGCTGTTAGATTCATGGGGCTGACATGCTGTTAGATTCATGGGGCTGACGTGCTGTTAGATTCATGGGGCTGACGTGCGGTTAGATTCATGGGGCTGACGTGCTGTTAGATTCATGGGGCGGACGTGCTGTTAGATTCATGGGGCGGACGTGCTGTTAGATTCATGGGGCAGACGTGCTGTTAGATTCATGTGGCGGACGTGCTGTTAGATTCATGGGGCTGACGTGCTGTTAGATTCATGGGGCTGACGTGCTGTTAGATTCATGGGGCGGACGCGCTGTTAGATTCATGGGGCTGACGCGCTGTTAGATTCATGGGGCGGACGCGCTGTTAGATTCATGGGGCTGACGCGCTGTTAGATTCATGGGGCGGACGTGCTGTTAGATTTATGGGGCTGACGTGCTGTTAGATTCATGGGGCTGACGTGCTGTTAGATTCATGGGGCTGACGTGCTGTTAGATTCATGGGGCTGACGTGCTGTTAGATTCATGGGGCGGACGTGCTGTTAGATTCATGGGGCTGACGCGCTGTTAGATTCATGGGGCGGACGTGTTGTTAGATTCATGGGGCGGACGTGCTGTTAGATTCATGGGGCTTACGTGCTGTTAGATTCATGGGGCTGACGCACTGTTAGATTCATGGGGCTGACGTGCTGTTAGATCTCAGTGTTAACACATTCAGCCCCAGGTCCGAAATCCCCAAATTCTGACGTTGCCCTCTGAATGGCTGTATTACAATTCTAGATGATGAAACATTTTATTGACAGGATAAAGTTTTAGGCGAAACGCCTCTCTTACAAACTGTCCTGTTAGTAAAGAAACATTAACAGCAAAGAGTAAGAGAAACACAATAACACAATAAATCGAAACATGAAGAAATAAACTGGAAAAAAAAAACAACACAATACCCAAGCAATGCAAATAATGCACGCACATATCAATAACAGTGAATAATAATTATATATAAATATATATATAAATTAAAAAAAAAAAAAATTGTAGTCCGTTCAGGTAGTAAGTTACTGTAACAAGATAGATCGAGCATGGCAATTCAAGGGTGGTGCCAGAATAGCTTGGCGCCTCTGGGCGCCAAGCTATTCTGGCACCAATTTGATCTATCATGCTCGATTCCTTGTCTTGCTGTGGTGTGTCGGGGCTGAATAAGTTTAGGTCACGCGTGCCAACCTCACAAACGCACATGTGTTTCTGGTTTGAATTCTTGATCAGTGTCATTGTTTGACGTGAAAATGGATGTTAGGAATCCACTTGGCCATGACGCCCTACAGCAGGAGATGGATCGGCCATGATAATTCAAGGGCAGTGCCACATTAGCTTGGCTGCATCAGGCACCAAGCTAGTCTACCCTTTTATCACTATGGGTGATGCGCCTCCTGCAAATGTACAAAGCTGACACCTCCAAACATTGGGAATTGCTGTCTTGGTGTAAAAATGGGTTCATTTAGGGTTTGGTATATCTTGGACACATCTTGGGATGGCGAAGGAAACATTTGATGATGAAGTTTCAAAATATTATGACACACTGGTTGTCGCCTTTGATTCATTTCTGCTGATCAGTGATGGCGAATTGAGGCAACCAGTGTAGGTATAAATAGGTCAAAATCAGAGACCAGCGCACTTTTTTTTAAACAATGCTTCCCAGGTATCCCTGAGAATCCGGACCTTGCCAACACATACTACTCGCAGTTTGAGGAAGAGTTTGAAGCCGCGGATCAGGAGGAGTCAGACAGTGATGAGGAGGAAGGGGAGGGCACCGTAGTGGCCGGGGAGGACGAAATGGCTGACTACATCAACCGCCTGGAAGGAGCATTGGATGCACCAGAAGGCGAGTCGAGGCGTGGAGAGAAATGTGTTGGAAAGACTCAGAATTCACTGACACCTGCGCTGCTGAAAATAGGGCCAAGAGGCATAGATCCTCATGAGCCCCCGCGTACGCGAGGGCTCATGAGGATCTATGCCTCTTGCATAAGAGACATAGGTCCTCATGAGGCCCCGCAACTGCATTTGTGTCTATGTTCCTCGCGCTGTCACACAGTCTGCGTCCTCTAATGATGGGATTAATTGCACAAACCATCATGCACACGTATTATACATGCATGTACGCTCACGTGCTTCACGCACGCACGCAAACCTCACCCCCAATATCTCACAAAAAGTTTTCATTATCTCATAGATCACAATACAATATTAATTTTTCAATGGCATTTTTTTCAAAAGGAATTTGTCCTGACTGCTATCAGTATCTGTGAGGTCGATTATTGTCCGCGTTGCTGTACCCATTGCTATCAATATCAGCGAGGTCGATTATTGTCCGCTTTGCTGTACCCATTGCTATCAATATCAGCAAGGTCGATTATTGTCCTCTTTGCTGTACCCATTGCTATCAATATCAGTGATGTCGATTATTGTCCGCTTTGCTGTACCCATTGCTATCAATATCAGTGATGTCGATTATTGTCCGCATTGCTGTACCCATTGCTATCAATATCAGTGAGGACGATTATTGTCCGCGTTGCTGTACCCATTGCTATCAATATCAGTGAGGTCGATTATTGTCCGCGTTGCTGTACCCATTGCTATCAATATCAGTGAGGTCGATTATTGTCCGCGTTGCTGTACCCATTGCTATCAATATCAGTGAGGACGATTATTGTCTGCGTTGCTGTACCCATTGCTATCAATATCAGTGAGGTCGATTATTGTCCACGTTGCTGTACCCATTGCTATGAATATCTGTGAGGTCGATTATTGTCCGCGTTGCTGTACCCATTGCTATGAATATCTGTGAGGTCGATTATTGTCTGTGTTGCTGTACCCATTGCTATCAATATCTGCGAGGTCGCTTATTATCCATTTTGCTATACCCATTGTTATCAATATCTGTGAGGTCGATTATTGTCCGCATTGCTGTACCCATTGCTATCAATATCTGTGAGCCGGGTCTGCCCTGGGGGACTTGGGTAAGGTTAACTACCTTTTAGTTCCCAGGTCACCCTGGTCAGCCCCACAGGGTGGGTTTTCCCCCCTATTCTGGGGCATGTGTTTCTGTCTACCCTTGGTCCATTCACCTGTATTTTCCTTTTTTAAACTCTCCCTACTGTCTGCGCTGTCTGTAGCTCTTGATATTGGATGTGTGTTGCTAAATGGTCTTAGGTTTGTTTGGTGTGTTGGACCAGCTGGCAACATAATTCAATATTCTGTTTAGTTTTTTTTTTTTCACAAGCAGTGCAGGCACATCCTGAGAAAGTCTTGTTGCTGTCAGGACATTAAGCAATGTACAAACAACTAATATCTATGAGGTCAATTTTTGTCTGCTTTGCTGTACCCATTGCTATCAATATCAGCGAGACCCAATGCTATCAATATCAACGAGGTCGATTACTGTTCGCTTTGCTGTACCCATTGCTATCAGTATCAGCGAGACCCATTGCTATCAATATCAGTGAGGTCGATTACTGTCCGCTTTGCTGTACCCCACCCGGGTCTGCCCTGGGGGACTTGGGTGGGGTTAGGTACTTTTTAGTTCCCAGGGTCACCCTGGTCAGCCCCACAGGGTGGGTTTTCCTTTCTATTCTGGGGCATGTGTTTCTGTCTACCCGAGGTCCATTCATCTGTATTTGCCTTTTTAAAACTCTTCCTACTGTCTGCACTGCCTGTAGCTCTTGATATTGGATGTGTGTTGCCAAATGGTTTTAGCTTTATTTAGGCCCCATGTTGTAGGTTTATTTAACGTAGTGGACCGGCTGGCGACATACATTCAATATTCTGTTGGGTTTTTTTTTCACGAGCAGTGCAGGCACGTCCTGAGAAAGCCTTGTTGCTGTCGGGACGTTAAGCAATGTACAATCAATCAATCAATCCGCTTTGCTGTGCCCATTGCTATCAGTATCAGCGAGACCCATTGCTATCAATATCAGCGAGGTCGATCACTGTCCGCTTTGCTGTACCCATTGCTATCAATATCAATGTTTTCGATTATTGTCTGCTTTGCTGTACCCATTGCTATCAATATCTGTGAGGTCGATTATTGTACACTTTGCTGTACTCAAGGCTGTTTTGTGTGTAAGCTGTGTTAAAGTCAGTACAGTTGAAATTCCCCAAATGAAGACTAGAGTGGCTGGGTTGGTAGATCAGATGACTGCTAATTAGACGCTGGATGGATCTGGTTATCTATGTGTCATTCTCTAAACAAGACTGGTTACATATTAGTATGTACTTGATGGATCTGGTTATCTATGTGTCATTCTCTAAACAAGACTGGTTACATATTAGTATGTACTTGATGGATCTGGTTATCTATGTGTCATTCTCTAAACAAGACTGGTTACATATTAGTATGTACTTGATGGATCTGGTTATCTATGCTTCATTCTCTAAACAAGACTGGTTACATATTAGTATGTACTTGATGGATCTGGTTATCTATGCATCATTCTCTAAACAAGACTGGTTACATATTAGTATGTACTTGATGTTAGTATGTACTTGATGTTAGTATGTACTTGATGTGCAGAGGGGACAGTGACGCTGGCTGATGACACAGTGTCCGGTGCCTTCGGACCGGGTGCACGGGAGATAAAAATTAAGAACTTAAGAAGGTAAATTCATCTTGCAGCCTTGTTCAGTTTTTGGTAGGATAAGTCATATTCTCCTTCTCACCCCTATGACCACAAGGCCACACGTCCCCCATGTTACAGGTGTCCCTTGTCACCCCTTACAGGTGTCTCTTGTCACCCCTTCCATGTGTCCCTTGTCACCCCTTCCAGGTGTCCCTTGTCACCCCTTCCAGGTGTCCCTTGTCACCCCTTACAGGTGTCCTTGTCACCCCTTACAGGTGTCCCTTGTCACCCCTTTGACCACAAGGCCGCATGTCCCCCATGTTACAGGTGTCCCTTGTCACCCCTTACAGGTGTCCTTGTCACCCCTTACAGGTGTCCCTTGTCACCCCTTTGACCACAAGGCCGCATGTCCCCCATGTTACAGGTGTCCCTTGTCACCCCTTACAGGTGTCCCTTGTCACCCCTTGTCACCCCTTACAGGTGTCCCTTGTCACCCCATTGACCACAAGGCCATATGTCCCCCATGTTACAGGTGTCCCTTGTCACCCCTTGCAGGTGTCCCTTGTCACCCCTTGCAGGTGTCCCTTGTCACCCCTTGCAGGTGTCCCTTGTCACCCCTTGCAGGTGTCCCTTGTCACCCCTTGCAGGTGTCCCTTGTCACCCCTTGCAGGTGTCCCTTGTCACCCCTTGCAGGTGTCCCATCTCATCCCTTACAGGTGTCCCATGTCACCCCTCACAGGTGTCCCTTGTCACCCCTTGCAGGTGTCCCATCTCATCCCTTACAGGTGTCCCTTGTCACCCCTCACAGGTGTCCCTTGTCACCCCTTCCAGGTGTCCCTTGTCACCCCTTCCAGGTGTCCCTTGTCACTCCTTACAGGTGTCCCTTGTCACCCCTTACAGGTGTCCCTTGTCACCCCTTACAGGTGTCCCTTGTCACCCCTTCCAGGTGTCCCTTGTCACCCCTTCCAGGTGTCCCTTGTCACCCCTTCCAGTTGTCCCTTGTCACCCCTTCCAGGTGTCCCTTGTCACCCCTTCCAAGTGTCCCTTGTCACCCCTTTGACCACAAGGCCGCATGTCCCCCATGTTACAGGTGTCCCTTGTCACCCCTTACAGGTGTCCCTTGTCACCCCTTACAGGTGTCCCTTGTCACCCCATTGACCACAAGGCCACATGTCCCCCATGTTACAGGTGTCCCTTGTCACCCCTCACAGGTGTCCCTTGTCACCCCTTGCAGGTGTCCCATCTCATCCCTTACAGGTGTCCCTTGTCACCCCTCACAGGTGTCCTTTGTCACCCCTTACAGGTGTCCCTTGTCACCCCATTGACCACAAGGCCACATGTCCCCCATGTTACAGGTGTCCCTTGTCACCCCTTACAGGTGTCCCTTGTCACCCCTCACAGGTGTCCCTTGTCACCCCTCACAGGTGTCCCTTGTCACCCCTTACAGGTGTCCCTTGTCACCCCTTACAGGTGTCCCTTGTCACCCCATTGACCACAAGGCCACATGTCCCCGATGTTACAGGTGTCCCTTGTCAACTATGTAGCAATTCCGGGGAATGGATCGTTCATGATACTTCAGAGGTAGAACCAGATTAGATTACATCTCCACTACCCATGAATTATTATGGCCAGTCCATCTTCTGCTGTAGTGTACCAGGGTTAAATGGGTTAATCATGTCGCAGTAAGCACAAGGCCCTTGGGCTGATGATGCTTGCACGTGTAGTTGACCTGCACATAATGCATAGGGCAGTAACCATGGATGCTGGCTGGCGATTGGGGTACATATTTTTATAATGAAATTCATGCAAGGTGTTTGTAGAAAAGATTGTGTTCAGTTTTAGTACGTTGACAACACAACTGCAGATATGACGGTGATTTGTTAGCTACGTACATACTACATTGACATCAATATTACTTGTTGGCTATGTACGTATTACATCGACGTCAATAAGGAAAAATGTCAGCGGCAGCCTGACTACATGCAGATGTTAGGGAGTTCTGGCACACGAAATGGATTATGTCTTATTTATTATCATCAGAGAATAAGGAAGAAAAGAGCACTGGTTACGCGGTTTTGTTTCTGTTTGTTTCACAGCCAGTGTATCGCGTCATTAGGTGAAGAGCCTTTCAAGAAAGCGTATGCATACCTGAAGAAAGCACGGCAGGAAGGGGGAAAAGAGGAACAACAGATCATGCAGGGACTTCGTGTCTATGTCAAAAGCCCCTCCGATTGCTTCATCGTCGACCAGCTGCTCTTCTTGGAGGAGCAGGCAAAACTCAGCTGAGTGAATACCCCGTGAGCGACTCTGCCGAAGTGGTTTGGATGACAATAGAGCCAAACACAAGGCATGCATCCTTACCCCTGTGCATGTCAGAAGCTGTTTTTGTCGCGATGATTCCTGTAGGAATCATTAACCCTGTGCATGTCAGAAGCTGTTTTTGTCGTGATGATTCCTGTAGGAATCATTAACCCTGTGCATGTCAGAAGCTGTTTTTGTCATGATGGATCGACCTTGATAATTCAAGGGTAGTGCCAGATTAGCTTGGCGCCTGAAGGCGCCAAGCTAATCTGGCACTGCCCTTGAATTATCATGGTGAATACCCACACGCAAACAGGGGTTATGAGCTCCTGCAGTTACAGGGTTTCATGAGGATCTATGCCTGTTGCAGGGTTTCATGAGGATCTATGCCTGTTGCAGGGTTTCATGGCGATCTGTGCCTTTTGCAGGTGGACTGGCTCCATTTTGAACCATGACTCCTCTGCTGTAGAGACAAATGTACACGAGACCATGCAAAAGGCACAAATCCTCACAAGTCCTGCAGCTGACAGTTTATGACTTTTGCAGATGGGTGGAGTTTTGTGTTGGAAATGTTGCATCATTCATCAATCTGACTGCCAGTCATACCTGCACACTTCATGTCAGAAAACTCCTTGGACATCATTCTAAACTGAACTCGATCTGCTAAACGTTATGTACAATTAACTCTGTGCTAAAAGAAACCTGGCCTTCTTAATCATTAAGAAGGTCAGGGGATTTTTTGTAGTTAGGGAAAAAAATAAGCTTAAGGGATTTTTTGTGGGTTTTCCTTTTCTATCATTTTGCACAAGATTTAGTGTTCGAATGTTTTTCGTGGGGGGGGGGGGGGGGGGGGGGGGGGGGGGGGGGGGGGGGGGGGGGGGGGGGGGGGGGGGGGGGGGGTTTTGGAATGATGTTTTTTTTTTATGTAGTTCTTCATTTTTGTATATATTTTAAATACATTTAGTCATCTCTTTTGGGTATGTTTTCAGTATAGTAAAATACATTGTATTTAAACACGTGCATGTAGTTTGAGATCTTCAGTCTTTGTCGTCCAGCTGTGATTATTTTAAGTGTGTATTACTGCTTCAGCATTATCTAGATATTTGTCGGATTCATTTCACTACTGACTTTGTCAGGACCAAAATTGTTCACTTTTGTCGTCAAAATAACAGAATACTAGTGCTGAAGCGTGTGCGTACATAGAGGTGTAGAGAGATTGGCTCACACTTTATGCTCAGTCACAATTTTTGTTTGATTCTCTTCACAATAAGTAGGCTGCTTGTTTTGTATGTTAACCACTTTCCTGGTGAGGTAAACAACTGCAAGAGGCACACAACCTCATCCTCATGCCCCCCCCCCCCCCCCCGCCCCTCAACCCCCCCCCACTCCCCCACCCCCCTGCAGGTGCCCCCGCTCATGAGGTCCTATGCCTCTTGCTGCCCTTGTTTGGACGAGTGTTGTTCTTTAGCGATCAATTGACGTTAACCCATTCAGCCCTGACGCACTACAGCAGGAGATGGGTCGACCATGATAATTCAAGGGTAGTGCCAGATTTGCTTGGCACCTGTCTACGCCAAGCAAATCTGGCACTACCCTTGAATTATCATGGTCAACCCATCTCCTGCAACAGGTGCATAGTTCTTGGACGCCTCCAAAATTTGGGAAATATGTGCATCAGGGTGAAGGAGTTAATGTGGAAAAGACTGCTTGTGGCCTGTGGGGGTAGGGAGGCAACTAACGCTGAATAATTGGTATGTTTAATGTATCTGCAATGTTCATGAACCTTGTGTTTGTGAATATGTTTGAAACATTGACGATTCATTCTGTTTCTTTTTTGTTTTTTGTTTTGTTGGGTGTGTACAGACCATCTTCTCAGTAGTGCCCGACAGATTTGTTTATAAAGAGTGTTACATAAGCTTGCTGCTGTTGAAGCGATCATGCCAGATTTGATTGAAGCCAAATTTTGAGCTGTTAAAGGTTCAAAGTATGCAATCAGGTGGAAAAAAATACCTTTCTTGATCCTCACATCCACACGATTGCAGTATTACGATAATTAACGTCCACTTCATAAAATGACGTAAATCGAGTAGTATCTGTGTCTCCCATGCAAATGTGCATGAGCTGAGGAGAAAACATTAGGCCAGATTGTGAGCTGAAAAGGTTCATTTTATATCTACTGTAAGAAAGAAACGCAAAGGGTTACAAAAACTGTCAAAAACCTACCATTTTGCTCCTCCTGCCTGAGTCGGGTATAAACAGTCGGGTAGACAACACTCATTCTTGTAAAGTTAGTTGGGTATTAGTGTACGTGAACACTTTCTCTCAATGAAGTGTATCAAAACTCATTCTTGTAAAGTTAGTTGGGTATTAGTGTACGTGAACACTTTCAATGAAGTGTATCAAAACTCATTCTTGTAAAGTTAGTTGGGTATTAGTGTACGTGAACACTTTCTCTCAATGAAGTGTATCAAAACTCAATCCTTCCCCCCCCCCCCCCCCCCCCCCCCCCCCCCCCCCCGCAAAGAATTATGGCAGAAAAACATGGTTCATGAGCATTGTAATTAATCGCACTATACTTCACCCTATCCTTGGCGTATATGGACCCAGGGCAAATTTATACTCAGGGCTTTTGCGCCATATTTATAAGTGCTGAGGTGTAAAATGCACCATGTTTATAAGTGCTGAGGTGTAAAATGCACCATGTTTATAAGTGCTGAGGTGTAAAATGCACCATGTTTATAAGTGCTGAGGTGTAAAATGCACCATGTTTATAAGTGCTGAGGTGTAAAATGCACCATGTTTATAAGTGCTGAGGTGTAATATGCACCCAGATCAAAGGAAATGTGTAGAAATGTACGCAGTTAATCTTACAGAATTTGTCATGTGACTAGTTGTAGCATTCAAGGCCTAATTACACGGCGGCTTAGTTGCGCAATGTTATCTTTATTTCTGCATGCTTCCTTTAGGTCTAGGCACATCGTACACCCACACAAATGAACATGATGCAAAATCCCTGGTAGGTCTAGGAACATCGTACACCCACACAAATGAACATGATGCAAAATCCCTGGGTAAATTTACACCCAGGATAGGGGGATGTGTCCCCAACTGAGCGTTAATAAGGATAAGAGCACAAAAATACAAGTTGTGTATGATAAGAATTTCGTATTTGAAGGTGTGTATCCTGCCAAAGCTAAAATGTGTTTAATTTTATTACATTCCTTTTATTAAAATGAGTAGTTAGATATTCATGTGTGTGATACGTCTGAACAAGTAAAAAAACACAGAAACTTGTAACATACTAAGTGTGTTATGCCTCACATGTAACACTTGGTGTGATACCTGTCCCTCATAAACACACTCTAGTGTGAATGTTGTGTGTATTGAATCAATACTTGCACACAATTTGTAAGGTTTGATGTCACATGTTCATCTTGCTGAAAGGGTCACCTTTGTTATATTTAGGTGTAAATCTGACTAGCCTGTATCTACCTGGTGGAAATCTGCCCAGCGCAAATCCACTGATACAGGCATTCAACCCAGTACAAATTTGCTGTAACATGTTTTCACTGTTAAGTAGACGTTAGCATATTCATGTGAATCATCACTGTATAACTTAACCAATATAGAACCAGGGTAATCCACATAGGCTTGAATCCGTCCAACGAAAACATGTCAATAGTCATATAAAACTACATTCAGGTAGATCCACACCTGGATTGACTGACATTAGGGTAGGTTACACTAGGTAGACCCACACCTGGATTGACTGACATTAGGTAGGTTACACTAGGTAGATCCACACCTGGATTGACTGACATTAGGGTAGGTTACATCGGGTAGATCCACACCTGGATTGACTGACGTTAGGGTAGGTTACACCAGGTAGATCCACACCTGGATTGACTGACATTAGGGTAGGTTCCACCAGGTAGATCCACACCTGGATTGACGGACATTAGAGTAGGTTACACCAGGTAGATCTACACCTCAATTGACTCACATTAGGGTAGGTTACACCAGGGAGATCCACACCTGGATTGACTGACATTAGGGTAGGTTACACCAGGTAGAACCACACCTGGATTGACTGACATTAGGGTAGGTTACACCAGGTAGATACACACCTGGATTGACTTACATTAGGGTAGGTTACACCAAGTAGATCCACACCTGGATTGACTGACGTTAGGGTAGGTTACACTAGGTAGATCCACACCTGGATTGACTGAAATTAGGGTAGGTTACACTAGGTAGATCCACACCTGGATTGACTGACATTAGGGTAGGTTTCACTATGTAGATTCACGTTTGGTACATTTACGATATACGCCTCTTACGATACTTCCACTAAGTAATTTTATTTACAGTTCATTTCTGGATCTGATGCACATGCTTCACAGCTTGTAAGGACACATTCTGCACTAAAAATAGCCAAGCACACGCACTGTATGCGAACCTTGGTTGCACGGACGGATCTTGCTGGCCATAATGTGCTACAGGAAGTTGTCTCATGGTGGCTGGAGCCACCAGCCATAGGCAGAGCATTAACATTCATGGATTGAAGTATTGCCATAATAAACTTGCCGTGACCTTGTTTGCTATGACAAAAATGGAATCCACCCGTATTTTACAATTTGGTAAACAACTCGATGATTTCAGTTAACCAATTAACTCCAAGGACGCATTTCCTAGGGTTTGGAGGTGTCACATGAGGACAGTGTACCAGTTGCAGAAGATGGAGGGACCATGATAATTCAAGGGTAGTGCCAGATTAGCTTGACGCTTGTGCTGGCTTATTGTCATTGGGACATTTGTCCCCTATCATATCACAGTCCAAAACATTCCTGTCATGTTTCTTTGTGATGTTTCTTTGACTTTTTGTACACAGGGCATTTGGTCTTTCTGACATGTTCTTTGCACAAGTCTAACATAAGGAAAATCCCCCAAAAGAAAGAAATGCACTTAGAAAGAACAAGTAGAACACAGTGAGTTATGCTGTAAACGCCAGTTCTTTTTATGTTTCATTCATCATGATGGTTTTCCTTGCATTTTACACCCCCCACCCGGGTCTGCCCTGGGGGACTTGGGTGGGGTTAACTATGTTTTAGTTCCCAGGGTCACCCTGGTCAGCCTCACAGGGTGGGTTTTCCCCTCTATTCTGGGGCATTTGTTTCTGTCTACCCTTGGTCCATTTACCTGTATTTTCCCTTTTTAAACTCTCCCTACTGTCTGCGCTGCCTGTAGCTCTTTAAATTGGGTGTGTGTTGCTAAATGGTCTTAGGTTTATAATATTTAGCGTATTAGACCGGCTGGCGACATATATTCAATATTCTGTTAGGTTTTTTTTCAGAAGCAGTGCAGGCACGTCCTGAGAAAGTCTTGTTGCTGTCGGGACGTTAAGCAAAGTACAAACAAACAAACAAGTATTTTACACGCTTTGCAGTTACGCGAACCTTTTAATCTGGATCCAGTCAGTGCAACAACAAGGAGAAGATCTTGATCAAGTCCAACGTCATTTTACGGTGTATGTGTGTGATATTGTACAAGGTGTGGTTTGATTGTCAGAACAAAATATTCACATGTAACAGAGTTCTGGTTTGGGTGTGTGTGTGTGTGTGTGAATAGACTTGTGTGATGTGTTGTGACTTTGCACCTTATGGCTGTGGGCTTAAGGTCCAAAATTACAAACTAGCTTACATTGTGAGTACATGTGTACTATAGAGTTTGTATCATGGGAATTCTGTCTCTGTCAGTGTGTCTATAGATAAATATAAACAGGGTTCATTTTGGGAGTTGCCCTGCGCCATTGGCATATCATTTCCCAAAATGACCCATAACATTTTGAGCTGAGGGGTCAGTGACCCAGAGGTTTCGGGCCCTTCTTTTCACATGCTCCTAAAGGCCCACCCATATCTTTTTCTCTCCTGCTGCCACCCCCCCCCCCCCCCCTCCCCCCCCCCACTTCAACATTTTTAACCCTGTATATACCAGTTATCTCATTTTCACTTTGGATGACATACACCCTTCTCCAATCACTGCTCAATTTTGCGTTTTTACATATGTATGCAATAAATATCAAATTGTTTAATTCTTTTCCTGTGTTGTTTTGCACTTTGAAATCAAACTGTATCCATTCCATCGAATTACTGTCTTTAATTTTCTAATATTTGTGGATCTTTATGTTGATGCATTTGTTATCTTTACACCAACTTATTTATGTTTGTTTACGCTGTGGTTTCTTTAGTGTTCGTGGTTTTTGTAGAAGTGTGCTGTGTACAGCTCCACACTGGTTGCCTCCCCCCGATTCACTCGCTGGTACATGCAGCAGTAGTGAATGGAGAGATACAACCAGTGTGATATAATTCATGTCATTTTAACCAGAAACTATATCATTCAGAGCAGATCTGTGTTGCAACAGTTGGACATATCATGTATACGTTTGATTTTGAGTCTTTACTCATGTTGTAACATTCCGCCCTTGTCTTCACTAAACAAATACAGTAAGTTGTTTGCTTTGTGTTGTATTGTGATTGAAATAAATACACATTAGACATTGTTCACAAATCAGAAGTAGGGCAAAATTTCACTTTTTCAATGAAATCAGTTGATTACAGGTGTCATGGGTAAGACTTTTCTGGCTACAAGCGGATTTCCGGATTCAACCCAAAAAACAAAAAAAAATCACTTCAAAAGTGCGGCAAGACCCTCGCTTCATGATTCAACTTTTTTTGCGGTCCCACCCATGAAGTACAGACAAACATGCTTATCACAGGTTTGGTGGTGCTTTTAAATCACAGTTTGTGTCCAAAAACAGCTTTTGACATACTTTTTGTGTGCAAAATCGTCTATTTTGTAATTACAGACTATGACAAAGATTAGAAGGTGATCAGCCAATGCCTTGATACCATAAAATGGCCTACCAGAAGTATTATGACTCGCCTTCAGTACAGGTCATCTTCTGTACACAGAACCAGTCAAGTCAGACCATGTGCATTGTGTGCTGCCATGTGACATGTCCTCTGTGCTGATTATACACAGAACCAGTCAAGTCAGACCATGTGCATTGTGTGCCGCCATGCGACATGTCCGCTGTGCTGACTGTACACAGAACCAATCAAGTCAGACCATGTGCATTGTGTGTCGGACCATGTGCATTGTGTGCTGCCATGTGACATGTCCGCTGTGCTGACTGTACACAGAACCAGTCAAGTCAGACCATGTGCATTGTGTGTAGGACCATGTGCATTGTGTGCTGCCATGTGACATGTCCGCTGTGCTGACTGTACACAGAACCAGTCAAGTCAGACCATGTGCATTGTGTGCCGCCATGTGACATGTCCTCTGTGCTGATTGTAAGTAGGCTTGTGAAGAAACACCAGCCACTAAACCGGCAAAATGTGCCGAGTCCGACGTTTGCCTTAGCCTGTGTACTTCAGCAATGGCTGATCATGGCCTGTGCACCTTTTGCTCACTCCCATTTACTCGGCACCTCAACTGACCAGAGACCTCTCCAAGTTGAAAACCGGGGTCAGCCATGTACTGGTGCTTGTTCTAGCTCGTTCTATGTAGCATTTCTATCAGCTGAAAGGTCCTGGTAGATGAAATTGGCACAATTGCGGTGCGCCCGAATTGATCAGCGTTCAGGTCATACCAGCGCCATAGGCAGTAGCTGCCTGTCCCCATAACCTGTTACTAGTGTTGGGGTCATTTATTATCACTCATGTGCCCGCATTGGACTTTAAACCCTTAAGTGCTGAAAAAAATTGACCACCCACCTGCAAGAGGTATGGATCCTCATGAACCCCCGCAGCTGCGGGGGCTCATGAGGATCCATACCTCTTGCAGTTGGGTGGTGCTCAATTTTTCTCGGCAGTTGCGCTGGGGGCTCATGAGGATCCATACCTTTTGCAGAGGCCAACTTGTCTCCATGCGGCCCGGCCTTGCGGGACGCCTGTGGGCCCGGCGTTGGTCCCCGGATGAACAAAGAATTCATAAACAAAATACGCACCCAGTGGCATTGAAGGGGTTAACTTGAAGCCCCAACCTCACCAAACCAATACAGGCGTGCGTGATGCCGAACGGCTGACCTGTAGCGACCTTACAAACTGAACGCCTGAATGCTGCTGAGCTTTTGTCTTCGAAAGCAAACTGTTGCACAGATCCCGTTATCACTTACGGAATACAGCAGTGTGTGAAATAAGTTTTGACTAAAATAGTTAAAGGGTGGTGCCGGAATAGCTTGGCACCTCTAGGCGCCAAGCTATTCTGGCACCACCCTTGAACTAAAGCCACTGGTCTGTATCCGGCTTATCTGTAAGTAGCTTGCATATGGCAGTGTACGCGGCATTTGAAGCTTTTAGCCTCAGTATTATAGGAGTTAAACTAACGTTCCTTGGGCCGCAGTCAGCCTGAAGACCTTTTCAGTAGGGGGAGTGGCGAGTGTCATGATCTCAATGTTAACCCCGTCACTGGACGCCGCATGTCGTGTTTCTCAAATCTTTGTTAATCCGGCAACGCCTGAGAGCCCCAGCGGCCGTCAAAGCAACGTGCTTTCAGCAAGAGGCGTAGATCCTAATCAGCCTCCGCAACTGCTGCGGTCCATGAGGATTTATGTCCCTTGCAGCTCGGCGGTGGTGTTGACGTTTTACGGACAGTGAAGGTGTTAATTGAGCTACGGGGTTGTGTCAATGGTTTTCAATGCAGTGTGTACCGAGTTGTTTTGGCTGACGGCTGTTTGTACGCAAGTGATAAACCGTCCAGGAATCTATAACAATAAAATATTAACAAGCGACACGTGTGTGTGTGTGTGTGTGCGTGCGAAGGCGGCTTTGGCAGTATATCTGCGCTTTAATTTTAACCCCCTTTGGGTGTCGGTATCGATTATAGTCGGTCACGATGATTCCTGCAGGGAATCAAAGCGAAGATAACCGTTGCCAACAACCAAAGGGTTTAGGGTAGTTTTCTTGTAGTAAGAAATACGGCAATGTCCAGTGGTGTGTGTTGCTATGCTGGCACTACTCACTTGCAGGAACTGCGGGATCTTTGTTGTGAATGACGCGGCAGGAAAATTAACATTTATTCATCTCGACTGATCACTGATGCGGGTTTTCTCTTACCGTAATCGCAAAAACCGGCGAAGCCAAAGACTCAAACAAGTGATGACCATTGATTATTTGAAACAAGTGATGACCATTGATTATTAAACAAGTGATGACCATTGATTATTTCAACCTTTTAGCCCTTTGCCTGTCGGTGACAGCCGTCGCCATGATTCCGGCTACAGGATGTCAGAATTGTTGTTCCTGCAGGAATCACTGATGGCGACAAAACCGCTACCGACAGCCAAAGGGTCAGTCCAGCCGGCTACAATGCCGGGACGCCGTCAACTGCCATGGCCGATCTCGGCTTAACTCGGCAAGGCACGCATCACGCTGTAACCCACGCTTTCTTTCCTGATGTGAACCCTCGCGCACCCAATACAAGCTCAGTTGTACCGGGGCTCGCGAGGCTTCACATAAAGTGAACACACAGGAGTGTGGCGGGTTTTTGTCCCCGCTGATTCTTACTGGCTTGTTCAAGCCATCACTGACGGACATGGTTGTGAAATGATGAGATGACTGAAATGCAAAAAGTGAAATATGACCGATGTCAGCGGACAGTAAAGTACCGTGACCAGAATTGGCAAGAGTTGAGGCCCGGCGAGCTCTGCAAACAGGGCCGACGGAAGGGGGAGGGTGAATGTGGGGGGGGGGGGGGGTGGGGGGGGCGTTAATGAAGATGACGCCTCTTGCCGCAAATGGCGGAAGCTCGAAAGGTCGGGTTGTGATTTGCAAGGCAAGCAGATGCGAGCTGAATTTGTCACGTGGCGAGTGATAGTTACAAGCCCGCCTGATGCCGAGCTTTAGTTCCGCACCAGCGACTGACGCGGAGCCGCTCGGTGAACTTGATCAACTGAAGTAGGTACTGAAATAACATTTGGCCGCCGCCGCCGTGTTTGACGATAAACACCCGGCTGAGGCTGCGCCGAGATGAGAAATCAGACCGGAAACTGCAACACGAGCCGGATATCGCCGACATCCTTACTCTCGGGGGGTTTCAGTGAATCCACAGGTTTGGGCAGCGTGGAAACACGCGCAATTCTGAACTATTTAGTCATAATTCACACACAACGCGTGTTAACCCATGTCAGTAACCCCACATCTACTGCATTGCCCAAATAGTGGAGGTGTCGCACCTGTTCGGCGTGATGAAACGGATCGACCATGACTGAATTTAAGGCCGGGTCAGTAGTGCCAGATCAGCTTGGCGCCAAGCCGCTAATGCGTCTGGCACTACCCTTGCCCGAATTATCATGGTCGATCCATTTCCTGCTGTAGTGCATCGAGGGCTACTAAGTAGGCGTTGAGAAACCGATTTGCTCAATAAGCGAAGTACGGCTCACCTCGCCGGCTAACGCGGCCCAACTGACTTCCCGGCCGCCCGCTCACCGCCTTGCCTCCCGAGTGGTGACCAGTGAAGGGGTCAAATTTTCAGCACGCGCCGCCTCAAAATCGGCGGGCTGCTGTTGGCCCGCGCAAGGCCGATGTCGGACGGCCCGCTGGCCTTTTGCGCATAGGGACGGCACTAATCGGCCATGGAAATGTCGATGCTGAGTGTATGTCTGACGTACGAGTTTCTCGCAAGTAATCTTGCGTCATTTCATATTGATTTCTGCAGCAGTGTCTACAGCAGACCCTGTTATACGCGGCCACCTATATGAGAGATCACCTGCCCCAGGAGACCGTCCCGTCTTCGGGACCGAGGCTCAGTCGTAGCCTCTGACGTAACATGACCACCTTTCATTATCAGTGACACGTTTGTGCCCGTCCAAGGCTTGTCAGTCTAGAGACAGCAGACCTGTTTTTGTTCTGGGAAAAAGGCAGTTACTAAGATCGGGTTCTACTGTACAAAATAACAAGGGCGGATCCGGGTGGAGGTTCAAGGGTTCCGGATCTCCTCCCCCCCCCCCCCCAACCGAAAGGCGAAATTTTATCAACGCTGCCTACTTTTCCTTGTAAATGTCTTGAATCGGTAAAAGTGAGAAAGTGAACACAGACGTGTGCTGCCACTACCCTCCCCCCCCCCCCCCCCCCCCCCCCACGGCTTTCCCAAATCGGTCACCGACTTATTTTGTTTCAGGCGAGCCGGCGCGCTGAGGCAGCGAGTCTCTCCCAGCTGTCAGGCTGGCTGATGAAGCTGGCTTCCTGATAAGAGCAGTACAGCAGGGCAAATGACGCCTTGTGTTTTTCATGACTTTCTTATTTACCGTTCAAGTGCGTGCGCGTGAAGCAAAACTTTGCTTAAAAGCGGACATTCTGCCCAACACACTGACACCAAACACACTATAGTTGTGACAAACCAGTAGCCAGCAGGATAAGGTAAAAACACAGAGACTAAAGGATTTCACCGTGTTCAGTTTTGTCACAAAATACATGAAGTTCCAGAACCGATAACACAAATATGATACGACCTATACTAATGGTCAAAACTTAAGGGCCGCCCCACTTCAGTTTTTGTCATCGTTTATCGTCGCAAGTACGCTAATAAAAATAAAATGTTCTTTCGATCCAAATGGGTTAAAAATTGACCTTAGACAGTCCACTATACAGCCGGGAACAACAGACAACAATTCATCAATTTCCACGAACGTGTCAAATGCACGTGAGTGAAACATCGTCAGTTGATTTGTGAAAAGCTGTGCGATATTGGCAAGCGTACCAAAGGCCGGCAGGCAGGTGAAAAAACTCGGTAAAGTCGCGATGAGCTTGCTAAAGGGGTCAGTCGTGAACACTGAGCACTTCTGTTTCGCTACAAATACCGGTTCAATAGGGGCATAATTGTCACTTTCCTGGCCATGCCACCACGACGAAGCCTAACGCCAGTAGATCAAGGCCGGGCGCTAGAATGGCTGCAGGATGGAATTTCCGGACGAGAAGTTGGAAGATGCCTTGGGGTGTCCCATTCAGTGATCCAGAGGCTGCTGGCACGACTCCAAGAAACTGGAAGGGCAGAGAGACGACCCTGCTCAGGACGCCCGCGCTGCACCAGCAGAAGGGAGGACAGATACCTCTGTGTGGCGGCTCTGCGCGACCGAACTGTCACGTCAACCACTCTGCGACGCCAACTGATGTAAGCTGCAAACGTTAACGTCAGCAGAAGCACAGTCTGCCGACGTCTGCGCGAAATTGGCCTGGCTTCATGCAGAGTAGCAGTGAGAATACCCCTCACTCCAGCTCATCGCAGAGCCCGGGTTGCCTGGTGTCGTCATCGTATGAGGTGGAACAGACTCAGGTTCTGTTTACTGATGAGTCACGGTTCACTGTGTCCTTCAACGACGGCAGGGTGAGGGTCTGGAGACGCCAGGGCGAGCGATTCACGGATGGATGCGTCCAAGAGGTGGATCCGGGATCGCTACGGAGGAGGCTCGGTCATGGTCTGGGCAGGCTTCAGTAGGCTAGGCAGGACATCCGAAGCACCCTGACTGGACTGCGCTATCGGGACGAGATTGTGCAGCCCCTCATCCAGCCAGCTCTCCAAGCTATAGGCGACAATGATGTTCTGCAGGACGACAACGCTCGACTTCATCGCGCCCGTGTGGTGGATGAGTACCTTGAGCTACGGGGCATCATGAGGATAGAGTGGCCAGCTCGTTCGCCTGATCTGGCTCCCATTGAGCACCTCTGGGACGTGCTGGGGCAACGTGTAGTCAGCAACCACCTCCCACCTCAAGGCGTCCCCCAGGTGACTCAGTTCCTGCATCAAGAGTGGGAAGCGATCCCACATCTTCTCCGAACCCTGTTGAACTCCATGCGTCAACGCTGCCGGTATTGAATACTTGGTTGCAAACGGTGGGTACACTCGCCACTGACTGGACCAGCCTTGTGTGACTTTTCAAATGAGGGGTGTGTGAACATTCCAACGTACTGCTGTTGTTACAATTGCTTGATTTACTCAAAACTTAAATGAAATTGTTATTGAATAAATTAACAAAATACTGACTCCAAGTATTGTTACATTATTTGTGTGGTATTGACGGTGCGTCTGCGATTTAAAAAAAAAATGGCCCTTAAGTTTTGACCATTAGTATACATCCAAGCGGACTTGCATGTGCTAGAAGTAACATGCCTAGAGTAAGTATGACTTACCAGATCAGAGATACCGTGAAAGGGGCCGGAGTGTGGAGGATGATAATGAGGCCACTGTTAGTGCCAGTGTTATCATTTCTGCCATGTACTTCATTAAGTCTTTTTTGTAATGTTTATCTATAGCAAAGCACTTAGTCAGACATTACATTCTTTGTACATAGTTAACAAAACTCTGCGCAACACACTCGACACTGCCTTCTCCGCCTTGCCCTCCCGATCCCACCTTTTCCGGCACTCCCCTCTCGTCCTTCCGCCCCGTCTCTCAGGATGAAGTCCTCAAGACCATAAAGTCCAGGCCCTTCAAAACCTGCGAACTAGACCCCCTCCCAGCTTTTCTCTACCGTGACGGCCTTCCAAAACTTCTGCCCTTCATCACCGACATCAAAAACGCATCTCTAGAAAACGGCTCCGTCCCCGACATCTTCAAGTCCGCCATCGTCCGTCCTCTCCTAAAAAAACACAACATCGACCCAAACGAACTCAAGAACTACCGCGCAGTCTCCAATCTCTCTTTCCTGTCCAAGCTTCTTGAGAAGGTTGTTCTCAACCAGCTCAACCTTCACCTCATCGACAACAACCTCCTCAGTCCATTCCAGTCTGCATATCGCAAACATCACAGCACTGAAACAGCCCTTCTACATATCTTAAACGATCTGCTTCTCTCCACCGACTCGGGCAACATCTCTCTTCTTACACTACTCGATCTCTCTGCCGCCTTTGACACTATTGACCACTCTATCCTCCTCCACCGACTCCACCACTCCTTCGGCATCACTGACTCTGCTCACTCCTGGTTTCTCTCCTACCTCTCCGACAGACAGCAGTCCGTCACCATCAACGGCGTCTCTTCCAATCCAGTCACGCTCTCCTGCGGAGTTCCACAGGGGTCCGTCCTGGGTCCGGTCCTTTTCACACTCTACACCTCTCCCCTGTCCAACATCATCCAGTCTCACCGCATACACCACCACCTCTACGCTGACGACTCTCAACTGCTAGACAAAGACAAACTCGACAACACTCAGTCACTACTGACTCGCACGGCTGACTGCTAAGAAGACGTGAAAAACTGGAAGACAGCAATGTAACGCACGCAGACTTGCCCACAGTCGCACGTACAGACTCTCACGCAACAGATGCGTACACTGCCACCGACTCAGACGGGCGCATTCATGCGGTAAAACTCAACACACGGGCTCCCTTTCTAAAGTAACCTTTATACAATATAAAAGAAAAGAAACGCTTAAATGATTGTCAAACTATACACACTTCCCCACCACCAGCATCCACATCACATACACATCACTCACTATCTCGGCCAGGCTAGATATTAGTTTCTCACTGTCTCCAACCTGTTTGATGTTATCGCCTGGTTACGTTGGTCCTTCTCACGTCTAGGCGTGCAGGTCCTTTCACGTGCGCTCCTCGAGTCGTATCGTGGACGTCCTCGTTTCTCGTACTGTAGCGCAGTTCTCGCTGTGACTCGGGTGTCTTGGTCCCGATCGCTTCACTCCCCGAGTGAAGAGCTGGAGGGATGATGACCTCACGTTAGGTCTAGTGACTGACGTCTCGGCGTCCGTCGCTCCCTCTTTACAAGCACTCTAAACACAACAACAAGGATCCAAAACGTAACGCTTGCTAAACACACAACATATTGGATGACATGAGAAACATCACGTAACCTGGCCGATACAAACAACTCACACGTTCATTCACACACACGTGCTTCATAACCGAACTACTTTCATTACACCCCCCATATCTCTGTCACTGTCTTGAAACAGACTATACATTATTCTATACACTGGAAAAGACTATGCTTAACCAACCACGTACTACCTTCCTAGCGACTTAGGCATACACACCTTACATTCCTTTAATTATCCATCTCGGTACATGAACTAACTCCCATTCCTTTAGTTATCCATCTCGGTAAATAACTGTAAACCAAAACACCGGTTACTTCACTGAATTCTAAACCAACATAACTGAACCAAACCGGTCAACACTATACAAGCAAATTACTCTTAGCAACGCATACTGTCTTTAACTAAGCAACTATCAATAATACATATATAGAAACATACCTGAATTCTAGGTTTCAGAGTCTTGGAATACGGGCTAGGTATCTCAAACACATCCGTTTCATACAACAAGAAAGCCCGTACTAACGTGTTCACTGCTCTGCCAGACAGCTTCCACCTAGAACTCACTATGAGAACTCACTAAAACTCCCGTGTTAACCATGTCTTAAAGATTTCACGTGGACAACGGGCCTCACAGACTATCGCCACAAAACAACCCGTTAACAAAACCAGTACCGTATTTACCCTAATGTGTGAACACTATGCATGAGCATAGAGTTTCATCACAGCAAACAAGCTTAAACTGAACGACGACAAAACGGAAGCCATGCTGGTAGGCACTCGCCAGAAACTCTCCCAACTCCCTCCCTCTCTCCACCTTCAACTCAACAGCACCCCCATCTCCCTCTCTGACTCAGCCAAGAACCTCGGCGTTATCCTCGATTCCTCTCTGTCCATGACCAGTTTCCTCTCCGCCACGGCCCAGGCATGCTATTTCCACCTCCGCCGCATCAGTCAGATAAGAAAATACCTCACTACCGAAGCTGCCACCAAACTCTCTCATCTTATCTCGCATCGACTACTGCAACTCTCTCCTTTCCGGCCTCCCTGACTCCACCACTTTCACTCTCCAACGCGTCCAGAACAATGCTGCCCGCCTCGTCCTCAGAAGAAAAGAAAATCCGACCACATCACACCCCTGCTCAAACTCCTTCACTGGCTCCCCATCCCCCAACGCATCCAATACAAAATTCTGTCTCTCTGCTACAAATCCCTGAACAACCGCGCTCCTGCCTATCTCTCCAACTTACTTCACCCCTACACACCTTCCCGCTCCCTCCGCTCCGCCTCCGACCCTCTCCGCCTCCACATCCCTCGCACCAAACACTTTCGGCCCCCGCTCCTTCTCCGTCTACGGTTCATCCAACTGGAACACTCTCCCACTCTCTCTTCGTCAGAAACACTCTCTCTCCTCAGTCCTTCCAGTCCGCCCTCAAAACTCACCTCTTTCAACAGTTTTAGCACTATATCACAACACTCCCCACCGCAAGCTGACCGTCGTCAATGTATTTCACTATTTGTGGTACGTGAGTCATTGTCTAAAGCGTGCGCATGCGTGCGCGAGTTGTGAGTGCGCGCTTAGAGTTATAATTATTATAAGATATGCGCATTACAAATACCGTAATTATTATTATTATTATTATTATTATTATTATTATTATTATTAAGACTGCAGTCATACGGCCCACTGACACTAAATGGTCTGGTTTGTAAGAGACCGAGAGGTGGGAGCAGAGAAGGGATTAATGAAAACGCTGACAGACGATAGCCAGAAGACAAGTCAGTGGTATCCAAGATGCCGCATTCCTTGCTATTAGCATTAGTTTCATCCACAACTAGATTCTTTTTTGGGAGGTTCTTAGTTGGATAATAACATTCAGGCAGTCAGTCACGGGAATATGTGTCATACTCTATTGTGCGGCGTTTTCTACTTTTGTGAAAGGCCTTAAAACATCGGATTTCTACCGCTTTTTGTCCGACATGAGTTGAAGCTAATCTTCTTCTTTCTTTTTTTTTCTTAAACGCTAAGTTGGTCGGAGGAGGTTTTGGTGTGCCAAGCAGATGCGTAGGTGTATTGAATTTGTTTATTATGTGCTACTTTGGTGGTCTGTTTATGTTGATAGCAGACTTTTCTGGATTAAACATTTTCGTCCTCATAAACTATCCATGACTGAGTGAGATCCCCTTGTTTACCACAGAGAGTGAGATCCCCTTGTTTACACAGCCGAACAGTTTTCTTTAACCCATTTAACCCCACGGTCGCGTTTCCCGATTGTGGAGGTGTCATCTAACGACTGAGTACCGGTTGTAGTAGATGGATCGACCGTGATAATTCAATGGTAGTGCCAGATTACGGCTTGCCTTGTTACACTATAAGTGTATACGACCAATATCACGGTCGGGTAATTTTATAATTTCCCTTGATATGAAAATAACGAGGGTATAATTAGTACCACGGGCTCACGTGGAGTTGACAAGTGGCCGGCCCTACTAAGCTCGGACTAATGAATGATAATTTCGAGTGGAAATACATCAATCTCACTTTAGCGGTCCCAATGCGGGCAGTAGCGAACTGGGAGCTGGGACTAATGAATAAATAATGAGCCCTCGTTAGTAGTGAGGAACACAGACTCCTGCTGACAAGGAATAATTATGAGAGTCAGTAATAGGTTACTGGTCAGCTAAGATCAGAGGACGCTGGCCACCATAATAGATGTGGGATAATTAGGAGAGACAGTAATAGGTCCCTGGTCAGCTAGGATCAGAGGACGCTGACCACCATAATAGATGTGGAATAATTAGGAGAGACAGTAATGGGTTCCTGGTCAGCTAAGATCAGAGGACGCTGACCACCATAATAGATGTGGAATAATTATGAGAGACAGTAACGGGTTCCTTTGATAGCCAAGATCAGAGGACGCTGACCACCATAATAGATGTGGAATAATTATGAGAGACAGTAATGGGTTCCTTTGATAGCTAGGATCAGAGGACGCTGACCACCATGATAGATGTGGAATGTTAGGGGTGACAGTAATAGCCCCTTTGACTGGTTGAGACAAAGGGGCGATGCCCTCGGCCAGATCGGGTATATATATTGGGGGTAAACACCAGAACGGGAGAGCTCACAACGAAGAAAACGAGATAGAGAGAGAGCTCGCACAATGACCAAAACGAGAGAGCTCACAACGAAGGGAACGAGATAGATAGAGAGTACACAACGAAGAGAGTGAGATAGATAGATAGAGGGAGCTGAGAAGCGAGAGACCGAGCTCCGGTATTTTCGCCATTTTAGTATGCCATGCTAGTAGGTTGGTTGTGCCCAACCTATTAGACCCACGATGACCAAGAAATAAAAGACTCTTCTGGAAACACTCTTGTCTGGCTGCGTCTTCCATCTACAACACCTTGCGTGTGGCTGCGGTAGTGTAACACTACCTTATCTTCTTATTTGGTGCCGTGACCAGGATCTCGGAACGGGAAGAAACAGAGGAACGAAGAAACAGAAAAACTAGACTATCAGCACCAAATCGACAGCCAACGACACAAGGGTGGAAGAGCAGACCAGAAAGAGAAGAGAAGAGTGCAAGCCAACAACCCGAAGAGAAGAGTTCGAGCCCACTTCAAGAAAAGCAGAGTTCGAGCCCACGTCAAGGAAAAGCAGAGTTCGAGCCCACGTCAAGGAAAAGCAGAGTTCGAGCCCACTTCAAGAAAAGCAGAGTTCGAGCCCACGTCAAGGAAAAGCAGAGTTCGAGCCCACTTCAAGGAAAGCAGAGTTCGAGCCCACGTCAAGGAAAAAACAGAGTTCGAGCCCACGGGACGTCTGCGACTCATTCAAGACCAACAGCCGAAAGGATCACGGGGTAAGTGACTTTTTTCGTTTAACCCTTGTTGAGTCTTATCAGTAGAGGAGCCAGACCAGTTAGCTAGAGTTGTGTTGTTGTTACATTTAAAAAGAAACAAAAATGGCAGAGGAAGTGTTTAGGATTTTAGGCGAAAAAGTAGAGGAAATGAGTCAGGCGATTAACGCCCAGAGTATAGGGCAGATGGTAGGAACGTTTGACGGAAAGCCTACCAAATTTAGGGAGTGGATAAAACAAATTGACAAATATGCAGTGCTAATAAAAGCCCTCAACAGGCGCCCCGTCATTGCTTATCAAGCAAGCTCGGGGGTGGTGAGTGATTTTATCCATCGATTCTTACAAACGGAAGCGGCAGGGGCGGATTGGGATGAACTGAAAAGGCAGCTAACCGTAAGGTTCGGCGAAATCGCCGATGAAAATCATGCTCTTGCGTTGCTACAGCGGGTGAAACAAAACCCAAGGGAAAGTGTGCCTCTGTACGCAGAGCGACTAATGACTCTGGCCGGCGAAGCCTTCCCGAGTCAGATGGGCGCTGCTGTGGTACAACGGCAACTAATAAATTTCTTTGTTGACGGATTGGCGCACGACTTTCTTAAGATGAAAGTCCTGAGGGACAACTCAAATACGTTAGATAGGGCCGTGCAGGTGGCCATGCAGGAGGAAAACCTTCGCCATAGGTTTGAGCTACGCACGATAAACAATCGGCCAGTTAGTCAGCCGAGAGCGACAGCTAGGGGTGGAGAAGAGGCTATGGAAGTAGACCGCCATGCTCGTCACCGTAATTGTTTTAAATGCGGGAGAGTAGGGCACCAGGCACGAAATTGCCGAGTGATAGGGACGGTTGGTCAGCAAACAATGCGTCCCCCGATTCAATGCTGGAAGTGTGGGGAACGAGGTCACATTCAGCGGGAATGTAGAAAGGCCAGAAACAGGCGGCCACAAGGTCAAAGAAGGTTTCCGCCGAGGCAGGAAAACTAGCAGGTTCTGCGGCACACGAAGCCGTTACGCAGGACCGGAAAAGTAGAAAGAGTCAGTTGTTTAGCATTAATGTAGCGGGTAGCCCTAAGTGCATAGTGTTCAAAATTGGGAAGCAAAGATTTCGTAGCTTGATCGATACGGGAGCAGAGGTGTCTTTGATTAGCAAGGGGGCTTACGATAAACTCAGTCATAAGCCAAAGTTAGGAAAGGGAGATGTGTCGTTACAGTCAGTTAGTGGAGAAGCTTTACAAGTATTGGGGAGTTCAGAATTAGAATTTACGGTAGCGGGGCAAAAGTTTACACATAAGTTCTACGTGGTATCAGGGCTCAACAGGAACTTTATTTTGGGAAATGACTGGTTAGACAAAAACGGGGTGAGGATTTATTTTGACTTGAAGAAACTCAGAGTCGGAAGTGTTTATGTGCCCTATGAACAGGACATCCACATTTCGTCTTTGGTCAGAGTGACTAAGACGAAAGTGATAAAACCTCAGACGGCAGAAGTACTCCAGGTACGGATGAAGAATGCTCCGTATTTTGCAAGAGAGACACTCTTAGAGATTTCGGAAACAGACAAGGGATTTATAGCACAAGAACCGGGACTGTTAGTGACAAGCACGGTAGTCAGGCAAAATAATCACCAGACGTATCCCATACTGATAGTAAACAACACAAACAAGACGTATAGAGTTAGAAGGGGTTGTGTTGTAGGGAAAGTAACGGCAGTTCAGGAAGTACATGAAGTACAGATAGGGTCGGTTGATCGGCAGGTATCGGCAGTCGACTTGACGGAAGTCACTGCGCCGGAGAATATGAAAGGTGTAGTGTCAGAGCTCATTACGAACAATCAAGACTTGTTCGCGAATAGCGACCTTGATTTAGGGGCTACTGACACTGTCACGATGAAACTAGATACCGGCGATCATCCTCCCATTAGGATAAAACCGTATAGAATCCCGCTTCAAGATAGAGAGATTGTTGACAAGGCTCTAGAAGAGATGTTACAGGCAGGTGTGATAAGACGTTCTCAGTCCCCATGGTCTTTTAGTTTAGTGATTGTATCCAAAAAGGATGGGTCGAAACGTTTATGTGTTGACTTTAGAAAACTGAATGAGATTACAAAGAAAACATCGTACCCACTACCGCTGATAGATGACATTTTGTCACTGCTTGGAAAGGCCAAGTATTTTACCAGTCTGGACCTTAAGTCGGGATACTGGCAGGTCAAGATGGCGGATCAGGAGAGTAGGGATAGAGTAGCATTTGCATGCCACAAGGGATTATTCGAATTCACGAAAATGCCTTTTGGTTTGGTGGGAGCACCGGGATTGTTCATGATGCTTATGAATATCGTGCTAGCCGGTTTAGAAAGTTTTGCCTGTGCCTATCTCGATGACATTTTGATCTTCTCAGAAACAATAGAAGACCATCTGTGTCACCTTCAGACAGTCTTTGATCGATTGAGACAGCATGACCTGAAGCTGAAACTCAAGAAGTGTCAGTTCTTTGAGGAAGAAACCAAATACTTAGGGTTTGTCATTAGTAACCAGGGGATAAAACCGGATGAGGAAAAGGTAAAAGTCATTAGGGCTATGGCGGCTCCGACCTGTGTCAGAGAGTGCCGTTCGTTCATTGGTATGATTGGGTTTTACAGGAAAATGATTCCTAATTTCTCCCAGATGGCTGAACCAATCATAGCACTGACACGAAAGTATGCGAGATTCAGTTGGACAGAGGAATGCCAGAAAGCGTTTGATTTGATGAAGGAGACGTTAGCCGTAGCACCAGTGTTAGCCTATCCAGATACACGGCGTCCGTACATCCTTTACACGGATGCCAGCGACACATGCGTGGGGGCATGTCTCGCGCAAAAATGCGATGAGGATTCAGACATTTCCCCAGGCTCAAAGGTAGAAAGACCTATTTACTTTCTATCCCATAAACTTAGTACCAGTCAGAGGAAATGGTCGACAATAGAGAAAGAGGCTTTTGCGATCCATTATGCGCTTCAAAAGCTAAATCACTACTTGCATAATGCGGAGTTTGTAATCCGCACGGATCACATGCCTCTTAAGTATTTGCTTAATTCACCAATGCAGAATAAGAAGGTGCAGATGTGGGCCCTTGGCATTTCAGGATATAACTGTACTATTGAATATATCCCAGGTCCCCAAAATGTTTTGGCAGACTTACTATCCAGAATGCCGAGTGGTACTCACATGCCAGAGCATGAGGAAGAAGTAGAGGTAACCAGAGAGGTCAATGACAATGCTTTTGTCATAGGAGTCATAAACTCCAACCAATTCACACCCAAGCAGTTTGCTAGTTGTACAGTAAGGGCAGGGTGTGACGAGAAGCTGGGAAAAGTTGATCTTCCAGGGTTTGATATTATTGAGGAACAGGAGAAGGATTCTGAAATAGTGCGCTTAAAGGACTTATGGATTAGTGAACAAGGAACTATGACAGTCAATAGGAGATACATGCTGATAGAGGATGTTCTATATTTCTTGTCTCATCCTGATGATGAACCAGTAGCCAGATTGTATGTTCCGTCTCACTTGGTAGAGTACGTAGTCAGACAGTACCATGACGAAAATGGTCACTTAGGAATAGACAAGACGCATGACACAGTCAGTAGAAAGTATTACTGGCCTAACATGTACAAACAACTGTATGAATATGTTAGTGGGTGTGTCATCTGTCAGTCTAGAGTGTTACAAAAGAAAAGGGCCCCCGTACAGGAAATGGACATTCCTCCATACCCATTCGCTAAGTTGTCATTGGACTTGGCAGGTCCGTTTGACCGCTCCCTTAGCGGGAATCGCTATGTCATAGCATTCATCTGTCATCTGACAGGTTGGATAGAGGCGTTCCCTGTGCCAGATAAAACGCCGCAGTCAGTGGTACAGCTGCTCGTAGAAGAAATTCTACCCAGACATGGCTGTCCATTGCAGATAGTATCAGACAATGGATCTGAGAATGTGAATAGGGTTATGGCAGAAACGCTGGCAGAACTAAACATAGATCATGTCACGACCAGTCTTTATCATCCACAGTCCAATGCTAAGGTCGAACGTTTCCATAGAACTTTTAACGACATTCTGTCCAAAAAGATACAAGAGGATTTTTCGACATGGGACGTGCATATTAACCAGGTACTAGCAGCTTATAGGGTTTGTGTTTCGGAAACTACGCAGGAATCTCCGTTCTTTTTACTGTACGGTCGCGATCCAGTGCTACCGTTAGATAACATCCTTAGACCCCGAAGAAAATACGCTGGTGAAGATTTTCACAAGATAGCGCTTGAGCAGCAACACAAGGCCTTCACCCAGGTGTATCGGCGAATTAAGAAAGCACAGAAGAAGGGGGCTAAGTATGCTAATAGAGGTGTACAGCCTGTCGAGATTAAGGTCGGTGATCCAGTGTACCTTCGTAATCACCGTAGACACAATAAGTTAGACAGTAAGTGGAGGTCGCACTATAGAGTGGTGGAACAATTGTCGCCTGTCACATTCAGGGTACGACATCAACTAGATGGCACTGAGGTCAGTTCACATGCTGAACACTTGCGGATAGCCAAAATTAGTGAGTGGCCTATTCCAAAAGCCAGGGGGAGAACATTACGTAAAGCCACACAGGTTGTAGCTCCAGAATCATCTGATAGCGACAGTGACGATGCAGTAGGGCAAGAGAACGCACGAGACAGACTGACTAGGGGGGTGCGAAAAGAGCGTGAGAATTCTTCATCCGAGGAGGACGTTCCGTTAATGGAGTTAAGAAAGCGCCTAAAGACAAGAGAGAAAAGATCTCTCTCAGCAGTAAACGTTAGTTGTAACAAGGGCACATCAGGCAGTTCTGATGATGGGGAGATCGACGACAATCGTTCGATTCAGCCTAGTTTACAGACTAATGGGGTTAGGGAAATTCTTGAAGCGATACTGACTCTTCTGCCAAAGAAGGCTTCAAATTAGAAATGCGACTCTCAGACGGTATCTGAGAGAGGACTATTGTAATGTGTAAATCATGAAGCATGATTTGAGTTTTGTCAGAGACAGTGGTGTAAGTCTCTGGTGATATCTTGTACTGCAGACAACAACAAGATGAAGTTTCTTGAGTCTGATAGTATTGGGGCTAGCGCAGGGTTTAAATATTAATCACAATGTCGTATTTCAAAAACTTGATGAAGTTACCACGAGTAACTGGAGATTCAGGTCGGCCTGCGCCAGAATCAATGACGGCTCAGTATGCCTTAGAATCCACAACAATAGCAGTAGACGCGCAACGTACGCGGTTCGCGTTCCTTACGGAAGCTGAACTTGAAGCTTGTCCCAAACCCTTGATAGGATTCTGTGCGATTCGAAGTGCAATATATCATATGAACATTAATCAGTTTGTGTTACGGCGCTGTTTTTAACCAATTCAGACGTAATTGCAACACACTGCCAAACAAAGGTCAAGTTGGGTACAGTGTTACCTATGGCACGGTATATAATGGATGGGCTATGGGTCATTAGTAATCATAGTCCACTAGAGATGAGTATTAGTTGTCACGGTAAAGGGGTCACGTACCAACAAATCAACCCACCATTATCGCTAATCCGTCTCAATGAATCATGTACGGCTATTAGTGATAGATTGATGTTAACCCTTTACTACCAACAAGAGAGCCAGTATCAGGTGGAAGACAAATTGATAGGATGGCTGGAAAACTATGCATTTTCCAATATAACGTTATGGAAACCATTTCATAGCGCTTTACCAGACTACGATCCCATCTCTTTGTCCAAAGAGTTAGATGAAATTAAGGAAATGCCAATGGATCATCTAATTGCTCGACTTCAGAGCATGCAATTCGTTAAGCCAAAACAAGTATGGGTGATATTGAAACAGATCATCATTGGTTCTATCGTAGGGACAGTTGTAGTGATCATAATTGGGGTAGGGTGTAAACGATATAAAAAGAAAACTAGCCGGCATGGTTTGGCTCCATGCTATCAAGACTCAGGAAGGGTGAACGTGAGGTCACTGTGCCTACGTTGATTTCGGCGGCTGTGCAATCAGCAGACGTGAATGACGTCGCAAGAGCGAAGGACTCTACGCCGATGATGGAGGGAGGAGTGCAGTTACTCCCCGCCTCGAACGTTGTCAAGTTTTACCCGTCGTTGGGGTAACCAAGGATCAACGCTGTTGTGATCCAGGAAGGATCGTGAAGAATAACGAACACATGTGCAAAGACATAACTGAGTCGACGATTTTGATGTGAACATTTATTGGCGTGATTACGCCGGACAATAATAATTTTTAATAAGGAGTGATCGATTTAAATAAGCGGGCATTCCGAAAAATGATGTATTTTGTGGATAACATGTTTAATTGTTTGAAATGATTTTGTGGTCTGAATATTGTGTAATGAAAAAAAAAACGAATCTTGTGAATTAAGATTCCTTTTTTTTTTCGGGTAGGTTTGGGAGGAATTGTTACACTATAAGTGTATACGACCAATATCACGGTCGGGTAATTTTATAATTTCCCTTGATATGAAAATAACGAGGGTATAATTAGTACCACGGGCTCACGTGGAGTTGACAAGTGGCCGGCCCTACTAAGCTCGGACTAATGAATGATAATTTCGAGTGGAAATACATCAATCTCACTTTAGCGGTCCCAATGCGGGCAGTAGCGAACTGGGAGCTGGGACTAATGAATAAATAATGAGCCCTCGTTAATAGTGAGGAACACAGACTCCTGCTGACAAGGAATAATTATGAGAGTCAGTAATAGGTTACTGGTCAGCTAAGATCAGAGGACGCTGGCCACCATAATAGATGTGGGATAATTAGGAGAGACAGTAATAGGTCCCTGGTCAGCTAGGATCAGAGGACGCTGACCACCATAATAGATGTGGAATAATTAGGAGAGACAGTAATGGGTTCCTGGTCAGCTAAGATCAGAGGACGCTGACCACCATAATAGATGTGGAATAATTATGAGAGACAGTAACGGGTTCCTTTGATAGCCAAGATCAGAGGACGCTGACCACCATAATAGATGTGGAATAATTATGAGAGACAGTAATGGGTTCCTTTGATAGCTAGGATCAGAGGACGCTGACCACCATGATAGATGTGGAATGTTAGGGGTGACAGTAATAGCCCCTTTGACTGGTTGAGACAAAGGGGCGATGCCCTCGGCCAGAACGGGTATATATATTGGGGGTAAACACCAGAACGGGAGAGCTCACAACGAAGAAAACGAGATAGAGAGAGAGCTCGCACAATGACCAGAACGAGAGAGCTCACAACGAAGGGAACGAGATAGATAGAGAGTACACAACGAAGAGAGTGAGATAGATAGATAGAGGGAGCTGAGAAGCGAGAGACCGAGCTCCGGTATTTTCGCCATTTTAGTATGCCATGCTAGTAGGTTGGTTGTGCCCAACCTATTAGACCCACGATGACCAAGAAATAAAAGACTCTTCTGGAAACACTCTTGTCTGGCTGCGTCTTCCATCTACAACACCTTGCGTGTGGCTGCGGTAGTGTAACAGCCTACATCAGGCGCAAAGCTAATCTGGCACTACCCTTGAATTATCAGGGTCGATCCATCTCCTGCTGAAAGGTATTGGAGTTAACTGGGTTAAACTGAGAGTGGTGCCCAAGAACTGTGTGTGTCCAGTGGTAAAATTGTAACTGCATGTCCAGCGGTGTAATCGTAGAGACAGATCCGTGCTACTGCTATGTGCCTGTGGGAGTACTGGCACTAACAGTGACCTCATTATCACCCTCCATACTCCGGCCCCTTTCACGGTATCTCTGATCTGGTAAGTCATACTTACTGTAGGCATGTTACTTCTAGCACATGCAAGTCCGTTTCAAGTGGATGTAGTTTGTCACAGACACTGAAATCCTTTCTTTTCTCTTTATTTCCACCTTATCCTGCTGGCTTGTCACAACTATAGTGTGTTTGGTGTCAGTGTCAGTGTTGGACATAACTTGATGCCCGCTTTTAAGCAAACACAGTTTTGAATCACACACTTGAACGGTAATAAGAAAGTCATGAAAAGCACAATGAGGCATTCCACTGCTGTACGGCGCTTATCAGGAAACCCGCTTCATCATTCAGCCTGACAGCTGAGAGACTCGCAACCTAAGCGCGCCGGCACCAGCTGTGACCCAATTTCTCGGCTCGCCTGAAACAATCTAGGTGTGCAGTAATAGCGCTGGGCCAAACAGCCATGCCCCCCCTCCCCCCCCCCACCCCCTTGCTTTTGAATATTTCGGCCGGTGGTGACGGAGAAGATCATCACACACGCTTAGGCTCCCCCACCCCCGCCTCCCCCCTCCCCCCCACGCTTTTTGATTGGACCGGCCAGAGGGAAGGAAAACGTGCTCTCTGAGCGCCATCTGTCCTTCAGGTTAAATTCCCAAGCAAAATGTTGGACCCGAACCCCCTCCCCCCTTCTCCGGGATGTAACTGATCCGCGCCTGAGTAACGTATTGTGCGCATACGGTGGGTTTACACCTCGCTCCCTCCTCTCCGTCACCTCGCTCCCTCCGCCTCGTCAGTCAGTGAGGTAATGGGCAGAGCCTGCAGCGTGTGATAACAGTCAGTCTCGACTGTGTCACGGCATTGCTCCCTGATCACCTCGGTATCGGTGGGACATTATAGTACTGGATATAACTAACTAACACGGCATTGCCGGTGTGTGGTGTGTATCGGTCTCGCTGTGTACAGCCCCGCATGGAGGATTTCGCCGGGAAAGTGGTCTTGATCACTGGTAAGTATATAAGTTAGGCGATCTATACAGGACTGAACTACCCTCGACTGGTCCCCATCCCTGTTGGAGAGTCTGGCAATGTTTGTTTGATATCCCTGGGCTGCCAGGGATCTATTGAGAAGAGTCAGATCCTCGGCGAGGGGGATACCGTGTACCACCCCCACCACCCTAGGGGTGGGGATGGTGCACTCCACCACCGCCCCGCCGAGGCTTTTTTTAGCGGCCAAAAGCTTTTGTGAACGTTGATTTGGGCAGGAGACAATCCACGTGTCCCTGCCAATCTGTCTTAGTGTGAGTTCAGAGGGGGGAGACAATCCAAGTGTCCCTGCCAATCTGTCTTAGTGTGAGTTCAGAGGGGGGAGACAATCCAAGTGTCCCTGCCAATCTGTCTTAGTGTGAGTTCAGAGGGGGGAGACAATCCAAGTGTCCCTGCCAATCTGTCTTAGTGAGTTCAGAGGGGGGAGACAATCCAAGTGTCCCTGCCAATCTGTCTTAGTGTGAGTTCAGAGGGGGGAGACAATCCACGTGTCCCTGCCAATCTGTCTTAGTGTGAGTTCAGAGGGGGGAGACAATCCAAGTGTCCCTGCCAATCTGTCTTAGTGTGAGTTCAGAGGGGGGAGACAATCCACGTGTCCCTGCCAATCTGTCTTAGTGTGAGTTCAGAGGGGGGAGACAATCCAAGTGTCCCTGCCAATCTGTCTTAGTGTGATTTCAGAGGGGGGAGACAATCCACGTGTCCCCGCCAATCTGTCTTAGTGTAATCTCAGAGGGGGCGACGCCGGCGCCCTCACAGAGGTGCGGCTGGTGAGTGCCGTGATCCCGATGACGGGTGGTACCCTCCCCGAGATCACGGACTCGCACCGGAAAGGTACACCACACCTCGGCGGTGGCGCCGGCCCCGCCCGCCCGCCACCCCCCCCCCCCCCCCCCCACCCCCCCGAGACTTTTTTCCTGATGCTTTGGACGATTTTTAGCTGATTTTTTCCGGTTTACCTGTTGGAATACCATTTTAGGAAGCGTCTCCTCGTCCACCACCTCACCAGCAACGAAGGATTCGTCGATGGTAAGGGGAGGTGGGCAACTCTCCATAGGAGAGGAGGATAGGGGTGAATCATTTGATGGATCAGGGGAACAGCTGCCGCGACTGAGGGAGACAAATTCTCCGTCTCGGCCGCCGGCCCCCCCCCCCCCCCCCCCCCCCCCGGCCCCGAAACCAAAGAAGTTTGAGATGGGGAAGGTACCCTAAGCTCTCCCGGGACTGTGCCATTGGCACGTGCAATGTCCGGGGAGTAAGGGGGGGGGGGGGGACACTAGAGTCCTAAGCTCTCTCCGGTCGGGGTCCTCTAGTAGGGCCCCGCCCTGAGAAACAGTGGTCAGGCTAGTCCCGCCAGCGACAAGACTATCAGCCTCCGAAGATTTAGATAAGTTGAGGACAGCTCTGGCCCTAGCCCGCTTATATTTAGTTTTATTTCTCTTTTTTCTCTTACGAGAAGGAGTCTCGTTAGTGCTGCCACCGAAGAGGTACCAGTTCCCCAATCGGTCTCTAACGATGTCGATGACAAGGTCCCGATTAGGTGGTCCATCCAGGTAGACTCCGTACGGGCCAAGTCAAAGTAAAAAATTTACAATTTATCACCGAAGAGGCTAAAAGATTAAGAATAAAAACTGTATAGAATGATTTAAGAACGACTCACTGCGACTTGCAAAAACCAAGTTTGCAAAACCAAGTTTCTTAACCGCAGACACCTACTTGCCAACCCAAAGTAAGCTACTGTCAGAGGCCGTCCTTGAAAGGACAAATGCTACTCGCTATGGAGGCTCAGGAGCGTAGCAATAGGCAGGTGAAGCGGGCGTAGAAATGTGTTGACAGCGAAGTCAAGATGGCGGCAGGCTGTGGATGGTGAGCGCGAAGTGTACTAGTAGGCAGAGCGTGGTTCAGAAAGCGGCTGACCGTGACCAAGGATGCAGCGTGAATGTCAGTCAAGATTGATTTCTATAACTGCACTAAACTTCCAGCCCGAGTTAAGGCTGGTGTTCATTGTCTGCCCGTCGAGCCGTATGCCCCGCCGTCTGCACTGCGTTGCGCCAAATGCTGCAGATTGGGTCATGCGGCTCGAGTGTGCAGATCCAAACATCAAGTGTGCGTCAGATGTGGCAGCCGAGAACATTCCCGTGCTGCCTGTCTGAACAGCACCGTACCTAAATGCGTAAATTGTTACACTGGTCGTGTTACACTACCGCAGCCACACGCAAGGTGTTGTAGATGGAAGACGCAGCCAGACAAGAGTGTTTCCAGAAGAGTCTTTTATTTCTTGGTCATCGTGGGTCTAATAGGTTGGGCACAACCAACCTACTAGCATGGCATACTAAAATGGCGAAAATACCGGAGCTCGGTCTCTCGCTTCTCAGCTCCCTCTATCTATCTCTCTCTCTCTCTCTTCGTTGTGTACTCTCTATCTATCTCTTCATTGTGCGAGCTCCCTCTCTATCTCGTTCCCTTCGTTGTGAGCTCTCTCTCTATCTCGTTCCCTTCGTTGTGAGCTCTGTCTCTATCTCGTTCCCTTCGTTGTGAGCTCTCCCGTTCTGGTGTTTACCCCCAATATATATACCCGTTCTGGCCGAGGGCATCGCCCCTTTGTCTCAACCAGTCAAAGGGGCTATTACTGTCACCCATATTATTCCACATCTATCATGGTGGCCAGCGTCCCCTGACCCTATCTGTCAAAGGAGCTATTACTGTCGCCCATAATCTATCCCCCATCTGCTCTGGTGGATAGTGCCCTCTGATCCTAGCTGACCAGGGACCCATTACTGTCTCTCATAATTATTCCACATCTATTATGCTGGTCAGCGTCCTCTGATCCTAGCTATCAAAGGAACTCATTACTGTCTCTCCTAATTATTCCACATCTATTATGGTGGCCAGCGTCCTCTGATCCTAGCTATCAAAGGAACCCATTACTGTCTCTCATAATTATTCCACATCTATTATGGTGGCCAGCGTCCTCTGATCTTAGCTGACCAGGGACCCATTACTGTCTCTCCTAATTATTTCACATCTATTATGGTGGCCAGCGTCCTCTGATCTTAGCTGACCAGGGACCCATTGCTGTCTCTCCTAATTATTCCACATCTATTATGGTGGCCAGCGTCCTCTGATCTTAGCTGACCAGTAACCTATTATTTATTCATTAGTCTCAGCTCCCAGTTCGCTACTGCCCGCATTGGGACCGCTAGAGTGAGATTGATGTATTTCCACTCGAAATTATCATTCATTAGTCCGAGCTTAGTAGGGCCGGCCACTTGTCAACTTCACGTGAGCCCGTGGTAGCCAAAGTGGGCCGTGTCATAACCCTCTCCGTGCTCTGCCCGTGGTACTAATTATATTCTCGTTATTTTCATATCAAGGGAAATTATAAAATTACCCGACCGTGATGTTGGTCGTATACACTTATCGTGTAACATTCCTCCCAAACCTACCCGAAAAAAAAAGGAATCTTAATTCACAAGATTCGTTTTTTTTTTTCACTACATAATATTCAGGCCACAAAATCATTTCAAACAATTAAACATGTTATCCACAAAATACATCATTTTCGGAATGACCGCTTATTTAACTCGGTCACTCCTTATTAAAAATTATTATTGTCCGGCGTAATCACGCCAATAAATGTTCACATCAAAATCGTCGACTCAGTTATGTCTTTGCACATGTGTTCGTTATTCTTCACGATCCTTCCTGGATCACAACAGCGTTGATCCTTGGTTACCCCAACGACGGGTAAAACTTGACAACGTTCGAGGCGGGGAGTAACTGCACTCCTCCCTCCATCATCGGCGTAGAGTCCTTCGCTCTTGCGACGTCATTCACGTCTGCTGATTGCACAGCCGCCGAAATCAACGTAGGCACAGTGACCTCACGTTCACCCTTCCTGAGTCGTGATAGCATGGAGCCAAACCATGCGCTAGTTTTCTTTTTATATCGTTTACACCCTACCCCAATTATGATCACTACAACTGTCCCTACGATAGAACCAATGATGATCTGTTTCCATATCCCCATTCTTGTTTTGGCTTAACGAATTGCATGCTCTGAAGTCGAGCAATTAGATGATCCATTGGCATTTCCTTAATTTCATCTAACTCTTTGGACAAAGAGATGGGATCGTAGTCTGGTAAAGCGCTATGAAATGGTTTTTATAACGTTATATTGGAAAATGCATAGTTTTCCAGCCATCTATCAATTTATCTTCCACCTGATACTGGCTCTCTTGTTGGTAGTAAGGGGTTAACATCAATCTATCACTAATAGCCGTACATGATTCATTGAGGCGGATTCATAGTAGCGATAATGGTGGGTTGATTTGTTGGTACGTGACCCCTTTACCGTGACAACTAATACTCATCTTTAGTGGACTATGATTACTAATGACCCATAGCCCATCCCTTATATACCGTGCCATAGGTAACACTGTACCCAACTTGACCTTTGTTTGGCAGTGTGTTGCAATTACGTCGGAATTGTTTAAAAACAGCGCCGTAACACAAACTGATTAATGTTCATAGGATATATTGCACTTCGAATCGCACAGAATCCTATCAAGGGTTTGGAACAAGCTTCAAGTTCAGCTTCCGTAAGGAGCGCGACCCGCGTACGTTGCGCGTCTACTGCTATTGTTGTGGATTCTAAGTCATACTGAGCCGTCATTGATTCTGGCGCAGGCCGACCTGAATCTCCAGTTACTAGTGGTAACTTCATCAAGTTTTTGAAATACGACATTGTGATTAATATTTAAACCCTGCGCTAGCCCCAATACTATCAGACTAAAAAAAAAAAAAACTTCATCTTGTTGTTGTCTGCAACATACGAGATATCACCAGAGACTTACACCACTGTCTCTGACAAAACTCAAATCATGCTTCATGATTTACACATTACAATAGTCCTCTCCCAGATACCGTCTGAGAGTCGCATTTCTAATTTGAAGCCTTCTTTGGCAGAAGAGTCAGTATCGCTTCAAGAATTTCCCTAACCCCATTAGTCTGTAAACTAGGCTGAATCGAACGATTGTCGTCGATCTCCCCATCATCAGAACTGTCTGATGTGCCCTTGCTACAACTAACGTTTACTGCTGAGAGAGATCTTTTCTCTCTTGTCTTTAGGCGCTTTCTTAACTCCATTAACGGAACGTCCTCCTCGGATGAAGAATTCTCACTCTCTTTTCGCACCCCCCTAGTCAGTCTGTCTCGTGCGTTCTCTTGCCCTACTGCATCGTCACTGTCGCTATCGGATGATTCTGGAGCTACAACCTGTGTGGCTTTACGTAATGTTCTCCCCCTGGCTTTTGGAATAGGCCACTCGCTAATTTTGGCTATCCGCAAGTGTTCAGCATGTGAACTGACCTCAGTGCCATCTAGTTGATGTCGTACCCTGAATGTGACAGGCGACAATTGTTCCACCACTCTATAGTGCGACCTCCACTTACTGTCTAACTTATTGTGTCTACGGTGATTACGAAGGTACACTGGGTCACCGACCTTAATTTCGACAGGCTGTACACCTCTATTAGCATACTTAGCCCGCTTCTTCTGTGCTTTCTTAATTCGCCGATACACCTGGGTGAAGGCCTTGTGTTGCTGCTCAAGCGCTATCTTGTGAAAATCTTCACCAGCGTATTTTCTTCGGGGTCTAAGGATGTTATCTAACGGTAGCACTGGATCGCGACCGTACAGTAAGAAGAAAGGAGATTCCTGCGTAGTTTCCGAAACACAAACCCTATAAGCTGCTAGTACCTGGTTAATATGCACGTCCCATGTCGAAAAATCCTCTTGTATCTTTTTGGACAGAATGTCGTTAAAAGTTCTGTGAAAACGTTCGACCTTAGCATTGGACTGTGGATGATAAAGACTGGTCGTGACATGGTCTATGTTCAGTTCTGCCAGCGTTTCTGCCATAACCCTATTCACATTCTCAGATCCATTGTCTGATACTATCTGCAATGGACAGCCATGTCTGGGTAGAATTTCTTCTACGAGCAGCTGTACCACTGACTGCGGCGTTTTATCTGGTACAGGGAACGCCTCTACCCAACCTGTCAGATGACAGATGAATGCTATGACATAGCGATTCCCGCTAAGGGAGCGGTCAAACGGACCTGCCAAGTCCAATGACAACTTAGCGAATGGGTATGGAGGAATGTCCATTTCCTGGACGGGGGCCCTTTTCTTTTGTAACACTCTAGACTGACAGATGACACACCCACTAACATATTCATACAGTTGTTTGTACATGTTAGGCCAGTAATACTTTCTACTGACTGTGTCATGAGTCTTGTCTATTCCTAAGTGACCATTTTCGTCATGGTACTGTCTGACTACGTACTCTACCAAGTGAGACGGGACATACAATCTGGCTACTGGTTCATCATCAGGATGAGACAAGAAATATAGAACATCCTCTATCAGCATGTATCTCCTATTGACTGTCATGGTTCCTTGTTCACTAATCAATAAGTCCTTTAAGCGCACTATTTCAGAATCCTTCTCCTGTTCCTCAATAATATCAAACCCTGGAAGATCAACTTTTTCCAGCTTCTCGTCACACCCTGCCCTTATTGTACAACTAGCAAACTGCTTGGGTGTGAATTGGTTGGAGTTTATGACTCCTATGACAAAAGCATTGTCATTGACCTCTCTGGTTAACTCTTCTTCTTCCTCATGCTCTGGCATGTGAGTACCACTCGGCATTCTGGATAGTAAGTCTGCCAAAACATTTTGAGGACCTGGGATATATTCAATAGTACAGTTATATCCTGAAATGCCTAGGGCCCACATCTGCACCTTCTTATTTTGCATTGGTGAATTAAGCAAATACTTAAGAGGCATGTGATCCGTGCGGATTACAAACTCCGCATTATGCAAGTAGTGATTTAGCTTTTGAAGCGCATAATGGATCGCAAAAGCCTCTTTCTCTATTGTCGACCATTTCCTCTGACTGGTACTAAGTTTATGGGATAGAAAGTAAATAGGTCTTTCTACCTTTGAGCCTGGGGAAATGTCTGAATCCTCATCGCATTTTTGCGCGAGACATGCCCCCACGCATGTGTCGCTGGCATCCGTGTAAAGGATGTACGGACGCCGTGTATCTGGATAGGCTAACACTGGTGCTACGGCTAACGTCTCCTTCATCAAATCAAACGCTTTCTGGCATTCCTCTGTCCAACTGAATCTCGCATACTTTCGTGTCAGTGCTATGATTGGTTCAGCCATCTGGGAGAAATTAGGAATCATTTTCCTGTAAAACCCAATCATACCAATGAACGAACGGCACTCTCTGACACAGGTCGGAGCCGCCATAGCCCTAATGACTTTTACCTTTTCCTCATCCGGTTTTATCCCCTGGTTACTAATGACAAACCCTAAGTATTTGGTTTCTTCCTCAAAGAACTGACACTTCTTGAGTTTCAGCTTCAGGTCATGCTGTCTCAATCGATCAAAGACTGTCTGAAGGTGACACAGATGGTCTTCTATTGTTTCTGAGAAGATCAAAATGTCATCGAGATAGGCACAGGCAAAACCTTCTAAACCGGCTAGCACGATATTCATAAGCATCATGAACAATCCCGGTGCTCCCACCAAACCAAAAGGCTTTTTCGTGAATTCGAATAATCCCTTGTGGCATGCAAATGCTACTCTATCCCTACTCTCCTGATCCGCCATCTTGACCTGCCAGTATCCCGACTTAAGGTCCAGACTGGTAAAATACTTGGCCTTTCCAAGCAGTGACAAAATGTCATCTATCAGCGGTAGTGGGTACGATGTTTTCTTTGTAATCTCATTCAGTTTTCTAAAGTCAACACATAAACGTTTCGACCCATCCTTCTTGGATACAATCACTAAACTAAAAGACCATGGGGACTGAGAACGTCTTATCACACCTGCCTGTAACATCTCTTCTAGAGCCTTGTCAACAATCTCTCTATCTTGAAGCGGGATTCTATACGGTTTTATCCTAATGGGAGGATGATCGCCGGTATCTAGTTTCATCGTGACAGTGTCAGTAGCCCCTAAATCAAGGTCGCTATTCGCGAACAAGTCTTGATTGTTCGTAATGAGCTCTGACACTACATCTTTCATCTTCTCCGGCGCAGTGACTTCCGTCAAGTCGACTGCCGATACCTGCCGATCAACCGACCCTATTTGTACTTCATGTACTTCCTGAACTGCTGTTACCTTCCCTACAACACAACCCCTTCTAACTCTATACGTCTTGTTTGTGTTGTTTACTATCAGTATGGGATACGTCTGGTGATTATTTTGCCTGACTACCGTGCTTGTCACTAACAGTCCCGGTTCTTGTGCTATAAATCCCTTGTCTGTTTCCGAAATCTCTAAGAGTGTCTCTCTTGCAAAATACGGAGCATTCTTCATCCGTACCTGGAGTACTTCTGCCGTCTGAGGTTTTATCACTTTCGTCTTAGTCACTCTGACCAACGACGAAATGTGGATGTCCTGTTCATAGGGCACACAAACACTTCCGACTCTGAGTTTCTTCAAGTCAAAATAAATCCTCACCCCGTTTTTGTCTAACCAGTCATTTCCCAAAATAAAGTTCCTGTTGAGCCCTGATACCACGTAGAACTTATGTTTAAACGTTTGCCCCGCTACCGTAAATTCTAATTCTGAACTCCCCAATACGTGTAAAGCTTCTCCACTAACTGACTGTAACGACACATCTCCCTTTCCTAACTTTGGCTTATGACTGAGTTTATCGTAAGCCCCCTTGCTAATCAAAGACACCTCTGCTCCCGTATCGATCAAGCTACGAAATCGTTGCTTCCCAATTTTGAACACTATGCACTTAGGGCTACCCGCTACATTAATGCTAAACAACTGACTCTTTCTACTTTTCCGGTCCTGCGTAACGGCTTCGTGTGCCGCAGAACCTTCTAGTTTTCCTGCCTCGGCGGAAACCTTCTGTGACCTTGTGGCCGTCTGTTTCCGGCCTTTCTACATTCCCGCTGAATGTGACCTCGTTCCCCACACTTCCAGCATTGAATCGGGGGACGCATTGTTTGCTGACCAACCGCCCCTATCACTCGGCAATTTCTTGCCTGGTGCCCTACTCTCCCGCATTTAAAACAATTACGGTGACGAGCATGGTCTACTTCCATAGCCTCTTCTCCACCCCTAGCTGTCGCTCTCGGCTGACTAACTGGCCGATTGTTTATCGTGCGTAGCTCAAACCTATGGCGAAGGTTTTCCTCCTGCATGGCCACCTGCACGGCCCTATCTAACGTATTTGAGTTGTCCCTCAGGACTTTCATCTTAAGAAAGTCGTGCGCCAATCCGTCAACAAAGAAATTTATTAGTTGCCGTTGTACCACAGCAGCGCCCATCTGACTCGGGAAGGCTTCGCCGGCCAGAGTCATTAGTCGCTCTGCGTACAGAGGCACACTTTCCCTTGGGTTTTGTTTCACCCGCTGTAGCAACGCAAGAGCATGATTTTCATCGGCGATTTCGCCGAACCTTACGGTTAGCTGCCTTTTCAGTTCATCCCAATCCCCTGCCGCTTCCGTTTGTAAGAATCGATGGATAAAATCGCTCACCACCCCCGAGCTTGCTTGATAAGCAATGACCGGGCGCCTGTTGAGGGCTTTTATTAGCACTGCATATTTGTCAATTTCTTTTATCCACTCCCTAAATTTGGTAGGCTTTCTGTCAAACGTTCCTACCATGCCTTATACTCTGGGCGTTAATCGCCTGACTCATTTCCCCTACTTTTTCGCCTAAAATCCTAAACACTTCCTCTGCCATTTTTGTTTCTTTTTAAATGTAACAACAACACAACCCTAGTTAACTGGTCTGGCTCCTATATAAGACTCAACAAGGGTTAAACGAAAAAGTCACTTACCCCGTGATCCTTTCGGCTGTTGGTCTTGAATGAGTCGCAGACGTCTCGTGGGCTCGAACTCTGTTTTTTCCTTGACGTGGGCTTGAACTCTGCTTTTCTTGAAGTGGGCTCGAACTCTGCTTTTCTTGAAGTGGGCTCGAACTCTGCTTTTCTTGAAGTGGGCTCGAACTCTGCTTTTCCTTGACGTGGGCTCGAACTCTGCTTTTCCTTGACGTGGGCTCGAACTCTGCTTTTCTTGAGGTGGGCTCGAACTCTTCTCTTCTCTTCGGGTTGTTGGCTTGCACTCTTCTCTTCTCTTTCTGGTCTGCTCTTCCACCCTTGCGTCGTTGGCTGTCGATTTGGTGCTGATAGTCTAGTTTTTCTGTTTCTTCGTTCCTCTGTTTCTTCCCGTTCCGAGATCCTGGTCACGGCACCAAATAAGAAGATACGGTCGTGTTACACTACCGCAGCCACACGCAAGGTGTTGTAGATGGAAGACGCAGCCAGACAAGAGTGTTTCCAGAAGAGTCTTTTATTTCTTGGTCATCGTGGGTCTAATAGGTTTGGCACAACCAACCTACTAGCATGGCATACTAAAATGGCGAAAATACCGGAGCTCGGTCTCTCGCTTCTCAGCTCCCTCTATCTATCTCTCTCTCTCTCTCTTCGTTGTGTACTCTCTATCTATCTCTTCATTGTGCGAGCTCCCTCTCTATCTCGTTCCCTTCGTTGTGAGCTCTCTCTCTATCTCGTTCCCTTCGTTGTGAGCTCTGTCTCTATCTCGTTCCCTTCGTTGTGAGCTCTCCCGTTCTGGTGTTTACCCCCAATATATATACCCGTTCTGGCCGAGGGCATCGCCCCTTTGTCTCAACCAGTCAAAGGGGCTATTACTGTTACCCATATTATTCCACATCTATCATGGTGGCCAGCGTCCCCTGACCCTATCTGTCAAAGGAGCTATTACTGTCGCCCATAATCTATCCCCCATCTGCTCTGGTGGATAGTGCCCTCTGATCCTAGCTGACCAGGGACCCATTACTGTCTCTCATAATTATTCCACATCTATTATGCTGGTCAGCGTCCTCTGATCGTAGCTATCAAAGGAATTCATTACTGTCTCTCATAATTATTCCACATCTATTATGGTGGCCAGCGTCCTCTGATCCTAGCTATCAAAGGAACCCATTACTGTCTCTCATAATTATTCCACATCTATTATGGTGGCCAGCGTCCTCTGATCTTACCTGACCAGGGACCCATTACTGTCTCTCCTAATTATTTCACATCTATTATGGTGGCCAGCGTCCTCTGATCTTAGCTGACCAGGGACCCATTACTGTCTCTCCTAATTATTCCACATCTATTATGGTGGCCAGCGTCCTCTGATCTTAGCTGACCAGTAACCTATTATTTATTCATTAGTCTCAGCTCCCAGTTCGCTACTGCCCGCATTGGGACCGCTAGAGTGAGATTGATGTATTTCCACTCGAAATTATCATTCATTAGTCCGAGCTTAGTAGGGCCGGCCACTTGTCAACTTCACGTGAGCCCGTGGTAGCCAAAGTGGGCCGTGTCATAACCCTCTCCGTGCTCTGCCCGTGGTACTAATTATATTCTCGTTATTTTCATATCAAGGGAAATTATAAAATTACCCGACCGTGATATTGGTCGTATACACTTATCGTGTAACAAAATTGTGGCGGCGCCCATAGCGCCGCCTACCAAAAATGCCCGCAGGTTATCCTTTTTCGTGAAGCGAACCGAATTAGGAATGAAAACCATATCCCGTATAAGGAGGCCGTGAGGAGGGCCCAAATAAACATCAAAAAAAAAAAAAAAAAAAAAAAAAAAAAAAAAAACTCAACCCATGACTTCTGTTAATCTACCCAGGGACCTGGATTCCACGGCGTGGACTCAGATCCAGGTCCCCAGAGACCGCAACCCAGTTACCAAAACAAATGTGCAGATAGATAGCAATCGAAATGCTTCTAATGCAATTAAATCTAAATCCAGAATAGCAGGAAATTTGACATCAAACGCAACCCGTGTGGCACCTGGTGTCTCATCGTATCGAGACATCTTAATCCAGAATGCACCGGGTCATAAAACTGCCCCAAATGTTTCTACTTTTCTTGTGAACGAATCGCCTCCACTTCCACCTCCCCCCTCTCCCATCAGGGAGGAAACATCCCTGTCGTCACGCAGCACACTCCATCTCGGTGAAGTCCGACATACTGAGAATGGCCCTGGGCTGAGGTCTTTCATGCTCAGGGACATCCATACACAAACACAGATTTTAACCAGCGCGATCACAAGTGGTAATGTGCAGGGGATCGTGATGCCCATGTTACAGTTCAGTCAGCTGATCATGACCATCCTGGTCCCCCTGCTCACAAACTCTGATATGATTTAGTTAGAACCACCTTATTGTAAATAAGACCGTCAAGCAACAGCCTAAAATATATTCACGATACTTCTCTCTAGCGCCATGGGCAAAAAAGATATAACAGGCTTGAAGTTCCTACAGTGGAACTGCCGAGCCATAACTGGGAACATTCAATTCTTGATTAACTATATAAATGAACATAATCCTCAGATTATCTGTCTTCAATCTCTGCTTACCATAAAATCGATACTACCATGTATTGCTGGTTATCACTATCCTCCTCTAACTGAATCTAGTAAAAAAAAAAATTCAATGAATTCATACATACAGCCACCTATATAAAATTAGGGATTGAACACGAAGTATTAAACTCTCCTGTTCCCCTACATGAAACGCACCCAATCCATAGTCACTATATTAAAATAAAAATTACTCCGGGTCATAGAGTGATACATTTATTTAACCTCTATGCCCCAAAATCCGTTGCCCCGACTGGTTTGGAGTGGATGCGGGCCCTTCCTGGTGATGGGTGTGTGATTATGGGGGACCTAAACATCCATCACCCGCTCTGGCTCGCAAATATTCCTTCCACACGCACAATAGCTCACAAGCAAGCACAAGACATATTAAACTCCAATTTATTGATTTTAAACAGTGGCGGAGAGATAACCAGAGTACCTGATAGCGACCACCAATATCCATCAGCGGTTGACTTAACCTTAATTTCTCCTAATCTTTATTTAGATTCCTCTTGGACGCTGGGCGATGACGCTATGGGTAGCGATCACCTCCCAGTGGTCCTCGAGCTTAATCAGCAACCCCTATTGCCCTCATCCCCTATAAAAAGGTAAACTGCAATACGCCAAGGCTAACTGGTCCTTATATGAAACCGCGGTGGGGCGTGGCATTGGAGGCGTCGACACTGAGAATGTCGACGCTTTCAGTGCCACTCTCACTGCGGCCATAATAAATGCCGCGGAGATAGCCATCCCACGTAGTAGGGGAGCCCCTCCCGGCAAACCAGTCAACCCCTGGTGGACAGATGACTGTGACATGGCTGTGAAAGACAAAAAAAGAGCCTATAATAGGTGGAAAAAGTTTAGAACACCTATAAACCATGTGGCAATGAAGTCGGCTAATATACAATGCAATAAAATTATAGCTATTGCTAAACTTACATATTTAAAATATCAAATTCAAACTGAAATACAATCGCCCACTGATATGAGTAAAGCGTGGAAAATAGTTAAAAAGCTAAAAAATAAGTATAATCCTTCCCCAGTCCCCTTGATTAATAATGGTATTAAATATACCACTGATCAAGAAAAGGCTGAATTTTAGCGGAAACCTTTGCTGCCATCAGCTCCACAAACAAGTTTAATCCGTTGGCTAGTAATTTTAGAATCACGGAAGAAGCTAAAATAACATTTCAAAATCCATCCATTTTAGCAGCGAAAGACCCAACTGCGATTAATCTTCCCTTTACTATAACTGAATTAAATACCGTACTGTCCCAGGTGAAGTCTACAAAAACTTCACCGGGACAAGACGAGATAACTTATATTATGTTAAAGAAACTCCCCTTGGAGGGAAAAAAACTTCTGCTAAAATTATATAACCAGTGTTACGGGGAGGGCCGCCTACCTCTAACTGGGCATCATGGGATAATTATCCCTATACTTAAACCCAAAAAACCACGAAATTTACCTACGTCATTTCGTCCTATAACCCTTACTTCGCATGTAAGTAAGATATACGAACGGCTCGTAAAATGTCGCCTGGACTATTTTTTGGAAAAAAATAATGTAATTCCTATAGTACAAGCAGGCTTTCGTAAGAAGAGATCAACAGCTGATCAAATGTACACTCTCTCTTCCTCTATTAAACAGGCATTTAAGAGAAATCAAAAAGTGATGGCCTGCTTTTTCAACGTCAAACTTGCGTTTGACGTCGTCTGGCATCAAAAATTATTACAAAAGGTCAGAATGCTTGGGTTAAGTGGAAACATTTATAATTATCTTCGAATTTTTTTGCAGCGCACCCTGCAAGTTAGACATGGGGCAGTCCTCTCGGCAACACATAAAACTGATTGCGGGGTACCTCAAGGCACTTGCCTTGCCCCGACATTATTTAATATTATGATGGCAGATTTGCCAGCTTATCTACAATCTAAGCTTGATAAATATACCAATACTTCTCTAAAATTGTCTCAGTAAGCCGACGACATTGCCATATGGAAACCTGTTAAAACCAAAAACCTTGACGGCAGGGAAGTAACAAAAGATAAATCTGATAAATTTCAGAAGGCTATCGATACAATTCAAAAATATCTAGAAATAAATGGGTTTGAGTTAGCCTCTGACAAAACTCAGTTGATTATTTTCAGCCCATGTAAAGCTAAGTTTCAAGCTTCAATCACCCTAACCAATTAAGGTGTTAAGCACCCCCTAACTGTCACAAACCAAATAAAGTTTTTAGGGGTACTCTTTACGTCCACATTAAACTGGACTCCGCATATAAACAGTCTTATTTTCAAAGCAAACAAAGCAATAAATTTAATTAGAATACTTAGGAACGAACCATGGGGAAAAAACGCCAAACTCCTATTGCACCTCCATCATGCACTGGTTCGTTCCAATCTTAATTATGGTGCTGAGTGTTTTTCCTCAGCCTCAAAACAATGTCTAAAATCTCTCGAATCCACGGAAATGCGGTCGCTTAAATGTATCATGGGAGTACCATCCCATGCATCCAACAAAAGCAGTTTACGCTTTAACTGATATTTTACCCCTTGATATGTTTAGAATAAAAAGCTGTACCAACTATATTAACCGCATTTTCGGAACTACCAATAATGCACAAGAAACATTCAACAATGAAATTAAAATGGATCGCCTCGAAAAAGCATTCAAATCAATACAAAGGCAAAAAAGCGAACCCACACTATCCTCCATAGTCTGCGAAGTCCAGAGATTGGCCGGAGTAGCGCCCCACACAATCTTTTCTGTTCCATTGTCTCCAGTGCGCCCTTTGACCCTCCTTGCTCCCTCTATTAACATAGAGATTCCTAACATTACTAAAAAAAAATAATCCTTATTTGCAAAGATCAGCAGCCCTGGAGTATCTTGACGCTAGCTACCCCCATGCCATCGTCGCATATACTGACGGGTCCGTTGACGACGCTGGCAATGTGGGGTGCGGAGTGTTCATTCCATCTTTGGAGAAAACACTAAGCTACTGTTTGGGCAGGGACTGGTCCATATGCACGGCAGAACTGACGGCCATTTTGATGGCCCTAAATCATGTGTTGGCACTGCCGTTGCAGATGTATCAGTTCCTAGTCTGCTCGGACTCCAGAGCTGCACTGCAAAGTATCCAATTAGACGATAATTCTGCCCGTCCAGATATAGTGATGGAAATAAAACTTACTATACATCAACTTATTAGCAGGGGAGTGGATACTGCCCTCCAGTGGGCCCCCTCCCATGTTGGCATACTGGGTAATGAAACTGCTGACAGGGCTGCTCGGACAGGCGCTGCGGACGGACCTGGAGTCCAATCAGTCCGACTCCTGTTGACAGAAAAAGAAGCGAAAAACCGGATTGTAAAAGTAATAAGGGAAAATTACACCTCTAAAAAGAAAGTACTCGCTGAGAGATGTCCTGGTATCCTTGCTTATAGGATAAATAGAGATCACAGTATACATAAAATGATTTTTACTATCGATGTCATTAATAGAATACTCACGAATAGCTGGCGGACCCGATGGTCAGATCCGGTCTGCCTCTGCGGCGAGGACTTCACCCCCGACCATGAGATATTCGAGTGTGGGGCCTTCGCCGCAGAGTGCGGGGTTTTTAGAACACAGTATTCGACCGTTTCGGCTTACCATACTGTCTTGGAATCGGCTGACCCTGATACTGTAATCAGGGTTAGTACGGTAATGCAAATACCTCCACTCGATAGACTGATACTGATGAGCATATTATCAGCGTCGATCTGTTTATAAACTAATAGGCTGGCGCAATCCTCTTGTTGATGCGCACGCATCCTGTAGCATTACTCTGTTACTTTCTACGGTACATACGCGGTCTTGTAAGCCTGCCGCGCGGGCAGCTTTTATAAGGAGTGTACATATTGGCTTTCTGTTCTTAACCAGCTCATGAAAAAATATGACGGAAACCGGAACTATTTTTAAACATTCTTTTATATAGGTGATCTTGAATTTTAAGTTGGATTTTTAAATAGTAAATAAAGTCCACGTCGACTTAAATAAATACTGGTTTACCTTGTTGTGACTCCAGGGACACCAAGTTAAAGCTAACTAATTAATCTCATACTATCACTGGTCCAATAATTATGGTCTAAACGACCTGGCTGTAGGCTGTAGAGATCAGCAGACACAATGTGTGATCCACACAACTGATCACCACAAACAGTGAAGCAGCAGGTCTGACCAGGACACCGGCCAAAAGAAAATTGGTTTTTGTCTCTATTTTTAGTCTTACTGTAAATAAATTTTAAACTTTTCTTGATTTTAAACTTCTAACGAAATATATTTTTAATAGTGGTCATGAAATTTTAACATTGATTTTAATTGGAAGTAAAGTAATACTCTGTTTTGTACATAGTGGACCAATGTCGTGGGTGAGAGGCTAAATTAAATTAAATTAAATTAAATCAAATTAAATTAACTTGCGATCCTTTTTTAACCCTAGTTAAACATATCTGACCATGTTGTGTTATTGTCAGCTGAAGCTTTATTAGCTAGTCCCCGATCACTTATGTGCCAATGGGACATAAAAAAGGAACGAACGAACGAACTGAACAGGACTGTACCCAGTTCTGAAAGCTGATCGGGCCTACAGTCTGTGTGCGTCTTTAACCCTTAGCCCTTTGCCGCGTGACGGTAGCGGTTTTAGTCATTCCCGGACCGCTGCAAAATCATCAGGACTCGCCAATCCGCTACAGGCGACACCCAGAAGCCTCAGCTGTCTAAGGGGCTGGGCCCACGCTACCAGAATTTGCGACTAGCAGTGTGTGGTAAGCAACAATATGCCACCTGCCACATCGGCTTCGTGGCACACGTTTCAATGTGCGTGCAATGTGTTTGTACCGACTGACCTGCCATTACCATATATGGAACAGTGACGCGCCCGGTTCAAATATTCGGAGCTGCAGGACTCTCGGACAAGGTTGATCAATTAACTCACTGGAGACGTGCCGCATACGGATACGCAGCTATTCGCAGCGTTTCCTCATGCGGCGCGTCTCCAATGAGTTAACAGTCTCAAAGCCCGGTCGCTCAGCTTCTCCGCCATTTTTCCGGCTCGGAAGATGAAGAAACGGGAAGTGGCGCAAGGACACCGCTGATTGGCTGAGAGGCGGCAACATTGCTCGAGCCTTGCCGGCTATCACAAATAGACTCGGTTTGTATCGGGGCGCAATTCGTGGCGGCAATATTGTAGGCGCCCCTAATTGTGACGGCAATATTGCCGCCACAAAATTGCGCCCGGCAATAGGTGTTTGTGGTAGCGTGTCCCAGCGCGTTCTGTCGCGATGATTTCTGTAGGAACAAAACCCGCTGCCCACAGCCAAACTGATGACTCGGGTAATATTTACACTTAGTGACAAGACTACTGTGCTAATATACATCGCGAAGATCGTCGGGCCGCTGGCATCGCGGGTCCAGGTTTAGCTGTCTAGAACACAGACGTGCACGTCGGCTTTTGCCGGTAAGCTAACGCTGACATCGGGGACTTGTTATTCGTTGGGACGCCAGTCTGACTATCGCTCATAAAAGTGAGCAGGCACTGTGACGACGTGACGACGTGAAAGTGAATAGTATGGACTGGAGACTGGAGACAGGAGACTGGAGACAGACACGAGACTGGAGACTGGAGACAGGCTCAGCCGCTGTGTAGTCAGCGAAGTAAACCACAGTGGTCATGGCACAAGGGATGGCCGGAACGATCGTTCATAACTGGTCACCTCAACACCGGTAGCAGGAAACAGTGCGCCATTTACTACGTGACCACGGACCCAAGATCCCAAATTCTGTAAAATGCTGTTTTAAAAAAGTCCCTTTTTGGCGTTTGGCGCCACATCCCCCCGCCCTCGAGGTAACTGATCCGCCCCCATCACATTTGTCCAGACGTGACTCGACCAACTACGGCAACGATCATCCCAAATCTGTCAGTGGGTCACAGCCATTCAACGGCCCTCTGACACTACCACTGTGCCACTGGTCGACCTTAATATCAGTTTCCAGGGTAGTGCAACACCTCCAAAATGTGAGAACTCCATGGCCTGCAGCTGGTACAAAGTCGTTAGGCAACACCTCCAAAATGTGAGAACTCCATGGCCTGCAGCTGGTACAAAGTCGTTAGGCAACACCTCCACAATGTGAGAACTCCATGGCCTGCAGCTGGTACAAAGTCGTTAGGCAACAACACCTCCACAATGTGAGAACTCCATGGCCTGCAGCTGGTACAAAGTCGTTAGGCAACACCTCCAAAATGTGAGAACTCCATGGCCTGCAGCTGGTACAAAGTCGTTAGGCAACCCCTCCACAATGTGAGAACTCCATGGCCTGCAGCTGGTACAAAGTCGTTAGGCAACACCTCCAAAATGTGAGAACTCCATGGCCTGCAGCTGGTACAAAGTCGTTAGGCAACACCTCCACAATGTGAGAACTCCATGGCCTGCAGCTGGTACAAAGTCGTTAGGCAACACCTCCACAATGTGAGAACTCCATGGCCTGCAGCTGGTACAAAGTCGTTAGGCAACACCTCCACAATGTGAGAACTCCATGGCCTGCAGCTGGTACAAAGTCGTTAGGCAACACCTCCAAAATGTGAGAACTCCATGGCCTGCAGCTGGTACAAAGTCGTTAGGCAACACCTCCAAAATGTGAGAACTCCATGGCCTGCAGCTGGTACAAAGTCGTTAGGCAACACCTCCAAAATGTGAGAACTCCATGGCCTGCAGCTGGTACAAAGTCGTTAGGCAACACCTCCACAATGTGAGAACTGGGACCTTGGGGCTAAAAGGGATAAGATCACTTATTTCTTGACCCCGCCCCCCTCCCCCTCCCAACAACAACAACCAACAAACAAAAAACAAAAAAAGAAGAAGAAAAAAGAAGTTGTTGCGCAAAACGGGTTCTATTGTACGACAGTGGCTTTCCTGGCAGAGACAGCAAGTGTAGCCAGTCGGCGCAGTGGACTTTCAAGCGCACACTGACCGTCACGGCATTACTGTGACAAGTTCACTCGCCGGTTTTTAGGTCAAAACGTTACAGATTACACGCGCACGCACACACAAGCGCGCGCACGCCCGCACACTCACACTTACGGGCGGGTACCTATGTGTGTCACTTAAACACTTCTACCGATTCAACAGATTGCGACTTTGTTTTCTCCAATTTCCCCCGAATCCCCCCCCCCCCCCCCCCCCCTGATACAATACCGTTAGACAATTTATGCAGAAAGCTGTTGCCGCTGCGTGTGTCTCCGAGGCCAGCAATAACACAAACAGTGAATAGATTAATTACACTCAATTATTGCAGGAAAGACAACAATATCCAATAGCCGCATGTGTGGTCTTGCCGCCTGCTTGCATTCATCACAATGTCCAAGCCTTCATCATGCAGTATAATAAACTCAGTACAGCTTGGCCAATGTCAAGTGCATATTAAATTTGTTTTCAACCCGTACGGCTGCCGATAATGTATAGTGACGAGCAACAAAAATGCGACATTTTTGGAATCATCGGAAACACTAAAGTGTTTCCGATGATTCCAAAACTATCGCATTTCGTTTGCTCGTCACTATACATATCATGTGTTCCGATCACAACGTAGGGGTATGGTTGCCTTGGCAATGAAAAGTATATATTTGTTTTCAAACCACAGCTTGGCCGTGTGGCTGGTCCTCCCAGTGTAAAGTACAAGTTTGTTCCCCAGTCGGCGTGGGGCTTTACCTTCCGAGTGACTCCACTAACTAATGCGGCTCCCAGAGCGGCACAATATAATTGAACTGACATGTTGAAGTTCGTCAGTGGAACGGACACTGAGTCCAAACTACAATGACTCGACTTTATCCGAAGTTGACTTTGTATATATTGAGCACTCACGTTTTGAATATATATCGTGTCAATTGTATCGCGTTTCTAGTAACAAGGGCTGATGTGTTCTTTGTAAATATGCTCTGTGTGTCTTACAATAATATTGAACATACCAAGGGGAATTACTCAGCTCTGGACATCTATCTATCTATCTATCTATCTATATTCTGTAGTCTTGCCGACCGTTGGGGCACCACTGATGACTTGGCAACCAGCTCCCTCCATTCCTCTCTGTTCTCTGCCATTCTCAGCATATCGCCCAGTTTCTGTCCTGTCCACTCTGAGATATTGTCCTCCCATCTTTTCCTCTGTCTTCCTCTCCTTCGTCCTCCTTGCACAGTGCCTTGCAGGATTGTTTTGGCAAGTCCTGCTGAACGCGTGACATGCCCGCCATACCACTTCAGTTTGCGTTTGCTCACAATGGCTAACAAGTCTTCATAGGGCCCGATGGCTTGCCTGATTCTGCTTCCCACTTCCTCGTTTGTGATGTGATCTCTGTATGAGATGCCAAGCAGCCTTCGAAAACATCTCATTTCAGTGGCTTGTATTCTCCTTTCAAGGTCTGCTGTGAGGGTCCAAGACTCGCAGGCATACAAGAACACTGAGATGACTAAGGAGCGCATCAGTCTGATCTTGGAGCAGAGTGTGATGTTTCTGTCCTTCCATATGGTCTTCAATCTTGTCAGTGCTGTTGTTGTCTGCGCAATCCTGGACAGTATTTCTGGTCTTGATCCCTCATCTGTCACAACGGCTCCTAAGTATTTGAATTTCTTAACTGTTTCCAGTTTTTGGCCTCCAAAGTCAGTGCCAATGCCACTGGCGTTATTGGTCATCAGTTTGGTCTTCTCTGCACTGATTTCCATCCCATATGCAATGGCTGTACTATCCAGCTTTTCCCAGGCATACTTGTCAACCCACCCGTGACCAACAATGGCAACTATTCCATCCTCCGAGAAGAAGTAGAGGCTGCAGTGAAGTCGCTGAAAAAAGGGAAGGCAGCAGGAGCAGACAACATCCCTGCAGAGCTAGTCCAAGAAGGGGGAGAAGACACGATAAGCGCCTTACTAACAATCTGCAATAAGATCTGGCAGTCAGAGGATTGGCCCACACCATGGACCCCAATCACTTATAATAACTCTCCCCAAAAAGGCAACTTACATCAATGCCAGAACTATCGCACGATCAGTCTTATATCCCACCCAAGCAAAGTCATGTTAAAGATCCTACTGAACAGGCTGAAGCCACAGGCAGAGGAAATCATAGCTGAGGAACAGGCAGGCTTCAGACCAGGGCGCAGCTCAACTGAGCAGACCTTCAACCTGAGAGTTCTATGTGAGAGATACCTCCAGCACCAGTAGGACCTCTATCATGTCTTTGTGGATTTTAAGAAAGCGTTTGACAGGGTGTGGCATGCAGCCCTTTGGTCCACCATGAAGCTATACAACATCAATGCCAACCTGATCAAAGTCATAGCAAACCTTTACAACAAGGCCACTAG